>OX381707.1:52249488-52853729 GCA_947462335.1 Harmothoe impar | reverse complement strand
GTGGGGTGGGCAATGGCACTGGTCAGTCGTGCCCAGCCCCCCCCCCCCCCCCCCACACACACACACAGCCGATTAGCCGGGTTTACAGGATTACCACAGGGAACCCTCTCAGTAACAATTTGTTACAAGGGTTACCAGGGGCACGTGGACTTGGGGTAATCCAATATTGAGTAAATTCATCGCTAAAATTATCGATCGCTGCTTATATTCCTGTAGGTGTGAGGCGGGATCTATAATAGTCATTATTGTAATTATAATTGCGGATATGTGCTTGCAGTATATAGGAATGATATTATCTTGATCACAAAGTATTTGAGTAGAGTGAGATGGCTCTCTTGGAAAAGCTTTACATGTACCTTTCTCTTGCTGAGTGAGGAATGACTATGCACGTGAAGAGATAAGATATCAAATATAACACCATGGCAACTTTGATAAAAGAATATTCATTTCTGTGTATGAATTACCTAAATTAGAATTTTGATAATTTCGTATTTAGACCAGGGAAACTGATTACTTCCAAAGAAGCACACAAATTCATAGTAGCACTTAGCGTCTGCGTTCTATTTCAAACAGCTGTTAAAGATGGTGTATCAGCTAAATGTTTGGAGATTTTTTAGATTTATCATATTCCTATTGTATATCATGTTCTATACATATTCCCCAAATTATAAGCTGATTGGCATTATCTAAACATATGAAATTAACACAAGCAGTGTCTTAATCTTTACTGTAGGTCGACACTAAAACTCCCTGTGTTTATACTGCATGGCTCAGTGCTTTCTCTACCAGGCTAGTTTCCCCTGTACTCACCTGGGGGAGTGACTGAGTCAGTGAGGTAAATAGGCTATATTGTTAACTATCTCAAATCATGTATTTATAGACAAATATCTTGCAAAATATTGGGTACTGTGTATTAGCTAAAATGGTAATAGAACCCATGGCATCCCTTTTAAGGAAAAAGTTTGGGAAGTTTATTAGCTGATACACCATCTTTAAGCGGGTGCATCCTGTATGGTATTATACGCAATCAACACATGAGAATGTCAAATATGTAACTTGAAAGTGTTAGATCAAGTCCCAATGTGAGAAGTACCAAGTTAGAATGATCCAAATCTAATGACCAACTCCCATAACTGACCTCCTCAAAACAAATAGATCCATTAAACACCACTCTATCTGAGGTTTGATTATTGTTTATATTGACTGGTGTGGGAGATAGGGGTGTTATCAGTAGGGTGGACCTTATCAGTGAGGGTAGGGTAAGTGGACAGGTCCCTCAGCACAATCTTAATGACCCCCTTCATCAGGCTATAGTGTAAACAGGTGCCAGGAGCTGCTCCGTGAGCTGCTCCATAAGCTGCTCCCTGAGCTGGACAAGCTGGGTACAAGGGCTCTGAGGAGTTACTGAGTACATACACTTTAACATAGGCCTAGACATCCGCCCGTCCTAATAATATTTCAATTGCATTAGCCTTTTATAATATGCCATTTCCAAATATGCTTAATACATATAAGGGAAAAGAAAACGTGTCACCATTAAACAACGGCAGTTCTTTCCTCGGAAGTCGATACCAAAATGATTTAGTAGACCCTATAGACTTTTACAAATCGTATTTTCTCTGCATGTTTTGTCTGACAATCTTTTCTTGCCTGTATCTCTAGCTCCGATTGTTTCGCTTCAGCTCTGTCTGCCTGCCTGTCTGTCTGTCTCTCTCTCTCTCTCTGTATCTCTGTCTCTGTCCCTGTCTCTGTCTCTGTCTCTGTCTCTGTCTCTGTCTCTCTGTCTGCTCTCTGTCTCTGTCTCTCTCTGTCTCTCTATCTCTGTCTCTCACTATCCTCTACCTCTAACTGTCTCTGTCTGTGTACTTCTGCCTCCCCTCTTCCTCAAGTCCCCTCTCATAATCCTCCCTTTGTCCAGTCATATTAGTTAATTTATTGTCATACCCATAGTCATCTCTCTCACCTCCTTTCCCTCCCGTCATATCCTAGAGCTCCACACTCCCCACCCCACCATGTCCCTTGCCCCACTCACCCATCTGTCTCTCCCTAGGAGGTGGGCGTGGTCTTTGACAGGCCCCGCCCACCGTTTGTCAGCCATTTCGCGCCCAATTGACCCCGTGTCACACCGCGAGCCCCCGGGTCGGATTGTCGTCTGCTACTGCGGGGGAGGGACGTTCAAGTCAACAGACAACTAGCGCGTAAGCCAATCTGGCTGAGAGTGACCACGACTGCCAAATTGAGGGTTTGGTCGCCACCATGATTTTTAGATAGCTATATGTATAGGCTATCAGAAAATATGAGGTGGCCTTGCCTCAGGAGTAGCTTAAGGTCAGGGCAGGGCTTCAAGGTCAGAGAAGTCTAGAAAAATCTGAAATTTATTTATTCACGTATGTAAGTGAAAAGTCACTTTAAATTTGAATTTCTAATCAAATAAAATAGCTACGATGTACTACTCATCAAGGGCAACACAAAAAAGACAAAAAAGATAACTTTTGTCAAGGTCAACATCATTCAATTCAAGGTCAATCTTAGAAAAGTGACTTTTCTATCAAAACAGTTACCTTTCAATTGTTATAGGTTCATGGATTATATCCAGAATTTCTCCATAATGCATGAGGGAATACCTACATGGTTGGGGATCATGGAAAAATGAGGTGGACTCCCATATTAAGGCCTTTTTGTAAGGCCTGGCCTCATTCCACCATGATGCTATAAAATAGCAGATTCACAATAACACACTCAAGAGGCCAGGATCTTGGTTTAGCTTTGTCTTTTCCTTCATTTTAAAAACCTTGAATATACTATGTTGTAAGGCCAACCCAAACGACCCTTTCATAAAGGTCAAGGTCACTTAAATCAAGGTCACATCAGGTAAAATCACATCACAACTGAGAATAATCAACTTTGGAAGGTTATAAAGTTGACAAATATGTTTATATACATATCAATGTGTGTCTTTGTATAGCTATACAGAGGGGTTCAAAGAATAATATGGTTAATTTACATATCATGCATCTTAGTGTAGGTGCAAGCCTCGTACCTCTGGTCTAAACCGCATTTAGACATATGGATTCTCCCATGTGCCTTGACCTTTCCTTTTTGTTGTATATCAACTTCTAATATATCACTGAGGAAGGGCATACCAAAGAACTCATCTGACCTGACCTTTATCCATGTCAAGGTCATTTTTATTGGAGGGTACAATGATGCCAAATGACAAAAATATCATAACATCTCAATTGTTGACAGAATGATGTATGTAAACATATCTAGATATATCTAGATATCAGATGCATACCAAAATCATCAGTATCTTTATAAATATTGATGTAGTGACCCTATCTGAGGTCAAGGTCATTGTTACCAACTAAATGAGAAGACAGGCCTTTAGATGCAGGATATAGGGCTACTACTCCTAGCATCCTTAAAACCATTTCATATAATGGTCATCAAAACAATAATTTGGAACCAGGCATGTTGTGATTTTCATATATAGGGGTCAGGAGGGTGGTGCCCTGGTTACGGCGACAAGCACTGATAAGAGCTGACAAGACTGTGACAGGCCTGTCCCCTGTTTGTCCCCTATTTGTACCCATAGTGGTATGTCTCATCAGTGGGTTTAACCTCAACCAGGGAAATTAAAAATGGTGGACCTACCGGGTATAACTCCAGATTCCTATAGAGTAGTTTGACTGTATTAAACTACAGTGAATAGGAACACACAATAGATGACAAGACCTTAATGATTCTGATCGTCGATAAAGCTCAAGCACGCAAGTATTGTTTTAACATTGATGAAGTTTGTGCATAGAATGTATACATCTTAGAGTAGAGAGTTATACGGGAAAGCTACAATTGACATATACATGTGGTGAATAAATTACTTGAATACAGAAGAAGGTTATGCTAACTAGTATATAGTGTACACTTCCAAAATAATTGAAGAAATTATACCGAATTACTTGTACTTTACCAACCCCGCATTGGTTAGTGGTGCTCATTGGCATGCACACATTCACTACATGCGACAGTGTAAGTGCTTTTGCTGGATGAGGGAAAATCAGCAGTCTGAAGATTCTAATGAAGGACAAAAACATGCAAACTGTCTTGCAAAATGTGGGAAAAGACTGGACAATGTCCCCTGACCTGTCCACACTTCTGTAAGAATTTGTATGCAAAATGTATGCAGCCAGATTGAAGATCAAGAAGGTGAATGAGTTGAGATATGAGCTGTTCAGGGTCAAGCGTGGTGATGTTGAGTCTGGGCAATTGCCACCATGTGAGGACTATTTGTACAAGCATTGCCTCAGGGCTAACTATCAAGTAGCAATCTGGAGAAGAAGCCTTGAGCCATTCCCAGTAATTCCAAACCCCCAAGATCATGGTGGGATCATTGAAGGCACAAATCTATCAACTGACTGGGTGAGAGGTTCTCCAGCCCCAGAGGTAGTCTTAGAATTGATGGCCTGCACTTGCTCAAGATCTTGCCAACAATCTAAATGCCCTTGTGTTGATAATGAATTGCAGTGTACACCAGCCTGTAAACTGGATGACTGTGCCAATATGATGCACGATGAGATTCAACAGCAAATGAGTGACAGCTCAAGTGAGGAAAGCGACATTGACTAGTAGTCCAATACAATAAATCTGAACACACTGTACAAATTAGATGTTCCTGTCATCAGTCATAAGTTTGTATCATATACAATAACCATAATTAGAATGACCTTAAACCCAATAAAGGTCAGATAAGGTCAGATCTAAATCCTTAACTCTTCATAGTAAATTTAATCCAGTGTAATCGTTTCAGATATCTATGTAAAATTGTTCAAGTAACTAAGTGACCTTGACCTTAATGAAGGTCACATTCAAAGAGTGTTTTGTGTTGACCCACCTTAACCCATTAGGGCTGACCAAGAAAGTATTTGCTGGTGGTGGGCCCAAATGTTTTGCAGAAAACTTTCCCAAATCCAAACGAGTTAATTATGATGACCATTATAGTCCATGCTTGGCCAGCAATGGTATAAAATATAGAAGATGCTCAGCCAGCCATGGTATTTTCTATAGTCAATGCCAGGCCCTAAAGGGTTGATAAAATATGATAAACTGTATATGAAATTCTATCACAATTTGAGGCCAATATGTTTATATGCAGTTTCTATTTTATATGAACAATGACCTACTCTTTACTGTATAATACGGATTTCAAACACATTTTTTCTTAAACTGCATATATTTGATGCTATGCATAGACAGATATTGATGTGGATATGAACATTTCTGTTAACTTTATTACCATCCAAGATTGATTTTTATCAAACATCTAATTTTACACATGTGACCTTGATTTAAGTGACCTTGACCTTTAAAAAATAAAAATGAAAAAGACGTTTCGGTCGGCCTCACAGCATAGCATATTCTAGGTGTTTAACATGAATGAAAAAACAAAGTTATTGCCAGGTTCTTGCCCTTTAAGTGTGCTGTTGCAGACCCTGCTATTTTACAGCATCGGTGTGGAATGAGGCCGTGCCTTACCAAAAACCGAGTGATATGGAAGTCCACCTCGTTTTTCATGATCCCTAACTAAGTAGGTATTCCCTCATGCATTATGGGGAATGTCTGGATATTTTTGAGGAATCTATTAGAGTTGAAAGGTAACTGTTTTAATAGAAAAGTCACTTTTCTGAGATTGACCTTGAATAAAATGATGTTGACCTTGAGAAATTTTTTTTTTTTTGTCTTTTTCGTGTTGCCCTGAATGAGTAGTATGCTGTAGATATTTTATTTGTTTGGAAATTCAAATTTAAAGTGACTTTTCACTTGCATATGTGAATCAATAAATTTCAGATTTTTCTAGACTTCTCTGACCTTGAAGCCCTGCCCTGACCTTAAGCTACTCCTGAGGCAAGGCCACCTCATATTTTCTGATACCCCATACAAATAGCTATCTAAAAATCATGGTGGCGACCAAACCCTCAATTTGGCAGTCGGAAATGGCTTGGCTTACGCGCTAAACATTCATACCGTTTACTGCAAACCAAAACAAATCAATCTCTCGACTCATTTGTGTTTGGGATGTGTTATTGTCTTATCGTGTGTTTATCATGTCAAGGAGGGTTTGTCACATGGTTATAATAATAATAATGTGGACAGTCGAGGGAAAACTGTCCTCCAAGGTAAAAACTCAATAATAAAATTAATGTCATCTGCTTTCCAGTGATATATTTTATTAGCATGTAGAGTCTACCACTTCTGGTTTTCAAGAACTCGCTCTCTGAATATGTGTGGTCACTGCCCAATCTCAAATGCCAATAAGCTCTATCTTACTTTGTTTTAGAGATATTCCTATCAGATTCTAATTAGCATAACTATGCTAATGACCAAATATCCTAACTTTTTCAAACATTAGTCACAGCTTTTGATCTAAAACTGGTATTTACATTCTGTTTTCAGCATTGAAATCATTGTGGGGCCTTCTATCAATCTTGTATTTTTGATTTTTCGATTTAGAATGAAAATCATGTTTCCATGCAACCAATATAATTATATATATATATATATATATATATGATAATTGATTGGCCTTTTAGGTACTATGTCACGGACTATATAAAAGGCAATCCCGAACCCAATGCTCCGATACGCAATGCCACGGTGGTTCATATTACATTTGAACGCTCTACCCCCTCAATATATTGACATTAGCAGGGCATATTGCCTGCAAATTAAATCATTGATCACATGCATATCCATGTGTGCATCTCGTGTGTGTACATTAGGAATGACACCTCACTTGTTGAAACTATTGTTGCTGCTGTTGAAATTTCCTCTACTTTATGTTAACACTGGTAGTGCCACTTTTACCGTATGCTAGCAGCAACATATATAACATAATCATTATAATGGCACATATTTCCTTATATTACTTCTGTTTGGTTTAACCATTTAACGTGCCCAAGCGCGCCAATTGGCGCAGTTTTAAGCATTAAAACACCTATATTAAAGTAGAGAACCATCCAGACACTTCTATTTTTAAAGTTTTACCCTCATATGTTAAGCTCCATGACCTTGCGACTTCAATGAAACCATCATTCTTGATGGGACTTGTTTATATGAGGAGTAGTGCAAACTTAACCAAAACTAAGTGATCAGATATTTGATTCATCACTGTTACCCTAACTTCACCCAAAAAGCATAATTTTCACTAAAATGTCCTTTATATAGTATTTTTCTACATGAAAAATATGATCTTTTGCACAAAAATCATCTTGTATCAAATTTTCCTGCAGATAGTTATTAGAATCAGTATTTTTCTATTTTCATTCAGGGGTTCTTATTTTAACATGTTTTCTATGGTATGAATAGCCTATCTTTAGGTAAAAAAAATACCCCTTTGTGGCCCTAAAAATAGAGTATACTGCTTATAACAGCTAATAGATGGTTTGGGTTGCCATGGCAACCAGAGTCAAATAATTTACAATAGCCAAAGATAAAAGTCCATTTCAGAACCCTGCCGAAAATATCTTATGGCCCCTATCTTGAAATAAGAGATGAAGTTAGCAGGTTAGGAGATGGTTTCCAACATAAGAACAACCATGTTGAATAAAACGGATATTGATCTGATAGTTATGGGCACCAAAGGGTTAAAATGAACAGCGGATTAGGCATGGTATGCAACTAGACATACATGGATACATACATACATGATTATAGCTTTTAAACTGTAAACTGTAGGATAACAACCCGGGGATAACAAACTCGTCTATCCAGATCTAGTAGTTAGTACTACAATGTAGTACTAACATAGTAACATGGAATAAGGTGGCCACAGACTGTTACACATGAGAGCCACCTAGTGTCCTCTCTACCAACTATAGAGGTGCGCCACCTTCGCCACCTGCAGTGTTCTGGGGAAACTAAGAGTCCTGGTAGATCTAAACCCGGACCTAAACCGCTTCACTGTAGTCTGTATAGTTTACAACGGATCTTTAAGTTTAGGGTTTCTAGACGATTATTTTGAATTAATCAAAGTAGTAGGCTATGCCCCCCCATGAGTGATACAGTATAGCTGGTGTCACCGACTAAAGAGTGATTGCTAGCTAGAGGATACGATTAATACAAAGCTGGTGCCACTTTGGAGGTTGGTCTAGCGAGGAAAGATTACCTATTGTGATCGACACCACTCAATCAGAATGAGGTGACTGAGCAAATAGCTGACATAGCTGAGCACAGGGGTAAGGTGTAGTGGATACTCACAATCTGCACTGATTGATTTCTTGCTCTTAGTGTTTAGAATCCATGTATTCGAATACTAATCTGATCAGTACGGTGACTGAGGCATCACTCAGGTATACATGGGGAGAACTCGACGTTTCTCCCACAAGTTTTCTTTCGGTGCATAGTTAATTATCAAATTATGGTGTCCAAAGGGTCTACTTGCACTCTTTAAATGCATGCGAATAGAGAAATCTATGCTAGTTGAGTTGACCAGGAACACTAAAATTAATCAACTTTGAACTATTACTGTAAACTTTTAAGGGAGATTCTACTGAATCTACACTTGAAAATAAATGGATTGATAAATGATGAATAAAAGTATCAAGTGGAGCATAATTGGAGCATCAGTGCTTGGGGTTGAAAGGAATATCTTAGTTTTTGAATAGGCCAACAGAGTTCGAAAGTAATTTTATTAATGTAGAAAACGATGGTTTTTCCTGCAAACATTCTATTTTGGTGTCATTTTTCTATGTTTGGAATCCAAAAGGAGCGTTTTTGAGCCCAAAATAAGTCTAAATAAAAGTTCTTCAACTAAAAAGTGTTGCTATGGCAACACAAATTTCATTCTTGACAGAAAGATAAGAATGAAATAGACGGAAGGACTCACGAGGATTATTACTATTATGTACTGAAAACTTAATTTGAATACCACTTCTATCCCAAGCTATGATTGAAGTTTGAAAGGGCTCATTGTACATTCTGCATTTTACATTATCATACTCATTACATATGTATAGTTAAAACAATGAGAGATAGAGCTCAAAAACTAAAGATGAGAGATCTGCAACTCTCATTAGGTACCACGGATAGTTTGAAGAAATCCTTCCCTGAACAATATATTGGTTAGGAAGCTGATAAAGAATGCTAAAGAATGATGGTAACTATGTTAAGATCTGTTCAGTAGTTAATTTATATGAATTTTCCAAAAATGAAAGTTTCAGCCATTTAGCATCTTTCATTTTCAATAGCCAATGGGCCAATTTCAGAGTGATATTACACTTATTTTGATGACAATTTGCAGTTGAAAAAAGATATTTCCCAATCAACTATATATGGACATTGCATAAATATCTTCAGAATACGTTCAGACATAATGTGTATTGAAAAATTGTACCCTCTAACACGACAGAATTACCAATCCCTTGCCACTGAAAATGGCCATTCTGCCATTTTGACCCCATACCTAGTTCAAGGAATACATACCTGATGACTTTGGTATTACATGTAATGTATATACATGTTACATAGAGCATGAATAATTTTTCTCAGATCATTTCCTATGTGTATCTTTTGAGTCATATTCGTTTAAAAATGGCAAGATCACTAACATGTACGTTTGTCACAAATGCCATACTGCAAATGGTGCCATAGATTGTTATATAGCAGTCCAATCCTCTTGTAATTTGAAACACATACTACCCATGACATGTCAACATCAATACCATAATACTTTTTTATGGAAATTAACTTTATTTTTTTCAAGCTTACCAGTATTCTGTATAAGATTTGTATAGAAAAATAGCTATGATTTAATTTTGCCACTGCACCATCCATAGGATTGCTTAGCTCTCTTCACATGGTTGTAATAACAATTTTAAACTTCAGTGTGAGGGGCGGGACGAACTTTTTTTTTCAATGATAATATGTTTTTTAACCTATTATTTTCTATGAAATGCTACAAAAGTAATAATTTTAAATAATTTTTGTTCGTCCCGGGGACCACAGTGAAGCCTGATGTGTATTCTAATCAACGGTGCTGGTATATTTTATGTGCAATGTATGGTGCAATGGGAAATACAGTTTATATGACAGAGAGTCAAATCAGCTGCAGGAAAACAGGTGACAAAACCTGTAATTTGACCACAAGTGACCCCCAGTGAAGACCCATTTGCACATGCATAGCAAGTACAACCTACTTAATACCAATGATATTTCAAATTAGCAGATCCATATCTTTCTATTGAGGGGTTTGAGATTTCTGTACATTAATTTTCCTGGTCTCTGGAGGCTTGTAAAGATTGACATTTTTTCTCTGAGGATCGGCGATTTCGCCGCTATGACTCGCTTATGCGCGTTACCTACTCTCATACCTCATTGGGAAGCTTATGACTTCTATTTTAAATATTACATTTAACCTTGGACTTTCTCCTTGTCTGACCGCCTATTATATTGATCCTAATTTCCCAAGAGTGCCATCAGGAACACAAAACTCAAACCAGGGCTTGAAAAGAAAACACCACCCTAATTTTATGATGGCTTCAATCTATGGTCTTAGTACTAGTTAACCATATTCTGACTCATTTAGTGAAGTATGAGGTATTAGAAGGGAGCACAGCAGGCTTATCTGCTGCAGCCCATGACGTCACCATTGGGGCAAATACACCAGTTGCTGCATTGTTCAGGCCTGGAGGCTGCAATCAAACGACTTTTGTGAAGTTTTAATTATAGATAGGAAATGTAGAACGCCATGATATTAAGTAGGGCACTTCAGTAGGGTTATCTGGTGCTACTTGTGAAAGGAAATCTACAAGCAAGGTCAAAAGAAACCTACACCGGGATGTGGATGTAGATTGACAGTGCTAAACAGGCACTTCTGGGGTGTATTTGGCCCAATGGTGACGTCATGGGCTGCAGCAGATACGCCTGCTGTGTTCCCTTCCAATACCGCATACTTCAGAATATTGTTGACTAGTACCAAGACCATAGATTGAAGCCATCATAAAATTAGGGTGGTGTTTTCTTTGAACACCAGTCCTCTCCCCAAGCCAAATGTACTGGAAGGTCAGCTTTTTAGGTCATTTATCAAGAGAACCAAGTTATCAAAAGTGAGGATCACTCACACTCACTGACTGTTAGGCCTGCCGTGTAACTTATACAAATCATATAAAATTTTCGTTTTTGTTTATTGTATGTATTTTGCCTGATATTCTGTATTTATCTCGTACCACATGCAATAAATATCAGTCACCAAAACGTATATTATACCTCTCTTCGTCATCATTCTTTAAGTAAAGATTTATAGAGAATATTAATGACATAATGTAATTCTGATATAGCAGGAAGACAAAGAACCCTCTAAAGATACCCCCATCGCAAAAAGTCATTTTAATTTTGAATATTTCACCCTTAAACAGGACATTTCCAAGGAAATATCAAATTTGCCTATAAAAATAGTGAGATGGTGGTTATGGGAATTGCACAATGAGATAGATTGAAAGGTCTGCTATAAACCTGCAATCTGCTTTAAGCCCATTAGATGAGCCCAAATTAAATATTGGTTTTACAAGAAAAAGTCTAACCTCCTCCCCCAAATACCATAACAATCAACTTACCTCCCACCCTATCCCAAATACTAGGTGAATAGCCACTCCAGCCCACCTCTCCCCTCAGTGCTTGACCCTGCTGTTGGGCTGTGTTACTGGTGAGTACCACTCTGAGGCTAAAGGTTATTAGTCAGGCCCCATTGCCTTTGGGTCTGACCAGGGGTCAACATGGTACAATGAGAGACAGGTATGGATTTATCAAGCATTAATATTGTTTTAATCTTAACACATGAGAGGTGCACTCTCACAGATCTGAATTGTGCATCGTATACATACATTAAGGTGCACCTGAAAAATTGGTAGTATAAATATACTACCCCCATGAAGATAATAATAATCTATAATAAGATAGAAGCTGCTCTTCGTGACCAATATAGTATTACTATATTGGTCACGAAGAGCAGCTAGCAGATTTGGTCTGATCTTTGAGGAAATGATTTATTCTTTTTTCTTGTGTAAATTCTACTACAATATCTTATTATATCTCACGATAACCAGACTGACATTTCTGAAATCCCAAAATTCTTAGCTTTCTGATCATAATTATTTGAAAAACAACTTTATTCCCTTTATTTCAAATTCGCTTGTGGTCCCTCCTAATTAATAGTAGCATACTTGTACTCAGGGTATGTGCAGGATTCTCCGCTAGGTGGTAGCACAAAGTGCAATGAGATTCACGTGCCGGTGGTATCAGTCTCAGGTCCCTATTCTATAGCTATGCTGTTTGAGTGTTTGGTACCCAACTAAATCTGAGAACTGAGATGGCTGCTGCTACAGGGGCGGATTTAGGGGCGGACCCGGCGTGCGCCCCCCCCCCCTATTTTTCTGTATATTTTAATGTGACAATTTCCAATACCCCCAGTACATTGCCTATTTCACGCCCCCCCCCCCCCCCCTTTTTCAAAATCCTGGATCCGCCCCTGCTGCACACACGGAGAAACCATAATTATCGCTATAATTATACATAATAATAGAGTCTGGGCAAAACTCAGATAAGAAACTTGTTTAGACTAAGTAACTTGTCTACAGGAGTTGACCAATCAAATCCTGTACATGTGTTCCTGTGCACAGCCTGGCAGGAAGTAACAATCTAAATATAGCAGTTCCACCATGAATTCCATTTGGAGCCTTTGAGGTGTAAGATGGTACTGGTTGACTGAGTCTGGGAGGGATAGTCCCTTACATTTGGGTTCATTGTAAGCCTCATCGATCTATTGGGATGAATAATGGTACATGGCTTTTTTTTAAGAGAAAATAGTGGCATACATGAAACATGGATCTTTCGAGATTATAGTTTAGAGCTACAAGCATTATGGCTTGGATACTAAATGTGCAGACTTCTTTAGTATGCCAAACCCTAATAACCGTACTTTTGCGCTTAAGCTCCCGGTTTTAAAATAAGTGTCTGTCTTGTATAGCCTAATGGTCGGCGGTAATCATGTCTCTAAATCTATAAACGTTGGGGCGCTTCACGGTACGGTTATTGTCTAGTGGCTGAAGGAGGCATTTCACCATCACAGCCCAGCCAACATGTCATATTTGCACATGACTAACTTGTTTGTCCAACAAACCTCATTAGATAGTACATACAGAATGCTGCATCTATAGGGAATAAGATGATAACAAGACTAGGGGAAAAGAACATTATGAAAAGGCTCTCTGCTATCGTTATCATTGACTGCATTATTGGTTGCATGGAGAGGGTCCCTGGATGGTCCCATGGATGTCCCCCCTAGGAACCTGTCATGTCGAATTCAATCAGTACATAATGTCATGAATACTTTTCTCATGTCATTTAGCCTCATCTCACATTATTATCCAATTTAATACATATATTGGCCCAGACCCATTGTAGAGATTAGAACAAGCACACAGGCTTTTCAATTCCCTAAATTACCATGTGACAGTAAAATACAGCAATCGTACTCAAACATTATTTCTAAATAGCACATGACATTGTGATCACTATCGTGGATAAATGAAGACAATACACAGTCTCTACCGGAGAGATAACCGGGGAGAACAACCTGCATGAATGCTAAATTGGCCGCCCACATTATACAGGGTCCACTGAAAAAAGAGATCTGTTAAAATAACAATGATTCACTTGCACTACTGGTTGCCACACTTTCACCGTAAAAGTAACCGTCACTGCTATTTTAAGTTCAACTTAATTATAATAGTGAAATTCTGGCACCCAGTGTTGCCAATGAATCACTGTTACAATGTATTCTAACAGAATATGGAACATCACTGTTGTTCTAATACTGTGCCTAGACAATAATCATAATGGTATTTTGTGTAATTTAACTCATTTATCCCAGCGGTAGTTAATTCATTTATCCCTCTATGCCACAAAAATAGCATTCATAGCATCTATGGAAGTCTCTTCATGATCCAAACTGCCATCTGGTGTGATAAAACTGAACATCAATTGAATGTAACTTCACCCTAATATTAACTGTGTTTTACTGTACTGGACTACGGATATTTATATTCAAAATAAAATTGATGGATTTTACATTGCCTTGCCGTAATCATATTCTTATGATGATACACCATAAAATCTTACATTGATTCTCCGTATATTCAACAGAATATGTTCATAGTGTACCTGAACACTGCCTCCTATTCCAGCAGCTGGCCAAAGAGTCATGGATATGGTTCATGTGTAAATCACGAGGTGGCGCCACTGAGTAGCACTGGTCTCGTCAGCTGGTCACGGCTGGGTGAGACTTTGAGATGTTTGTTCTGTTGAGAGTTATCAAGTGGGCGCCAACACATTACAAATAGACTTGTGCGGATGAAAGCTACTTCACCTGACTGTTATCAACATACAGGTGGGTCTTTCATCGTGAGGTTTTATAGCTAAAAGGTGTTCATAAACACGTTCTTTCTGATCTGAGCCTGCAGATCACATAAATGCTACGCCTATTGTCTGATGATCTACCTTTGAGTGTTCTTTTTACATACTGATTACTTTTGTTTAAAGGATGCTGGGGTTTAACCCTCTGACTACATTTCCATTGGCAGCCATGTTCTCAATTTCCAAAGAATAGCTATGATTTCGCTGGGTAGACGTGTACATATCACATGTGGCAAAACACAGCTGAAATAGTGCTAGAGAATGTTCAGAGAGGTCAAAGGTCACCAGCTTTAACGCATTATCTCTTATTTGACCAGGCGAAATCACACAAATGGCATAGCCATTTCACATGTAACACAATTATTAAAAGTTTGAATGGAAATCATAACTCAAGGGACGATTCAGTTACGTTACACTCGAAACTCCAATGCAAGTGTTCTTGGAAAGTGGCCTGATGGCCCGATCGCTGGTGCCACCTGGTAGCTACATCTCTCACTAGCGGCAGCGCTCTAACTAAGCCTCTTCCGACAGACACTGATATATCAATGTTTGAAGACGATTTTTTAAACAAATATAGAAATGATAGATACTATTATCATAATATATCTAGCATCGCATAATGCAAATCAATATTGAGCTGCAATGAGAACTAATAAAAGTTGGAAATAATTCCTCAGCTTGAGGAGCCTCGAAGATTTATTTTTATCATTATTAAATGTTCTAAAGGAATGACAATACGGTGTGAGTTTGGTCTGAATTCAACATTCTCTATGCTCTGTATTAAGTCTCTGATCCTGAAAAGGTAACTATAGCTAGTTACTAAGAGGTGGGGGTTTCTGGACCCGGACCCTTAGTTCAGTGCATCTGCAAAAGACTGCGGTTAGGATTGCCTGTGCAAGTCTTTCTCTGTGGCAAAAGCTCGATCAAGAACGATCCTTATTACACCTTTGGATTAGAAACGAAATCTATGTAAAGTGTTGTAACTGAGTTATGTTAATTGAATAGAGCATAGCTATTATGATTTATCGTTAGAGATATAGAGTGCACTATCTGAAGAAAGATGGCAAACTATACATAGCATCTATACAGGCACTCGTTTTAATTCATAAATTCCTTTGTGTGTGGCTTTGAATTTCGGTATGTGCATAGCGTATGAAAGGCTCATTCATTGCATTTTTGTAAAACCCTCGTTAACAGTTCATCTTAGTGAAGTGATAATATCAATGCGTCACTAAATCCTCCCATTCTGAGACCTTTTCATGCTTGTCAGATTGTAAAGTGACCTGATAGAAAATAGTATAATCTCCCTCCTATTGTTTGAGGCACGGTGAGGGGCCATTTTAACTATTACAAATGTCACACTGACTGGGATTATGGACGTTATTTATATATAAATATAAGACCCATATTCCCACCTGTGTTCACGATACAAATATTATAAATGTATTTGTAATATCATTAAACTACAGAAACGGCCAGCAGACCCCAAAAATGTCCCCACGCTTGAGCGATTTGATTGCTGTAAGGGAGTAGTCATTTTTTTGACAACAGGGGAGGGTTGCGTGGATTTCCGCGCGAGCGGGTCGAAATTTTTTTGGTCCCCCCCGCGAGAGGGGTCGAAATTTTGTTGGTCCCCCCCTCCAGGAGGCTGAAATTGAGCGTGGCCGACCCCTTTGAGCTATAGTAATGCGCGGGCTTTTCCGCTAAAAGGGGGTGTAATTTTTTTGGTCCCCCCCTCAAGAGGGGTCCAAATTTTTTTGGTCCCCCCCCTTCAAGGGGTCCAAATTTTTTTGGTCTCCCCCCCCCCAAATCCACCAACCCCCCCCCCCACCCCCCCCCCTGTTGTTAAAAAATGACCACTCCCTAAGATGGAATTTATTTTCAATTTCCATCAGTGTGTGTGCTGGAGTAAAGTACACTCAGGTATATAAACTAATCGGTCTTCTCTGCTGGTGGCAATTACCGCCACCATAAACAGTGTTAGAGTGCTTAGTGCCCAGTGGCCATCCACTCCCCGACATCACACCTGTCTCATAGTACCCCTTAATCCAAGCGTAAAAAGCCTATCTATTAGGATCATCCACCCCTGTATTTACTACCCTATTAACTGTGGTAAATAGAAATAAAACAGATGAGAATAGGATCCAGAACGTATGGGGGTGATCATCTGCCCATTTTACTTTACAACCTCTAAGATTTAAAGAAGCAAAAGGCACCTTTCTTTCCACTTTCTGTCCTTCTTTTGTAAATTATCCATTTGAAAACAATTATAGTGGGAAGGATCCAGAGTGAAATTGATCGTAATTTATTGTTTTAGTGAGGGGGAGGGTAAAAGTCGTATACTTTGCATTAATGCCAATCTATATGAATACAGATTGAGAATGCTTTAAGCAGTAAGGGGATGGGGAACAACTTTTGACCTGCAGATCTAGTGCTGCGCATGTTCATGTCAAGATTCTGTGTGAACTATGAGATTGTATAATATACTTACGTTAACAAACCTTAGATGTAACGCATTTACAATAACTATACGGCACATGTAGTAATATCTCCTACATGCACTGGTGTATGTCTGCAGACTACGTGACTGATAACAATATGCAATGGTAATAACGGATAGCAATGAGCATCATAACACAATCCGATGTCTAAAATAGAACTCTGTTGATATTGTGCATCTTAGATGGCAACTTGAAAATATTTTTAAATTTCTGTTTAAATTTAACATAATATTTAGTATGATCCATGGAAGACCCATGTATATAAAAATAAAGTTTCTATATAGTTCCGTGCACCGATCTGCCAAGTGACTGCCTGGTTGTTGTTTAATGTTGACGTTATAAGAGCCCAACTTTGTTCCTCTTGGTTGCTTTCAATCTGCTGAATCGATCCAAGTGACACCGATTCAAACCTATCGAGTTCACAATAAAAACGTTTTTTTTAGGTCGTATACGGCAAAGAGTCAGACATCAACTTAGCTTCATCGTGAGGAATGTAATGCTTTATTTAGGAAAGTCAGTAGGTCTCTTTCATGACCTTGACAGGCCGTGTACCTATATATCGGGGTAGTCCTATTTTCCTATCACTGCAGCTAACTTGTCCCTATTTCCAGCATTTATTATAGATTTCGTGTGTTTCCTCCAAACACTTCATTTCTTTCAATTCGTTTTTCCGCCAGCGAAATGGTAATTCAAAATGAGAGTGTGACGTAAACTATATCATGTAACATTGCTGATTCTCATAATCACGCCTTTACAGATTGGTTTGAATTATCCAGGATCAGGGGAAGGTTGGGAGAGGGTGAGATCCGACCTATCAAGAGGCCGCCCTTGACATGAGGGCTATGCCGGGAACAGGAGGCTACATCCCCGCCACCTGATAGACGGGAGGCGGTCTATTGCGCTTGGTTTTACACTTATAGCAAACCTGTGTGGATATATGTGTCGATTTTCAACATAGCTCCAGCTCGCAGGGAAATCCCTGACAATTAGCTTAATGCCTACTACATGAATGTGAATGTGGGGCCATTATTCACTTTTTTATCCACTTACATCGTGGAAGGCATCGTAGCCCTTTGATTTATGCCTTTAAGTTTATCGATCTGAAATTGGATGTTATACATCCCATGCTCATCCATATTTACTTAGAGACATTAACTTGTAGTGAGAATCATACCATCACAGCAGTACATTCCAATGCATTTTTAGACTTCACATATTATTAAAAATGTATAATTATGTTATCAAATTCCAGTTGGTGCAATAACATGCACAAAAATGTGTGATCTAGTAATTAAGTATAAAGGGATATACAATTTTTTTTGCCGCTATCTGATTGTTACTCCCGTACCCATCACCTGCTGCTATCTTACTTATGTCTAATGTAGAGTTACACGTGCCTCTAACTGACACATTTAGAGGTAGTCAAAGAAGGGTCGTTAGCGAGAAGAATCCCCAGACAAATGTAAGCCCTAACCCTATCTGGAAGTAATTCATATTTCTTTCAATAATTGACATTATGGGCTTCATTTGAAATTTAATCATTGTTTTTGCAGTTCATACTGCAACGTTAAAAAATATAAGGACGAGCAGGAGTAAGAAATGAAAAAGGTTTCTCCCCCTCCCGTGCCTCTATGCCCATACCAGTCTGCCAGTCTTCCTATGTCTGTCACCTTGCCAGCTTCCCTACCTCCCTCTCCCTACCTGCCACTGCCAGTCTGCTATAGCCTGCCTACCTACCTGCCTGCCGACCTGCCTTCCAGCCTGCCAGCTCCCCCTAAGCCTTCCATCTCTCCCTCTCTCCCTCCCCTCTCTCCTTCTCTCCATCTCTCACTAACAAGAGATCCCCCTCCCCTCTGTTCTATAGGTCTTGTACGAGCTCCCCTTGCTGCCTGTCTACTGTTTACCATGTCTCGGCACCACTTAGCCTGTTGGGGCCGTCAGGTGGCATGGAGATAATAGACACCGGAGACAAGTGGTCGCCGTGCGGACGGGCGGGCAGGGGAGGGCAGACACAGTGGCTACAGGAGGGACCACCTTCAGCCTGAGTCCCATCTCAGGCAGCACTCCACCACATGCCAATACCTAAACACTAATATACACCACCTTCTACATGGTCTCAGACTACATTGTGTGTATGTGTGTGAATGGTGGTAGTGGGGGGGGGGGCAGTGTGTGTCTTACTGCCTGGTATACTATACTCACAGTGCACAGTGGCGTAGGAAAAGGGGGGCCGGGGGGGGGGGGCACCTTGTCAAACAGCTATTGACTCTGATTATATTACATGTATAAAGAGTCAACTGATAGTAGAGAGTCAACTCAAGTTGACCTTCATATAAGCAGAGTCATTAGCTGTTTGACTCTCTATTTTACAAGGGCCACGTGGGAGACAGAGGTGACACCTTTATCTTTCTGTGTGTATTATATCACATTGTATATGTGTGTGTGTGAAATGTGCACCAAGTGCAATCATTTAATTCGTGGAAAAGAATGTCATGGAGGGTTGAATGCACTACAGAACAAATTAATTTGAACTCAACTGAAGTATATGCGCAGGAAATGCACTTAGATTCCATTCATCTACATTCCACAGATTCCCCCATCTGTCCTTGCATATACATGACCTTACAAATGTACACTATACTCCATCTATAATATAAATGACCTGCCACCTTTGGACATTTCCCCCGACATAATTATTACAGTGGCGGATTTCGAAAGGGGCGCTATTGGAAAAACTCTCCATTCCTAGCTTTTTGAGCCAAATGTTACACTAGAAAGGTAAATTCTGCATGCCCAAAAATTCCGCCACTATATATTATCTACCCTTACCTATAATTCTATGGATGTTAGTGTAGTATTGATTGCTCGTGTGTTAAGCTTGTACGACTATAGAAATCGTGTATGATGTTGTGTGATGTTAACTGTTGAGTGTCCACAATATCATGGAACATCAGGGGCGGACCCAGGAATTTGAAAAGGGGGGGTCCACCAAACACCAAAGTACTGAAAAGTGATGCGCCGCGACTCGCGGCGGATCAAATTATCAATAAAAATATCTTTAAAAAATTCCAAAAAGGGGGGGTCCGGACCCCCAGGACCCCCCCCCCCCCCGGATCCGCCCCTGAACATGACCACTCAATATGGCATCCGTCCCATCTGTGCGATGGTATTACATGGCAGTGGCTCTTCTAGGAATTTCTGAAGGGGGGTGGACAAGATCTAACCAAAGTAGGCTGAATGTATATTTCCCCGAGCACCGCAAGTGAAGCGCGGCAGCTAAACATGGCGAGTCAGAAAGGGCCAGAATTTGTCATTAAAATGGCCATCTTAGGTTTCTAAAAAGGCTTAGAGCTTCCTTTCCCCCCTTCTCGTTCTTCCCCTTTTCTGCCCTTTTCTTCTCCTTTTATGCAAAAAAGAAACTTACAGTTTTGTGTGTGTCCCCGTAGGATGGAACCATATGCCATTATAACATAAAATTATCATTGTAAAAGGCTATCCTACTGCTCACTTCCTAGGCAGTTGTTACCACTCACCAACACATAAAGCAATTACACTTGGGCACTTCGGGCCTTGATGAGCCACGCCTGTGTCGTCGAGTGTGGCGTTTGTCTGAAGGAGTGGGTGTGAGTGCCTCATGTAGAGACTCACAGACACTCATTGACCCTCCCCTCAAACAGAAGGACATATAGGAGTGTGGCAGGTCGACTGTAGCGCCCGGGTGGTATGCAGTGGACGGACTGCTCTGTGGCAACCAGCTACATGAATTCAGGGGACAAGATGGTGGTATGCATGGGAATATCAGTTACAGTGATATACTTCACTTGCAGGGTGAAGACTCTGAGGGCTCCTGGGTTCTGTGAAGTGGGCCCCACTACAAATTCAAAGCCCTCCTATCACCAGCCTCAATTGTGCGAGGAGCCCTACTTAGAGGCTTTAGTAGTCTTTGGGTGAGGACTTCCTAAAGGTGCAGTTAACATGGTATGGCCGAGTTGGCTGGGATTTAGGCTCTAGGCTTCTCGGCTAGAAGATCCAATATAATACTTGTGACTTGTCCCCCTTGCATTGATAGTAGAAAACTGGAATGTTACATCAATATGTATGTATCAGCAAGCCAAATACATATAACATACGATGCAGGCTGAGAATTTGAATGACATGTCAGACGATGGCATCGTTCCACAAAATTAGCTCTACGTGTGTTATATTTACGTGTGGGATTTCCCCCTCTTAAGGGTACTTTAATGAAAATACTGCATTGGAAAGCCATTTTGAATGTTGCTCAAGTGCGACTTCATTGTAGCAGGTATCCCTAACAAGTGGACAAATTACCACTCACATTCATGCACAAAAAAGAACTCTTGGATTAAGCTTATCCTTTTCAGCTCAAATATTGACAGATTGCACTAAAGTTAAAACACATTTATCATTTCTCACGCCCTCTACCCAATAAGGAACTGCAGTTTATTTTAGTCAAGCATGCAACCGTGTACAACCTTGCACAATTTATGCAAATTTTATGCAAATCACTAAAGGTCTGTTTAAACAATGCCTTAGGGAGACATGAGTTGAGATGATAACCATGGAATCATGGGAGTTGAAGCAGTGCACTCTGGGAGCTGGCCATGCCCTCTCCCCTGACCCCACGTGACATGAGATGACCTAATTATCATTATCCCTTCCGTCATCAGGCCGCGTGCGTCAGACGGGTGGTTCCGGTTCAGGCGTCTCTAATCGGATGTAACTGTGACTAATAGCGTGTGACGTGGTTACTCAGCTGTGACGTGACGTCATGGTCACGTGGCTTCCGGGTCAAATGGAATCCCACCTGGTGCCGCCACGTGTGGTAGTCATAGAAACCAAGATGGCCGTCGCTCTCTTTGTTTTTCTGGTTGCATCTTAAATAAAGAGACATCAGGAAAGGTAGGCCTACAGAGACAGCATTTTTATACACACAGTGACATGGATGACGAGACACACTAACCCCCATAATAATAATTGGCTAAAATATAAAGGTGTGTTTCAGGTTATTCGACCCTACACCGGACCGACCGTAGACACTTTTGTTTAATTTGCAAAAATAATATAAAGTTTTGGGGTTATCTTATAGTCATTTACGAGTCAAGTTCAAGGGGCAATTCTAAGTACTTTGGAGGCCAACGTTTTAGAAAGGCCAACGTTTTTAAGAAAAACGTTTCTAACAGTTCTTCTTTTTAGTTTTATGATTGAAGGTGTTATTTTCTGCTGAGTTGGGAATATGTTCTAATGCTTCTTTAACATATATTTAATATTGAAGACCTTCTCAAATTCAAATATTAAACTGCTCCCCTATGCCCAGTTCCCCCATACTACTGAGGTGGCGCCCCTGCATGTAGTCTGTCCCGCGACTCACCAGGGGTCGCTGTGGTGGCAGTCGCGTGACCTCAGCTTGTTCCCTCCCTGACGTCTACGTCAGTGAGACGTCAAACAAACGTCACGGCGGAATGCTAAACAAACGCCGTGCAAGGAAACGTCAGGAAAATGGTATGGATCTTTAACATCTGGATGGTACGTATAAGTTATATTGAAAAATAGAGGGAGAATGCCATCTTGGCTTGGGCGCTTTCATAGTACAATAGGCCTACTCGGGCCTACAGCATTTACCATAATACCTTATCCAAGATTTCAGTCGTCATGGTGTCGTGCAATAATAATTGGTTTTGCAGCTTAATTATCTTTATAATACATTCAAAAGTTCCAATTGATAATTCAAAAATAAATGTTTTGAAGCTTGGTCTAAATGTCATAATTATAGGCCCCTATATAAACGATCGATTTGGTTGATTTGTAATGTGTATTCCTCTGTATTCACAGATGGATGTTGATGTAGACCTTTTTATATTAGTTATATGTTACAAATACATACTGCATACTGCTACCTTTGTCGCCTATACACGAGAAAAGGAATAGATATAGCCTGATAGAATATAGTCCCAATCTTAGCTTCACAAGGCATATTGAAGCTTGGAACATTATGACTATTTATATAATAGACAAAAGAAAGATGTAATATTATGTATGTGTTTGCATTATATTAATTAGTGACGTATTCCCATCACATGTTCACTATTTTGTCAGCATTAGGTAAACTGCACATAAATCATCAACTTTTGTGTTATACTTATCCTGTACACTGTAAAAACAGTGTTTAGATGATAAATGCACATGTTTAGCGGCTAAACACTTTTCTAAACACTATCTTGTCCCACATTTTGAGACACCTTTTTCCATCTAAACATGTTTCATTTCTAAACATGTTTAGATAGAACGTGTTAAGTGTGCCAAGTGTTTAGATCTACTAGGTGTTTAAAATTATAGAGTTTAGACCAAGGAAGGGTTTAGATATATAATGTGTAGATCTGTAGAGTGTTTACATTTGTAGTGTTTAGAATTATTAGGCATTTTCATAAATAGCATTTAGATATAGTAGGTGTTTAGTTACATGGTGTTTAGGTAGGTTGATCGTAATTTGCATATTAGAATATATTATCAGTCCAATCCACCATGGGAACACGTCACTTGGACCCCAAACCATTTGGACCCTAACCTCTTGGACCCTAACAACTTGGACCCTTACCATTTGGACCCCAAAACATAAGTCAGTTGGACCCCAGCCCATTTCAACCCACACTAATCCCTACCACTTGGACCCCAAACTGTTTCGACCCCAAACCAGTTGGACCCTAAAGAATTGGATCCTAATGTCCACACTTCCTTGAATTTTATACAGTGTAATAATTATCATTCCATAAGTATATAGAAACAATGTTTGTCATTAAGAGTTCAAATGAATACAGAACTAAAATTATTTTGATATGTATGTGACTACTACCTTACACAGTTGTGTAATCATATATAATGGGCATGCCTGAGCCCATGCAAGAAAACATGTATAGAAAATCTGCATGCCATTATGAAGTAAGGAAAGGTAGGCATATTTGTTTAGAAATCAGAGCTATTGGACCATGGGTTCTTGAAATTCTAAACATAATGCTAACGAATAGTCAGCGTCAATCCAGTCAGGGTCCAACTGGTTAGTGTTTGAACTAGTCAAGGGTCCAACTGGTCAGGATTAAAACTGGTTAGGGGTCCAACTGGTTAGGGTCCAATTGGTAAGGGTCCAACTGACCTTGGGGTCCAACTGGTTAGGGTCTAAATGGTTAGGGTCCAAACGGTTTGGGGTCCAACTGTCATGTATCCTCTACCATCTTATATTCAGATAGACATTGTTTTATAACACTTTTGTAGAGTGTCATCACATATGTTACATAGCATCCATACTAAGTAACTGGGAAATGTGTACAACAGAATGGTGGAGAGAATATTGCTATATATTTTTTTACATCCCACAGAACAGGTGTCCCTAGTGATTACAGATTTTCTGCACATAGTCTAAACCCCAAATCATAAAATTACTCTCTCGGTAATAATAGTCAGATGTTCCCATATTTAAATCACTCAAATGATGTTATTATTTGTTTGATTTTGTATGTTTATTCAAGGATCAGCTTATAAATGGGTGGGGAAAGTCCATCCAATGACTTAACTGCCACCTGGTGGGATAAAATTGTGTTTAATATCTTAACACTTAAACATGTTTGGGTGTTTAGATGTTTAGATTAAATGTGTTTAAGTCTAACCTGATAAAGTGTTGAGCATGCTTACAATGTATTTGTTAAGTGTTTAAACCATACCAACCATGACAAACAGACACATCATCAGCCACATTTTCTTGTAGGCAGGGGATTACACTCCATTCATTATCACTTTTCTGGTTATAACTATGTTCGTAATTAGAGTACTTATATCATTTCTGCAGATTTTCTAAACTATAGAGAAATACATGTACTTTGGAAAAGCCAAACTTATGTTCGGACCATAAATATTACTATTAAATTTTCATTCCAATAGGCCATAAAAAACTGCTAAGCTAATTGGAATAATGATGGCAATATTATTGCAATACTAGAGAAAAAGTGTTTCATGCACCATTTGGTATCTAAACACCTCATTGTTTAAATGCTGAACAGGTGGTTGATGTATGTTTACAGCCTAAACACAAAGAAAACATATGTTTAAATAGTAAACACCCATCTGCATAAGTGTTTACTTTCTAAATGTTTAAACACATGCATGTCTTCAGTGTTTAGGCATTTAGAAATGATGTGTTTAACATACAAAATGTCTGTTTAGATTTCTTCAGTGTGTACAGAATAAACATGTTTAGCTTTTTTGGTGTTTAAAGTTAAACACAGTTTTTACAGTGTACATTGTTTAGAATTGGTGGAAAGCATATTGTATTGTTGATGCAGAAGTTGGCAGTGCATATAAATCTTGCTTCCGCATTAAGAAGTTGGTTCTGAAAAGCGAAGTGTCGGCATAATTCCTTCTTTTGCCTTTGCTGAAAATAACAAATTCCTGGGACAAATGCTTAACGGTAATAAAAATATCAAATTAAATTAAAATAAATGCATTTAAGGTAGGGTCAACTCGGTTGGGTGATTAGCAATCAACTATTTTCCTTAAAACCAGTGGCATGGCAGCAATGCCCCCCCCCCCCCCCGCGCACACTTTTGGCCAACCCCTAAAAGGTCAAACCATTGCAAAGGGTCTAGCCGAAAAAGATATAATCATGATATAATATTATGATTATTATCTCACTGTGATCACTGTCGATCTACTAATAATGTGCTCAGGAGATTTGACTCAAATGTGTGTACATGCAATTATTCTCAGCAAAACATATCTTGTAAAAAAGTAATAATATGTGTATTTTAGGCAAACATCAAGAGTAGATTATCCACCTTCCCACGCTGTATCATTGATACTTCCCATACCCCTACCCCTCCTCCCTCCTCCAGCAGCCCCCATACCCTCCCTCCAGCACACACAGACTCCTCCAGGGCACCAATGGCGTCCACCTCTGACCCCAGCAGCCTGTTGTCTCCTCACTGGCTCCAGTCAACCACAACACCCGTCTGACGGTGTCGGTTGGTAGCTGATCGCCCTACTGCAGGACGCCATCTTGTTACTGCAGAAATGTGTCGGCCCAGAATACAGGCAGAAGTTGGAAGTCGCAGTTCTAGTTACCCAACAACTGTGTGTGATCCTGGTGCACACGCGCACACGTCGAGCACACGTCACTTATAAACACAGTCACTTTAAGTTCCGTATTGAATCAAGACATATGAGTGAGATATGGCAGATATACCTTTTTATAGAAAAGGAGGTACATGAGGGAAACTTATAGAGAATATAGGAAACATTGTATAAGAGAGTAGTAAATATAGTATATATTTTTACATGGTATCTAGTATACATATAGTAAACGCTGGTTCAGCGGTGGTCTCTGGAGAAAATTCTTTTTTTTTGGGGGGGGGGGTGTTAACTTAACCTGGACATGACGTTAAAGAATGTTGAACAACTTCAGATCTGCTTTGGTAGATTGACCTTGAGTCAACCACGTACCTCAGTGACGGATCCAGGATTTGGAAAAGGAGGGGGCGCGCCCCCTTCTCTAGGCAAAAGGAGTGGCGCACCCCCTAGTTTTGGCCAAAATTGGGGTCTAAAAAAGACAATTAAACTCTCAACTACGGCAAAATGAAGGTGGACATGACTGTCAGGGTACCTGGTTGACTCTAGGTCGATCTACCCTAACTAGGATGGCGCTACATACGACATTTTACACCCATATATGTACAAATACACGCGGGGAACCAGCGGAAGGGGCCGGAGCTGGTTTCCGGTGGGCACAGGTGCGGGGAGCACCCTGGTTCCAGCAGGCAGGTGGTCGTAAGGAGACAGACGATCAGCGCAGGTTTATGAGACATGGTAGGAATAAATCTCAGGTCGTTTGGCTCTTTAGCAGACGACTTTTTCTGTTCTTCGACCAAATGGCTGAGAGTCGGGATGTTTAGTAGCTGGACTGGTACACGCGAGGGACAAGCCAGCATGATTCTCTGTGTTAGATCCCATTGTATTTTTTTTGTGTTCATTCATAAATTTCAGCCGGCCCCCTCACACACACACTTAAAGGCCACACTCCCGCTTCTTTCAATTTAAATTTCCAAACACCAAAGTAGCGGCTTTGAATTAGGGACATTGCTGTCTAGAAACATAGTACATGTATGTTGTATAGCGAGTCTCCCTAATGATGGGGGTGGGATATACAATAAAAATCGCACGAGGGATACCTTACAACGTAGATTACACTCTTTTATTCTATAGAATTATCGTCTCTCTTTAGATATAAAAACAGTGCATGGTAGTTGATTAATCTTATATTCTCCGTTTAGACTGTCAAACTAACTTATTGTTGACCAATCAGTGAGGCAGTGATGGGTAGAATCCAGTGCAAAATACCAAACACGCCGCGTGCATTGCAGGTGCCACCACTTGAAGCCCACCGTATTGGACATAATAATTAGTTATTTCTACCCGAACTAATTGACTTATCTCCTTCACTATTAATCAGACAAATAAACCCCACGTCTACATGGAGATAAACCAACCAACATGCCACTTGGCGATGTACATACACGGGATAACATAAGCCATGACAAGGTGACGTAACGTCATAGACTGTAGCTTACACAAGGCCATATTTTCCCCATGTGACGGGGATTTTCAAAATGACAGTGTAAACTCTCTCAAGGAGCCTAACGTCCCATGCATGTAAACAGTAAAACTCTAAACAGCGCAGATAGGTTTCGCCCACCTTTAGTTTCTACCCTTAACAGAAAAAATAGTTTTCCAACATGGAGCGTAAACTCATTAATTAGTTTATATGAAATATAACATATCAAGTGGTTAATTTATTTTAGTGTGGTGTTTTTAAGCTAGAATTTTGAGAATGATGTGTAATTAAACCCCGGTCCCTTCACTCTGTATTGTATATGTACACAACAGGTGTTCCCCCTTTCCTAAAATAAAAATTCCATGGGATGTTAGACAGAAAAATGCCCCTTTTTAGTCACACCCTTCTTTGACAATACGCTGACATTTTTCCAATGCATTCCTTCACCATGATTAAAATAAGCAAGCGATTAAGTGAATCAATGTGTCACATTCCAAAATCACAAATCTTACAAACTTGGGTGAATTTATGACATTTGGTAAAGAAATTAATATTATATGTACTTGCAATTGATTGACTTTCACGGAGTGAACCTTTGAAAACACCCCCTTTTTCTAAAATCCACAGAGTCGACAAATGCCCCTTTTTCTCAATTCTAGGGGCATTGGGAACGGGTCTTTAGCGGCTCCCAGAATGCACTCGACTTCCGCTGTGTGGATTGCGCCTGTACGGTGGCGCCACTTGAATATGACGTCATGCCGTGGCTGCGTCTTGTTGACATGTTTTCATGGATGTCGCCTCTTGTTATGACGTATGCTAATAAGAAGGGATTAACGGGGAGGGAGGAAGCTGATTAGAACCGCCAGGGGGGAGGGGCTGCAGTGAGAACAGCGAGGTGGAAGCTGGTACACCGACACATGTATAAACAATGTGAGAGCTTATCACTAGTATGGTTGACAACTTGTTATCTCTTTGAAAAAGCAGAGGGTAGTACTTGTATTGATAAGAAATGTCACTTTTTATTTTGATTACAAACTATGCCATCATGGATTTAATAATACTGCATGTCAATTTTAGTGTTTATGATTTTGTTTATTTAATGTATTAAAATACGTTACAAACTAAAAAAAAACATTCAGGGACGGACTATAACGGAATTTGAAGTCCACCAAATACCACAGACTAGCGAAAGGTGTTGGTCGTGTTGCGCAGTGACTCGAGGCGGATCAAAATATAATTAGAAAAATCTTTTTTTTACCAAAGAAAGGGTGTACAACCGTGATCTGCAGTAACTGACGTGATCTGCAGTAGTGCAGATAACGGTAGACCATCCAAACGTGATCTGCATCAAATTAACGTGATCTGCATCAATTCATGTGATGCAAAAAGCCAGAATATCTGTATCAATGGAACTTGGCCTCTCCCTGATGATATCTACATTAAAACATGTATGCCCATATAGTCTTTGACTCAGTGTATCTAGAAGTAAATAGCATTATTTGTGCAGATGGACATATAGGGCATCTAGGAAGTATTTTGGGGTTGTTTCACATTACCCAGGTGTGACCCAGGCATCTAGACCCAGGCATCTAGAAAGTATAGACTGGGGGTTGTTTCACATTATCCATGGTCCACTTTGGTGTTTTCTTTCTTAAAAATCACCAAAAAGTCATTTTTCCTAAAAATGGCCAAAATGGTGAGAAAAGTGTTGAAAATTACAAAAATGTCAATTTTCCCAATAATGGTCAATTTTGCAAGAAAAGTGTCCAGAATTCTGTAGATAATGATTGAATGGTTGTAGCAGATCATGTTGTTTTGATGCAGATCACGTTAATTTGATGCAGATCACGTTTGGATGGTCTGCCGTTATCTGCATTACTGCAGATCACGTTAGTTACTGCAGATCACGGTTGTACAAAGGGTTTCCGAACTCCCGGTCCTAATCCCCATGACACCCCCCCTCCCCCCCCCCCCGGGATCCGCCCCTAACAATGTACATTTCGGTAGCTAAAGGAAGCTAGCAACCAGCGCCACCTCGTGTGGGGTACCCAGCGGACACAGTCCTGTACCGAGGCCGTTCTCCCAGTACCAGCAGTTGACGCTTACCAGCAGCGCTCCAAGCGGCGGCGGCTGTCGTTATGGGCGATAATAGGGCCGTGTTGTCTGCGGCGTCCGCCAGGCTGGCGGCGGCGCTGTTCGGCGCGTCTTGGGGGCAAAAAGGGGTATTTACAGTGAGACTGACCCCCTAATGTAGGCCCTGTGCCCCCCGCCATCCGCAAGCACCAACTAGACGTGCCGCAGACCGATATCCTTGTTGAAGATTGGAACATTTCTGGCCATTGGGATTGCCAACATCGAAAGTAATGAAACGAGAGTGGAAGATGCAGGTCAAGTAAGAAAGCGAAAGGTAAAATGTGGGGGAGATGGGTAGTCCCAGTAGAAAAGGGTCACATATATATACACATGAAAGGTGGAAGGGTAGATGCCCGGTCCCTGTCATGGTATATGTACACAACCTGCGTTCCCTCTTCTCAAAAATACCCCCATTTCCACTGACTTTTTGAAAGAAAAAACACCCCTTTTTTTGTGGAAAAACGCTGACTTTTTGAGGTAAAGAAAACACCCTTTTTTTGAGAAAACACTGACATTTGTCAACACATTCCCTTTCCATGAATAAGAGAAAGAAGTGAGGAAATGATGTGTTATATTCAAAAATGATGTAAACTTGTGTGTATTCATGATATTTGGCAAGGAAACATATTTGAAAGGATAAACTCTATTGTCTAGGTTAAGAAATCACCCAACACATACACTTTGAATGTTCAGAAACCTCTAAAATTACCCCCCTTTTTTGAAAATCCACAGAGATCTCTTTAAAAAAGACCCCTTTTTCTCAATTCCTGGGACATTGGGAGTGAGTGAGAAAATACCATTTTCCCATGTTTTTTGGGAACGCAGGTTGTGTACATGTACCATGGAGAGTGCAGGGACCGGGGTAGATGGGCAGGTGGGTGGCTGGTTACTGGGTGGACAGGTGGAAGACTGGGTGGAAAACGGGGCGGAGGCCGGGGTGAGGGGCGGTGGGATACATAGGAGGGTAGCTATCTAGACAGGTGGAAGAACGGCTAGAATGTTGGAAGCCCAGGCTATGATCTACAGGTGAAGGGATGCTATGGTAGATGGACAGGTGGAACAGCAGATGGACTACTTCATATTGTACAAGATGGAGGCTGAGTGGTAAACAGACATGTGGAAGGCTGGATGGATAGGTAGAACGGTGGGTGGACAGGTATTGTGGAAGGGCGGATGGACAGGTGGAAAGGATGGACGAACAGCTGGAAGGCCTTTTGGACAGGTGAGAGGAGATAGTGGAAAGTTAGAGTACTAGATAGGCAGATAGAAGGGCGGGGACAGGTGGATACCATAATCATATAAGGTCACTCGCCATGCGCGTCATAGAAAATGTTCTCTTGAACATTTTACAATCTGCTATGTGATAAATGAAAAATGGGTAGGGTCATATTTTGTAAGGCCAAAAAAAATAAAAGGTGTGTTTCAGGCCACCCGACCCTGGTTTCAAAAAAAGGGCCGACCCTAGCATTTTTTTTCCAATTTTGGAGAATTTTTTTTTTTTTTGCAAAATATTCATATTTTTTCGGAAATTTTAGCAAATTTTGGGTCAGGAAGAACAGATCACATACCCAATTAACTATCCAGCCTCAGGAAATTGCTTTTTAACAAGAATGTCTAATAATTTCATGATATTCCTAGTTATAGTAAAAATTGGTGAGTCGTCTGGATGACCCGCGAGTCGATGTGGCAGTTCCCGACTCATTCCAGGTACCTCCAACATTGAAAAAAAAAAAAAAAAAAAAAAAAAATCCGACCTACCTACCCTACATTTTTGGACCATGTTGCCTGAAACACACCTTTTTTTTTTTTGGCCTAAATCAAAGTTTGTAGTGTCAGCGATGAATTGAGCATGACATAACTTATGTTTACATAACGTGAACATTTTATCAAACTTGAATACGAATTATGCATGGACAGCCCGGGCTCATTATCATAATTCCCAGTGCTTTGTGATGAGAAAATTTCATTTTCTGAGTGTCCTAAGGATCGTTGGAACATTGTTGTTATAGTTCACTGTTGAAACCAAACTAGTGCACGATACGTGTGGCCTGTGGCCTGTCTAGCTATCAGAAGGTGGCCGGTGGTGTGTCGGCCTGTCGCGGGGAGCCTCATTTGTTTTGGTCTGTCTTCCTTGTGGTGTGTTTAACCCCTCCTGTCTCCCCCTGACGCCGCTCGCTACTGCCGGTACCTTGCCGCCAGGCGGCGCGGTGACGGCCGGGGGCGGAGTGCATCCTGTAGCCATTAAAGTGGCATAATCCACAGAGTCATGCTTGTACAAAGTCCGGTTTCTACTTCCAAGGAGTTGTATGTGATCAGTGTCATGACATTTTGGTATTACACACATCCTATAGATCAGAAAATATTTGGACTTTTCAGATCCTAGAGTCCTACTGATTAACCTATGACACAGTTATCTGTTTGGGTGGTTCTTGTGTGATGAGTAGGACAGAATTATGATGAGTTCCCTTGTATTCATTCATCCAAAGAAGTTAAGGGAAAATAATTTATAATTATATATCATTAATGATCATTTCTTATTTTCTTTCTCTCTACGTAGTATTTTTCTTTGTCTCTTTCTCTATTTCCCTTTCCTTCTCCTCGTTCTCTCTTTCCTTTTCTCTTTCCTTCCTTCTTTCTGTTTCTTTTTCTTTCTGAAGTACACGTAGAACCATGTTCTTCTTCAGGATAATATAGTGTGTATAATTTGGATGTTTTTAAAGACTTGTAAATGCGTACAATATTGGCACACGACAGGTAGGTGTCCAAATGATAACCCTAGTAGCAGTATAACTTCCAGGATAATCTCCGCCCGCCCCCTCCCTTCTTCCATCCCATCCATGTCGGCCTACCACAGACATACATTATATGATGGCCGAAGATGTTCCTGTGAGAGGAGATTTTCAACGAGGCGGGTGATCCTTGGTGCACTTGGTGTTGTAGATGATCTCATTTGGAGGTTTTGTAGCAATATTGTCAAGTGGCGTTGGAGCCAGTGTCTGAGCAGAAGGCTGGGCCTGTGGGTGTTAGTCGTGTGTTGTCAGTGGGTACATAGACCTATTAGGTTCCGGGAACATCTGGGTGCAACTTCACCTTGACTGTATTTACGTGGGTGGGAGTCCTGCTTTCTGGCCTATGGACCCATATGATGTAATGTCTTGTTTATATCATCAATAACCATTATACTTTAAAATGGCAGATGTTTCACACATACACACAAGTACTTTGGCTATTCCTGTCGTGTCTTCTTTCCACTAATCTTTACATATGTACGGACATGTATATTGACAAAGAGATTTGATGGTTGGCATCTTGTAATTTGATAACCCCAGGCTTATATGCAAGCCCCCACTCCGGGCCCCCACTCCCAGTTAGGGCAGACTTTTCTCAAGTATAGATATCTCGTTATCTGTACACAAAGACACATTTTATGTGTTTGAAACCAAAGTTAAAAGTGTGCGGATTGACAGTCATCTGTTTTACACGCCTGCTTTATTTAGCCTATTAATTATGAGGACTATAAAAGTGTAGGCCTACTCTTGAAAAAGTCTGGATCGTTGAAGTTGATGATCGGGATAGGGTTAATTTAATATTATTAGTAGATATTATTTCATAACCAGAAACATTGAAAATCCATGACAGTCATCAAATTAAGTACCCAGGGGCTTCCTATTGACAACCTAGTATGTTTTATAATTGGATCAAAAAGCTGATCATATTGACGACTTGGGTCCACACTAAGTCTTATGATCAGTTGTCACTATTGAGTACTTATTATAACATGTAGGGATGTCATGTGGAATAACTTCATTATAAGAGCAATGCCAGCAATGTCCCTTTCCATGTGTTATTAACTAACTACGGTACATCTGAATGTTATTATCAATTCCATTCCTAGATTATGTTTGGATTTACTTCCCTCCATTGACATCTTCCCTTAATTGATCATTGCCACGGTTGTAAAGAATATCACAATATTGTGGGTTTTGGAAGTGTTGAAGCAGGGAATGTGGCTAAGTAACCATATACCAAACCCCACCCACAGAACAACCTCATTTACCTCCTCATATAACACCAACCACGCACGCGCCGCCGGAAGTCTCCAGGCCGCCATCTTGATACGTCATGTTCACGCTGACGTCATGACGTCATCTCAAGAACATATGACGTCACAGCACTTAACGCCGACGTCGCCATGCCGGACTAAGAGCCTGGCGTCCGCAAACCAAACAAACTGCGCGGGGCGAACTTGGCCGGGGGGCAGGATGAGGTGCGCGGTGGGTCGCCGCCAGGGGGAGTTTGGAGACGGAGGGGGCAGGTTATCAGCAGGTTTGTTATCTTTGTGGGAGGCAGCGGGAGGCGCACGGAGACGTTTACACCGGGCCTGATGTGGCGGTCAATTAGGCGGCGTCAGGCAGCACAACATATACATGGGGTGTCTGGTGCAGGGGACCTGCCACGTAGAGATCCTAAACTGTCTGCTGCTGCTGCTGCTGCTGCTGCTGCTGCTGCTGCTGCTGCTGCTGCTGCTGCTGCATGGGTGCTGCTACTGCCTCTGTTGGGGGCCTCTGCTGGCACCCCTGCTCCTGGCAAGTACCCATACTGTAAACGTATTATATTTCGCGCTGTACATATTTTCGCAGATTTCGCGGATTTTAAAATCCGCGAAAATATGTACAGAGCGAAAATTTATCCAACATAGGCCTAGAACTACAATCTTTCAATATCAGCGAATTTAAATCCCAGCGAAATTGTACTTTTTATCAAATCCGCGAAAATTTATACCAGCGAAAATATCTACGTTTACAGTACTCTGCCATGACCCATGTGTTTCTTTTTGCCGTGGGTCCAAAAGGTAACGGTGTGTTTCAGGCAGCATGGTCCGAAATCATTAGCCTTTAGGGTAGGAAAGATCGACTTTTTTAGATATTAATTTCCTTTTGGTCTTGCAAGCACAGTGGAGGAGTCGCAAATCATCACGGTGAATCGCCGTTGTTTACAGATGTACTATAAGAACATTGAGAAAGCCTTCTTAGTTCCTGATTATTGATGTTATATAAAGAAAATGTACTGAAGACTTTACTTTATTTTGACCATGTTCATTTTGCACATCCCTTCTCTCGCTCGCTCTTTCCACTACCATTCCTACCTTCTTCTAGGATCTGTCGCTCGTTCACATTGATGAGACTCATTTTCGCTTCTTTGCTTCTTCATCTCTGACTTTTATAGATCTACTCATTCTTTTCATTCTCCAGCCATTCCTCTCCTCTCCCTAGTCTATTTCTATATCTGACTTGCTGCCATAATTGTACATAATTGATTTCTTTTCTAATTGCCTTCCACTTCGCTCTGAATTAAATGTAACTTAAGTCGAGTTCATCCTACTTAGACAATAAATTGATCGACACCAGCTCCCCTCCTGCACCTCCCCACCCTCCCCTCCTGTCTGTTGAGGTTAAACATGATTGTTAGTGACAGTTGACGCCATGTGACTGTCATGGCACATTGACTGTGACACAGGCAGTGAGGCGTGACCCAGTGGTAGAGAAGTCACAGGGGGGTAGCTCAGGGAGCAGCTCAGGGCTGTGTCAAACCTGATTAGGGAGGGCACTAACTCCTCCATACCATGGAGGAGAGTGGGGCAGGCTCTGCTGTGTATATATAGTGTAGCTTCTAGTCAAACATCCATAGAACAGCATCATTCTGCATCATTCTCTTCACCCCAGTTCAGGCACTTAATAGTATAAACAATGCTGAGAGTATAAAGTAAGACTCTCAAAAGGAGTAAGAGGAAAGTTTAAAAAAAGCAATCAAACGTAAGTGTAACGTCTCAAAAGTGCATGTTAGTCAAGTTATTTCCTTCATTCGAGTAGCACACTGTGTGTGCAAAAGCGTTTTCATGGTACACTGTTGCCAGACCCCAAGTATCCTTTCTCATCTTATTTCCTATGATTCAAAAGAGCAGGTGATTGATGTGTCAGAATCAAAGCAACGTCCTGCTAGACATTGTGTAACGCATGTACAATAATTATAAAAACTAACTTGGGGAAAACATGTTCTTGACTCCAGGGACATTAAGTGTTCGGGAGCGCGGGTGGAATACACCATATACTATATAGTTCCTTCAGTTAATAGGTCGATGTACCCATTGAGCCTACAGAGGCTCTGTGCTCATTGATGTACCATGCATGGGATTTGTTGGATTATTTTAATTTCAGCAAGGAATCCTACCGGATCCGGTGATTTTGGGGACCCCATGTGGTTTTGAGACCAATCAATCAAATTAACGTATACGGAAATTGAATATCCTCCATAATTCTTTTTACTTTTTGCTTTGTCCTGCTCTGAAGCCCTAAACTGTTCGAACCTGCCCTAGAGAATGCCATGGCTTACCAATATGTCCAGTGGGTAATTTCAGTTTAGATTTAATGCTCCTTATGTACAGATTTAGTACCTTGTGAATCCTCCTAAGCAGGTGAATGTCCATGTACTGTCAGGCCCCCCACAATTGGTAGCGACACATGGGTATATTTACTGCTTTGGAGTATGTGGAGTTTTTGCTCTGTGCCTCCACACACCTAAACACATACGTTTTACATCACTACATTGAATAGAAAAGGGAGGCAGGGGACAAATGAGAGTGCTTAGGGTACATGCAGTTAAGGTTGAACAGAATGAATTGGTACCAATTGTACATGGAGGATATCTAATCCTGCTTCTAAGAAGCTTCCCTAAAGAGAATACACGTTCAGCAGAAATGTATCTCTATGACGGTTAGATGCAACAGGTGCACATGTGTAAACACCAATTACACTTGGCGATAGAAATATGGTTATCTATCCATCCATGTGAAAAAGATTCATGACGGTTTTGTACGGTAATATGATATCCATGTATCTTAAATTCTGGTTGTTTATTCTGACAGTTTACATTCAGGTTTTAAATGAGGCTCTATATATATACAATATGTCATATGACTTCCTCTGAGTATCATTTTACTATGCCTGGATTCCACTCCTCCTGATTTGTATAGATTGGTAATTTGCATCGATTGTAACTATGACTTTATAATGTGCCCAATGCCTGCCCTCTCCCCTTTTATTACGAAATCATTAACGATGTCACCAGCTTTACATGGCTTCAGGCCTTAGTACATGGCTTCTTTCGTGAACATTATTATATGGTGGCTTCTTCACCATCAAAGTGTGTGCATCAATTTAATGTGGCTTCTGTATATGGCTTCACATGGCACGTTGAGTATTGGCTTCAGTAATGTTGCTTCATCATGTGGTTTGTGATAATGTACTTAATACTTTATTTTGTTATCACCAGTTTTTTTACCATCATAATGGTAGATATAATTTAAATTAAACAAACACTGTTAAGTCAGATGATATTACATATGAACTGACAATCGCAATATTTAGTTATGTATCTTAGAAACCCAGTAATTTGGTTTTAACACTATGTAGATACCACCACATAGAAAGAGTTTAGCAGCACCGCGAGCAGACTCTAGTGGAATGAGACGCACATTTATGTGAAGGCACTTCTACCCACTATGTCTGCCTGAGCTTTGTTTAGTTAGTGATTAAATAAAATTGTCAAGTCATCTAAACATTAGCGAAGCATTTAACCGGGGAGCATCTCGACGCTTAATGTTGTTATATTCTGAAAGTGGGTTACAGGGCTTCATGCTTTTCTCCTTCTTCTTTTTCTACTTCTCCTGAGATTTATAAACTAATGTGGTGTGGGAGCGGATGCCTTTAGGCAAATATACACAGGACCCCACTTCAATTAGTTTAACTCTTCTTACATTATACACTCGAAAAGCAATATATGGTATATAATAGTATTATGTAATTTGAACCATGCACGATGTATTTCAAAGCTGACAAATAGGTTTCAAATATATTATCCTTGTTATGTATCTTAATTTCGTGCCATAGGATTTCGCATCCTAATTCACGCAGAACATGAATTTTAATACATTCATTGAATTTAAAAAACATACAGGGCATTGTTTTATGTGCACAAAGTGACTTAGGGGAAAGAGGATCCATTTGTGTGACTAGTGCCATGGATCATGATCATTGCATGAATGTAAAAGGGTATCTGTTTGTGTGCGCGGGGGGGGGGGGGGGGGGTGGAGGATGGAGGGCATCCCCTGGTGCCAGCCCTGGTGCCTCCTGGGTCTATGTAAAAGGTCTACAGACCTGGCCTACAGACCTAGCCTGCTAATGGCAGCCAGGGCTGTTACTGTCCAGGACTGGCCTTCGTCTCCTGCCCCCTACTCTGTGTGTGGCGCCTCTAGCGGCGTGTGGGCTAACCACCGTGTACACAGCGGGACTGGGGGCTGTCAGCGTCCGGCAGATAAGCCCGCCACCTTCCCACCAGGGGGCGGGGGCGCTGTCACTTCCGGTCAGCTTGATGCTTAGTTTTAGTGGGGTTGGATCTTCTAACAGGAGTGGTCATTGTGCAGTATGAGTCTGTAGTGAAAACATGGAAAGCCACACTCTCAATGGCAGGTTTATTCCATGTGTCAGCTATGCTTTTGAACTCGGAAGCATTGCACACACATAATTTGAATGGATAGACTTGTAGTTAGATAATATACTGATAGGTCGCTTGGTTAATTCTATACCTGTAATCCTCAAGAGAGAATACTGATTATCTAATTAGAAAACCGGTTGTATTGACATTTTTCTTGGGTTTTTTTCTGTTGCATCTGTAGATTGTACACTACTATCTTAAGAACGATGTTCATGATTAAGAAGATAGATCAAAAGTGCATTGCATATGTATGCACGTTGGCTCTGTTGACAACAGTAGTTATGTATATTTGCACCCAATGATACCAACCTAAATACCTTGTGGTAATAACTGGGTGAGTAGGTTGTGTTAACCATTCAGTCCATTGTACATACATTCTAACCACACAGAGATAACCTTTTCTACTATACATATTAGTAGATGTATTCGCCAATATGCCCAGGACGCCCATAGGTCTGCATTCCTCCTACATATACGTAAACAAACAGACCCTGGAGTTTCTCCATCTGCCTTCAGTCATGACACCCTGTGGGACCTGCTGTGGTTCATTGGTTTCCTGGATTTCCTGGAGGATGGTCTAGAATGGCGCCATAGGTCTCACTATGAGACATTTCATGGTGGTAGGAGCGTTGTAACGGGTATCTTGTCTGTGGTCAGTTACACCCACTTCAACTTTACATCCGCTTTGTAGTAAACACGACTGACCCAATACAGCATATAGGTGTCCCTATCAGGCAACCCGGCTTGTTGGGTGCCATGCATTATGATGTTCCACTCTACAACTATTATTGCCATTATTCGTATCTAATTGACATATCAATGGTGCTATGGTGCCGATAACGTTATCATGTAAATGTGTCTTTGGAAAAGCAGGGGGGAAACATCTGGGATCAAATTCAAATAGGACCATAAAGTGATAAACATATTTATTATGTAGGTAATTTTTACTGGGTGTGGTGTGTTAATGATCTTAAATATTTCACTTATGAGAGGACTGGCTATGAATCTAGATGATAATCTAGTGTTGCTATGTACTTAGATTTCCATATCAGAGTTCCATCCTCAATAGGAGACAGTAGACCTGTCATTCAGGATGTACTTTGCCCTTAATGGACCATAAGAAAACAAGCATTGCCTCCAGTGTGTCTCCTGGTATTAAGTGGCATGTTGACAGCTGCCACGCTATATTGGTGACATCCATCTCTCTGGCCACTTAGGCACGTGCCTCATCAGGACATGCATTAGGTGCAAGTGGTTGAACTTGACATGCCTGTTACTTTCGTCTTAATAATAGTTTTATATAGATACCCTAAAGTATTCAAATACATCTTAAATATAAAAAGCATTTCCGAATTGAACCACCTGTATGATACATTTTATGTTGATTTAGGTCAGCTCCAGAATGTAAGAAGATTATGAAGATAGGGTTAATGCAATATTGGAGATACAAGCATGTAGGCCAACTGCACATCCTTGGTCAATACATCCACAAGCTTTTAATAACATCTGTTTTATCAAATACTACTTTCATGTGTAGACTTAGGCCGTGTTTGGAGATCTATGTAGCAGTGGCTTCTACCACTAAGACTCCAGACTCCTTCAGTGGGTCCAGTCAGTGCCTACCTCCTGTAGCATGTTACAGAGGTGACTAACTACCTCAGAGCCCAACACCTAAACCTGCCTCTACATACCCCACACACTGGACAAGGCAAGGTTAGGAGCCTGCACCGTACCGGGGTAGTTGTTGTGGTTCCACTTTTTGGCCCCCGTGTGCCAGATCACGGAGGGAGCATGTCAGGAAATGGAGGGGCCTTGTTCTGTATGTGTATATGAGGTTAGTGAGGGGAAGATGGAGAGAGGCTAGAGTAGGGCTGGTGAAAGTTGGTGGTATTCCAATATTATAACCCAATTCAGTGTTACATGTATGGCTTCGAATGTGGCTTCCTATTGGAACTATTTGGTATGGCTTCCGTATAGGCCCCTATGCTTAGGACTTCTAATCAACCCATAGTAGGCCTCAGGATTTCTATTGAAGTGGCTTCCACTAACCGTTTAGACATGTGGCTTCCATTGAAGGCTTTGTCTCACAAACATGGGCCAATGTTTTCGTCTATGACCGGGTGCAATCTATGACCGGCTTGAAAGAAAACGGTTTATTTAGGGCATATGTAGATATAAATTGAAAAAAAACACCCATTAACATTTCCCACCATTTATATCTTCATCTGCCCTAAATAAAGCGTTTTCTTTTCAAGTCGGTCATAGATCACATAGAATGTAGAGGTGTGTATTTCATATTCTCAACTTGTATTCACATGAGTGTGATGTGGCTTCAATAATAATGTCTATTCTGATTAAAGCAGGGAGGACTTAATGGTCTCGACCATGTCAGCAAGAATGATGATCATTTTAGATCCAAGGGAGAGAAATGTGCCTATATGTTTACATTCATTTATAATCTCCAGAAATGATCACCGCTGTTTCGGTTTCTTTCTGCATTTTTTCCAACCAATGTGCATATACTGACGACATTGGCTTCTTCCAACTTACCAGGGATACACTCTAACTGGATGGGCAGTGAGGGGAGGGGTTGGTGGTATATTGGCGCTTTGACGACGTGCGTTAGGGTATCCTGGCGCCACTACACCCCCTCTCTCTGACTCCCTTCTGCAGACCACATCCGCAGTGAGCTGAGGGATGTATATAAACTATAGGGGTATTTGTAGGTGACCGCAGCGCCATGGTGCCAGTAGCAGTGGCAAAAAGAGGAACCGCATTATAGCTGGTACCATCGCTGGTGCCCACTGACCAACATCTCGCTCCTACAGGTTGTGGTGGTGAGTTGTTACACTGTGGAAACCAGCGATGTCTGCAGAGGACACAATGACATTCCTAGGGGACAAGATGGCGGCCTACATAATATGGACAATCATAGTGTGTATATAGGAGAAGCTCAGGGTTGCTCGGAGGATCTAAAGGAACGTGTATGTACTCAATAACCCTGCATATATACCATAACAACCACACAGGCTCACCTACATTTTGCATGGTATTGAGGTGTGAAGAATGTGGGTCATCCAGGAATACGGTCGAGGTAAATTTCTGTGGCGAATTCCTGGTGTTATGTGTGATGTACATTGTCAATATTTGTGAGTATATGAAACTAATGACACACATTGTTGGGTAACGTTACTCATCGTTGCTAGATCCAGGACCTCTGCTCGGAGGGAACCCTCTGTGTGGTAATTATACTTTAGTCACCATCTGATCGGAAATAATTGTTGTTGATGCATAATATCTTTGTTCCGCCCTCATCATAGCTAGAGGACCACCCCCCCCCCCCTTCTCTCTCTCTCTCTCTCACTCTATGTGCAGTAAATACTTCAACTAAGCGGAGTTCAACCCATAATAATGCTCTATTAGACATCAGGTCATGTGGAGCATGTATGGCACATGTGTAATGCTATGCTATATATGTCTATTCTCAAAGATAGAACATTGATACATAATAATTTCTTTAATAGCGATAAGGCCAAAAAAAAAGAAGGTGTGTGTTCAGGTTACATGGTCTGAAAATCTAGGGTAGGTAGGTCGGATTTTATTTTATTTTATTTTATTTTATTTTTTACTTTTAAAGGCTAATAGCCTGAAAAGTACCCAGCAATCGACTCACGAACTACAATGCCGACTCACCGACGACCGCCTCGACTCGTGAACTATCAGATCGACCCTTAAATAGCCCCAAAATGACCCAAAATATAAATATTTTTTCAAAATTGCATAAAAATTTCTAGGGTCGGCCCTGTTTCGCTAGGTAGGGTCGGGTAACCTGAAACGCACCTTTTTTTTTTTTGGCCTAACTATGAAAATTAAAATTGCTGGCTCACATTATTTTAATGATGGTGTGAACCACTAACACTGTACTTATATGAATTAATGTTGCCCCCAAAGTGGGCGCTGGAATGTGCCGTATTGTCGCCAACCCCCAACATCCCCTTGTCCCTTGTCCATAAGGGCTAAAACAGGGTCTTGTCGCGTTGTCAAATTTACCCGTCTGTGGCCCTATTAAGTGTCATAATGCGTACCACAGATTTATATATTTTTCTGATTTGACATTGAAAAACCTTTCAAACCTGAAAAAAGGGGGAGGGGGAGATTGTTGTACATATAGGTAGCCTAGACATCGTAACATGTCCGACATGAATATTGAATAGTCATACCGATTTTACATGTACAATATTCTGAACTATAATATTAGTGGTGGATTCTGTCTCATGACTACCGGTATGCAGGGCTTCTATAGATTGTTATTATGGCGTGATCGCTATTGAAGCCATGATTTTACTCTGAGGTGGAGCCATCAGTGAAAGCTATGATGTGGCTTCTGTTTAAGTCATCATGGTTTTAACCAACAGAGAAGCGCCGGGGCTACCAGGCTTCGGCATCTATGGTACGGTATACATGTTGGAACCATTATACAACGTCCTTATGGAACTATATCACATTGTGACTTCTGTGTAGACCATGATGTGGCTTCCTATTGAGTTCATAACGCGTGGCTTCTATTAACTACCATGGTGTGGCTTCAGGATGGAACTATGATCTGAGGTGTGTTGGGGTTAATGACATTGGCTATCTAATGAAACTATTATAATATACATGACATCTGCTGAAGCCATTATCTGGCCAAACCAAATGAGGTTCCGAAGGATGCAATATTCTGAGCGTTGAAAGCGACACACTGAAAGATTTATAGGGGGTCTGGAGGTGTGGTCCTCAAGGAGAAATTTTGAAATATAAGTCATTAGCATTTCCAAAATGTATTTTCTTTTTTTTTGGGGGGGGGGGGGCAAAAGATACTTTGGCCCCCATGTCTAGGCCATGCCTCCCCTGGTCCTCCTGTTCCAACACCCCTGATGTGGAACTCTGAGATGTATGGTATGATGTATTATAGAATGCAATAGGTAATGTAGGTTGGAATGTACTGGGCAATAGAAAAGTAAGATGGATTGCACTTTCTCTTTGTCTGCATGTCGGAGCAGGACATTGCGTCGGAAAAGGACGTTTGGCATAGAATAGCATCATTTAGGCAAAAAAAAGGTGTGTTTCAATTTACCCGACCCTACCTAGCAAAACAGGGCCGACCCTAGACATTTTTATCCAATTTTGAAAAAAAAATTATATTAAATTCAGAGTCGATTTGATAGTCGGCAAGAGGCCGTTGTTGGCGCTGAAGTTTGCGAGTCAATTTCTTACCCTAGGCCACCTCATTTTGATTACTTGGATTACAAAAAAAAAAGCTTTTGTACAGGGGAAGTTGGGTGCCAAAATTTCCTGGGGGCGGGGGAAAAAAAAAATCCCTCTTTTGGGCATGAAGTGAGTTCTAGTTCTTGTTTTGGGCTACCAAATGAAGATATATTGAGAAATACCCCCTTATTGAAAGGCCATGTTGAGTTTTTGGTGGTCAGCATATACTTTTCTTTTTCTCTTTGGTCAAATTCTCAAATAATCCGGGGGAGCAATGATAAAAAGGTTAGTTATTTCTTTGCAAATTGCCAAAATTCCCATCGGCGGAACCGTAGTCCAAGTTATCAGAATAAAACGGCCATACCTAGCAGAAAAGGGCTGACCCTAGAAATTGTTATCCAATTTTGAACAAAAATAATATTTGTGGATCAACAAGGGAAAAGGGACCTCCGCGGGGGATTTTTAGTTCCAACTTTGGCCACCAGGGGGCTCCATATAGCAAACAATGTTCAAAATATCATAAAAATTGTTCTATACTACTTTTTGATGGAGAATACAAGAAGCCACTTTAGTAAATTCCAACTTTAGTGAAAACCTTCCATATTTGGAATGTAAAAAGAACGATTTTGGGCCTAAATTGGTGTTTTTGCACTTGTTGGTTGCCATGGAAACATAATTTTCATTCTAAATTGAATTTTTCAAGAAATTAATGATTACAGCCCCCCCAAAGATTTCTATGCTGAAAACGGAATGTAAATCCCATTTTAAGATTAAAAGCTGTGACCAAATGTTTGAAAAAGTTTGGATATTTGGGAATTTTCGTAATTATGCTAATTAGATAGAGATATCTCCGAGACAAAGTAAGATAGAGCTTATTGGCATTTGAGATTGGACAGTGCCCACACATATTCAAGAAGCCAGTTCTCAAAAACTAGAAGTGGTACCTGCTAATGAAATATATCACTGGAAAGCTGATGACCTCAATTTCATAATTGAATTTAACCTTTGGAGGACCCTTTTCCCTCGACTGTCCACATTTATATTTCAAGCAATCTTTGGGCTATTTCAGAGTCAATTTGATAGTCCATGAGTCAATACTGTTGTTGGCGAGTGGGCGCTAAAATTTGGGGGTCAATTTTTGGCTACTTTTCAGGCCAAAGGTTAAAAAAAAAAATTCGACCTACCCCACCTAGATTTTGGGACTATGTAACCTAGAATACACCTTCTTTTGTTGGCCTTATCAAATATACGTGTGATGAAAATATATTATCTCCAGGGGGGATACAATGTATTATATCATGTTTTCAAAAATATTCAAGAAGATTCAACACAGTAATTTCTTTTCATAGTTCCATGTACAAAATGGACATAGTTTAATATCAATAATATCTTTCTCACTACAGAATACAATGCCTTAAATCGCTGACATGACCCTGCATGCACACCCTAAGTCTAAGTTTTATATTTAAAGTTCACTCTCTCGACCATTTTCGACAAGTCCATTCTTGACCTTGGAGTCAAAGCCTTGAATTCTAACCTCTGTCGTGCAGATCACTCTTTATGTACATGAGATAACGTGGTCCATATACCCTTGGGTTCCGATGTACACAACATCGTTAAGTACCTTTTTAATAGAGGTATTATAAAAATACACATATAAATATCCATTTACTTTAGTACTCCAATGTCTTTTTTCCATTTTAGATATCAATGAACACATGGCTACATGTATATCTCATGGCTGCATGTCCATATCAAATAACCGGGAGTTCCTTCGGAATCTTGCTGCAAAACACGCTTTTAAATCTGCTTCTCAATCTGTTGAAGTCCATTTCTTGTCCTATAGCAGATTCGTTTTCCTAACCATATAAGTATTTGATTCACATACATTTCCAATCCAATAATGTAACTGTGAGTGTCAGTGTTTTTGTCAGTGTGGTCATTATAATAGGCTTCAAAACACATAGCAGTTGGTAACATATAGTTCGGCCTCTAAAAAGCATCCCACCATGGAGGAGCCCATGGAAGACCCTGTTGTAATGACACTCAATCCCCCTATTAGCATACACATCTCACAGTCCTCTCGCGATTGTCCGTTTTGCACCACCACACTGCATTGTGGTTCACCACTCGTGGATAATCATAATACTGTACATAGAACGATACAATAACTACCATATGTGTCAATATCTTAGGTATGAACATACATCATATCGCTCTCTCATACCAGTCGTCACTCCACATATATACAGACACATATTAATATTAATGATATAAAGTATACAAAATATTAATGATAACATAATATGCAAATCACTACCATGCACGTATCCCTTGGTGCACCTGTGACTGTACATAGCCCGGATGTTGCTGCATGGGGGGCATGGAGTTCATGTTGCTGTAGGTGGGGGTGGCGGCGGGGTAGGCGGCGAAGGGGTTCACGTTGTAAGGGGCACTGTAGGCTGTGTTGGCCATACACGGCTTGCCGTCCCGTACCAGGACGGGTACGGCCACCCTGCGGGGAGGCTGTAGCTGCGACAGCTCCAGGTGCTTGTCCTGCCGCTGCCGCTTCATCTTGTAGCGCCGGTTCTGGAACCAGATCTTGACCTGCGTGCCCGTCAGTTTGAGCATGTTGGCGAGCTGCTCGCGCTCCGGCGCCGACAGGTAGCGCTGCTGTTTGAAACGCCGCTCCAGCTCGTACACCTGCGCCTGCGAGAATAGTACCCGCGGTTTCCGCTTGGTGCGCTGCCGGAGTAAGTGACACTCTGTCTCGCTGTCATTGTCATTGTTTTTGTGGCTGCTACTTTTGTGGCCGTTACTGCTGGTGTGGCTGTTGGTACTATTGGTACTACCGGAAGTGTGTTTGCTGCTGGAGGAACTGTGACCGGAAGTACCCGACGATGCCGACTTCGCAGCGGCGGAACCGGAAGTTTGGTGATTGGAGAATGTGGATGAACTTCCAGTGTTGATGTTGTCCAGCTCGGCGCACGATGGTTCTGTGGGAGAGAAAAATAGAGGAAATATTAGAATAAAAGAAAACAACCAGAAAAAAAGAGGAAGATAGGCCTATCAAGTTGTGCAAGTTGGTATGCAAACTGAATCTGGAAAACATCAGTTGGCGACTGGAGGAATTTCCTACAATACACAAACTGTTAGTAGATAAACAACAAGTCAAAATGAAACACAACTCTCCTTTAGTCATACCCCTAAACATAGCTCATAGTAACATGTAGACATATACTGGTCGTTGATCTGCAAGGGCTTTCAGGAGGGGAGTGAACATTGAATGGGAATGAGAGAAGCAAACCTGATAAATGAGGGGGAGGCAGGGGCAATTGGTGCACGCTCTCCTTGGCTGACTACGCTTGAGTCACAGTACAAGTTTATGATTTTAAAGTTTGGTGTTTCAGAGAAGGCACTAATGTTGGTTCTAGATAAGAGCAGTAAGAACAGTGATTAATGTTGTTGGAAGTTGACCTTGGATGCCTTTAGCGTTTCATCTCTGATATGGATATTTACATATTTAATATTGATGAGTGTCTATCGAGACTATCAAGATCGGCCCTGAATTAACGTATACCGGTACGTGTTGCATGTGTATGGCGTATAGGTGTATAATGTAAATGGGAAGACATTACCTCACATAAAAGGTCTGCATTAATTGATTTGCTGTAGGTTATGTTTTTCCAACGTACCGGTATATGTTTTTCTACCAATGACTCTCACTACCTATCTATGAATGTTTTCTCTGCCAGTTAGGTTGGAGAATGATCTGCACCTTTCATGTTTCAGCATGTATCAATATCTAATGTTGGATTATTTACATACATAGCCCGGTCCCCGCACTCAGTATCAAAAAGGGACGTGACCTGCCTTCTCAGTTCTCAAAGAGACCCCCTTATCCACTAAATTTAGAGTGAAAAAGACCCCGAAAAGACCCCTTATTCCAGAAAAACGTGAATATTCTAATTCATAAAAAGACCCACTGAAACACTGAGAAACACCCAAGAAACACTGAGATATTTCTAGCCTTACAAAAGCATCCTTTTATCAGCTCATTAAATATATATGCATCATCAGTTTGTATACACACACAGAGAAAATTATCAGAGTCAGCATAACTCTTTTAGCAGAGTCGAAACTCTATCACCAGAATAACTCTCTTTTTGACTCTCTTTGATAGGCAAGAGAGTCAAACTGTATTTGACTCTCTTCTGGAATGGAGCTAAAGCATACTCGACTCTGCTGCGAGAGGAGTCAAAACCTATTTGACACCCTTTAAATCAGAGTCAAAATAGGGTAGACTCCTTAATAGTGGAGAGTTAAACCTCTGTTGACTCTCCCCTCTAGAAGAGTTAAAGTAAGGATTTAGCTGGGATACTCCGGGAACCTCTCAAGTTATGAATAATGGAAGATAGAAAACCTATTCATCAAGTTACAGTCGACAAAGATAAGACTGGTGCAATTGGCCATTTAAAGTCTGTCATCTTTGCCATCCAATTTTGAATTAATACCTTCAGGAAGTGTGGCTCCATCATTATAGTTAATTTAAAACTTCAGGAAAGGTGTTCCCAGGTCAAAATGTAATTTTCTATCTTAATTTACACATTCAAAGAGAAACTTCTATATATTATGAAACCCTATTGAATTATCTTCCTTCTTATACATTAAACAACTAATTGACACATTTGGTTTGATTGCAGCTATGAAAAGTGTATCCTACATTGGAGGGAATTCTCTCTACAATATAAACTGCTGCCATCTAGTGCCAACACTCAGCTATTTCTCAGGTGGCACCACCTGGTGGTAATCACAAAATTGACACATAAGAGTCAAACTCACTTTGACTCTTCACAAGAGTCAATGTGAGTTTGACTCTGCTACTAACAGAGTAAAACCCGACTTAACTCTGCAGTGCAAGGGAGTCAATAGTGATAAAAGAGTCAAATAGGGATTGACACCTTACATTAGCAGAGTCCAATGAGCTTGTAAAAGAGTTAACCCCAGTTTAACCCTGACAAGGGAGTTATTATGACTCTGATAATTTTCTCTGTGCAGTATTCCACTATACAAGGGGGGTCAAACACCCTATTCTAAAATCCACTATTTAAAGTTTCCTATAAGAGGTAGCCTAAACTCTAGAACTACATTAAGTTTACCTGAAAAAAAGGACCCCTAATTCTGAAATTCGCTGACAGTGGAAAAATATGAGAAATGACCCTGATTTCGCGTGTTTTTTTGGGCGGGTCACGTCTCCTATGGGTACACCAAGTGCTCGGACCGGGATACCGGCATATGTTGGCTCTTTTTGAGAGACGTAACTTGTCGGGGATCTGTTTAGTCAATAATTAGCTACCAAACTCAACTCTTGGGTTTCAATGCTACATAATAATATAGAAATAGGTATATAAATCATGTATACGCATCTCAGTGCCATGCATCCTTATTGTCTATATTTAGAATTGATTGGCACGTTCCATATTTGATAATGATAGTGAACCAACAGAAAGCAACTGCATGGTGTCCCTAAAACAAACACAAGGAATGTGTGTGAGTATTTAACCCTGACATGAGACCTATATACATTGAAGGAATGGGTAGGTTTTTGGGAATAAGGATGTAGTAATGCTGACATATAAGGATCAGTTCCCAAACTCCAGGCACCCATCTCAAAATGGATGAACGCCCACTCCGGTTACCACTGATATATATGTTCCTGCACTAGTCGGTGTGCAACCTGCTCTGGGAATGGAAATCCCTGTAATGAACATATTTCCAATAGAAATGGATGGATTATAGACGGATGACTGTCACGCACGTCCCCCTAAAATGAGGAAAAACAGTTGTTTCTTTTTTTGCTCTTTCGCATCGATTTTTTTAAAACCATTTGAGATCATCCTCAATTTTATGGGAAATATATAAACGTGAACTGGAAATTTCAATTTTGCAGTGCGAGATTAACCTCTGAATTTGCAGTTTCGATGCCGGAAGAGTAATACGAATTGACATCCTATCGCAGCATGGACTGGCAATTTGAAATGTGAAATTCAGGGACCGCTCCTTTCATGGCGGTTTCGTCCATGGACACGCAGGGAGCATCCCTGGCCGTCATGTGAGTCCCGGTGTCTGTGGCAGAGCAAAGAGATGCCGACTTCCGTTGCTGCAGGCAGCTGTGTTGAAGCCGCGTGCTGTGTGGGGTTTGGCTGCGTGGGACGGGCTGGGACAGGGCTCCCGTCCTCGTCGTACACCGCAGTAACCCTAGCCGCGGCCCCCGCCGCCGCGCTGCGGGCGCCAAGTGCCGACGTACGCCCGGCCCCGGCCGCCCCGCGCGCCTCTCGCGTGGCCGTGTTTGCCCAACTATTAGCGGCGTGTTTGCCGAGCCCTGCCTCCGTTTACCTGTTATGAATAGGCAAAGACAAGCCCCCTCTAAGCCGATATCGACGGTCCACAGCGCGCCGTCGGTGCCGGAAGTCGATTTCCCATCGCCGCCCGCCCGGCCGACAAACAGATCGGGCGGCGATGGGCGTGGGGCGCGGGGAATTAATCCATAATAATCTATTGTTTTGTCGGCGGCAACTCAAGCGCCCGGCAAATGGGCTGAGGCTTTATCCGGCATAATTTGACGGCTATCGGATGGCGGCTCCCTCTCACAGACGTCAATGGCGGATTGCCGACTAATGGCCGATAATAGGGTAGAACCGGAAGTGGCGCTCCGTTTCCTCTCTCCCTGTGGTGAGCGCGGCACAGGGTGGGGGTGCTGTGGACGCGGAGACGGGGACAGAGGGTGCTGCGTCGCCGTCAAAGGGTGGGTAGGAATTTCTATCGGTGCCGTCAGAAGTGGGCTTGTTGACTTGCTGACAATACAAATCATCGGCGCGAAATATCATACCACTTCAATGTGTGTGAGAAAGTAAGGGTGGGTGGAGGAGTGGGGAGGGCCCGCTTGGAGATGGGTGACAGACTAAGCATTATACTTGGGGTATTTTTTACAGGCGCATAAAGGAATAAATGGGGTGTGAGCTTTAAAGTGCCTGTGGAATTAATTCATGATATTAAGATGTGTTTGCACTGCAATCAGAGTTTTTGCACACAAGGAGATTTTCAATAAATTATTCAATAGTTGAACGTGTAATCAAGTGCAGTCGGAAGGAGTGCAATGGGTGATTCAATTATCTTTCACATGAAACAATAGGAATCACATAATTATAAATCCCCGGGGCCACATTAGAATCATTAATCACCTTTAAAGTGCTCATCGGAGTCAAGAATGGATTCAGGTAAAAGCAACAAACTTGTAAACCTTACGATGATTGTATACAATACAGATATCAAAATCCAATTAAAACTAATGATCAACTATGCTTTAAAAGACCCAGTGTGAATGCAATCTTCATACTCGAAATCTCTATTCTCCTTTTTCAAAAAATACCACAATGGCTATATACGATTAATCATACAAACAGACAGATTAAGCCGCCTATGTTAATCTCTCCCTAACACCTCATCCATTCACTCCAATATAACTCCTGTCTATCCCTATCTGCAAATAAATCTTGAGAACAATCCTGAGTCGAATTTATTTCCCCATATATCAGTTCACCTGAAAGGGGGCCTATTGCTCTCTGTCCCTCTAATGCTATATAGCATTTCAGATATAACTTGGCTGCGTGGTGCAGGGGACATAGGAACCCCATTGGTGAGGATCCTTTATTGCCTGTTACCCGTCATTTGGGAAATTACAAATGGTGAGTGGTTGGAGAGGGGGACGCCGACAAAGGGTTGTTGGTTTTGTGGACATCGCTCATTTATTTATAATTGAATTATAATTGAATTAAATTGAAATCCAGTGGGGAAGGAGACCCAGTGGATGGGTTCTCAGAGAGCGACCATTTTTTGGTACAAAACGTTGGTGATACTTATATAATATGTAAACACCATGAACTTTTGTAATACGATAAGAAGAGTTTGAAATCTTGCAAAACCTCAAATATTAAACACTTAGGAAGTAGATCAGCATGTCAATACTATTATCGATGTTTGGTATATATTATTAATGAGATGTGATACTCGGCATTAATGTCAATACCTGCTCATATATACTAGTTCTTTTTAAATATCATAATGGCTTCATGTTGTAAATATTTAAATGGCATTGAATTCTCAATTGAAATCTCATTATTGTGAATATTCTATTTGTCAATTACGATGTTGTGGTATTGCTATTATACAAAGTGGGAACTATATACCTACTTACTTCTACTACATGGATTTGACGCTTCATTATGGTCTACGTGATTTGAGGATTATCCCAACATAGAACACAGATCGGAACTACCGGTATGTATGCCACACTCATAAACAATCAGAGAGAGAGTTGTACATGACGGGTATCCGGTAGTCGGGAACAGGGACACGGAAACTCAGTGCAAACATGGTTACATCTGATATGTGCCGATGGTGTGTTTTCTGATAACCCATTTTTGGGAACAGGAAATCTAGGAAAGGTTCAAGAAACAAGACAGGACAGTGAACTATATTTGAACCTTTCTGTTACTGCATGTATGTTCATGGTTTGCATATGGTCTTCCATGCGGCATGAAGTAGGCTTTTTTTAAACAAATTTCTGTGGTCCTATTGTAATCCTTAACACTAGGCATTGGCCCGGAGCTGTATTTCGTGAGCAATATGCATAGGCGAAACACTTTAAAGAAATACATACATTATTTCAAATTTAAGGGAAAGGGGATGATGCACTGGGAAAGGGCGTGTTTTAGATCTCCAAATGAACTATGTGTGTTTTTCTTTATTGTTTCTTACCTCAATATTTCTGGGATACAAGGATCAGATTGAGGGCTGGGAACGCAGGTGACGCTAATTTTTAGTGCTAAGTGTAGTATCGGGCACGGCTATAATCTTAACGGTCCTATTGACCTCATGTGTTTTGACAACATAACCTCATGCAACAGGAGGGAAATGGTCAGTTATCTGTACAGTGGATCATCATAATACCCAGATCACAGGTAGCCGCGATGGCTGCTCACAGAGGGCGGAAATACCTCTGTGCACAAAGAGGTTTAAGGCTATAACTAAGTATATAAGTAAGTATATATATTATATCACCACCACAGCTCTAGTGCCTGTCAATCTATTAGTGAAGCCACTTCTCTCATCCCACTGCTAACCCACCTATAATCCCACTATCCCCCACCTCCCAGCTCCACCTTTATCTATAGATTCCTATAGACTCTCACCGATAAGAGCAGGTATTAAACACCTGGGTGGGATCATCAGGAGGCCTATACAGGTGATGGGATCTAGGCGGTTCTCACCTGAAGTGGCAGGGATCCACTTAGCTGACATTAACCCACCACTCAAGCACCCCCTTGTCCTGTTGAGTGTTATCAGGCTGCGGGGCACGATTAGAGAGACTGGGTTTGCAGGAGAACTCTACATGGCCCTCCACTTTGGTGTGCATCCCTCCTCCGGTAGCTGCTAGATTATATACGCGTGTAGCAGATCGTACCATGCCCGACGCCATTTTATCCCCTGGCAGCCATTTTGTCCCCCGGTTTCCTGGTGGACAGCCCCAGACTTATGAATACATACAGGGTTTGCATTTAGGTGCTATAGTTTGTAGAAACCAGCAAAGACGTGCACCACTTCAGCTATATTTTTTTAGACTCTTATAGCTTTGATGCAACCTCCCTAGGAATTATAGGGGCAGGGAACCAGCTGGTCAACACACTGATGTGGAGACCCTGATGTGCCACACTCTTAGCCAAGCTTCTGATGAAGTATATGGTATATTACATTGATGTGCAACTTTCGTAATATGAAATGATATGCAAAGTCATCGCGGACCAATAATCATATTGCAGGCCAGTTTATTTGTTTTATTACTCAAATGAATATAATGTATGAAAGCCTGGTTTCAGACAGCGATATGCTTCCTGCCATGGGTGTGAGCGATCATTATCTTGTTGACCTGCGGTATTAACCATGAGTGATGGGATTCGTGATTGGTCTACAAAACTGATAATCCTGCTTATGCCCTCACAGGGACTAACTTAATCCTCCCTGGTAGATCTTTAGCACGACCTGTTGCTTGTTGCCAACCATAACATTATTAATGGATATATGTTGGTTCATGGTGATTATTTACATTGAGAAAATCTGAGCGTCAGCCAGACTTTCGCCATGTCGCCAGATATGCACTCTTTCTGGTGTCAGATTTTGAGTAGTCAGACAATGCTGGACTCACTTCGGGAGAACTCAGCATTAAGGGGTGAATCCACTGAGGTAAATCCGTCGGATCGGACGAGATTCGTCCATAGGTTTAACATTGTGAGGTGCATCCGATCCGACGGATTTTGCCTCAGTGGACTCACGCTTTTACCAGACTACATTGAGTCCGTCCAAGGGCGAGTCTGGGAACAGAGCAGATTTAGCGATTGGCATTTAATATACTATAAATGGAGAGCATGGCTGACAATAACCTTCTCTTGTTTGTATAGAACCTACTACAATAGTTGTGATGGTTGGATGTGATTTTAGTAAGGCGTGATTGATTGTAAATTAAATATTCTGTTGGTATTGTAATGACAGGACCGATACCGATATCTAGCGGCTTCATCGTATGACTCAATTTTAATATATCATGCTGGAATATGGGCTGGGTATAATTGTCCATGTCAGTGAGGAAACCAGTCTGCAGATTTGCCTCCTTGTGAGGTCCGACGGCTGGGATATCATTCCAAACCACAAATAACCCTCGATCCTTATAAATACAAAGCCGCCTCTTATCATGGGACCCCATGCCTATAGGTAAGTAACAGGTCTGTTGCAGCGTCATGATGGGTATAGCAGTGACAGAGAAGGGAACTATAAAACACAGTCAGCCCTTACTTCCTCGACAGGTTCGGTCCGTATGGGCCCTGTGGACCTAGCTGCTGACCAGCCTTCGGCTGTGTTGGTTTTAAAACTATATCATCATATCACTTCCTCGAATTTGAAAAATGCAAGGAAAAATGTCTGAGGAAGCAAATTATCCCAGGAAGTAAGTCCACATATAATGTAACATATAAGGGAGGTTGCCAGGCACCTGTCTGAGGAAGTAAGGGGTCCGAGGAAGTAAATGTCCGAGATAATGAGGGCTGACTGTAGCTGCCCTTTACGCTGGTGGTAACAATCGCCTGTCAAACTAAGATGAGGGAGTCGCCTGTGGGAACCAGCAATATCCCAAGGGAGAGAAATGTTGACAATAAGATGGTGACCAATAGGCCTCCAGGATGATCCCCCATAGCCTTATATCTGTAAGGAGAGTGTAGGTATTGAGGAGGTACAGAGAAGGCCACTTGACGTGGTGGACTTAGACTACCTGTGTATACCTGGGGGTGCCCTATTCATTACACCTCAGTAATCAATATACAACAGGCGCCCTAACTACACAGCTACCTTTAGAGACCATCCTCAGCTGAGGCACCCGTGCCATGCATGTGGAAGTTGAGGCATCAGCATAATACTAAACCCAGTGTGCTCCTTGGAGACCGTCCCTGAATGCAACCCCTCCAAAATATTTCTGTGGGTTAAAATTTATATTAGATACACACATCAGAAAATTCTACTTTTCATCATTTTGCCTTTACACATTTCCTCCCTTTCCTATATGATTGATGTTTAAAATGCCGAGCTCTGCCCCAATGGCCTTGGATCCCAGTGCTTGCATACTTACACCTATATTGTATGGTGCAGTGCAGTAGGTGCCTGACTATACTGTATATACATAAACAGAGGGTTATCACGACCATGTGTGACCACCGTACTTCATATCAGGTTTCCTCAGATTGGTGTGTGCTCACTTGGCCTTGTGATCTTACGTTTCCACTAAATATTCCACCCTGCCCCTCACACAGCCATCACCACATCAGAGAATGCAAGATCCAAATCTGATTTATTGCAGAAAATATCTTATTAAATAAATGGAAGTTACAAAATAGGACAGGTGCAAGTAGTAAAGCACTCTTGGCTGTCAAATCAGGTAGCTGTGTGATTGTGAAACTGACTGGTCCCATTTATAAGGACACAGGGGGCCAAAAAGTCTTTAGTCAAATATCTTCCTTGCTGCTGTCTGGAGCTGCAAAGCCTTCTACAAGGTGGCTGCTCCTGGCATAAGGGTCCCACCTGTCAGTGTCAAGTGGGACTGGGCTTATGAGGGAACATAAACAATGGCCACATAGGATCCAAATCACTTTGATCCTGCCGCCCCAAGCCATCTTCTAAAGGGATCATCCTATAATCTCCTGGATCCCCCCTAAGGAGGTCACTACAGGGGGTGATGGCTACACTGACTAAGGGGATCCAACTTAGTAGGGGTAGTTAGAGTTACCATGGTAACATGTAAAGTAGCATTGCCTCCATCCCTTCCCCTCTGGATGAGGATTATGTGGTTGGGGAGGGATATATAGGATATGTAGGGTTGAGTATAAGCTATTTAGGGAGGGTATAGTTGTGTATTGGTTTGTGTGTATAAAGTGGTTTATGCAGTGGATACAAGCAACATGCATTGGAAACTAAACCATGCAAGTGGATGACTTCCTACTGTTGAATAGCCCACTCAGTGAAGCTCCACCCATACCAACTACAGATCTCTTCATGTGATATATATATAGAGTGGCAGATTTCATGATTCTATCATGGGAATATGGATACGATTTTCACCGTTAATACCTCAGAGATTGTTTCTTGCATGAAATATGAGTCCCATAAACATTTTGATTCATCATGCATTCTAACCTTTCTGAATAAAAAAAGGCTGCGCATTTTATTAATCAAAATTTTGTTTAATCATAAATTTAGTTTATTATGGAAGAAATTTCGTCTCCAGCTGATTAAATCGAAACTGTCGAGAAAGGAATATATCCGCTCTGATGTTTAATATGTGGGAAATACAGATTACGTATGTCTTCCAGTTGTAGTGGAAATATAGATTTATTGAATTGAATTGAAAAGATGATAATAAGCTATCTGCTTGCCAAAGATTCTATGTCCATTTCTTTCGGTAGAAATGAGGTGAAAGGGTCATCTGAGATTAAACAACACCCTTTAAATTGAAGATTATACCAATGAGGTTTAACAGATATATCCCTTCCGTCTATTTTTTTAAAAGAAATTGCTTTACACATAGGGCTGGGCGATGTTGGTCTAATCGAATGGACAATATTGAAGCATATCTTTTTAGTTGCATATGGCTGTGTTTAGTTTGGATCCTTTAATAATTATGTAAAGCTAGAACCCTTTTAGTCATAACTTCGGAGATATCACGATGATATTATTTTTCTTTTGAGAGTAGATCTAGTACGGAGAATGACTTGTTTCAGGTTTATACATGGTCTGAAAATTTAGGGTAGGCAGGTCAGGTTTTCTCGAAACACTCAGAAATTGACTTGTGAACTATGGCACATACTCGTGAATGACAACCTCCACTCACCGAAGCTCAAACCAACGTTGAAATATCCCCAAAATGAAATAATGCAGGGTCTACATTTAACCCTCCCGCCGCCAGATTTCTCTGTAGTCTTGCCAATTTTCTTTTTATAAATATCAAAAATTGAAATGAGATGTTGGCATAGCTACTCCTTAAAACTTCTTGCTATCAAAACACAGATGAATTTAGGATGTGGAGGAGGATGTCATGAGCTTCAATAATGATACCAAACACAAGGTGCTTTGACTAGGACTTGTAAGAAAATATTTTCATCTAGTGAATTGATATGATTATGATGATGCAGACATTGTGTTATCATTGCTTGTGTAATATGCAGAGAAGGTCAGATTGTTAAAATACATGTAAAAAAATAAACATTACCAAAAATCTACCAGTATGCCTCCCGTGCACCAATGACAGTGATACTTTCTTTTAACTCCACCATTTAACGTTTCATTCAAGGAACACAGAGAAATGTATACTCACTTTTTTCCGCCAGGCCAGTGGTTGCGCTGAGATCGTCCCGCGAGAGCGGCGCCGGAAGTGGACTGCCCGTTGTCGTGCTGGTTCCGGTTGGGGATGGCGCGCCGCCCGACACCGGCGGAAGTCCGAACTCGGCGCCGAGTCGCGCCAGCGTTCCCGCTGTCAGGTCGCCGTACGGACTGTACGCCGGTGGCGGAGGGGCGTTTCCGGTGTGGGGCACCAGACTTCCGGTGCTTCCGTACTCACAGGAGGAGACGGCCGAGTTGGCGACGCTGGAGAGCGTCTCCTGCAGCTGCTGCAGCATGGAGGCCTGACTGAGGCCCAGCGACATGGACGACGCGTCCGGCGCCGACATGTGCATGCCGCTGTGGTGGGCGTGGTGCGACGGGAAGTGGTGGTGCGACGTCAGGTGGTGGTGCGACGTCAGGTGGTGGTGCGGGTGGTGCAGACCATTCCCGACACCCCCGCCGCCGCCGCCGAGGTGGTGGTATCCGCCGTAGCCCGACGCCGACGCGGCAGCCGACGATGCCGACGGCGACGCTCCTAGCGGCGAGCCACCCCCGCCCGACGTGGCGGCCGCCGAAGACGAGGCCGGGGTGACGGCCGTGGCCCCCTGGTGGTGGTGGTGGTGGTAGTTCATGGCCGAGTGACCCTGCTGGAAATCCAGAGCACACTGATCAGTGAGATTGAGAATGTTCTTGACGGAGAAAGGGGTGGGCAGCGCGGAACTCACCGACGCCAACAGAGCAGAGTCGGCGTCCATACCCCCCGGGCACACATACATAGAGATGCTGGGTCAGGGGAGGGTGGAGCAAGAAATGTTCTCTATTGAGACTGATAATAATTTCCCTCCCACCAATTCACTATACCTCCAGTTCAGAAGTATCAACACTGAAATAAATATGACCACAAAACCCAACAAATCAGCTTCCGCGTCTCTGTCTCCCCAGCAGTAAAATGTATATGTAGAACTGAGTGACGCTGCTCCACGTGGTAGGGACCTGTAAGCCACAGGAGGAGCTTTAAGTGGTATTATATAGCCGTGCCGATAACAACGATAACCTCTGAGATCACAGGGTCCCTGTGATGATTGTCCCTACTTGTGGATTGTCTGTGTACACTTGTGTCTATAGATCCCTGTCGGCCAATATTGTCAGCAGCAGTAGAGGCTGTGACTAAGTCTATCCCGGAGAAAGTGATCACAGGATGAGTACAATGTAACTTCTACAGTGGCATAGACTACAATGATATGTGTATCCAGTTATGAGCTCCTAAGACGGTTATCCAGTGTATAGGATGCGTTATTGTGTGGAATATGGTATAGTCCTAATGTGACTACGTGATGACGGTAACGTCTCTGTACTCCTGGTGTTGTTCTAAGTATACAGTGTCTGTCTGTAGAGGAGCACTCCCTCACCCTGGAGGAGCCTACAGTCCGTGTGTAGCACCTCCCACCTCCTCCTGTGTATGTATACTAGTGAGAGGGTGTGGGGGGGTGGGGGGGGGGATTAGTCAGAGCATAGAGATATGAGAGCGCCACTAGCGTCCTCCTCCTGCCCCTAACGCCTACAGATCCTACTCCTGGGTCTCACTCACTGGAATCCCGACTGGAATAAGGAAGCTGGAGGTTTGCACTGGAGGCTGGCCCGCCCTGGAGATGGGGGGAGGGGAGGGTGGTACTGGGGGGTACCACAGCGCCTGGAGGAGCCAGGAGGAGCCCGACGTTTGGGCAGCACGTCGCCAGTGGACACAGGGAGTAGTGTACTGTGTTTATAGTTCGCGCGCCGCAGTGACGGCAGTCCCCGCGGCCCAAACGCCACCCGGCGCCGTTACCCTACCGCCGACCCGACTCACAGACCTCGACGATGGCGACCTCCACCGCCGCCAAAAACGTCCACCCAAACTCCTCGCCGCCAACTGAAAACTGCCCCCGTTGGCCTCGTGAACTGTACTCCCTGTCTCTCAAGACGGCACTCACTCTGCACTCTCCAACCGGGAGTTCAGATTCTCTGGTTAGTGTTATTGGGATGGGTTTTATAGGGAGGGTTTCTCCAGTGCTAGGAGAAGGAGAGACTCTTCATACAACAATCAGTGTTCATTCTCACAGTGTGGAAACCTACTTGATGGGGTTCTCTCCTCCTTGTCTCTCCTCTCCGCGACACTCTATGGGATAAACTGAACTCTCTCTCTCCCTCTCTCTCAGCCGCCCCCTTCTCTACGTACTTCTCTCCCTGAGCGCTCCCTTATCCTTAGGTATCCCGGGTGGGTTTCCGGATGGTCGCGCTATGCCTTCTGGGAGGTTGTAATTACCCCACGGTCCGCCCCGTCAATTAAAACCCGGGGCGGAAGGGCGTCCACCAATCAGGAGCAGGCTTTGGAACCAGCTGGCGCCACCGCGACACCAATCGGGAACTGTCTGAACCAAAGCTGATCCCTCTGCCCCCTGACACCCTCTTGAAGCGAGTTGTCTTGGAGCAGATTATCTTACCCTTCCATTTATTGAATCCCGCTTATGATTGATATAAATGCCGGCATAATAAAGCCATATCTATATGTATTACGCGTTATATATATTTGTAAAGCTGTATTTTCTCCCTGACACATTTACACTATACGTAACTGTTACATATAATATAGATCCCACTTTAAATGTACTTAAAATAATTATTGAATTCTGGAAGCAGTAAAATAGACACGCGGTGACGGGATAATTGCATATTTATATCGTATAGTTTTTACATGTACAACATGTATGTGCATCTACTGCACAGAAATGATTCAGGCATGATTCTTGAGAAGTTTCTTATCCACTATACATGTATATAGATAAAGGTAAACATAGGCTCTAATGGTCTAAATGGATTGGTCTGACTCCTGTCAAGTTACAGAATAACTGTTACTTTTCGATTAAGACATAAAACTGTCAAGGTATCTGGGAATTGCAGTTGGAATTTACATTGTAGTGGCATACATTTCCAGCGGGACTAAAGTACTTATACAGCAGACTGTATACCAGCTGCTCTACCATTCCCCATGCTGAACGCCACTCCACCACTGCTACTGATCACCCACATACATAAACCGCCATTTTGTCCTTCAACAAAAGTTGGTCGTTCCTGCAGATAGAACGCTTATATGAGAATTTAGTCTGTAAATAACAGTGCAGATATTCCCATCCCAGGCCGGCTACCATACAAGTATACATACACAATTGTCGGCTTAAGGTGACATGGGTATAACTCCGCTATAACAGTATAAATATATAGAGTCTCTATATATTCATAGCGGAGATTCCCTGAGAGGAATTGTCTGACGAAATAAGCAAACCCAATACTTCCCTATATAGATATATAGAGTAGTTGCAGGATAGCGACCAGGGTGGCCCTGTTTTCCACAGCTTTGTTTTGAGCGGGAAGCAGACGACATATTGTTTAAAAGTCGTCTGACTTTTGACTGAGACGCGGCGTCGTGGCGGCAAGTTGCGGCGTCGATAGGCTGTGTCGCCATGGTAATCAATTATGTCCCCTTAGCGACCAGGGCCAAGCTATTGTCTCTGGATTGGGTACAGCCGGTATAGGGTCAGTAGTATATAGGAAGGGGATTGGCAGGAAGGGGGTGGAAGGGCGGAGTGGGGGCCTGATCTCATGGGGCAAATAAGTAAGAGGGCAAAGGTTATGAACACTGCGAATGGAAGTGTGTGTTGGTCTGGTATCTTGAAGAGAATTTCAGAACCAACGTGTAGACTTCAACTCTTTGAATGGAAAAAGTTAAGATACCGTAATTATTATTCTCATGTGCCAATTCAGGTTTATCAACGTAGGCATCAATTGTCAATAATTTTATGATGGTCTGTATTGGTACAAAATCACCAATATGTAAGAATACGTAGTCGTAGGGGGGGGGGTAATAATTTATACCAGAACTCACTGGATGTGATTTCAGTGGTGACACGTGTGCTCTCTATGGATGTAATATCAAGTTGCTCGCACACAAATGAGTATTTACTTTGCCATATACGGCTATGGAGAGCTGTTCCGAGCAGGTCCTCACGTGACCTGAGTGACGCAGACTACACTACAGTGCCGCCTGGCGTCAGAAATACAAACCAGGAGGCGACTGCCAACACTGACCCCTCATGTCGACGACGCCGCGTCTTCCCAAACTTTACAGACCGGGCATTGTCCCCACTGCCGCCGGGCTTCCCTGCACCGGATCCCGGTGGGTGATGACAGGCCTGGCCCGGAGGGGGAAGGGTTAGGGATAGGAGATCGGGGATGGGCGCCGAGCAGACGGAGACCGCGCAGCATGGTTGGTGTTACCGGCATGTCCCCCGCTCTCCTCCCGTCAACGGGATGCCCCCAGCCCGGGCTGTGGCGGGGATGGGCGCGGGTTATGGGCGCCTGTTTCTTATTGTGGTGTTTGTTAGTGGTCTGGTTGTCAGTTGGAATGGCAGTTGAACGTCATGGTGTTATCAGCCTCACTTCTGTCTTGTCATATTAGTCTGTTTTCACTAACGCCTCATCGTCGCCATATCATTGTTTTTATACAAAGTAGGTTGTCAGAGAATGTTCACTAATGACGTCACCCCTATCCCCTTGTCACTATTATTGCTGGAGAGCCTCTTTCAAATCCAATTTCTTCCATTATATCATAAAACTGTATACTGCACAGGACAATGTGACTAAGATTGCGTTCACCAGATTGGCGTCGAGGGTCATCCTGTCGAATGCTGTTTGATTATATGCATGGACGAGGACGCTTTTGCTTTTCTTTTTATATAAGGAGATACATATGTGCATATACAAAGGATGTATGCATGTAGTTGGCTCTATACCGGTAGTACTACACTAGTACTACTATACTTTCGTGCAAGCATATACGTGCCATCATAGTCATGGATCAATGATTTGGAAAGGAATTTAATGGGAGAAGCTGTGAGTCCAGGGGCGGATCCAGAGGGGGGTTCTGGGGGTCAGGACCCCCCCCCCCCCCTTTTGGAAAAAAAAAAGATTTAATGATAATTTGATCCGCCACGAGTCGCGGCGCGTCACTTTTTGATACTTTGGTGTTTAGTGGACCCCCCCCCCCCCCTCTGGATCATTTTGGTCTACAAAAGCATAACTACATGCAAAAGAAAAGGTGGATTAACTAAAGCACACACTGCTGCTCCGGTGACCACAGGTGGCATGGAGTCGAGGAGTAGGTGGGACTGGGGATGGGGGGGGGGGGGGGGGGGGTCGCGTGGAGAAAACATTTGACGTCAATTGGGTGCCTACATGACTTTTCACTTCGCTTGTCAATTTTGAGAAACATATGCCATATCAGCCAAGCTTCTTGTCTTTTAATGCATAGACTATAAAAGGTTTGTGGCTTGTGGTCGCGGATACCATGGAATGAGTCCTAAATCGGGTAATGGCCTGGCGCCTGACAGGGGAATGTGCTTTTAGGAAGCCAGCACTGGGAAGCCACTTGTAGTCCTATACCGTCTAGATTTATATATTCTGTCTGCATTTATTTGAGTGCAATTGCATGAGGTTGAGGGGTTATGGTGATGAAGGAAAGAGGGAGAAGCCGGGGATTTTTGGGAAGCGTCAGGCAGATGGAACATTCAGTGCGCGCCTGTTCCCTTCAGTGCGAACCTGCCCTGTCGCTATGGCGGATAAACATGGCGGCGCCCATGTCGCCGGGGCCATTAGTTGGCGACAGATCCCGCCCCGCGCGGCAACCCGAGATGTAAATGTTTGAAGTAGAGGTCCCGTCGGTGCGGCACCGAGCGCGCACCAGTCCCCAAGACGCACTGAGTCTATTAATCAGCGGCGCCGCTAGTTCTCCCCTCCACCGGTAGGCAACGCCACTGGTCTTCCTTCCGGCTACACTGCGGAAGGCCCATGTAGACGTGCGTGCAAGGTGACCGGGCTATGTTAGGGCCTAGAAGGGGTACCCTCGACATTTTGGATGCCCCCCCCCCCCCACACACACACACGGAACTGAGGGGGTTCATAGGCCAGGGAGGCGCGCGCTTTTGGCGAGCGGCGCGCGCCATTTGGCATGCCTCCACCGTTACAGGTACGCCTAGGCGCGCGCCCAATATTGCCTAATAAACACACGGCTGATCTCTCTGTCAGTGATTGGGCTTATTACGATAATTCTAATGGCTCATGTACTTCCATGCTTTGGGTGAATCCCATGTGTGGGGTTTATTTGATCCGAGTGTCTTGATAAAGGACAACAACTCCGAGGTGCTGCCTTTACCTCATACAACCTGCTATACCTTAGTGGCCCTGTTCTATTTCCACAAGGTGGCCGGGGTCTGGACTCTACCTTTCAGTGTGTATAAGTCACTCTTCAGGCACGTGTTTGGGATGTGTGTGTTTTTGCTGGTACGAGGCATATGTATAACGCCCTGATTGGGAATAATCAGACGGTTTAGTTCCCCACTTCACCACCAGGCGCCACCGCCGCCATCAGACACTTCCGGTGCGCATAGGCAGCTTCGTGCCCCGGTCGGGGACAGTTCATTCTGCTGCTTTTTGTAAGCATTTTTTGTTCATCTGAGTAGTATAGTATGTATCGGAACGGGACTATAGTTAAGTACTGTTTATTACTCAATCGACCTGCAGCCAATCAGAGGCCTCCCTTTTGGCGGGAAATTCAAAAGCAGCCAATGAGAGGCCTCCCTTTTGGCGGGAAATTCAAATAGGTCACGTGACCGGAAGTGACCTACTTCCGGTCACGTGACCTTTGGGCGGGAAATTCAAATAGGTCACGTGACCGGAAGTGACCTACTTAAGAGGGTCACGTGACCACCATGTTGGCGGGAAATTCAAATAGGTCACGTGACGGGAAGTGACCTACTTAAGGGGGTCACGTGACTACTAGGTTGGCTTTCAAAATAAGTCACTTGAGATTTTGATGGATAAATAAATTTAAAAAAAGAAAAAAAAAGCAAGCTGAAAAAAGCTTGCTAAAAAATAATTTAAAAATGTGGCTCTTTTTTTCTAGGGGGAGAGGGGCACTCTGGGGGGCACTCTTTAAGATGCATGGGGGGGGAGGGGGGGAGGGGGGGAGGGGGGGGGGGTTTTTAAGAGTGAGACTCGCTTCTCTGCCCTCTCTAAAAGAGAGGGCAGAGAGGCGAGTCTACTTACTATGAAAGGTATCATGATCGCGTTTATGATGATGTGCATCATGATGTGACTATCTTACAACCCTATGAGAAATAAGCAAGACATGGGCGTACTTACACGGGCTATTTGTAAACTAATTTCTCTTGAATCTATTAACAGCTCACATTTTTTTTCTTAGATGACATCTGACAGCTGCTTGCTAGGCTAAGATATTGTTAAATAAACAACTTGGAAAGCTAATTACAGTTTTCTGGCTTGAAATATAGTCTTTCAACAGACTTTTTTTCTCATCTTACACAGAGGCAAATATCAGAGACACCCAATGGCGCTTAAACTGCTCTCAGCCAAGGGTCGGGCACTGCTGGACTATAATAGACGGGTCAAGGACCGTTCTACTGTGGGTCAGGCTAGGTCGGACATTCAATAACGCTCGCGTTTATGATGATGTGCATCATGATGTGACTATCTTACAACCCTATGAGAAATAAGCAAGACATGGGCGTACTTACACGGGCTATTTGTAAACTAATGAATGTGACTTCTTCGTTAAAATCAGTATCTACAACTCTTTTAAGCCTAAGGCTTTTTCTTGAGTTTATTCTTTTGTTCAATTTCGGGCCCACCTCAAAAGAGGAATAGGCCCTCTGTAGCACTTGTCGCTTGCTCATCAATCAGAGCCGGGGTGTAGAAGGCCCCTGCCCTGTCGGGTACGTTCTCCCTCTGGTACGTTTTTGGTTAGTTTGGAGCTCTCAGTCGACTGTCTTATCCACCTTAAAAAAACCAGACTTTCGGTGTCTCATGATAAAACTGGTGCCTTATACTAAGCGCCGGATTACTTTCTCATTTTTTAGTGTTCTATCCGATGCTTATTTAATTTTTGCACTGATAAAAACGGTTAGCTTGTACAAACACGCGGTCTATTTAAGTGTTAAGTGTAGAAAATGAACAGAACAGTGCACAGAAAATAGAGCTACCGACTACATTTCGCCCAGTCACTCAGCGGAGAACAAAAGAACTACTGACGTAGTGTACCCGCTATTCCGACAGTTGGCGCCACCGTTATACTTTTCCCGCGTGCGACATGAAGCCCTGGGGCGGGTACTGGCTGTTTTGGTTGTAGGTACCGAAACATAAAAAACTACAGCCAGCCCAATGTCATGGTGAGACAGCTCTCTTATTTTTTACCTTGAGTAGCGTCCGTAGGGCCTATGACAAAACCTAGTCCCGTACACTGAGCAGCTTGAGGTCTGAAGGCTCATACAGAAAAATGTGTGGGTGTGTGGGTGTGTGGGTGTGTGGGTTGCTTTACGCCTTAGTTAACAGCTATGGTCATTTCAAGAGCGGTGATGGTGATCGAATCTATTGGCCCTTTTACCGAGACAAGGGTTCTTTTACATCCCACACTACATAGCAGAGAGACGTCTAGCAGCCCCTAGAGGCCCCGCAGGGGGCTCGAGAGGTGCCGTGGAGAAGAGCAGATATCTACGAGAGGCCACGCCAACAACCAAATTCTATCTTTATCCCGCGAGAAAAGGAGATAAGGGTCAAGGTTATGAACTATCAAAAGATTTTAGAGTAAATTAAGTTATGAGATATTAATATAATGTACATATCTAGGGCCCGATATAGGGCCTCTGCAGATCCCCCTTCAGGGCCCCGATCCATGAGACCTTAGAAACGGAGCTGGGTCATGTAACCAAGGGAGATCAGCAGTTGTTGATGTCGGCGCTGCCGATAACGCTGGTAAATGACCGTTTTACTCATGTTTAGAGTCAGAATAGCTTGAGTATTACTTGAATATCGAAGAGTAGAGGTCAAATTACCCCAGACAAGGTGTTTCCATCTAGAAATTCTCGACAGTATTTCCGAAAATTGCAAATATTGGTCCCAGCCCCACGGGGCCCCATACCGAGTATTAAAAGTTTGAGATGCAACTTTCATTCATGCTGTTGACCAATCAGGGGGCTCTGTTTTTACGACCTTGACTACATAGTAAAAGTGATTGACAACGTCAGATATCACTTGACGACGTCAAATATCGATCTGATATTTGATCCCTTGATATTTGATTCAAAACCCACATCGAGTGGGATAAAGCCTTTTATCATCTTTTGATTGTGAGGCATACACTTTTCTTACACACAACAGCTGTCATCTATCAAGGGGCTCTGGATAGGGGGTCCCCATGTCGAATGTCGATCTTAGAAAATGACCATGTCACATGACTATGTCACTTAATAATGTTCATATCCCATGTCGATTTTAAGAAATGTTCATGTCACCTGTCACTATGATTTTTTGGGCCTCATGTCACTTGTCATTAGACCTCATGTCGTTTGTCGATTATAAGAAATGGTCATGTCACCATATCGAATTTAGCGGTCCACATCCATTATCAAGTGTCAGGGCATGTTGGCTGCTTGAACACGTAGTCTGTCATCACCCTTGTTTCTGTGCCTTATCTAAACAGGCAATTAGTGGCCGCTAGCCGAGAGTACCTCCCTGGTCGCCTCTCCCGAATCTGCTAGACGTCTCACTGATAGGAGTGTGTGGGTGTGTGGGTATGTGTGTGTCTGTTCGGTCTGTGTGTGCACGCGTCTTGCGGACCACTGTTAAGCCTGTGGTTGGAGAGCGCGACATAGCCGCTTGCTACACTCTCTAAACAGAGGTCCGCAAGACTAGGCCGGATCGCGCTCTTGCTTAAAGGTGCACCTCAACTCAGTGCGCCTTTAACAGCCGCCCCAAATAGGTGAAGTTCTTGACGCGGCACAGCGCCTCCCACCAGTAGCCAATCAGCGCGCCGAACGCCGGACACACCTCCACCGTGTGAGCCTCTAAGTAGGTCACACGAATCATACTAAGATGCCGATCTCTTCTGTCGGTTCGTCGCGGTGGCCGTGAGTGATCGCACGGTCGCCAAGATTCACTGCCTTGATTGGCAGAGGGGGGGGCTGATTACCCCCCGTCGGATGAATTGCGGCGAAACCATAATCAATTTTTCGCTGTTTTAGATAAAAGAGATCCAGAGCTATCCGCTCGTCCAAGAATTATTTTTCTATCAGCCCGGGATCACCCTCAAATTAAGGCCTAAAGTCCAAAAACCCAAAATTTTTTCCCTATGGGATTTCAGTGTCTAAGCGTTTTTTGCAGCCCCAAGGAGCAGCTCGCGGGCTCGAACCCTGTAAACGCTTTGACGCGCTTTCGTCGCCTTAGGCGACGTAGACCTACCCTATTTTTTTTTGGACCATGTTACCTGAACACGGATTATTTTTTTGTTTAGCCCAATGAGCTCACAGCTAGACTAGATACCTCATGTTTTGGATTGGAGAAATCAGCAGAGCAATAAAAAGCGCGGTGAGGCTAGTGTGGCCCCTGTGAGTTGTAAAATTGGTGCTAAATGTGGTAACCAGGCGGATGCTGAGTTCATTGATATTGTCCGTTAATGATACTTAAGGTGGGTGTTGTCTAAAGTTTTAATTGATATTACCAATGTGGCCAATAATGACTTCACAGTTGGGGCCCTCGCCCGCAGGTCCCAGATTCAGGGTATTCTTTGTTTATTGTGTGGCCCCTAAAGAGGGGCCGACTAACTCTTTAGAGTTAGTTAGATGCTGCCACTGTGCTATGCAACAGCAGCTATTAATTACGCTTCATGTTGGGCAGCATGGATCACTTGATGGGTGATACCTCAAAGCTCAAACACGGCAGAGCCGTGTGTGGCATGCGAGGACCAGTGGGTCAGGGGTGATCCGTTGCAAACAGAATGCTGATCCGTGTGAGGTTCTGACTTTCTATAGTTTTTTATAAAGCCTTAGATATGGTGTGGTATTTTTCATCTCGCTATAGTTTAGTTGGTATTTAAGGAAACCGCCTCATTTCTATCAGAAATACACAATATTGAATTGTTTTTTATATTTTAATATATTAGAAGCGCGCTTTGTTGCCTATGTAGCTCATTATGCGTTGAAATGTTCGCGAGCATCGTAGGAATGTACAAAACCCCTATTGTGGCACCATCTGACGAAAGAGCGGAGAACTATACTAGCGCGTTTCGTTATTCACATCTTTTGACAGGGACTTGGTTGGTGGCTTTACGCCCTAATTAACAGCTGAAGTCATTTCAAGGGGGGTGATAGTGATCGAATCTATGGATACCTGAAGGTGGAAAGCACACACCCTACACTTTTACCGAGGCAATGGTGGTGCTGCTCAAAGGGTGTGGCGAGCTAGACTGGAGGATGTAATAACTAAGCAGCAGAAGGACCAAAAAGACAATCTCGTAGTAGTAGGTCTACTTAGATCTTGAGTAGCCGCCCTTGTGGCTATAATTACCTAGACTAGTTGGCTCTGCCAGCCCTGTCAAGTGAAAATTGGTAAGGAGACTATGAACTAAGCTAACATCTCATAAGTATTAGTTACCACCCCCTCACACCCGTTTAACAACGGATTCAGGGTCTAATTATGGAGACCCTAGAGTAAGATTAACAATATATCCCAATGTCTGTAGTAGACATTTACGACATGCAACCTGCCCCCTAGAAGGGATAGATCTGACCACAAGTCCGCAAAATGAGACTCCCCCTCTGAGAGTATCAAGGTTTGCGTATAGTCTCTTGCAGGTTAATCTGTTATCTACCCCTTTGTCGACTTCGCCAAAATCCTGGGAGATTCACTTTAAACCTAAGGTCTACCCTTTTTATTCTTTGTTTATTGTGTGGCCCCTAAAGAGGGGCCGCGGTGTTGATTAATTACACCACATGTTAAGCAACATGAGATCAAACCTTCCTCAAAAGAGACAAGGCTCAGAGTCCTGTTGGACGGGAACCCTGTGTGGCATTTCAAGACACCTGGTTGAGTGATCTGTTGCAGATGCCGTTCCGTGAGAAGTTCTGACTTTATATAGCTTTTATATCGCTTTAGATATGGTGTAGTATTTTCAATCTCACTATAGTTTAGTTGATATTTCAAAGAATCTGCCTCATTCTATCAGAAATACACAGCGTTGACATGTTTCTTATATTCAATATATTAGAAGTGTGCTTTGTTGCTTATTATAGGTCATTATGCGTTTAAAATGTTCGCGAGTATCGTGGAAATGTACAAAAACCCTATTGTGGCGTCATCTGACGAAAAGAGCGGAGAACTACACTAGAGCATGTAATGGCCAGACCAGCAGGCGGCAGCAGAGTGGTCAAAAGACAATCTCGTAGTAGTAGGTCTACTTGCATGTTGAGTAGCCACCCTTGTGGTTGTAATTACCTTGACCACAGGTCCGCAATATGGAGCTCCCCCTCTGAGAGTATCAAGGTTTGCGTATAGTCTCCTGCAGTTTAATCTGTTATCTCCTCCTTTGTCGACCTCGCCAAAATCCTGGGAGATTCACTTTAAACCTAAGTCCTACCCTTTTTTATTCTTTGTTTATTGTGTGGCCCCTAAAGAGGGGCCGCGGTGTTGATTAATTACACCACATGTTAAGCAGCATGAGATCAATCCTCCTCAAAAGCGTCAAGGCTCAAAGTCCTGTTGGACGGGAACCGTGTGTTGCTTTCGAGGACGAATGGTTGAGTGATCCTACCGATCCGTCAGAGGTTCTGACTTTATATAGCTTTTATATCGCTTTAGATATGGTGTAGTATTTTCAATCTCACTATAGTTTAGTTGATATTTCAAAGAATCTGCCTCATTCTATCAGAAATACACAACGTTGACATGTTTCTTATATTCAATATATTAGAAGTGTGCTTTGTTGCTTATTATAGGTCATTATGCGTTTAAAATGTTCGCGAGTATCGTGGAAATGTACAAAAACCCTATTGTGGCGTCATCTGACGAAAAGAGCGGAGAACTATACTAGAGCATGTAATCGCCAGACTAGCAGGCGGCGGCAGAGTGGTCAAAAGACAATCTCGTAGTAGTAGGTCTACTTGCATGTTGAGTAGCCGCCCTTGTGGTTGTAATTACCTAGCCTAGTTGACCCTGCCGGCCTGGTCAAGTGAAATTAGTAAGGAGACCACCCATTAACGTGCTCCACAGTCTTTAGACAGTTAAGACTATAGTCAAGACTGGAGAATTTGGCGAGACGCCCCTCTGGGAGGTCATAATCCTCAATGTTAGGTGTTAGCTCATTAACATCAGATACCATATTAACAACCCATTTAAAATGTTCATTTTAATAGCAACTCACCCTATTCTGACAAAATCCTATTAGCAGGTAACCTCTGTGTAAACCATACTGCAAACATCTGCTACTTCCAGCGTCTGCCTCGTGACTGATAGTGTACAACAAGACGAAGTGGGCAGAGATTAGAAAAAATGAAGCTCTTTATATAGCCGAGAGAGCAGCTAATCTGGATGTTCTAAGCTTGTTTTCACCTAGAGCTCCAACCCTCTTCCAGAGAGAATCAAATCGCTTTTCACCTGAACCCTTCCACCCCTAATCCATCAGCATGAAAAGAGAATTAACGAGTGTAACGTGCGCTACATGTATATGGGATTATAGCTAGTGAAGAGATAAAGCCGAGTCACCTGTGTATACAAAGACTACAGGGGGTGATTAACGACAGGTGTGACGCGCCAGCCCGTGAACGGATTAAGCCAAAAAAAAATAAAAAGGTATGTTTCAGGTAACATGGGCAGAAAGACTGGAGTCGGTAGGTCGGATTTTTATTTTATTTTATTTTATTTTTTTAACATGAAAGTACTAGCCATCCTCCGTGGAAATTCTAAAAATGACCCAAAAAGTATAAAAATATGAAATTTTCTTCAAACTTGCTTAAAAAAAAAAACGTAGGGTCGACCCTGTTTTGCTAGGGTTGGTCGGGTGACCTGAAACAAACCTTTTTTTTTTTATTTGGCCTTATCTTTCAAGCTGACGCTTAAATTCAACTAGCCAGCCGCCGTCCACACCACTCACTGCGACAAGAGGAGGTGCTGTTGTTTTACACTTGAGTCGCTTACCACATGGTTTCTACCTCACAGACAGACACGCGCCCCCTGTAGCTTTTTTTTTGTTTTTTTTTGTATACACACGCTAATCTCATAACCCTCTTATCCGTTATACAGGTAACGAGTATTCTCTTTTAAAATAGCTGCCAGTCAGCTTAGCTCTAGAAGCAAGAAGGCGTGTATAGGTGCCTTATAAGTCGGCAGGGGGTAAATACTAGTGAAAAAGGAAGGCAGGTGTGCAGGTAGCTTTTCTAACAGACACGTGTGTGCACTAAGCTGCTTAAGTCTAAACCCTCCCGCAGTAGTCAGGTGGCATGTGAAAACTTACTTAACTGATCTCTTACATTGAGTAGAGTCTCTGTGCTGAGAGAGCCTTTTCAGCCGTTTAAGAGGATTAACTAGGACAGGGTACATAAGGAGTGAAACGCCGAATAGCGGCTACTCAGTCTCGTGCAGCACAAGCAGCAGCATCTAGCAGCGGCTTCAGCAGCAGCTGCACGTGCAGCACAAGCAGCTGGCAGCGACTTCAGCAGCACAAGCAGCACGAGCAGCACAAGCCGTAGCATTTGTCAGCAGCATCCGTGACATCGTCAGCAGCAGCCCCCATGACCTTGTCAGCAGCACAAGCAGCCAGCAGCTGCTGACAGCTGCTTCAGCAGCTGCTAGCAGCTGCTGCACGAGCAGTAGCACAAGCAGTAGCATCTGTCAGCAGCAGCAGCAGCAGCACAAGCAGCCAGCAGCTGCTGCATGAGCAGCACAAGCAGCACAAGCAGCAGCACCGACAGCAGCAGCAGCAGCAGCAGCAGTGTGGACCACTAAAGTCGAGATGAAGCCTAGTGACATTTGACATGAAGCTTGAAAAACACAGTGACAGGTGACATGAGCAATTCTTAAAATCGACATGAGATATGAGCATAATTAAGCGACATCGACATGCGCCATGGCTATTTTTTAAGACAAACATCATATGTCATAGCCTCCTCATCCAAACCTCCACTAGTAGTGCTCTATAAGCGCAAGCTGTAAACCCTCTCCTCCCCTCGTGCACACAGGCGAATTATCAGAGTCAGCCAATGGTGTCAATACCCCTCTCATACAAGGGTCGGGCGCTGCTGGACTATAATAGATGAGTCAAGGACCGTTCTACTGAGGGTCAGGCAGGCTAAGTCGGACATTCAATGACAGGTAGGTCTTTGACAACCTTGCTTGAAAGTCTGGACAGCATTGACAGACTGGGGCATAAGGATCTCGCATGGTCAGACTTTCAAGCAAGTTTTGCTAAAGTCGCGTTATTGAATGTCCGACCTAGCCTGACCCACAGTAGAACGGTCCTTGACCCGTCTATTATAGTCCAGCAGTGCCCGACCCTTGGCTGAGAGCAGTTTAAGCGCCATTGGGTGTCTCTGATATTTGCCTCTGTGTAAGATGAGAAAAAAAGTCTGTTGAAAGACTATATTTCAAGCCAGAAAACTGTAATTAGCTTTCCAAGTTGTTTATTTAACAATATCTTAGCCTAGCAAGCAGCTGTCAGATGTCATCTAAGAAAAAAAATGTGAGCTGTTAATAGATTCAAGAGAAATTAGTTTACAAATAGCCCGTGTAAGTACGCCCATGTCTTGCTTATTTCTCATAGGGTTGTAAGATAGTCACATCATGATGCACATCATCATAAACGCGATCATGATACCTTTCATAGTAAGTAGACTCGCCTCTCTGCCCTCTCTTTTAGAGAGGGCAGAGAAGCGAGTCTCACTCTTAAAACCCCCCCCCCCCCCCTCCCCCCCTCCCCCCCCCATGCATCTTAAAGAGTGCCCCCCAGAGTGCCCCTCTCCCCCTAGAAAAAAAGAGCCACATTTTTAAATTATTTTTTAGCAAGCTTTTTTCAGCTTGCTTTTTTTTTCTTTTTTTAAATTTATTTATCCATCAAAATCTCAAGTGACTTATTTTGAAAGCCAACCTAGTAGTCACGTGACCCCCTTAAGTAGGTCACTTCCCGTCACGTGACCTATTTGAATTTCCCGCCAACATGGTGGTCACGTGACCCTCTTAAGTAGGTCACTTCCGGTCACGTGACCTATTTGAATTTCCCGCCCAAAGGTCACGTGACCGGAAGTAGGTCACTTCCGGTCACGTGACCTATTTGAATTTCCCGCCAAAAGGGAGGCCTCTCATTGGCTGCTTTTGAATTTCCCGCCAAAAGGGAGGCCTCTGATTGGCTGCAGGTCGATTGAGTAATAAACAGTACTTAACTATAGTCCCGTTCCGATACATACTATACTACTCATCTGTCTTCATTCAGCTTTCCCCAAACTACAGTTGTTGTGACAGAGGTATGCAGGACCACATCTTATGGAGAGCAATACTAAATACTGTACCGTACTTTCTAATAAAGCTATCGGTATTTAACCATTTATATCATGATATATCAGCGCAGTTCCTTTAGTTCAGGGTCCAGGGAAGTACTATGGAAATACTATGGAAATACACACGTGTCTATATCCAGTTTGGTTTAAATACGAAAGGCTAGGGGTGGGAGGAGGGGGTCGAACCCCGAGGGTGAACTCCCTCCATTAAGAGATGAACCAAGCGTACAGCAGAATGCACCCAGAACAATAGCATAAAACCTGCTTGGTGACTGGACACGCCTCTCAGAAAATACCCCGTGTCCACCATGGACACACCCTGGTTGTCATAGAGACTGTACCATATCTTTCAGGACCTTTCACATGGGGTTAGTCCTCTGGATCAGAGATGGTTCTTTGGTGCACTTGAGCTGGATCATTAATTAACGCTAATGAAGCTGCTTTAATCAATGGCGGACAGAACAAAGTGAAGGGCTCGGGTCCAGTTACAAAGAAGACTCCCACTGTGTCCACTTAGAGTGTGCAAGGGATAGGTGACAAAGCCAAGCTCCCATTCACAACTTCTATGTAGACCTTTAGCCTTGGAGAAGTGGAAGTGCCCCCAACAGAGAGACAGAAAAGTGTATGGCAAGACATGACGTTGTAAGCCTAGGCGGTGAGGATATAAATGATTGAATCCAAATGGTTATATTATTTCTTTCTTGTTTATTTTTCAAAAGAACAGCTTGAATATTTGCCATGTATAGTGTCAACCAAATATACGTGATCCCATTCGTTATTTTTTTATACGTCGGTAGTATTAAACTTTCAACTTGAAAAGCAACACTCTACACCAAATTCAAAAAAGACTTAAATGTGTCCAATTAACCTTAATCACCTCCAAACGTCATGCAGTAACTACTGCTATACATGTATTTAAGAGTTGTATACCCTATACCTGGTGCAGCAACAGGTGGATCCCCCGGGGGTAGATACCTCCTCCAGGGCCTCAGAGAAACAACATACGACCGGCTACAACCCACCCATCACCATCTACAACCCGTTAATACTCTCCAAGCACAGAGCCGTCATTCATTAGAGGAATAATCCCCCACAAACTTGACAAAGCCTCTGTTTGGAGATTGTCACGAAACTATGCCCCCAGCATCATCAATGCCCCTGGCGGTTTCTCGCTGAACTAACCATGGAAACCTAAGATGGCGGCGCCCACAGTGGGCTGGGCGATATTAAGTGGTGTTTTCATTGAAGCTGTCAATAAGCATTAGGGGGCACTGTGCGCAGACGCAGAACTCAGCCCGTGTTGAGACTGCAGCGCCCTCCAGTGGCGACTAGTGGCAAAAATCGTCAGTGTCTTTTGGTATGAGAAGTTCAACCTGTGGGCATTTAATTGACTGGAGACATGTAGGAAGACAATAAATGCATGTCAATTTAGGGTGGGTCTTGCAATGTCTTGCCTGGCCATAAGCTTGTTTGTAGATATAATATAGGAAGAACACTTGTATCTCTGGGTGCATGGAATATATCATATGTATAAGTATAGATCCACGAGTATAGCATATCGTAAAGGCATAAAACATTCCCCCATATGATCTACATAATTATGTTCATAAGGCCAAGTAAAAAAACATGGGAAGAAAGTCTAGGGTTGGTAGGTCTTCTCTTTTTTTCTAAACTTTATGTAAAAATGTGAAGATGACATTGTGTGTAAAAATATGAAGATCTCTTCCAAATTGCATAAATTTGCATGTACCCTGCCGCATTTCTATTTCACATTTATATATACTAAACATGAAAATAGTAGCCAGCCTCTTTGTAAACTTAGAATTGACCCAAAAAAGTGTAAAAATATAAATATTTCTTCAAAATTGCGTGGAAAAAGTAGGGTCGGCCCTGTTTTGATAGGGTCGGTCCGGTGACACGAAACAAACCTTCTTTTTTTGGCCTAAAGACTACATCTCATTGTGCATAATGATATGAGGTCCCGCACCTCATCCTCAGACACACAATATAAGGGGGTTATTTATAAGTCCAGTTGGGGATTGGTATGACTTAGTAACTTAAAGTTGTACCCTCCTAACCCGAAGTAGGACCCTCTTCATGTATAGGGGAATCATACACAGCAGATCAAGCGCCAATCATAATATACCAAAGGATACAAAGAATTAAGTTATGATCCATTTCATAGCCAATGATTATACATGTATACGTGTGACATCTTAGAAATACTGGTACAAACGTTCGAAATATAATCAGGAGTTCTGTATATATATAGTCTATATGTCACTGTAGTAGACCTCAGCTGCTAGAAGAGAAAGTAATATACAAAACCATGAGGTCCCTGAGTGACAAGAGATTCTATAATGATATGTATCTTTGTCACTTTATCTCTCCTCACCATTGTAACTAGGCAGACAAGAGGGATTCCCCAGCCCAGACTACAGCGACAACTCTATTCAACACCATCTTGTCTTTTGTTCTATAGTATTTTCTTGCCTTGTAACTTCATGGTATATAGGGCTTAACGTCTCAAACAACACCTTCTTCTGCAGTTTCCAATTGGCCCATAGTACATGTATGTAGTATTCAATCCCAAAGATCAAAAATATTGCACAATCATGATAATTAATTAGTTTGTTGTAGCGTTAATTGGGAAATCCACGAAGCTGGCCATGTCTGACCACCAAACCTAGCCCTTTTTGACAACTAATCTTGGCTATTCCTAATGCTCAAACCTGTGCTTTAATACGTCCAAGCCTGTAGGTTTCTGACTGTCAAGCCTGCACTGTTCTTTCCGATGCCCAAACTTGGCTCTTCCTGTCTCCAGGGCATCATGTCCCTCCAAAAATAAACTCCACAGCATGTGCCCTCATATTATATCTTGCCAAACTACATGCGATTGCACTATTTCAAGTCTAGTCTTTCCAAAATCTACCACTTCATGAAGAATACCCCAGCCCCAATGATAGATGATAAATAAAGATATAATCCATGATAATATTGCATCATATCAACACTGTAAAAACTGTGTTTAACTTTAAACACCAAAAAAGCTAAACATGTTTAATCTGTACACACTGAAGAAATCTAAACAGACATTTAGTATGTTAAACACATCATTTCTAAATGCCTAAACACTGAAGACATGCATGTGTTTAAACATTTAGAAAGTAAACACTTATGCAGATGGGTGTTTACTATTTAAACATCTGTTTTCTTTGTGTTTAGGCTGTAAACATACATCTACCACCTGTTCAGCATTTAAACAATGAGGTGTTTAGATACCAAATCGTGCATGAAACACTTTTTCTCTAGTATTGCAATAATATTGCCATCATTATTCCAATTAGCTTAGCAGTTTTTTTATAGCCTATTGGAATGAAAATTTAATTGTAATATTTATGGTCCAAACATAAGTTTGGCTTTTCCAAAGTACATGTATTTCTCTATAGTTTAGAAAATCTGCAGAAATGATATAAGTACTCCAATTACAAACATAGTTATAACCAGAAAAGTGATAATGAATGGAGTGTAATCCTCTGCCTACAAGAAAATGTGGCTGATGATGTGTCTGTTTGTCATGGTTGGTATGGTTGTTTAAACACTTAACAAATACATTGTAAGCATGCTGAACACTTTAATTATCAGGTTAGACTTAAACACATTTAATCTAAACATCTAAACACCTAAACATGTTTAAGTGTTTAGATATTAAACACAATTTCATCCCACCAGGTGGCAGTTAAGTCATTGGATGGACTTTCCCCACCCATTTATAAGCTGATCCTTGAATAAACATACAAAATCAAACAAATAATAACATCATTTGAGCGATTTAAATATGGGAACATCTGACTGTTATTACCGAGAGAGTAATTTCATGATTTGGGGTTTAGACTATGTGCAGAAAAGCTATAATCACTAGGGACACCTGTTCTGTGGGATGTAAAAAATAATATATAGCAATATTCTCTCCACCATTCTGTTGTACACATTTCCCAGTTACTTAGTATGGATGCTATGTAACATATGCGATGACACTCTACAAAAGTGTTATAAAACAATAACTATCTGAATATAAGATGGTAGATTGGACTGATAATATATTCTAATATGCAAATTACGATCAACCTACCTAAACACCATGTAACTAAACACCTACTATATCTAAATGCTATTTATGTAAATGCCTAATAATTCTAAACACTACAAATGTAAACACTCTACAGATCTACACATTATATATCTAAACCCCTCCTTGGTCTAAACTCTATAATTGTAAACACCTAGTAGATCTAAACACTTGGCACACTAAACACGTTCTATCTAAACATGTTTAGAATTGAAACATGTTTAGATGGAAAAAGGTGTCTCAAAATGTGGATAGTGTTTAGAAAAGTGTTTAGCCGCTAAACATGTGCATTTATCATCTAAACACTGTTTTTACAGTGAAGCTTCGACTTTATAGATTATCTCAATTCTTCCACTCCAAAAGGAATGCCCCAGCCCCAAATGTACCGAACTTAGCATTAACCATTTGAGGTCTAGAGATCACACATTTTAATGAGGGGCTTTGCTTCAGGTGCTCGGGTAGACATCCAACCCACCTTTTGCTGTCTGATCTCTTCATTTACATTCACATCATCAGTGCCTGCAAACATTATGTGTCAGATCAATTCCCCAGATTATCTATCCCCTTCCTCTCTATATGTTTTCCTCCTTTTGGATCTCGACCCCCCCCCCTCCCTTCCATCCAGCACACTACTCTTATCCCTTTCCCTCAGCCGCATTGCCTTGTCAATGAAAGTGACCACCACTCCGCCATTTTGGCAGTCAGCAGGCGATGACGGAAGCTATTAGCCCCCACCACCCAGGCGCCCCCTGGTGGCCTAGAGCCGGCGAGACGCTCACACCCGTCATGGGGTAGAGGGGGTGTATGTAGGGGGTGGAGACTTAGTTATCGGCCAGGATTGATGAGAAGTTTACGGTGGCCGGACAGCATGAGTGGCCACTGCTGCCGATGGACAAGGGAATCAGGCATGGAGAAGTAAATGGCGAGGGGAGGGGTGATGATGGGGTCATGTCCCACATATTCCTGCTACTTTTTAAAGTCAAGCTGTACCTATTGTTTGAATAAGTGCACACCTGTATGCATATAAAGTGGTTGAAGTTGCATGGGAACAAAAGGCCATCGTGGATGCATGCAGGTTTACAATATCTAGTAGATCCCATACTATGAGCATGTACACTTGATTTGATGAGGCAAGATTATATCAACGACTAAATTGAAATGATTAGTTTATCTGATCACTTTTGGCACATTGATATGATAGATATAGTATAGATCAGATTTTCATAAGTGCAAAGTTTTAGATTAATATGTTAGCTGTTTACACCACAGACAATATGCACATATATGTATGGTCCCTGTTGAGCGGAAAAGACAAAACCATCATGGGAAAACCAGCCTTATGCAAGGGGTGCATAAGGCTGGTTTTCCCTTGGACGGTCACATATGATTCTATACAGTATGATAAGTATATGTATGGGACCTAGAAAGATTCATGATTTATATTACAAAAGTGGTGGGTGGAGCTGCGGAGAGATCCAGGGTTGTGACTTCCATCCTGGCTTCTCCCATGGCATGACCAGCTATAGGGTGGAGAGGCAGTTGTGTGGGTTATGGTGGTCAGTTGTAGATACCCATGTAGCCTCTTATCTCTATCACGACCATCAGCCCCCTGACATACACCACCAGCCCTGACCCATGGTTTGCCTCACTCACCAGGCCCCAGACCTGACACTAAAAGCTTGTCCGTCTCTGCCTGTCCCACTGTTTGTCTCTGTCTGTATACACAAGCCTGAATTTGTCACTGCCATCATGTATATAAACCTCCACCTGTCAGGGCTATAACATATGAGCATGGAGGATTTATTATGGCCGTATAGGCCCCTACATGGTCATACTGCAGCCCTTGTAATAATTCTGGAGTGGGTGTGAACCATGATAATTTTAGTGATTAGGGGTTTGGTATCATCATCAGATTTAAAAAATGCAAGATCTTAATTGAATAATTATTGCACACACTCAACTAGGATTAAAAGGTATAGGATCTACGAAATCCACACCATAGGTGTGGTGGCCGGCTTCCATCAAGGATTCTGGATCACATATATAAGTTTATAATTATAATTGATACACTTATGATGCATGATTCCATCACTGTTTACTTGAAGCATTTAAAATGGTCTTTAAAGGGGTAATATGGAGATGTCTTGATGCACGAATGCATCACGGTTCACCTGAAGGGCCATGCTTTCCGAAAAGAGTCAATGTGGAGAGGCGCCATGCTGTCCTTAAAGGGTTAGTGTGAAGAGGTCATGATGCATAAATGCATTGCCTACTTGAAGCGCCATGCTGTCCTTAAAGGGTAAGTGTGGAGAGGTCATGATGCATGAAAGCATCGCTGTTCACTTGAAGCACCATGCTGTCCTTAAAGGGTTAGTGTGGAGAAGTCATGATGCATGAATGCATCGCTGTTCACTTGAAGCACCATGCTGTCCTTAAAGGGTTAGTCTAGAGAGTCATGATGCATGAATGCATCACTGTTCACTTGACATACCATGCTGTCCTTAAAGGGTTAGTCTGGAGAGTCATGATGCAAGAATGTATCACTTTTCACTTGACACACCATGCTGTCCTTAAAGAGTTAGTATAGAAAGTCATGATGCATGAATGCATCGAGGTTCCCTTGAAGTGCCATGGTGTCCTTAAAGGGTTAGTGTGGATAGGTCATGATGCATAAATGATTCGCCGTTCATCATCATGCCCTTTAATGGGTAGTGTAGAGAGGTCATGATGCATTACTGCATCGTGGTTCACTTGAAGTGCCATGCTGTCTTTAAAGGGTTAGTCTTGAGAAGTCATGATGCATGAATGCATGGCTGTTCACTTAACGGGTTAGTATGGAGAAGTCATGATGCATGATTGCATCACGGTTCACTTGAAGCGCCATGCTGTCTTTAAAGGGTTATTGAGGATAGGTCATGATACATGAATGAATCACTGTTCACTTGAAGCACCATGCTGCTCTTAAATGGTTAGTCTGGAGAAGTTATGATGCATTCATGCATCATTGTTCACTTGAAGCACCATGCTGTCCTTAAATGGTTAGTATGGAGAAGTCATGATGCATGAATGCATGGTTGTTCACTTGAAGCACCATGCTGTCCTTAAATGGTTAGTCTGGAGAAGTCATGATGCATGAATGCATGGTCGTTTACTTAAGTTAAAGTACCATGCTGTCCTTAAAGGGTTATTAGGGAGAGGTCATGATGCATAAATGCATTGCTGTTGACTTGACGCACCATGCTGTCCTTAAATGGTTAGTATGGAGAAGTTATGATGCATGAATGCATCACGGTTCACTTGAAGCACCATGCTGTCCTTAAAGGTTTAGTGTGCAGAAATAATGATATATAATATATATATATATATATATATATATACATACACATATGTATATATATATATATATATATATATATATATATATATATATATACATACACATATGTATATATATATATACATACACACGCTTCAAATTTGTACTAAGGTCTTATAAGGCGACATAGCGAGCTAACCCTTACACTGCCACAGTTGTCTGGTTGCAAGCCGCTGTTTAGTATGTGTGTATGGGGAGGGTAGAGGCGTGAACAACAGTGTACAGAGCTCTCAGAAAGCTGATAACGACAGGTTCTATTACGTGGAGGGTGGGGTGTGATCAACATATTATTGCTTTGTACCTATTGAAAGTTCAGCAGACCGGAATGAGCAGTGCATTCTGGGTGAGAGACGTGTGAAAAACATATAGAATGGTTGCAGGTAAGGTCTAATGCGTAAGGGGAACGAGCAGACGACGCAGGGTTAGGATCACTCTGGCGGAGTGCAGTGCTGAAGGGTGGGAGACCATAGAGCCTGTGTATGTAGGGTGCAAAAAGCAAACGTGCCAATGCTAAACCTATGGACGCGCAGCTCCTGTTGAAACCTTACGGAAAAGTGAACTCCTTAACCATGGCCGGGGACTCCGTCGCCGGCCAATAAACTGAGCGCCAATAGCATTCTCATCTGAAAGTCAGGAACTATTATATAGGACGGTGACGCTCACTTTTTCATCTGAAAGTCAGCTAGGCACTATAGGACAGTGACGCTCACCCTTTTTAATATATGAAAGTCAGACACAAGGACAGTGACGCTCACCTTTTTATCTGAAAGTCAGGCACAAGGACAGTGACGCTCACCTTTTTATCTGAAACGCAGGCAGTAGGACAGTGCCGCCTAGTTTTTTGAGTTATCCAAAAGGAGTATATATGAAACTATGGCGGTTACATATGTCACATATGCTTGAACATCCCGAGCAGAGAGGTCTACGTTCATAGCTCATAACCCTTTTTTAAGTATTCTGAATGTGAGAAACACCTATGCATGTAGCTGTATTGTGCAGGGAAATTTGTATACAAATGCTAATACCTGCTCACATGCTTCGTATGCTTACAGAGATGCTCACAGACCTTCTCAGGACTTTTGCTAAAATGCTCTCTGTGAACCTCATGCACCATACTCCTTTACATGTACGGTAGCTTTTTCCATAACCTGCATTGATAGGGCCAACCTCGGTTCAAGATAGATGACATGATAATTATGCAAATGTGAGTTGTCGTTGTTGTTTGCATGTTTGTTTGCTTTTCTTTGTTTATTTTTTTTGGAGGGGGTTGGGTTTATTTGGGGAGGGGGGTCTCTGTTGTTTTAGTTGTTCTTTGCAATTTCTAATGATAAGCCTATAGCTCGAACAACATAGGCTAGTTTACAGAACGGATTATCTCAAATACCTGCTCATAGTGCTATTTGAACTGCTCATGTCCATGTTCTGTGACGTCACGGTACTAGACAGCAGGCCACGTGACCCCATACTTTGTGACGTCATCATAGGCTACGTCCTAACAGATGACGTAAAGACACGTGCTTCAAGAAGCTGCTAAGTTGTCGGTGCTTGAACAGCAGAGCCCCCTGGTGGATAATCTTACAACTAAACACAGAGCGTCTGCCAGGGAAGTCAGGGGATAGTCAGGGTTGGGTTGGGAAGATTATGTAGCGCCTGCTACTGGTCTTACAAGTACAGCATTTTGAATGAGGCCTGGATAAATAAAAGTGAATTCAGGGCTTCAATTACTAGCTGTATACAATATTCACACGCATACCTTTTGGTACAGTTAAATGAAACACCCAGTGGACCTTTTACGAAACAGTTTTTTTCTCCCTATTCTTATGTTGGGTGGGGGATGGGGGTCTTTGGATTTAGTGGGGGTCTTCGGGTTCAGTGACCAAACGTGAACGGTGCCTATACATGTACATGTATAGGCATTTTGCTCACAATTGTGACGGGGGTGGGGGTATTGAAAAGGGACCCCAAATATGTGACGTCACTAGTGCATGGTCCCTGTATAGAGTCGGAATATCCTTTATGTGACATAGCATACAATATAAATTAAAAGACAAACTGGAACACCCCAGTGATACAGTAAAACACCGGTCACTGCAATATATTAAAAACAAATTGCAAGAACACCGTCAACAACATCAGCAACTTATAATATATGTGTATAACAAAAATCAATAATCAATGAATCCAAATCAAATTAATTATTGAGTGTACATGGACTATTGATAATAGTGCCAACTTACATTATTGAGGCTGTCCTGAAGTAAAACCACTGCCGACCAGGAGGAGGACACTACACCCCTCCCCACCTCCAGCCCCCGCCAGGAGTACTCCGTACACATCTATACCACTCCTCTCCACTGGAGGTGCTGGAGGACCCTTGGAGAGCTCACTTTCTTCCTCTCTGACAGAAGAGCTCAGTATGTCGCTTGAGACGACAGGACTTGACTGGAGAGGTATGAGAGGTCCACTTGTGATGCTGGCAGGGTAAGGTGTGTGGTTTGATGGGCGTTGTGTGAGAGTGGGATGGACGAGGGCGAATAATGAGGACTGGGGGTGGCTGAGGGGAGGGAGGGTGGGGGGTATATATATTGAGATGAGGTGGGGGAGGGGGGGAGGATGTAAGGGAATGGAATATGGCGGGGGGGGGGGCATCATTAGGCTTCTTTTCCTCTACTAATCTAATTAATATTGACCGAACATCTAAAGTGTTTTGTTTTTATTTCGTGATAATGCATGATGTTTGGACCTGATACTTTTTTGGCCCTACTATATTGTACTTTACTTTGAAATCATATAAACCGGACGGTGGTGACAGTGACAAGAAGCCTACATGTATATGTGGACCACCTACCGGTATATATACATGTATAAGACCAACAGGAGGTGTGTTCCTGGTATCAAACACGATCGGGAAATCTCGGTATATCTAGACATGCAAATACAAGGTATTTTCCAATTGACTCGCAAACAGTTAATAGCTGCATGTTACACATTCCCACGATTTGAATATCTTAAAGCAGTTAGATGTCATTTTGTTGGGTATAGGGTCACGGCTTACGGGATACAACCTTTTAATAATGGTGGCCTTAAGTAGCACACCTAAACCACAGGTAGTATGGACACTAATAGTATAGAAGGCAGATCTAGATTAACAACCTGTCCGGCCCACCTTTATAATGTGGTGTACCTGGCGGTGGCTTATGGCCCTGGTTGAAGCCCTTTTGTAAAAATCCCTGCTAAAAGGCCCTTTGATGTCACTAACAGGGCATTTAGGGCAGCAGCCAGCAAACAGAGCAATCTAAATCTGAATCGGTTACCCACATACATATGGTGATTGTGGTGATGTTGGTGGTGGGTGGGGGAGGGGGTGCAGGGCCAGAGTGGGTGGCATTTGAAAGGGCGAAAAACTGACAGAGAGACAGGGCATCAGAGGGAGACCCATGCAGGGAAGGATGGGTATTGCTGGAAGGAGCAGAGTACGTATAAGCTGGGGGGGGGGGGGGATTGCAAGGACAGGACATGTGCACAAGGACAGGGCATTGGGCTTGGCATCAAAGGGGGGGCGGAGGAGAAGGGGAGGGGACTGTGCAGGCATGGCAGGAGGAAGGGCGAGGAGGCAGAAGAAGGCAAGCAGGGGAGGGCAGTGTGTTGGAGAAGGAAGGTTGAACAGGACAGAGCAGGTGGAGAGGACTATTGGGAGGGGGTGAATGGCTGAGGAGGGGTGTGGTGCATGAGGTGGCTGGGTGGGCGTACAGGGGGAGGATGTGGGCTGGGTGGGAGCAGGTAGAGGTGTCACTAGGTATAGGGTACATCAAAGACAACCACACCTGACCGCCAGGTAGTAGGGGCTTGTATCTCTGCAGGGGGTGGACCAACCCACCCTCACTAACCTGTATCGGGAACCAGAGGGGTAATGGGGAGGTGGTAGCACAGGTGAGATACTGAGTAATTAATTAGTTTATCTGCATTAAGGTCCTACTTCATTAAACTCTTATCACACCATTGAATATAGAAACGTACAATAATGTAACAATTCCGTGATATTCCTAGTTAATGGTAGAGTATGTGAGTTATCTTAATGAACCGCAAGTCAGTGTGACAATTTACGACTCATTCCGAGTACTTTCAATACCCGGTATTCTAAATAATATTTTTAATAATCCGACCTACCGACCCTAACACTATGGGCATCGACCCCTAAAATCGACATGGCGACATGGCCATTTCTTAAAATCGACATGGCGACATGGCCATTTCTTAAAATCGACATGGGACATGGCCAGTTAAGTGACATGTGACATGGGCATTTCTTAAAATCGACATGCGACATGGGGCTTAGTGACATGAATAAAAAATTCACATTTAGTGTAAGCATCAAATACCCAACTCTTTCTTCAAATTTTGTTCTTGTGGGTAGTCAAATTGCAAAAATTTCCTGGGGCCTGCGGCCCCAAGAGCCCTATTCATAACTCTTTATAGATAACAATGCCCCAACATTATTATTCTTAGTGACACTAGCGACATGGCTTTTTCCTTAGTGACATGTGACATGGCCATTTCTTAAAATCGACATGCGACATGGGGACACCCCCCCCCCCCATCTACCCCCCCCCCCAACACTTGTTGTTTTTTTGGGTTTTTTTAAACACACTTTTCTCTTAGGTTGACATGAAGAGTTTGGGTGCAAAACGACATAACAATAAGGCCAAAAAAAGATGATGTGTTTCAGGTTACATGGTCTGAAAATCTAGGGTAGGTAGGTCGGATTTTTTTTTTGATTTTTTTTTTTTACTTAAGCCTGAAAAGTACCCAGAAATCGACTCATGAACTACAATGCCGACTCGCCGACGACCACCTCGACTTGTGAACTATCAGATCCACCCTTAAATAGCCCCAAAATGACCCAAAATTTTTATTTTTTTTTCAAAATTGCAAAAAAAATCTAGGGTCGGCCCTATTTTGCTAGGTACGGTCGGGTAACCTGAAACACACCTTTTTTTTTTTGGCTTAACACTATTTTTGTAAAATCTCAGAAACATGAGTAACAGGGATGGTTAGATGTAATCTTCACATAAATTTAAGATTACCAGGTAACTGTTTTTCATGTCATTTATATAGGCCTGCGTAGGGTACACTCAATGCGTTACAGAATACTCTATTATTGATCTGAGGGTGTCATTACAAAAGCACATGTTTTCAACTCTGAGATGGATTTATCTTGGTTTGCATCCAAACTAGTTTGGCATCAAACCCTCTCATATGAAAATTAAGCTTGAAATAATAAGTTGCTACATTTACGTGTTTCTAAAGTAAAAGCGGGGTGTAAAAGTTGTCAGAGATAGATGTCCCAATAGCCCCCTCCCCATGTTTCCAAATGCCACTGAATATATATGCTGAATAATAATAATAATAATAATAATAAAAATAATAATAATAATAATAATAATAGCTTTATACCAAAATAAAATTAGCAGAAATTAGAATACCGTAATGGCCTGAATAAGCGCACCTGCGCTTATTGATTTTGATGGTACCATTACCCTGCGCTTATACAAGACCTGCGCTTATTCAAGATACAAAAATGGCCTCAATTTTCATTTCAATACACTCATTTACCCTGCGCTTATTCAAGACCTGCGCTTATTTGAGACCCCTGCGCTTATTCAAGCCACTACGGTAAGTGGGAGAAAGCTCGCTGATAAGGCCCTGGGTGTGACAGATAAGTGATGTGTACAGACACTGAGGAGGCCTACTATCAGTGACTGTGGATAATAGCAGACACACCAAGCCACAAACACTGCGTGAACTGGTGACCAACGTCTCTTTGAAATTGGCGGATGTTAGTCTTTTACATTTATCAATTGATGCAACATACTAGAACTTCTTTCCTGAAATAAAGCATAACGATAACCCCCCCCCCCCTCTCTCTCTCTCTCCCTCTCTCCCTCTCCCCATCCTTTTGATAAAGCCTTTTCTCCTCAACGCTCCTCTCCCATGCCCACCACCTTCCATGCAGCACCTCTTCTCCCTGCTCCCTTGGCCACATTAGCCGACTTAGTTAGTGGAAGCTGTTTGCAAATACACTTGGCGGTGTCGGCGCTCGTCGGTAACTCCTGTCTATGGGGACCTCCATCCCTCTTTTGCAAGCGCCCATTTTTTAACAGTGTGGCGGGAAATGGGGGTCAGGACCAACGCTCTCTCAGGTTTCTGCCATGGTATAGATATACCTACATGTAGTAGGTATATGAGACATGTCAGATGTTCAGATCACTGTCTGTGCGTGACGCCCTGGCATGCAGCTGAGTGAGTGACCAATATGTGCTAGTGCCCTAAATAGGAAATTATAATTTTGCATGATGGCCCAACTTCTTTCTTACTTAGACTTTAGGCACCCACCACAAATTACCCCACAGGGGAGCACCCTGTACTCTCCCCTAGGCTATGTGTTAAAAATTGCCACTCCCAGCCACAGGGAGGTAGTTACCAACCAGGGTGGGGGGCATTACCCGGTCCCTGCACTCAGTACCCAAAGGGGGACGTCACATGCGTTCTCCATCTTTAAAAAAACACCCCCTATTCCACAGACCTTTGTGTAAAAAACACCCCCCTTTCCTCTCAAAACAAGGGCATTTGGGCCTAAAAATACCCCCTTTTTCTAAAAAACACGGGGAGTTTTAGAAACATACCCCTTTCTCTATGAATGACAGATATTTGATAGTAATGAGTGTACTAGTCAGTGGAATGCAACATAATTCTCAGTATATTGCTAGCCAAGGTCACATCCCCATCAAAATATACCCCTTTTCTTGGAAAGCAGGGGGATTTATTAAGAAGAATACCGTACCGTCGCGATTTAGCGCCGGGGCGCTCTTCAATTTGGAGGGGCCATTAAAGCCAAGATTGGCGCTTATTCAAAATCCTATTTCAGTGCTTAAGGAATGTTTCAAAACCCCTGTACCCCCGGCGCATATACAAGACCGGCACTCTTTCGAAACCGGCGCTTTATCGCGACGATACGGTACCCCCTTTTCTTAAAATCCACAGGGATTATTTGAGAAAAGCCTTTTTCTGGAAATTCAGGGGCCATACGAAATGCTTAGTAGAAAATTGACCCTTTTCCTGTGTTTTTAGGACGCAGGTGACATACATTATATACACTAAGTGCAGGGGACCGGGGGCATTAACTCCCATGGCCGTATTTAAGGCAGGGTGGGGTAAGGGACGACTTGGCGCCCAAACGTATACACGGGATGCACGACCAGACCTTCCGGCTGCAGGAGCCCGCCTGCCCGACCCCTTCCCCGGCTATTACGGCGCGATAAGCCGGCGGCTGCCCTTAAATATTTACCGGCCTATCGCGCCGCCGACGCCGACGGCAAAATAAGCGAGCTCAACAGTACCGCGGGAAGCAGCTCCAGCGGCGCCCAAAGTGTCCGATTATCGCTCGCGGTGAGGCAGGCTTATCGCGACCCTTTAGTCTTAATCTTCAATAAAATGTGAAGTTTGTTATAATTGGTAAACTGCGTTCTCACGCCCGTCAGTGTGACGGCAGTACAGACAGGTGCGTCTGTACCACGCGGGTGTTTGGTTCATTTGACGCCAGCACTTTTTAAAAACTCTTCTTATTCGTGTCAAGTGTCAAGAAGAATGTCGGTTTCAAACAAGTCTATATTGATGGGTATGTATATTGCCCTTATCAGTTTTAACCCATTGATAGTAACGAACTCTCAGAATGCTGCATATTGTCGCGCCCGTGTTGGTCCTTTTCTTTTTCTATATAGGTTTATTCAGCTATTATATGTTTGCCGTCAAATTGGAATGTTTTGCATCTTTCCTATGTTTTTCTTTTGTATCATAAACAATTCTGTAGACTGGAGCGCCATTTCCCTTGGTTGCATTAGTGTTTATTAAGCCCGCGTTATTAAGTAGCCCATTCTGATGTATTGACATTTTGATTTCCTTTGTATAGAAAAGGGAGTCTAGCACGCCTTAATCAAAATGCTAAACAGAAAAGTAATAAAGAGATGGGGTCGGTAATCGTCACACGGAGAGAAAGTACTTACAAAGTGCACCCCTATGTGTACAGTTAACTAAAGTACCTTTTTAATGAAGGTGTGTAGCCTGTAGGTGGTCGCGGCTACATAATTAGAGGAAACGAAGAAATTGCAATGAATATCAATTGTGTTTGTATTTCATTCAGTTTGATCTCCAACGCTTAACGGCTACAAAGTGGTTCAAGAAGGCTTCCGACATCTAAAAGAGGCAATTGACCTATTTCATTTCCCCTTTGCCAAATGTTTTGGTATGGTCTCGTCCACCGGTAATATACTAACAATGCAAAGAGACGTATGGAGATAAAAATCGATGTGTATATATGTATACATTGTAAATAGTTGGTTGCCTTTTAGTAGTAGAAGCTACTGTATACGTATACATGTACAGTTTTTGGTATAGGTGCACGGTATAGAGACTATACAGAAGATTCTGCTGTGTAACGACACTTGTTCGTATTACAGTGCATATATATAGGAACTTATATATGTGATCTATGAAGGTTATAGTTATTTGTGGATACTCTAGGTAGCTATAGTTATACTCTTCTTGTTCTCGTATTTCATACTGATGTCATTGAAAAAACACCCATGCAGTTCACTCGAATAATCCCCAGCCATTTTAGCTTCTCACAGGAGGTGCATGTTTTACGTTCCTATATATATATTATGTATATACATTTATAGAGTTCGAAACTAGTTCGAATACATTATATATATATGGATCATTTTAGTTACTTTTAGTGTGTGTGGGGGGGGGGGGGGTAATCTGGTGGACACGTGCGGGCCCCCAGGGGGTGGCTCCCCTGCGGTCCGACCACACCCCCTGTAATCAGTGTAAAATTGGTGAGATTAAGCTGGATCATCAGTCGGATTACTGACAGAATCCTACTGCTGTTAAGCGGATAATCCTCCTCAGCCACACTCCTCCAAATCCACGACATACCAACCCCTACTTGTCAGAATGATCACACAGCCATACGTGTGTTATACTCTATATACTACTCCCCTAATTCAGATACAAAATGTCAGGCCCCATTCCTTATGGACGAAAACAGAATTTGACAGATTAATAGGATAAGAAGGAAACTGGGAGGAAACCGCAGCCACTGCATAGAATCCTTCTCTGTCTCCTGTATGCGCCTCCTTCCAATCGCATCAGAGCCAATGATACAATTGAAATATTGGTGACATTATTTTGACGGCTAACATGCATGCACACCTAGAGACTCAGTAGAGCCCCCCCCCCCCCCCTCATCCTGAATGTCCCACTGATGTTAATGCTATCATTCTTACCAGCTAACTGATATCCCTGAATATGTTACGTACTCAGCATTGCTCCATGCACAGAGCATTATACATGACTCATCATCATGTCATACAAAACCGGTGTCACCTCCCCCTACCACCGGCTCATCGCATTGCACATCAATGGCCATCAGTTTCATGATTAATGATTCTCTAGCTAAAAAACTCCTTTAATTTCACCCCTATTGTTACTCATTGTTATCTTTATACTTTCTCATACTGCCCATGTGGCGTGACGTCACGCAGTCACGTGATTAAGGCTTGACCTTGGGCTGGTGACCTTGACCTGTGGTGACCTTGGGTCATTAACCATGGCCTAATGAGCCTAATTATAAAGGGCCCTTAGAGGGCAAGCAGACAGGTCAGGGTAGTGTTAAGTGGAGGCCTGCTGCTCTTATTGAACTCAAGGGCCAATCAAAGTCAAGATGGCGCTCACACTCTGTCTACCAAGGTTAGCCTATGTTATTATTATTGCCTTGTCCCCCATGCTCTTGTGCTGAAGTACAACTACAACTAGTACAAGTCACAAGAATGTGTGTGGCAACTTTGTTATGTTCATTTGTATTTATTCATGTGCAATCAAGGATCACACCCTTTAAGTTGCACTTGTATTAATAGTATCACAGGCATTAAAGGGTGGGGCATTATCCCTCGAGCTATCAATACATTGCATTTATAATATATGGCAATTGCAGTCAATACCACATCTCAAATATAACCATTCTACCCACCCTAAATGTAGGGGTTTGCTCTGTTCTCCTGTGAATAAAGGGTATATTATGTTGCCCTAAGGCTGCATAACGATGTGAAAGGCATGTTACGTAGTTGTGACAAAATGTGGGAAAACGTGACATTAGGGGAAAACACCTGTATTTAAGTTCATGTCTTCAGCTACAATTTGATGCTCCAAGCATCAAAATATTTGAAATAGTTGCTGAGAAATGACATCTCAAACATGGGATGGTAGGGACATGTAGGAATTCAGAATAGACTGCAATGCAATTACATATCAATCTATTTTCAAATAATCCATATAAATCATAATTATTAGAAATTAAACCAATAAATGCATATTATTGTACATAGATTTGGATCTGGTGGGAATATTGGCATTCTGTTTTCAGTTCTGAAATCCCCATGGATGGGGCAATCGGATAGGGATAATTTTTATTCCAAAAGAATGAATCGATGGTTGCCATGGCAACCAAATATCAACAAATGGGCTAAAAATGGCTAAAAACGTTCTTTTCACATTCCAAATAAGACCAATTTAGAATGAAAATAGAATTTTGATAATAGCTTCAAAAGATTCCTTGGAAAAAGTTAGTCTAAGGTCATTTTCTTTTAAGTATTCACATTTTTAGCTATATCTCCTGAAATATCATGTTTAGAGCATTTATGGCTATTCCCCCTAATGGTACGATTTCCCAGGTTTCGTCACAGTTTACCTTTTGATTCCAATGGTAAATACTAAACAAAAACGAATGAAATGGCATGGAAAATCGTCCCTCCACATTGTTGCTATGCTATTCCATCAGCATGTAAGGTGATTTATAGGACGGCCAGATAAACATGGCTTTTCATCTCTGGACTCTGGACTCTAATCTTTCCACAGTAAATATTTCAAAGCTGTGGATCCTTTTGTTAGCATTATGTGATGGAAAGATCCTCCCAGTCAGTGGGTCCACTCATGCCTGCCCCATAAACCACACTTAGACACAAATCTTGGTAAATGATGGTGGCAGCCATTTTGGATAGTGCTACTGATGATACCCAGAATGCGTTGCTCTCTAAATCCTTTAATTCATGGCTGCTATATACTGTGCTATCATAGATATGCGTCTTCTTAATTGTCCCTAAACCATTAAAATAGAATGGTCCTCACTGATACAGGCATTTGCCGCATATACACAAACAAGTATTAATGATGCAGTTCTTACAGTTTCTTGACAACGGATTTTCTAGATTTGAAGTAATGATTTGGGAGTTGGCTACATAGATAAATATTGTCCAATCAGAGGTTGGATATGTACATCTCTAGAGCTGTTAAATGCTGTTTGTATTTCAGGATAGGTATCAGACCCTCACCCCTCAGTGTAGACCACATCACTCCCCCTACCGTAATTAAATGAAGCTTGCAGGGGGCTACATTCACCCGCTCCAAGGTGAGGCACCTGGCGGCAGGAGTTAGAACCCCGCTTTGACGTCAAATGTCAACTATTGTCGTCTGCCTTGTTAGTGGGACAATACGTCACTGCGGTCACGTCATTGACCCGTCAACGACGTCGTGGGATGGCCCAGCGTCCGCCCTCCATACCCCAAATGATAAATCTCCCTTCGAAAACTTCCCCCTCTTGTCTGGACCCAAGCGCCCCTTTTGTCCTGCTGTCCTTGCTTGGGAGGACACAGTTTCTAAATCAATTATGGGACTGGTGGAGAGGTGGAAGGGCCGGGAGGGAATGTATAAAACAGCTGGCAGCTATAGGGCCACTATAAAGCAGCATCATAATTCATTGTCCCGGGCCCCGGGGTCTGCTGGCGCACTTGGTGGGTGGCGTGGCGTATCCCTCTCACTTGCTCCAGCTCTCCAAGCTGAAAGTGCGCTCTAAGTTCGACCACTTGAAGCTCTTTGAAAAGGCTGGCTGGCCGATCGCTCGTTTCTAGCGTTTCTTATGAGAGTCAAGTGGGAGCATTATGTATCTAGCCAAGGCATAACATGTGCCTCGCCTTAAGGCCACTTCAGAGGCATAATTTAATGCGTATTTGATGATGCTGAAATTAAGGACAAAAACAGAACATCTTATGAAAACACGTCAGAGCCACTTTACCCTATGGAAGGGGAGACAACCATTTATCTAGATTAACTGACTCTTTCACGAGACCAAGGCATGTGATGTTAACACGATACCACGCTCTAAATGTTGCAATTATGGGAAACCCTTGTTAAGATTTCAAAAAGATTCTAGATAAATATGTTCACAATCAATGAAAGACCCAGAAAAAATCACACCATCCTAAAACTTTCCTTTGTGAACAAGACAAGTTCAAAAGAACACACAACTTTCAACGAGTCAACGAAAAACTATTTCTCTACCCATATTTTATAGTGTTAGGTAATGTGCCTTACTATACTCTTTAATACTATACTATGTTATATTTTGTACATTAGTCCAATTTAGACTGATTTGGTTAATTCAACCCTGCTTCATATAAGCCTATGCTATACCTCTCTGAAATGTATTGAACCGTCCTATGTAAATCCCAAAACTACAATAACCTCCCACTTGGTCATCGGATACCCTTAAAATCCACCCCCTTATAAACCCTCTTTGTAACCTTACTCTTTAGCCTTCCTCGTACTTTGTTACCCAGGCCTACCAAAGGTTCATAAAATCAACTTACAAACCCGCCTTAGAGCCTATAATGGGGTTTACATACTGATGCTAGGTCTTCAAAGGTTCCTCACACCTTTCCAATCTGGATGGGGGTGGCACCGGAGCCAGGGGGTCTCTCAAGGCGAGCTCATCAAAAGTTACCTAGACAGGGGGAGGTGGGGACCGCTCTTGATCACTACAGCAATGAATATGTTGATGACCCATTGTCGTCACGCCCACTCATTTGCATATTTACTCCCACTTACTTAGGGATCCGAAAGCTGATGAGAGGTGGGTTTTATAGATGGAGGTCTTTAAAGATCAAAGGGGTCAGTGGTTACTAAGGTGGTGGGCGTGTTGCTATGGACGCCCCTATATACGGGGGAGAGCCTTTGCTGGTTCCAGAGGCATGCACCAGGAGGCTCAGGAAGTCGTTTGTCAAGCCTCCATTTTCCCCCTTTGTATAGTTTACTTTGGTGGGTTCTCTCTCATTTACTATCTGTTTATATTCTGTATAAATTAGATTATTTTTTCCCCATGACATGGTCTTTCATTAGATAAGCTTACAGCAATGTGAATATTTCAAATCTTAGAGAAATAGAGCATTAACACCTCTGTGGGTGGCCACATGTCAGTCAGTCATAGTGTAATTAATGCATTGTCTCTCAATCAGGCTAAGCCCCTCACTTCACACCTGAGACAATGGGGAGGTGATTAAGGTGATTAAAATAGGGCTGGTATGTCACCCATCAGCCTTATCAATTCTATCTGTGGCCATTGTTCCTAGGTGTGAACAGTGGCTGATAACAGATTTACCCACAATGCACTGCTCTGAGTCAGGGGACAGAAAGAAAATGGCGGCTCCCATGCCATGTAGGCTATCCTCCCTTATAGGGTAACGGGGCAGAAGTAATCGTCCCCCACAACCTATTGAAGATGTTCTTCATTAGGAATGGATTTAGATCAGAAAACGGGAATATGATTACAGCTAGACTCCCCTTTCTTCCCATTTTGTTTTTGTTTGGGTGTTACTAAATCTAGATGTATCAGGGCTGGGGTATATATACCCCGGGTACATCAATGGTCATATACACTTCCTGTATATAGGTCCTTAGTATCTCCCAATTAGGGGATATCCCATGTCCCAAGGCATGTCCAAGATTTATACAACACGTCTGATCTCCACATGGATCTTGCAGAAGCAATCTACGGTAAAGGCCGGAGTAATAAGTCTCCACCACTGCAGAACTTTAACGGCACATGACACCGTCACGCGCCCTCGTGAGACTTGAGAGAACCACCTCAGAGATGAAAGTGCGCATCTCTTTCGGAGTCCACTGCTACTTTACATGATTGGTACCACCATGTATATTGCTCAATGGCAGCTCTCGCCATGTTGAAAATTAGAAGGTTACCGTATACATGCACGTTCAGCTACTTCTGGCTGCTATTACTATCTGAGTGCGGCACTTTGGCATTTGAGATAGTTATATGAGAGGACAAATGCCTATGTATATTGGTGCTGACAGTTTAAATAAAACGAGGGGCTCTGCAGGGGAATACACACAGGAACTATTACAGGAACGGGAATAGCATTGGAAAATTAAAGGGGCATTCTCACCACTCACACTTACCACATAGTAGACTAGAACAGTACTAGCATTGTGAGTGGGAAACGCTTGGTGAGAATGCGACTTTAAGAGGTAGATTCCAGCCGGGGATTCCAGTAGCATATACACATAGAACATGTAGGCCTATTAAAAGCTATTACATGAGGTAACATGGTAAACGTAATCCCAGGAGATATTTCTAGTTTTAAAATTAGATACTCTACACTGAAAGAAACCATCCACTTCCGCCGGAAGTCAGCGTCACCCCGCCGCAGGGGGTCGGCGCCGAGGCGATCAAGCGACGGTATCGTCATGTTGACGTGTCTACGTCATGTTGGGTGCATGACAACAATGCTGGGCAGGGGGCGCCACCTCACGTGTCAGTGACGTCACAATGGTAAATGGCTAATGGGTGCGACACTATCGGTACGGTATAGCAGAGCTGTAGATTTTCTGGATTATGACTTTGTTTATTCGTATAGTCCCGGTCAGGTGAACCTTCATGCTAAACAGCCTCCGTCGGTGTTGGTTTTAAACCAAAACTATAATATTCTCTCTCTGTATACACATTATATATATATATATATATATATATATATATATATATATATATATATATATATATATATATATAATATATATATATATATATATATATATATATATATATATATATATATATATACATATATATATATATATATATACATCTTGTATCAATTTAGTACAATTTAATCCCGGAATTTAATGGGTATATCTATGAGTATGCATGCATCCTCTTTAGAAGTACATTCATTAGAAGTTGATGCTGATGTAAATAGGATGCATATATCGTAGGATGCAAATACTACATAGACAAAGGTACATGAGTATGGTTCCCCACTGGGGGTCATTTCATGAAGCAAAGCCGAGTGAAATAACCCTCATTGGGGAACTATACGAGTGCTCCTTTGTGTTTATTTCATGTCATCATTAACAATATTTGTCAAAATTCTATTAAATTGAGTTGAAAAAGCTATCTCATAGTGCTTGAATTATCAATTTTGATTATAGACTGTGATATACGGGAGAGGGTTGTTTAGCAGTGGAATACGGCCCTCCTTAAATCAATGGGACTGCCGTATTTACTATAGGGCCTATGATAGTATGAAATAAATATTATGATAGTATGAAACATAGTATGCTAGGAGAAACATGTATGAAATAAATATTCTATACCATAGACATTGTATGTCTATGCCTATACTGACAGCCTTGGTGTCGGCTTCGGTGACCCCCAATGACACAGTGATATCCGCAATATAATTATAGATGTATTCATCATGCCATGGGTATTTCCGGGGAGTATTTAGTGGTGTTTATTTACAAATTTCATACCCGGGTGCTTATGAAAATAATCTTTGTGTAGTACAGTGTACTATGGAGTGTATTGTGCAATAGGGGGACGGGACAAAATTATGAGTGATAATAAGTGTGCATTAAATTGGATGTCTGGCACCCGAACATCCCCTATCCATGGTCGACTTCTATTCATATGTATCATGTATAGACTGTGGAACGCGGGACCATATGGGGTGCAGAGGGGTCCCCCCCTGAGGTCGGAAAGTCGCCGAAATTAAGGGGTCCAGGTCGAAAAGTCGCTTTTTTGAGCCCTTTAAACCATTGTAAATTTTGTCCAAAAGTCGCCAGGTCGCTTTTATTATTGCACCAGGTCGCCAGGTCGCCTCCAAAACGGCCCAGGTCGCCAGGTCGCTTTTGACCCATCTGGAGCCACACCATATACTAGGGACCTTTACCCGGGGACCTTTAACAACCACGTAAAAAGCTCATTAAACGCAGACGTAGCCTATCCCTTTAGCACTACTACGTCTGCGTTTAATGAGCTACGTCGGGTTTGCCAAAGGTCCCTAAAAGTACCGACAGCAGCGTATGCTAGTATAGTAGTGTCGACTATCTCAAAACGATTGACCCCGACGTGATTTGAACACGCAACCTTCCGATCTGGAGTCGGACGCGCTACCGTTGCGCCACGGAGTCGGCTGATCGTGGCGGGAAAATATGCAGACAGGACCTGGAATATTATTATTGTTAGTGTAAAGTGATCCCACACATCTCAAAATCAGGTAACTTACAATCACTCTTTTTTTTTAAATTTCTATACTGTTATTCGGTTTCTAGGCCACGGTTAAGGTTTTTTTTAAGTTAATTTTATCAGATATTACTTGGTAGGTATCATTTCTTTTTTCAAATCACTAATGATATCAATAGCCTGGTAGACCCTTGCCTGTTCAGGACAATACTATTATTTTGTATGGGATTTCTTTACAAGTGTTGGGGAGGCCATATATTCATTTTAAAACATTATCCCCCAATAGGGACATTTAGCAACCACATAAAAGCTCATTAAACACAGACGTAGCAGTACTAAAGGCATAGGATACGTCTGCGTTAAATGAGCTACGTCGGGTTTGCTAAAGGTCCTTATTGCAAATTAGCAACTTGTCTTACCGTACAGAAAATACCGGTACTCCAGATATGCCTGACTTTAATTGAGGCCTAAGTCCAGCATTGCTAGACTTACATCCATACATGAGTCCAGCTTGGCTGTACTCTCGGTAATCAGAGTCTGGCATAGCTGTACTCTCACTCTATAGGTACAGTCCAGCATTGCCAGACTACCCTTGGGTGTGAAAGTCAGGCAGTGTTGAACTCTCATATAGATGAGGGTCCAGCATTGCCTGACTTTGACTGTAGAGAGAGTCCTGCCAGACTCTGGTAGTCACGAAAGTCAGGCAGTGCTGGACTCTCCCTACAGTTAAAGTCAGCCTGACTTTCATACTCAGTAGTATGGCCGCCGAGTAGAGCACACCGCACCGTGGGAGCTCCGCAAACAAAACCTCATCATTCTGGTCAGATCATAGGGATCGGAGCCAAAAATGTGACAAGCATCAACATAAGCCTCAAATGGACGTTATCTGAAAATGTGAGTACTGTGTTTGACCTGATTGTCGCTTTAATCGTGATTTATCTTTGTACACAAACGGTTATGCCCCTTACCCCAGTCACCAGCAGTACACCGGCCTCACCGGCTGTCACACGGTCAAGTCGTAGGAAGTCAATCAAGAGACCTTTGAGCTCGCCTGATTTACAAGGGGCTACTGACAAGAGAAATAAGTCTTGTACTGGCCTAAATGCTGACCCCCTTTTGAACAGTTCCTTTGATAATTTACCATTTGCCGAAATGGGAGAACCTGGTAGTAAACAACAGCCTGAACTTGTCCCAACTGGCGGCCCAGTCAACCGGAACCAAACTACGGGCGCCCACCCAATGGTGATGACCATGCCCAGTGCTCAGTATAGCTACCCCTTACCTAACAATCTAAACTATACACAGCAATTCATGCACCCACAGCAGCAGGCTATAATTAACAATAACCAACCCGCCTTCGATTTAATGCAAACCCTGAAGGGGATTCAGGATAGTTTAACGGGCGTCAATGAAAAAATGGGATCCATGGCCACTTCACAACAATTGACTGACTTGCACACAAAACTCGACAATAAATTTTCCGGCATGCATAACGCGGTCCTCGGAGAGGTCAAGGACCTGTCAGCTAAACTGACCAACAGTGATAGCCTGGCTGAACAGCGGTATACTGAAAACGAAAAATTCAAAACTGAGGTCCAAAACTCCCTTGCTGAATATAAACAGTTAATTGATTCTAACACTGCTTATACAGAGAAAGAGTGGCCGAAACTGGGCGCCGAGTCACAGCCGACTGGAGGGGACGCTGCTATGGCAAGCCAATTAAACACAAACTTCACTGGCACCAAGTGGGAAATTTATCCAAACCCGGCTAAAGATCGTAATGTTATCATCACAGGACTGCTTGAAGATGATGATGAGGACACATTGGCGCGTGTCTTGACTCTCTTAGCTGCCCTAGATGTCAATGTACAGGACAAGGACATCCTAAAAGCCCACCGCTTACGAACCAAAGATGCACCACCACCAAACGTAGGTACCACGAAAGTGCTGATTCTGTTTTAGCAACAGAGCTGCCACAGAATCTACCATGTCAGTGAAGCCGGGGACACGCCCCCCTGGGCAGGGGAATCCTATATGGTTCAACAGAGACGAGCCTGCCTCTAAACGTAACCTACGTTGGAAATGTCGCCAACTGGCAAAGTTTCATAAAGAGTATGATCTAAAGCACATCATTGTAAATGACCGGGGACTCATCATTGATGGGGCACAAATCGACCTGGATGATTGGAATACCCTACCCCCCGATATTCTCACCACAGACTTCGTAGAATATTTGGGGAGCCTTGAGGAAGATGCACGGGAGCAACAGAGAGCCCGAGCAGCCACAAGTAAAGACAAGATGAGGGAAACACCATGCGGCCTTATATTCAATGGTCCTAAAGCACGCCTTAGTAATATGTACCAAGCCAAAGTCAGGTATTGTCCCCTCCTTAGTGACGGCACGAGGGGGGTAGAGGAGGAATATGCTTGCAATGAACAGGCCTACCAACATAACTGTGCCCTCTTCATGGGCTATCAGGACGTTGCAGATAGCATACTGGAGGAGTCGGACGGGTTTGAGTGCAAAGCACTATCTAAAGGTATCATCATCCCCACTGGTCACCGCTGGTGGACAGTCAGAGACTCAATACTCAAGGCTATAATAGAATGCAAGTTTGAGCAAAATCCCGACTTGGCCGATTTTCTCATGAACACTGACCCTGATTTGGACATAATAGAATCGACCAAGGATTATTACTTTGGAGGAGGTATGGTTTATGGAGATAAAGACTGGGACAAGGGCATTTTCTACGGAAAGAACATGTGTGGCAAAATGATTATGGAACGGCGCACCATACTAGTAAACAGACGCACAGCGCAGTCGGCAGCAGACGCCCTGCCGGGGCCTCAATTGGCTATTGACCAGCTGGAGTCAGCACGCATGAGGGAGAGCGGTGCCCTGGGATTAGGCCCCATTGCACCTCAGGCATTACCAGTACACGCACACCTACCGGCCGCAGCAGACGACATTTCACAAAGTATAATTCCGCTACACTACACCGAACTTACCACTGTGGAATATGGCCCGACCCCCACCTCCCAACAGACGTGTCCGGTCGGTGGTAACAATACCACACCGACCCTATCGGTTTAATAACAGTATGAAGGCTGCAAGTTTAGTGGTAGGTGATTCCAGAGTGAGAGACTTATTTCTACCTGTCCAATACACATACCCTAATATACTAGCTTGTAAGTCAACCGGTGGTTCCACCATTTCCGAAGCAGCCAGCTCAGCAATATCAGCTCTCGAGGATCTCCCGCAGGTAACCAGTGTATACTTGTGTGCTGGTATATGTGATATCACCCACCTAACCAAATCACACAAGCCTGCGCTCCGACCTGAATCCTTGAACATTGTCGATACAGTAGAGAGGCTGTTAAATAGTTACCAGGCTGCCATAGAACTGATAGGCCTCTCATTCCCGGCTGTACAGGTTGTCATACCCACTATATACGGTATAGACCTCTCACGTAAGCATAAGGGTTTTGGTATCCACAGACAACAATCGGTGTTGGATGAGACTATCCACCAGGTGAATAGGAAAATAATCAATCTGAACACATATCGTTGTGTCATATGTCCTCGTAGTGATCGATATGTCCACATGAGGGATAGCAGGAGCCACTCCGTCAAGACAAAGTACAAGCGTCTCAGAGATGGAACCCATCCCAACTCATGGACTAAGTACTCTATCGCGGCTAACCTAGGTAAAGCCATGTTCAAAAATGACTCTAGACCTCACACGGACGTAGAGAGGCATACCTACCGCGACAAGTTCCCCAAGGGCAGGTATCTACCGTACTAGATGCAGGTAATGGACATTGTGTACTAGGGTAATTCATTTATGATTATGGCTGACATCTTGTCTCTCCGGTAACTCATCAGTAACTCATTGGCTTACTAGTAATATGTTGACATATAAACACACCCATTATGTGCTACTCACTCACTCGCTGTACTATCACTGATGCTCAATGATCCTGCGCTAATTAACACTGTGTTAATAGGATGAGCAATGATGTGTCTTGCTAGGCACACTATTTGAACTTTAATCACTACTTCCCCACGCAGACCCACGGGCATATTGAGATGCTGACGCTCGTCCTAGACGACATCCACGGCGAACCACCAAGCCCTGAGCAGCTCTACGCCGCTATGATGACATCCGGTGACCTCTAGTATTATCACTGCCGCTGAGTATACACACACCTCCAGTAAGGTAGGGTCCACCCTTGTATCAGCCAGCTGTTATTAGTGAATGGTATGTGACGCTTCTTGCGAGGAACTCACTGCTTCACTATGCACACTGCTGCTCCATCACATGTACTGTTTGGGTACCCTGCTACTACACCTGAGACTTCGTGGATAAATTATATGTTGCATAATGCTGCTTCTTGCGAGGAACGCATTTGTACACATTATAAATAGCCACACCTGACAGGACATCCCGCACTCAAAAATATGAACACTATACATCCACAGACATTACACGCCGATCTGGGCATCCTCCTGTTTATAAGCATCAATAGAATTCTGTTTGAATAACTGTTACATTCACTGTCACCCTAATTTAATAATAATCTCTAATGTGTAATTAAATGCAATTTCTCAGCCACAATACCATAAGAGTGTGAGGTCTGCGGAGCCCCCACACGCACCAGGTATATATCCCCCCCCCCCCCAAATTGGGTATTGGCCTGGGTGAGCATCTCCCCCGGCTATTACTCTTCTCGGGTCCGGTATCGCAACCTGACCCCTGATTTTCTTTGATTTAAATGGCACATCTAGACCCGCTAGCACGCAAAGCCAATCTCATAGACACTCAAAATTTCCTGAATAACCTTAAAGGAATCACCATAGTCAGCTGTAACGCCAGAAGCCTCAATCGGAAAAAGTTGACTGACGTTAAATTGAGTCTCGATTGCGACATACTTTGCTGTTGTGAGTCGTGGGCTCTAGATGGCACTGATGATACTTTGTTCCACTGGGGTGGTAAGAGGATATTTAGGAATGATCGGCCTGGAAAATCGGGAGGTGGTTTATTGACCTACGTTGGAGACTTTTTTAGTCCTTATTGTCGTACAGAGCCAACATTAGAACGAATGGAGACTAATATTGAAATTCAAGCCTTGGTCTTTGAAAAACCAACATACCGTAATTTTATTGTATTGAATGTTTACAGGCCACCTAACCCAGATCATGATGACTTTTTTGACAAACTAGAAATTGTAATAGGCAACATTGATAGAGATCGTTATGAAGTCTGGGTAGTGGGAGACCTGAATGCCAATACCCGTGAACGTAATTCAGCCGCTGCCAAAGGTCTGTTTGATCTCTGCAGGGAAACAAGCATCAAAAGGCTAATAGAAGGCATTACACGCCCAAATGAGAATAACTTGCAAGGTGGCACCTGTATTGATCATATTATAACCGATTGCGACATTGTTAGCTCTAGTGGCATTTTGGATTGTTTAATCTCAGATCACTATCCCGTGTTCGCGTGCCGCAAGAAGGGCAAGGAAATACGAGTACCTGCCGCTTTTACCGGTCGCTCTTACAGATCATATGATAAAGATGACTTTATTGAATATTTATCTTGTTTGGATTGGACAGAGTTCCACAGTACTGTAGATCCAGATAGGCAGTGGCTCTTTATATATGATTCCATTATCTTGTACTTAGACATTAACTGTCCTGTAAAAACGTTTAATATCAAAAAGCAGTCGGACCCATGGGTCACTCCTGAGACAGTGGAGCTGATCAATGACAGGTCCAGCTTGTTAAAAGAACATCGCATCACAGGGGAACGTGATCTAATCAGGCAGGCCCACAGATTGAAAAATCGCATACAACGTCAGCTTGAGAACGCAGAAGGTGATTATGTAATCACGACCTTATTGCGATCAGAGGGTGATCCTTCAAAATTCTGGAGGGAGGTCAACAAGCTAGTAAATCCTGTCACTAAAAATCTCATAATAAGGCTCACCAACGAGTTGACTGGTGAAATCATCCCGGTGGAAGATACGGCCATGTATATTAACAACTACTTCGCTAACATAGGTGAAAACCTTTTTAATCAATTACCTCCTGCTGGTTTGCCTGATAGAGTTCCGCCTCTGGAAGTTGATGACGTTATAGAGGATGACTTAGACTTAAGTGATCTCATTAATCATGATATAGTCCTAGGACTAATAGGAAAAATAAATGTTGATAAATCCTGCGGGCTTGACAGGGTGAACTCCAGAGTCCTTAAGGACGCCATGTTATTCCTATATCGTGAAATGACCATCATTTTCAGAAACTCTATTAATGAGGGCATTTTCCCAGTCTCATGGTCTTGTGGAACATTAGTTCCAATCCCAAAGAAGGGTAACTTAAGTCTGATAAAGAATTGGCGTCCTATAACTCTCCTGCCTCTCCCTGGTAAGCTCCTGGAGAAAATTGTACATAAATTGCTCTCAGAACATCTTGAACAAGCCGAAATACTGTGTAAAACCCAGTTTGGTTTTCGAAAAAATAAGGGAACTAGCGACGCGGTCTTTTATGTTGCAAAGGACCTGTTTGAAGCCAGGGATGATAGCAAGATAACTGCTGCATGCTTTATAGATTACTGCAAAGCCTTTGACAGTGTCCACCACCCCACCCTTGTCGAAAAAATCTATGCCCTAAATATCCACAGGAAGATAAAGAAGTGGCTCACAGAGTACCTGTCCCACCGGTCGCACTGTACAATAGCTAATGGCGTGAGATCCCCGAGGGCACCAGTAAACTTTGGCGTACCCCAAGGGTCGATACTCGGCCCTCTGTTATTTGTCTTATTTATCAATGACTTGTCGGATTGTATTCAAAATTGCAAATTTGCCATGTATGCAGATGATGTAGTGATATATACGAGTGCTGACACTCATGTGGAAGCCCAGCGTCTCCTGCAGGAGGATATCGACAGGGTGGGTCAATGGTGTCTGTCAAATGGCATGACAGTGAACAATGCTAAGAGTATGTGTATGTATTTTGGTTCGCAGGGCTTGCTCAGTAATTGTGGCGCTCCCTGCATCACCCTAAACGGCAGTCAACTGCCCACCTGTGACACATATCCTTATCTTGGTGTTGAATTGGATCAAAAGTTAAGCCTAACTCCTCATATAAATAAAATAAAAAAGAGCCTTGGAAACAAAATTTATAAACTAAGTAAATTAAGGAAAAATATGACTAAGAAAATCAGCCTCCAAATTTACAAAACAATGATAGCACCAACTCTTGAATATTGCTCATTCTACACGGGTAGTGCACATAAAGGTGAGCTTTTAAAACTGCAAAGGATGCAAAACCACGCCTTGCGCATCTGCCTGCGTACCGGAATACGTACAGTGAGTGTTGATGATATTCATTCTCAGTCCGACGTTGAATTGCTAGACAGACGACGTAAGATACAGCTGCTACTGATAATGTGGAAGAAGGGACATGGCGGTGAGGCTATAGAGCAAGCCAATGTGCGTACGAGAGGTGACCTGAAAATTCGTTTTAGAAAAAGGAGGGCAAAAACTAGTTTTTACCAAAAGTCACCTTACTATAGAGGAGTGACCCTTTGGGATACCCTCGACAAGGACGTACAAAAGATCCCGACAAAATGTGCTTTCAAGGAAAAGATTGAATCATTGCCGCTATTACTCCCTCCAATCTTGTAGTACCATGATCTTTAGCAGTTGCCCTCCGCTATCTTGCGCCACTAACCCGTTCTAGTATTGTGTCATCAAACTAACAAATTATCTCTCTTTTACTATACAAGAATCGCGAATGTTCAGCAACAGATGATTACCCTTAGATGTCTGTGAGGAATCTCTGTGCGCGACGAAAAACGTTCTATCACAGAACGATTCGTGCAATAAATTAATCAATCAATCAATCAATGAGGGTGCTTTTGGAGACATGGGCCTGACTATGGCATGTGCGTCCAGCTGACTCTCACTTTTCATTTGTGTAGACACTTTTGATGAAATATTCTGCACTTGGGGACACTTTTCACAAACTCCCCCTCACCAACGGAAAGGGTTGCCGGATCCATGTTGAAAACACCCTCACTTGAAAGCGAGGCAGTGCCTGACTTTCAAGTGAGAGTGCTTTTGGCGACAGTGACGCTCACTTTAAGTGCATGACTTTCAGGTGAGGGTGCTTTCGGCGACAGTGACGCTCATGTTTATGAGGGTGATATTATATGCACGGGATGGGGACACCCATCCATAGAAGTTGTAGGGAGGGAGGAGGGGGTGTGGGTACTGGTCAGTCACATTGAGTCCAGTGGTAAACAGGGGGCGGGTAGAGATAGGCTAGGTAAACATGTCGTGGTGGCCGACGATGGTAATCGACGACGTGTCAGAATGTCAGACAGGGGCAAACATGAGATAGAAGAACAACGGGACTTAGGACAAATAAACGTCATAAACATGACGACATGACGTGACGTATACCGGCAACGTCACCGTCCATGGTGGGAAGGATGTAAGAGTGGTAGGAGGTGGTAAAAGTGATGTGGAGATTGTGATGGGGTACTGGAGAAGCTTGTGTGTTTATGTTTATCTACATACTAATTAGCAACGGATGCTTAAGTTAAGTGGTAATAAGTAAAACAACCCCAGAACTACTACATGTACATGCTATTGGTATGACCGAGGCAGATTCGGATTTACATCAGCGCCATTCCTTTTTAGTATATAGGTCACGTATTTTTCATTATTGATTAATAATATAGCGAAACATGCCATGAAAGTAGTCAGAGTGTATACAGAACCCCCAATCTAGCCATTATCCTTTAGAACCATCAGTTCTTCATTCTTACACAAGAAAACGACATCTATACGTCTATTACAGTTGACTGTTGCAGCATTTTTCTGCATTGTACAAACAAATGTATTTGCTTGTGTATGCACTTATTTCATTGCTGACCGCCCCCTGACATCGATATGCCTGCTTTGTTGTATTTACAGGATGCTCAAACACTAATATAAACCAATCAGAGCCCACCATGTTTGAAATGCCTAGGTAAGATTGCTCGCCGAAGAGCCTCGTTGCTGTGGCCGAGAAATATGGGGTAAAGAAGTAATCTATGGGTATAGGGGTTTATTCCTACACCCCAGAATGCATTTTCACCTGCATGCCATGCACATGCATGTCACGTCACATTAGTGAGTACCGAGAGTTATATAATAATCATGATTTGTAGAAGCAACTGTTCTTATTATATTACAAAGTATCTATTGAAATACCATTTACAAGCTGATCACGTTATTTCTGTATACAGGATCATCCTGATATCCTATTCATGTAATCGCCATGTTCACCCCAGCTGGGCCCCAGCTATTTGCAAAGGGGAGGGGAGGGAGGGGAGGGAGGGGGAGGGAGGGGGAGGGAGGGGGGGAGGGGAGGGGGTAGCATGCTGTGTGAAATCATCAAAGACAACATAAATCTGCCATGAAGCAGCCATGTTTACCTTACCTAATGGAAGGCTTTCCCGCAGCTGTCTCAGTAAATAATGTATACGCTGTTATAGATTGCCTGTTATAGTTATGATGGACGACTGTTACAACATAAGCCTCAGATAGGGGACACCTTTTCTGTAAACCAAAAGCCATGCCATATCACTAAATCTGACTGTGTGTATTCTGTTTGGTACAGAAAAGGTGGGGTATGATGGAAAGGGGTATAAAATACCATGGCAGGTTCTAGTGGCCAGTAAGGCAGTGTCAGCATAGCCAGGCATATTTCTTGTGACTTGTGTATTTTCTAAAGCTAACGTTTGTTTATAGATATATGCAATGGCTTGCATCAGTATCTCCTACTTCTTGTCCATGGCTGATATGTGCATGTGTGTAATTCACATCTACGTATTCACGTATTACCTTGCTCAGGCCTCTATAGGTATAATATATCACTGTAAAAAAGGTGTTTAGGTCCTAAACACAATGCTAAACACAATCCTGCCACGTATTTGTAAGCAGAATACATTTCTAAACATGTTTAGCTCAATAATGTGATTAACTAAAGTGATAAGAAATGTAGGTGCTTAGGTCTAGAAAATATTCTTATTTTCCAGTGTTTAGATATCAGGCTTTGTGCTTAAATCCCAAAAAGTTTTGTGTTTAGGCATTTTTATATAAAGAGATATGTTCATAAATATTCATCCCTGTCCAGTTCCTAATAGGGATCGGCAAAATGAGACAGTATTATGTCCATAGTGTCTCATTCACTTAGATTAGACATAGGGTGAAACACCCATCAGAACATACACGGTTAGGGAAGGTGGCTATATTCATTCCTAAAATACACATACATGGGTGTCTATCTAATAGCTGATTGGTGTTCCACATAATTTGTAATGATGTAAGATTCAAGTGGTTAAAAATCTATGGTGTATATATATTCTATAACTCTCTTATTATGTGAAATCACATTATATCAATTTATAAAAGGTATTTGTAGCATATTTGGGATGACAATAATGTATGACTGCCTGTAGAAAGTACAATTTACAAATAGAGCTGCCACCTGGTGTGTGTTTTAAAGCCTAAACACCTAAACATTACAATGCAATGTTTAGGTGTTTAGGCTTTAACATGTCATGTTTATATCCTAAACATATACCCTTTAGACTGTTTAAATGCTAAACATGTTTAGCATAACTGTTTAGGTGTTTAGAACGAAAGTGTTTAATTCCTAAACACATGATCAATAACACACCTACCTAGCGATAATGTTTAGGTTCTAAACATGTTTAGACCTAAACATGTTTAAAACCTAATCATGTTTTTTACAGTATAGTCATGAGAAAAGGGTCCCACAATGAAATATAATTTTAAAATTGAGATTAAAGCTTTCAAGTAATATCTTAGATTAGCAGATAATTGCTTCTAGTTTTTGAGAAATAGCTACTCGCATGGTAAATGGGAGCTACTCATGAGTGGGTATTGTCCTATTCAAAATGCCAATAAGTTCGATACTCTATTGTTTTAAACGTATCAAAGTATAGTATCATAATATATTAATTATCAAATGACCAAACCTTTTCAACATTTTATCACTGCCTTTGATGATTTTCTATAATCTGTTTTCAGCGCACTAATCCTTGAGAACCCCTCTGTCAATTGGCCTATTTGGTTTTGTCAGCCTATCGTGCATATTTTCATAGATATCATACAAGTCTAAGTGTATACCCTATCCCAACGGAATGGAAAGTATCACAGAGGGAATTTCATCGAAATGGCAGGGAACACTCCTTAGAAATACCTAATCATCAAATCCCAACCTATAGACCATCCCCATGAAAAAAATACACCATCGGTGAACACTTCACGATCAAAGAGGAAAATCACCTAAAATACACTATAAATCCTCAGATATTCATCGATAAGAAGAATCCATCAACAGTGCAATCCATCTCAGGGATCACAGCTGCTGTTTTTACCCATATTTACTGAGGATTACTCTTTGTATTCAAAGATATATCGAGTGACAAATTATGAGGATTAGTGAACAGTCTTGTTTTTTCGGATCTTATGAATGACAGTATAGGCTCTATCTTGTAACTGACACCAAGTGCAAATAGCTTATCTGACTTTCCTGTAGACTGGACTCTTATGAGCAATAGCTCTCCTACGTTATGAATCTATTTTAATATTTGTTATTTCAAATGAATGATCACCTTCATGTTTCAATTTCCAATAATATTTTAATTTGGTAACGTGGTTCAGGGAAAACACCATATAGACATTGCGCACAACACACATTGGACATAATTATATTACACTCATTAGGACACATCAGTATATCCTATTAATCCAACAAAATACATGGTGGTAATTGTATTTGAAATAATGTGGCCCACGCAAAAGTAAGTTCTGGAGGAAACCCTTTGAGACAGCCTGTTGATCTAATACCATAAAAGAAAATAACTGCGTCAAGGGTCATGATACCTACACAAATGTGGATAAAAAGCTTAGAATATTTGAATAACCAGAAATTCAAGTCTCCATCTTTAGGTATACTAGTATGTGTCCAACTCAAGGTGAATCTACTCTAGTCAGAGGTGCTTATTATCAGATTATCATATTTATTGAAGATGGCAATATAATTATCTCTACAAATAGAAGGTCTATATAATAATTATTATACTAACACATCCTAAAAATATCAAATTACATAAATCATACTTACACAAGATTGCAAATGACGGCGGTAGTTACGATGGTGGTCAGCAGCGGGGTAGGGGTAGGGAGGGTGGTGATGTAGTGTCTCAAACTGGCTGTAGAGGGCGTGGTGATCCCCTCCCCCGGGAGTTCCTCCAGTAGATGTTGGGTAGAGGATGGACAGCTTCATGGTGCTTTCTCACCTGTATCCTTCACTTGTACAGGTGGGCCTCCAGGTGATAGGTAAAACGTGTATCTTATCAGTGCGACTCTCAGTGTCTCAGACTGCAAAATGTCTGGATGGCCTAATACTTCAACAAATCCTCACGTACGTGGCAGCGCTAAAGCATGCCAGTCCTCAACTAAATTCACACCATCAGATGTATACTATGTTCGTTCTATGTAGAATGAACACATGGAGTACACTAGATATTGACTGAAAATCACAGCTTTTTGTAAATACATGTAGTTTCCATTTTTGATGTAGAATTATGTCAGTTTCACAAATTTTCACATAATTGGTTTTTTATTCCAGCGTGTTTGCCCATTACCCTATGGTGGTCTTGGCAGTGATTGTTATCATTTGACATTCCATGACTTTTTAAATGCGTAATAAAACTATGGCGATACACTGCTGAAATAATTTTGTTCATGTGTTTACAAACACCTATCTGCAGTCCTTTGCCTTACCATGTGTCACCCTAATGTAGACCTTCTCGTCGGTCCTTTCCGTGCACAATGACACAAGCAATACTTCCTCGCTTAGATGGCACCTTATGCCATTACGACTTCCTGGATATCTTAATCAGTCGATAAAGGTCCATGCAAAGTTGCAGGTAAACTGCAATGGTGAATGTCAGTGCTTAGTAGGTATCAACTGTTATTGGACATGATCCCCTCAGTCGAGCTCTGGATCCTCACGGGTTACAGGTAGTCAAGGCATGTGGCTATGGTGTTACATTTTGTACTTGTGAAGTACACTCTCACCTTTGGATCCCGACACACTCTACCCTCTGTGTGTTACCTATGTAAGCCGGCTGAACACCCCCTCCCCCTCATCTATCGACCCACCTGTATATGGGGGAGTAAAGGACGACCTAATAGGACAACCGCAAACTGCGCTGTCAAGTGAGCCCACCCCTAGTTAAATTTCGCAGATGTTATTAATTAAATCACCCATAAAGAACCCTGTCTGGCCATATACAGTTACCATATACTCCATAGAGTTCAATACTAGCTTGGGAGGATCCCTTAGGTATGCAGATTGGGGGATACTTAGGTGAAAATACTGGCATAATCTGATTTAAAGCGGGACAAAAAGGTGGGGGCGGTAAAAATAAATTAGTTGTGGGATTTAGTGCTGTGAGGGGCGGTGAGGGGGTGTATGAGGGGGGTGTTGAACATAAATCTGAGGGAGTGTGGTCCATTTAGCTGGGGTGTGTATCTGTTTACAGACAGGCCATGGGGGTGGTGGCTCTGCCCGCCTCCTGACAATACCTCCCGACACCCCAGCCACCAGGGGAGCCACCTGTTCACCCCTCCCCCAACCCCCTGCACCCCCACCCCCACCCCCACACACATCCCTGACACTGACTCAACAAGGGCAGCTATACCTCATCTCTGGCTGTTGGTCAGTTCATTTAGCCACCTCATGCAGGCTTATAGACGATAGGACGATACTAGAAATTGACCTTACACTCTTGGTGAAAATACCGTTTTTAATGTGCCTTTATGTCCTTAATCGTCATAATACCAAAGCCCTGGAGAGGCTACTTGTCAGGGCTGCATTCACGCATCATGCCGATCGTTCTGTCGCATGGCGCCCGGACTTAATAGTAATCGCTATGCGGAGCTGAAGCCATGCACAGTGACAGTGGCGAATTTAGAGGGGGCGCAGGGGCGGCCCCTCCCGTTTTGGGACAAATTGACGAGCTTTTTTTAAAATGTAATGCATCATGGCGTAGGTAGGCACAGGGCATATAAGCAGTATAGGGAAAAGACATACTGATATTGATGATGGAGTCATCTATGATCACGTTAATCCCCAGTGCATGGGTCCATTGGGGTCATCATCAGTAATCTGCGATACCTTGGGGGTAGAACCTGTTTCAGCAAGCAAAGAAGACGCGCCAGATCGTGGGACATCCACCGTACACCTCCAGGTGCAGCTATACTATACTGGTGTAAACGTAGTTTACAGATAGGGGGTACTACTACTGACTTTCCATCTGAGATAGGAAACATCTCTGATCTAATCTATGATTGGTTGGGATGATGGTGAAGCTAAGTTGAGTTGAGTTGAGTTTGGTAATTTTTATTGTAGAACATCTCCTGTCAAGGAGTATTAATAGTTTTACAAAGATATGACACTATATCAATAACTGTATTCATAAAGTGTTATAATGTTCATCAATTAGATGCAGAAATATCTCTATACCCAGAGTAGTATGTGTTATGAGTGACTTCACTCATGGAGCTCAACTTGGGTCGAACAACTACTTTAGGATTTATTTGTGAGTAAACAAGTAGATAAGTAGTAGGGAGAGACGATATTGAATGATTTGGGAAGTTCACCAGATTAGTTGGAAGCTGTAATTTTATGACAGCATTGGATCGAGCAATTGAGGGAGGAGCAGGGGGGAGGAAGATAGAAGACGGACGACGGACGACTCGTCAACCTGGAGTATCCATGCCTTAATTGCTACTCATCCTTCACGGCTCTTTTGAAACTCTCATAACTCGCTTTATGGTGCATCTCCTCACTTAGTTCGTCCCACAGGGCCTTTCCTCTGAAGATTGGGCTTGCCAAGTATATGTCAGTCTTAGGATTTTGTATCTTGAGCCGTATCTTGTTGTGGTTCCTTAATCTTCTTGGGGCAGGGACCACATTTTCCGGTACTCTAGATCGTTTATACATTAACGTCAGAAGTCGTTCTCTCCTACGATCTTTCATATAAAAGGAGTTACACAGGGTGAGTAGATCCGTAACATGTATGTCACGCGCATCCCAGATCTCTTGGGTTATACGCAGCCCGTAGTTGTGTAAACTTTGCAGCTTACCTGCAAGCCAGCCTGGGCCACCATCCAGGAGAAAGTCTGAGTAGTCCATTATGGGTAGCACCATGGTGTTGTAAATCTCTAGTGCTAGTTGCTCATCTAGGCTAGGCCTGATATGTCTAAGTTGTTCCAATCGTACTTTCATGAGATTCACCACCTTGGCTGCTTGTTCTTTCCAATTTAGCTCTGTGTCAATAATGACCCCAAGGTAGGTGTATGACTTCACCGTCTTCAACGGATTCCCAGCCAGTTCCACCGTGTGTGGGCGTAGGTCAGGAGGGTTTCTGTTGGAGTGCGTCCACATTAGGACTGTCTTCTCCGTATTGACTGTTAATACATTGTGTGAACACCAATCTGCAATTCTTGACACGTCGTCTTGTAGCAGTACCTTTAGTGCTTCCGGGTCTTTGCCAGTAGTGGTGAGTGCAAGGTCGTCAGCATACATGAAGACATGGCTGTTCTCCACCACATCGAAGACTTCGTTGACGTAGATGATAAATAAGAGGGGCCCGATCACCGAGCCCTGCGGGACTCCAAACGGGACCCCTCCCTCGTCAGACTTCACTCCATTGACCAAGCTGCATTGTGTCCTTTCCTTCAGGAAACTAGCAATCCAGGATACAGCTCTTCTTGACATACCTAATTGCTTTAATTTCTTTAGTAGAATTATATGAGAAACAGTGTCAAACGCCTTACGTAGGTCCAAGTAGACAGTTGCTGCCAGCTTGTGCCTATTTCGAGCCTCATAGAGTACTTTAGTCAAGGCCATGACAGCGTCCGCGGTTGACCTCTCACTGGATGACTTCAGAAAATAATTAAGGTTTTACTGATAGTGTTTACCATAGTAATACATGACTGTTACAACATCTGTTAAAAATGATTGACCCCGTTTAAACAAAATCCTCTGTGAATTTTTAAAAAAAGTAGAATTTTGTGTGTTGGCCAGGGCTGTCATTTTTCGTATGAAGTTAAGTATATATCGTGTGCTGCGAACTCATTTAAATGGCATTACAATAACACAGGTAAACACCAGGATGGGTTATATTAGGCACCTGTTCTTTTTTCATTTCCATGCATTCTTTAGGGCAAAATGAACAATATTAAACGACCAAAAGGCCGCTGCAACGATTCACCTGTGCCTTCTAACACCTTGTGTATGATGTGAGTGATTCTGACACTTTAACCTGATTGACTACAATTAAACCATCTGCTTAGTCTCTCGTGCCCTTTTCAATCTATTTGTTGGACTGATTGAGGATAATGCATCTCTGTCTACAATAAATCTTGTGGTTTTATCTCTCTGTCTATTCCCCTCTGACAGATGGATATTCCCGCCTGATTGGGTCACAAAAATGGACAAATGAATAAATGGAATTCTATACGGCACAGTGGGATAAATTCTGATATATATGGCAGGTTGAGTGCCTTTCTGCCAGCCAAGCCACACATCATTAATACCTTAAAATGCCAACATTTAATCAGGCTCGTGTTGGCATTGATATGAGGGGGGGGGGCTGACAATAGTGGGGACTGATGTGTAAATCAGATGGTGAAACTGTGTCCGTGGCGCGCTCGTCCAATCAGAAACGGCGACACAAATCCCCATGGCGTCGGCCGGAGCGTCTCCTCGATGTCGCCACCGGAGCGCGTCTAAAATGTCGTTTGGCACCGACGCTATTCAATTTATGTCCATCTGATTGATTGTTTAGACAGTTAAGTGGGTGGTAGGACCCATAGGACAGAGGCAAGCCCCTGGTCACCCACACTTGAAAACTGTAAAAGGTGGAATTCAGGATCACTGGGTGACACAGGGGGGCAATTAGCTCACAAAACGAAACGGCACCAAGGGGACCCAGACAGGTTTACAAGCCTAGTTGATAATAAGCCACCCAGGATTCAATTCCAGAAACATAAAACTATATTGGACCAATTCATCTTGCAGTATTTACCCAGTTTAATTAGGTATTTAAACTGATTTGGCATTGGATTGACAATTTGCATTCAACAATTGTCTGTCCATGCATCCTCTATAGAATTGGAAGTAAACCCTGAATGGTTTAGTTTAAACCTCCAAACTTTCTGTGCCCGCTTAAAAGTTCCTTTATTAAATCGATTCAATTTAGATAAGATACAAACTGTGTTGGATACCCTGGAAGATACTCAGATGGAGTCGAGGCACTCTCCTATAGTGACAACATAAAACCATCACAATGTTGGAGGTCGAGAAACCCAATACAAAATCCACCCTCCCTATCACGGCCGCAGCTGTAACCCCCTCCACCTAATCCAGTCGTGTTTGTTTTCTTAAAACTCCTTGTTTTCCCTCCAATCCCACCCATCAAGTCTCTAACCGTTTGATGGTGTTCAGGTTTCAACTTTTGTGGCCTCCCTGGCTCGCGCCAATAAGGATTACAGGCAATTAGAGTAGGCGCAGAAACGTGATCGGTTGGTTAGGCCTGCCCTGGGGGACCACCGGCGTTGTGGGGGCTACTAACGAGTGGTGATCGATTGCCCAGCTAGCCTCGTTTTGGCGTGATGGATGGCATCGCCGGAACGAGGCTGAATGGCAAGATGGCCGGGCTCTGTGGGTGCCCGACTTGCACAGGTATTTCATCTACTGACAGTACAGGCCCAGGTAAAAGGGAAAAACTATACACTACCACCCCACTATAAATCTAGTAAATCTACAAGAGCAGCAAAGGCCCGAATAATGGAGGGCGGTTTGGGGAGGATTCCTGGGGAGGATTGCTTTCAAATCAAGGAATCCATAAATGTACATATTAGGGAGTGTTCATTTATTAATTACAGGGGGGGGGGGGGGGGGTGGTGGTGTGATTTTGCACAGACGCTTGAATTCTTTTTACGCCCCCCCTCCCCACTTCTGGAGCGTGCAGAATATATTGATAATGTCATATTAAATTAATTATGTCTTGTTGGGAATGCATATTTAGAATGTTACCACGTGGAATGTTGGCAGAATGACATTGGATAGTCCAGCAAGCCTGAGTTCCTTTCAATAAGATGGGTTCAGGTTTCATGAGATAATGCTGTACTCCCAATAGTCCAGCATTACAGCATTATCAGCATGGTTTGACCTGACTTCCAGCCCGGACTTCTAGGCCTGACTCTGAATGGAAATTGTCCAGCAGTAGACTTTCAACCTTGGCAGACTCTCCTGAAATGGAGGAAAGCATAGCTGGACTTTCTGCCAGAAGTCTAGCTATCAGAGGAATACAGTGTGCCCCACGACCATGGCCACCCTATAGGCCACCCAAACACCAGGTTCAGTATGCTAACCTCCCCAAACCTGGTCAGGACTCCCAGGTATAGGGCAGGGTGATACACCACAGGGTAATGAGACAAGCAACAGTCGGTGAACATAAATCAATCCTTAGCTCAACATTGTCTCCTCTCTACAATGAAACTCCTCCCCTCACCACCACCCCCGACTGTACATGGTCTTTCACACACTATACAGAGAGGAAAAAAGTGAGCGTTAGGTGGACTATCCCCAGGGTCAGGCACTGCTTGACTCAGGTGAGAGAGTCTGCTAGACCTTTACTTCCATTAACCTACGGTGAGGCTGAGCCTTTTTTGATGGTCACATAATGGTGCTCCCTTTTGAGAGTTAGTCTGTTACTTCAATTACAGTCAGGTAAGACAAAAATTATTCTTCATACCAGAGTCAGCTTGACTTTCTCTCCACAGGCAGGCAATACCTGACTCTGGGGTCAGTTAGCCTGCCATTCACACCAATGAATGAGGCATACTAGTAGTTGGACCCTGTTTGGAGAGAAAGTTAGGCAATGCTGGACTCACATTGGTATGGAAGTCAAGCAATGCTGGAACGTCTTTACAGTGAAAGTCAGCCTGACATTCACACCAGGGTGGTCTTGGTGACACATGCCTGACTGTGGCATGTAGGTCCAGCTGACTGTCACATTTTTCTTTTTGAACATAGCACCATGGTGACAATAACGCACCATTACATGTGCTTAATAATTATGGTCCTACTCCTATTCCTCGTAATTGCAATCTCATATTAACTAGTCTAGTTTACAACGTAAGACGGAGTCGCATTGACAGAGAAATGCCAACAATAAACACTCAACATGTTATCTTCAGAAGTAAGTTAAAATAACTTGAAAAAAGGGTAATTGCATTGCATGGTATCCATGCTGTTACTATAATCATAGCCTATTAGCTACTCACAGGAGAGATGTGTTCAATTTGTTGTCTGAGGTAACCATCAGACATCTTAAGGGACAAGATGGCTGCCTTCATGAGATGTACAGTTGTAAAATGTCTTCCCCCATCCAGAGACACATAACACATGCCTGGACAAACACCTCAACTTTCCTTGGAATTTGTCCCCCTCCCCATACCTTTCACTCATTTTAGACTTACTAGGGTCCCTGAATCTCAAAAACAAATATGCATACAAGTCAGGTTACCCTAAAGCAGACCTGCACCTGGTCATCTACAAGAGGAAAAAGGAAATAGTAAATTAGGGAGGGGGTGGTCAACTATCCTGTGAGGGGTCTACACTGATATTCCTAGGCTCCCTATACGACCAATCTCTCAGTCACTAGTACCTAACCTGTACCTCTACATGGGTACCCAACTTTTTGGCCGTGTTGCCGTGTCGATTTTTAGCAAGATAGTCGTGTCGTCGTGTCGATTTTTAGACATAAAGAATATACAAGAACCTTACAAAAATGTGTGTGTCTGTCGATCCTTAAAAGGGCCGTGTCGCCCGTGTCGATCTTTAAAGGGCCGTGTCGCCGTGTCGAATTTTACCCCATGTAGAGGCGCTAACCTAGTTTGTCATTTTTTGGCTCCCTATACGACCAACCTAAGTAAGTTATTATTGTCAGGTTGGTCAGTACTGACCAACCCACCTTAGTCTTTTAATTTCAAGGGGGAGCCACTGAGTGGTCATCACAGGTGGCGACAACTAGTGGTATACAAATACAACACACCAATGATGAACCTAGGTTAGCCACTACTGACTGACCCCTCAGACATTTTTGAATATAACTTTGCCATTGTGGTGCCCCTACATGGGTAAAAATCGACACGTGCGACACGGCGACACAGGGGTTTTAAAATCCGACACGTGCGGCACGGGGGTTTTAAAAATCAACGGACTCAGAAAGAACTGACGCAGCGACACGCTCAGAATTTTGACTACCCATGTAGAGGCACATTGTGACTAACACACATATGACGAACCTAGGATAGTCTGTACCGACTAACCCTTTCAACCTATGGATTTTAAATGTAGGTGGAATGTCCCCTTCCTATTCCTATAATATCTAGTTACTGTGTTTGAATTGCCCCTTGGTGGCTCAGACTGACCAGCAAGCAGTGGATATTGACTTTTGCCATGGATCTTGAATTTATATTTGTTTAAAATAGTTCAAATCTATACCTATACCCATCATGAGGATGGCCCCTAGGCAAGTCTACCTGCTATACCACCACCCCCTGGTGACTCGTGCATACAAAGAACTCCACTCTGTCATCCAGCCTATAGTTAATTCTCATGTGCGTTTTTATGATAAAGTTTCTTACTCCCACCTTGGCCTTTACTTGATTCCTGCTCTTATATGTACCCCACATTTGAGGTGAGCACAAAGTATGCCACTTAGGATCTATTGATAAGTGAAGCGGCCAACACTTAGCTGCTAGATCCCTCATACCACAAGGTGTAACACAAATGGATCTATATAAGGAGGTGTATACCTGTATAACTGTGGATACAGATACCTGGATCTTTTTGCGTCTTTGGTAGGCAATTGGTGGGCACTATTCCTCCTTGAAGAACCCCCCTATAGAAAATAGTCTATCCTTGCTACATGATAAAAGTAGAATTATACATACTAATAGAAAGATGTCGGATGTTCACTGGCCTAGAATACTGGTCCAAACACACCAATTAAGGATAAAGTCACGAGCGTTAGACAGAATTTCTCTATGGCACCAAATCAACACTGTTTCTGGACAGAGTTATAAATGTATTTTAAAGGAGAGTCTGCTAGGCAATGATGGTTCTCCCTATATGATAGCCCCGGAGGGGATCACTGGCTCTTTGAGGGTAGGTACCAACTGCGAAACTACAGCTCCCCCTATTTGGTCATTTGACAGCCCCTTGAAAATGGGTATTATTTTGGTATGAAAGTCAAGCAATGCTGGAACGTCTTTACAGTGAAAGTCAGCCTGACATTCACACCATGGTGGTCTTGTTGACACATGCCTGACTGTGACATGTAGGTCCAGCTAACTGTCACATTTTTCTCTGTTTATTAAGTCAGATGACAGCCCGTGTTAGGAAGCCTCTTCCATTTAACAAGGATTTTGGAATTATAAGGATTACCCAAGTCATGTATTGAATGTAAGGGTTCATTATTTCTGTATCAGTTTCACATCCTCTGATTCAGTACTTTCAAGTTATTGACAGCCCCTTATTCTTTACTTTTATGTAATTGACATCCCCCTTATTTCTTACTTCGATGTGAACACAGCGAAAGCTCTTTGGGGTCATTACCACAGTTGATACTCATTCCTATACTGAGAACCCTCTCCCTAGGATGATAGCCAGGCCATCATCAGGAGATTCCAGCATTCGCAGACTGCAAGAGCGTTTGACAATGCCTGACTCTCCTTCCAGAATCTATGGCAATGCTGAATTCACATTGCCAGACTCCAGTATCGCCAGACGCTCTTTAATATAGTTTAGGAACTCATTGACTTTCCTTGGAATGCCCGACTCTGCACAGAGGAAAATGTGAGAGTCACCTGGACTCACATGCCATAGTCGGACCCATGTCACCAAAACCACCCTCATGTGAGAGTCTAGCTGACTTTGACTGTAGAGAGAGTCCAGCACTGCCTGACTTTCATGAGAGTGAGAGTCCAGCAATGCCCCATTTTCACTCCTACCATGGTCCAGCACTGCCTGACTCTCATTGTGATGAAAGTCAGCAAGTACTGGACTTTCACTGCAATCAAAGTCAGGCAATGCTGGACTCTCATGTAAGAAAGTTCAGCATTGCCTGACTTTCATACTCAAGGGTAGTCTGGCAATGCTGGACTGTACCTAGAGTGAGAGTACAGCGATGCTAGACTCTGGCCATCAGGAGTCAAGCCATGCTGGACTCACATGTAGATATGAGTCTAGCATTGCTGGACTTTAGCCTCAATGAAAGTCAGGCATAGCTGTAATCTCTTCTTTACAGTAAGACTAGTTGCTTATTTGTATTGGGGAAAATAAATGTTGCCTCCCCGACATTTGTAAAAAAAAAAAAAAAAAAGCAGTACAAAATAGTTCTGTTGAATAGAAATGTGTGTGCTTTATCACAGACCACAAGTCATTTAGGTATGTAACATTTGTTTTTCCAGACTGTCATACAAGGATCAGGCTGACTCTCAAAAGGGGGGAACTTTATGGGACTATCAAATGTGGCTCAGCCTGACTGTTGTGAAAGTCCAGCAGACTCTCTCACCTCAGTCAGGCAGTGCCTGACCCTGGGGACAGTCCAGCTGACGCTCACTTTTTTCTCTGTGTGGGCATAGAATCAAAGCGTCTAATGTTGTCAAATACATTGTAGTGGTCTTATAAGAAGACTTTTGGATCTTCTAAGTGAATGTCATAAAATAGACATGTTAAATCTGATGTCCCCCCAGGAGACCATCCCATAAGACAACACAATATAGGCTTGTCTGACTGACAGTTAATGTACGCCCAGTCTGTGGCCTTGTGAAAGTTACAAATCTAGGGTCGTCGAATTCACAACCCTCGAATTGTTAACCTGTGTACTATAACATTTACTCCCAGGCATTTATTACAGGTGAATCTTACTGGGTTCTGATCCTAAACCTGATTATAGTTCATGTTTGTCTTTAAGGTTTTTCAAATCATACACTCTCAGGGCAAGTGTTTAGAATCTAAACACTTTCCTAAGCACTTCGCTGTCCCTCATTTAGGAACATGTTTAGGGTCTAAACATGTTTAGAAATCTAGGTGTTTAGACATGAAGTGTTTAGAAATATACTGGTGTTTATGTTCCAAAGTGTTTAGATTACCATTGTGTTTAGATATCATTGTGTTTAGGGTTTTCAATTTTATTTGGGGCTTGGGCTAGCATCAATTTATGATGATATAATATATCTCTTCCCTAGATTCCATGGTATGGTTGTAATAGTGTCATGTAATTTATCCTTTTTCTTTAAGATCAATCTCACAGGAACCTGGAGAAGAAAAGTAAGGTATTCAAGCTGTTATACAATGTGATCATGTACATTAGAACACAGTCAAACTACTGCTATATTGCTGTAGTAGAGAACTGTTAACTAGTACTTCACAGCCAACTGTCTATTTACTATTAACTTATTGGCTTCTCTGGTTTCAATACAGAATTAGATATTCCATAGATACATATATATACCTTATTTGTGACAGCTCCTATGGAAACGGTTGAGTCCAGTACATGCAAACCACCCTTCACAGAGAGAAGAAGTAGAATACTGTAACTCTCAAATGGGAGTCCAGCCCCAATCACTGCAACTCTCCCCGGTACTCTAGAGTGAGGGAGTCTTAGAATAGGAGTCATTATAGAGTTATTATAGAGTCTTGCCAATGTTAAAGCTTGAATCCACTGAGGCAAAATCCGTCGGATCGGATGGACCTCACAATGTTAAACCTATGGACGAATCTCGTCCGATCCGACGGATTTACCTCAGTGGATTCACCCCTTTAGGGAGTCACTTCAGCGTCCTGGGTAGAGTTACCTCAGTGATCGAGTCGGGAGTCACAGTGATTCTACTTATTTTCTCTGTCTTCTTGTCTGTTTGAAATCCCCCCTAAGACTGCCACGGGTTTAATACATGTGGCATATGGACCAACATGATGCATATATGTAATATGACACCAATGGATAAACTTAAGTCAGTCTGCCCCAAGTGCCCCCAATGGGATTAACCATGGCCGGTCCCAAGAAATGACACCCCTCCCTCTCCCAGAAATGAAACACTAACAATGAGCTCATTGGTTACCTAGGTTACCACTGAGGTGGGAGTAGGCAGCAGGAGTTGGAGGGGATATATCTAAACACTATGGTGTTTAGAGGCTGGGGAAAATCCCACATTGTGTTTAGAACCTCCATGTGCTTAGCTTTTAAACACAAAAGAAATGACATGTGATTAGAAATGAAACACATCCTAAACACATTCAGGTGCTAAACATGTTTAATTTCTAAACGCTTCCAGGCCAGTGTACAAATATATATGGTCAATTCCCACGAAAATGGATCACAGGGTTGAGAGAGGGCTAAATTCAAGGATTGCATATATCGCTTAGCTCTTTTGGTAGCTTATAAATACCATAAATGGGAACTCACTCATGAAATTGGGAACACTAACTCTAATACATACCATATCTCTGTCCATTTAAAGTTGGACCTACGCACGGTGATGGGACCTATGCACGGTGATGGGACAATTGCTATGTTTAAACTAAAGTTATGACCATAATAAACATTATTTCCGGTGTTCTTGACTTATCTATGATCAGACTATAGATAATGATTGGATTTACAATCCCAATAATATTTTCTGCCACGAGATGACTTTTTATTCATGGACCTACGCATGGTGACGGACCTACGCACGGTGATGGGACCTACGCACGGTGATGGGACCTATACACACTATTTCCATGTACAATTGCTAGTTTTCTTACAGGTACAAATACTCCAAAGTGTTGGACCAATGTTTGTTGAAGTGCTAATTGAAAGATATTGCATATATCGGATGTCTTTACTACCCTTTTCAATGAGACTTTAAGATGGACCTACGCACGGTGATGTACCTACGCACGGTCACTATACATAGTTTTCTGACTATTAAACATAGAGAAATACAACAATGATTTAGTTAGAATATTATATTTGTCCCTTTATGATTGGGGTATAACATATATGAAAATATTTTCTTAATTCTATAGGGTATTTATGCTATTAGCCTTAATGTGGACCTACGCACGGTGATGGGGTAACCTACCCCACACTGGTTATCATTATATGGAAACTTACCAACTTTGGTAAGATAACAGCTATTATTTTTAAAGTGACCTTCAAATTGACCACTAGCCAATAAAAGAATAGGTTAGGCCATGGGAACTATTTTGCATTGTCCTGACTACAGCTAATGGTGGACCTACGCACGGTGATGCCAAACCTACCCCACTACATATTTCTCAGTATCTAGTGAAATAATTAGACAAACCATATATTGAATGGTCTAATCTACCTTTGCTGCACTTTTGATTATATTTATCTCAATAAATGTCTCCTAATATAGTGATTTTATCTAAAGCTATTTTTTAGAATATTATAATTTTATTTTCTCTGATTGATAAGTATCTCAAAAATCACATTTTTCCGCCTAGAAAACTTAATAATAGAGCTAGATAGGTAAAAGTAGGTACCCATAGGAAGGTTGCTTCAATATGCATGTAAATAGAACAAGGCTGACGGTCTTTGTGTTGTCTGTGCAATGTTATACCATACCGGGCCATTTGAGGCTTGTGATCCATTTTCGTGGGAATCGACCATATAGTCACGAAGGAAAACTCATTTTAAGTCTTTGTCCAGAGTGTTTCTATACCCATTGATAATTGACAATTAACACATCTTGTGTGTGTCATACCAATGGGAGTACAGGGGTAGACACAAATTTTTTCAGCTGTGGGCCATCCGGGCCCGTAGCCCCAGAAAGCTGCAGGCCGGACCAAGATCTGTGGGCCAATGGTCATAATTATATTTTGTTTATGAGAAAAAAAAATGTATACCGTATTTCTGATTTGTCAATGATAGAGTGTGACCAATATGATTAATTTGGGCACATTTCCCTTTTTCCAACGATATATTACATGGCTATAGTTGTCAGACAAGCATTCATAAAAAGTCTTCCAAATACTCCTGTGGGCCACCCGGGCCCATGGGATTGTTTCAGTATAGATGCAACTATTGCATTGAATTAAACGAGGTGTCTATTCCATACAAATATTTCAAAACTTATTATACATTAATTAGCCTTCTCAATGGATAGTTCTCAAGATTTTTCATAATATGAATGTGGATGTCTACAATTATTACTAAGGTGAACATCAAAATTCATCGTTTCATTCCCCCCCCCTTTATACTATTCATATTGCATGCTATGATGATTCAGCCTACGGTGATAATTGTGAATATTAGTAGGTTCCTGCATGGTTGATGGGTTCAGGGTTGGCGCACGGTCTGAGTGACAGTTTAATGAAGAATATCTCCCTCGCAAGCCGATGAATATTGATGAATAAATTAAAACTGAAAGAAAAAGTCTAGCAATGGCTAGTCTGGAGCTGGTATAGATAGGTTTTGGGCGGCCCATGCCCAGTTGTTCATCTATTTGACAAAGATATGGTTAGAAAACTCGCAACTTTATCAATTAGAAAAGCCTTGGGCTTGGGACAGGGTTACTCTTTTTCAGTGTATAGATTCGGAGATGGCTGACGCTCGCTTTTTTTCTCTCTACTGAAGCACTTGACCCTCTTAGAGAACCTCCACATTAATAGTTGCATCAAATATAAACTGTACTGACACCTCTACAAAGGTGTGTGCTATATCATGAGAGAAATCCATTACCTGTTATCTCTAATAGTTTCACATAAATCATGATGGCTCATTTTTCAATTAATGCCTCAATTACATCAGACTCCCACTGGCAAACACACAGAGCCACCACCCGGCCTTTTCTGTAACTAAATACGCAATCATGATAACGGCCAGACGCTTCAAAAGTAAACCGACGCCATGTTTCGCTATCGTTGGATGCACATGCCTCCTCGCCTCTCTTTGTCTCTAGAGATCTCGCGTGGTCGGTTCGCTGGCTGCTGGTCTTTTGGTGTTGTAGCCGCCGAAAACCAACGTCATTTATTGCTGATGTCGTCTGCTCATGACATCTCGTAGATTCTCATCTAACCTCACGAGAATCAATTACCAGATCACGTGACAACAATGCTTTTAAAGCTAAATGTGTCTGCTATATCAAATATTAGCCGTTAATCGGAGCAGGACGACATTTCCCAATACAGTGGTTTCCTTGTGCTCTCTTCTAATTGAATTATGCCACTTCTAGGGGATGCAATCCACTGCAGAATGGGATGTCACATTTTGACTAGGGGTCTAACTGGTTGGGGTCCAACTGACGTAGGGGTCCAACTGGTCAGGGTCCAATTGGTAAGGGTCCAACTGACCACGGGGTCCAACTTGTTAGGGTCCAACTGGTCAGGGTCCAAACGGTTTGGGGTCCAACTGTCATGTATCCTATAGCCTAGCCCCTATCTAGCATTTCTCTTGCTTGCTATATTTTGTATTCAAGCTGCCAATGCATCGTCTTCCTCAATATGTGATAACATGTAATAGACTGGGCAGTAAAAATCAACGCGTGAATGAGAGGAGGGGATACCCACTCAAGAGGAGGGGTTAAGCAGTGGCCATTATTATTATAAATTCACCAAACAGTATTCTGGTCCTCATGTACAATGTATTATGTCATTTCCTACATTTGCATAAATGTGTGACTTGACAATTTGTAGCTAACAATCCATTCGGTATTCTTTTTGGTACAGAAATGTAATTGTTTATTGAGTGTGTAATTCGTCAGAATCCCCTCAGCATGATTATCCCTTATCGAATGTTACAAAGCGAGCTCTAATCCAAGAGTATTGATAAGTGGTCACATATACATGTTTCTGTGCCTTCATAAGTGTAAACAGAAAGACCCTTTACAATTACAGTGCCATACGAGATCCCTCCTCTGTAGTATATGCATGTGGGCTTCCCTGGGCACAGGTCAGCTCCCTAAGAGGCCGCTAAAAAGCTGTTCATGTGAGAAGGGGACGTCATTTACCCCCATTATCGACGATTACCACGTGACATCCGGGTAACCTGAGCGGACGCTGCCACCAGGTGACGCCACGAGGCGGCGCTCTCATCGATTCTGCGCCTAGAGCTCCCTCACTCCCCAAGCAGATCTGCATGCAATACTTCTTGTGTTTGATTGGCCCATGATGATCTCTGCTGCAACCGGCCTGTTTCCATCGGTTTGTTGCTAATTCTGAATTATAGTATGACTTGTGAGCTGAGGTACTTGATGGTGAGATTGTGTGATAGATTGGTATGGGGCAGCTAGGGTATTGGTACTACATGTAGTTGATTCACTGTATCATGGAGGCCATGGCTGGACCCTGTAGATTGTAGCGCATCAAAGGACATGTGATTTGAAATTCAAGAATACAATCTAATAAAGTGGATATTATGTAGCTTTATACGAATGTGTATATATATCGTGCTTAAAACCCAGAATTGTCCTGTCATCAAAGCACTGCGATCTGACTGTTATACCCCTATATGGTGCAAAGGAGATGAGGGGAATGGACAGAGAGAGAATAATGGAGAGAGGGCGGGCTCTTTCATTGAGTGGTCCTGCAAACATCAGCTTGGAGAATAAGCTTGTTGAGTAAATATATGCTCTGAGAGTGAGCAGATTGACTTGGCGGATTTGGCCAAAGAGCTTCTGATGACGGCAGAGGGGATGGATGACGAGTGGGAAGAAGAGGGGGGAGGGTAAGGAGCGGGGTAGGGGTAGGGCGGTTAGAGAAGGGTGGCGGGATCCAATGACCAAGGAGGGGGTAGGCAGGAAATATGCAATAATGCAAAAGCTGTGTCCGGCACTCTGAAGGCGCGCTGAAAAAGTATGATGAATGAGGCTTGAGGGTCTGAGAGTGGGCTGTGAGAGTGGTCTGCAGGAGAGGAGCTGGTGGGGGGTGGGAGGGGAGAAGGGCCCTGTGAAGGAGGGAGTAGGGCCAAGTTCTGGTGGGGTGTTGCTGAGGGCCGGCTGAGGGGATCCTTACATGATGAAGTGTGAGAGAAGTGTCCCACAATGAGCTGACCAAACACCCACGTGCCTACAGTACTTACACCCAACACCCCAACTGGGATGTATAGTGGCTTCAAAGACATGCCATGGTGGGCTCAAAGCCACATTATGCTGTATTGGCTATACGTTTTATGGTAGCAACATGTTTCACTCCCTAAGTTGTATGACTTCACACCTGCAAAATATGTGGCTTCAAATGTGGCTTCTTAGTGTAAAGACCATATCCTGCTGATCATGATTCTAATTACTTTACAATAATTATTATTACTGCGGCTTCTAATGACCTCTTATTATTGTGTATCTGTTTGTAAACTGAGTGTTGATAAAAGGGATTTAACACCCTAGATACGTTCACTAAATCATTTGTCACAGCGGCGTTTATTGTGATCGATAATTATGAATCTTCAAAATATGGCTTCTGTTCAGTCCTTTCAAACATGGATTAATTTTGACGTTTAGTTGTGGTTTCTATTAGCAATCATATTGAGTTGTTTTACTTCCTTTATCAATGTGTATTCATTGTGGCTTCCAGCACCTTATTCTTCTATGGATTACTTTCGAGGTTGTGGCTTCAAGTGTGGCTTCGTTTATATTCCATACCAGGCGCACTTTAGAATTGAAGCCAGCAGCATTTGTGCTGTAGCGTATATTCCAACGATTAATTAAGTAAGCTTTCATTCCTTTAATATTGTTCCCATGCACGTATAGAAAATATTATTGCACTTAATACGCTAAGAGAAAAAGGGGGAAGACAAAAAAGGAAAGTGCAGTGAGACATGCAGTAGACTTCCCATGATACCCTAGCGAGTCTTAAAAAGCATTCTGTAATGTAAGCAGAATCTGTCATGTTAGCATTATCTTAGGATCAGAAGCCGCCCAGGGGTGGATGTTGCACAGACCACCTTAGCACAGCTTTACAGATGCAGTGACTTATGACAGAATATGTGCAAAGGCCACCAATCAAAGGCCTTGATACAGATGGACCTTTAATGGCCACCTCCAGTGGAACATGGCTGATAATGCGCAGACTCCGCCGGAAGCTGTCGTTTCCCATGGCAGCCATATTCATCATCGTCCGCCATGTTTACTCAGAGCTAATACATCATGTACTCAGTAGGGGTGTGTTTGACAAGTACAGCGGCGTCCCGCTAGATGGCGATACATACAGATAAATTAATTTATGCTCACTTTCTGCATATTTATTGATGTTTGTCACAATTCATTGTTCTGATGGGAAGAAGTTAAGGTATCATTGAGATATGAAAATGCACCAAAGAAACCCCCTCATCAGCACGTATCGTGTAAATCCTAAGGCCAATGTTCACCTTGCTGTCTTCAAAGCTGGAAGTTTACACATAGAGGAAGAGTATAAGGTTGGACAAAACTACTTTCTAAAACTACTCTCTTTTCGGGGTGAGACATATTAACTAGAGCAAGAAAGGAAATGCTGGGATCTCATTCCCAGAGTCCAATTTAACCTTGGCGGATGTTTTGGAAGTTGGTCAAAAAACAAAGGCCTCGGGGTGTCGGAGGCAACTTTCTTTTTTGTGAGGATGGGAGATTCTGGTCCCTTGTATACATCTAGGATTACCCCCTCTCCTCACACTGCCCCTGCATGGTGTTGACACTGAGAGCATTGTGTAGAGCAAATCGCCATAAATCGCCTATTACAATTAATACAGTAAATCATAAAAGACCTACACATGAGAATGTATGGCTTGTTAAGAAGAAACTTTATGTCCTTCCCTGCCGTTACCTGTTATAGGTTCTATACCCCATAAAGGGTCAGGTTTCCTGTATACAGTTTCTAGTTACCACTAAGGGCGATAACAGCAGCTTTTTTCATGCATCCATCTCCATTAAAGTGGACGCTGCGTCTCCAGCCGTGAACACATCGACGTTTAAAAGATGAATCGCCACCCAGCCGTAAAACGCCGCCCGTGTTTTCCCGCTGAAATCTCCCCAGAATGTCGTCTGCTAATGATGGAGAGCATCCGGGACACTGCCTCATCCATCTCCACTGCGGGAGGCGCAGAAAGCACTTCCGGAAGTTGCAGTTTGGCCAGAGGGAGCGTGATTTGAAGGTGATGAGTTAGTTTTCCTATATCATCAAAATGGAAGGCGCAGTGTTTGTTGTGTGTGCATGTTTTAGCACGTTAATGGTTATTGGTGTCATTGTTTTCTAAGTACATCTAAATACCCCTTACCTGCGCTTTAAGTAGACCCTAGATAGTTTGCTGTTCCTAATTCCTGTTTTTCTAAATACTCTTCCGGTAAATCAAATTATTCCATCAAAGATACTTACAGTATATCGATGAAACCACTTTCATTGATATTTATTTTTTGGGAGAGCCTGTAGGCTGATGAGCCTCTGTAAAACGCTCGTTTCCATATACTACTTCAGTGTTAATTAGTAGGCTATGTGTATACACATCCGGTACAACTTTATAAGTATCAACCTCTTCTGTGGTTCAATGGAAACAAATATAATTGTATGTACTTTTATATTTTTTGATATTACAGAATAAACTCATGTCAAATTGAAATTGAACATATCAAGGCGTCTTCAAGTTAAATCGCAGGTCCTAGGTAGCGGGTAAAATATGTTCAGAGGTTCATCTTTGTTACGATAGACGCGAGATGTATCAGCATGGTTGAGAAAAGTACAGAATTTCATTTAATGTCGTGATCCAAGTATAATTATATATAGTATAGGCTTTACGAGGTTAGTTTTACCATGATAAAGCGTATACGTCTTCCCGCGAGCACCACATGCATGTAGGCAGAGGCAAGATTATGTGAGATGTTGGCTCTGTTCTCGGAACACAGCTTGTTGCTGGCAACCCATGGCATGCCATGTCTGAGTCTGGTACTCAGGCCAAATAAAAAAAAAGTTTTGTTTCAGGTAACATGGGATGAAACTCTAGGGTCGGTAGGTCGGATTTTTTTTTTTTTTTTACTTTTTTTTTTTTTTTTACATAACCCTAAAATTGACCCAAAAAAAGTATTAAAATGGGAAGATTTTTTCAAAACTTTTGAAAACCTAAAATTTACCCCCAAAAAGTGTAAAAATAAAAATAAATCTTCAAAATTGCATAAAAAAACGTAGGGTCGGCCCTGTTTACATATGGTCGGTCGGGTGACCTGAAACAAACCTTCTTTTTTTTTGGCCTCACTCCATTGGTTATCTTTAATGGCAAAACATTATGTAAGGTCAGGCTGGCCATGCATGCAACCAGGTTTGATACGTATTACTTGAGACTTTATTAGACAGACATGAAATGTATAGTTTTCCAATTAATTGGTACTGGTTCACTGTCCATACACCTCCCAATGGTATCCCAATGGTTATTCTGACCTGAGCATCTCAAGTATTGATATATAGTGTGTTACAGTGACAGACAGGTGGAGAGGGCGAATCTGGTTGAATTCTCATGAAGGTATACAACAATGCAACCAGTGATTTCAGCGGATTTCCGACAAATATAGTGTTTTTTCTCTTTATCGGGGTGCTTTATTTCAATAGGTAGGATGGCCGGAGGGTCTGAATGATTGTTCTGGCAGTCTGTATCTGATCTGATATTAAATGATCCTTTTATGATGTCTTCCCATTTTGGCTATGGAGCAGATAGAGACTTTTAGTAAGTGGGTATCAAGAGATCCTGAATAGGTCTATCGTATACAGGCTGGAATAAGCATAATAAATTGGTTATCATAATGTAATTCAGGGGCGATGTTGACAGACATTCAAATTTCGTTTCTGATTTGAGCTCTATAACTGGGGTGATCTCTTGAACCTGTCCTTTGGGAGAATTTGTCCTGGTTAATGGGAAATCCATGTATCAAGGAAATTCTTTTTTTGTTTGAAGCGTCTTGTACACACAGAAAAGTAAAGGAGTCGCCATGACTCTGACAGCCAGAGTCCCAGTTTGTCTCCCACGTGACACCTGTAGAGGAGAGTCAAATGAGTTTGACTCTCTGTTCCTGAAGAGTCAACAGCAGTTGACCCATCAAAAAAGGGGGAGTCAAAACGAATACATGAGTGCATGCAGGTCAGGTGGATTGTGTAATTATGCCAGGGTAGAGTGGGGGCAACAGGTGTATATTATAATTAGTGGGCAGACTAGGTGAGGCCTGTGACAGAAGTGAGTAGGTGAGGTTATTGCCCAAGACAGGTCAATAACAAGACATGTTGTTATGTCCACCACTTCCCCCTGTTTGAAAGGGCAAAGTTATACCTGCCTCAAACTGCATTCTACAGACCATTGGCCACATATTAGATGCCAATATCAGATCTACCGTAAATTCCCGCGTACTACCCGCGGGTTGTACGCGAACCAAACTTAGCTTTCATTTGATACCAAACATGCCTATATAGGGTGCGGGTTATACAAGGGTTTTTATCACTATAGAACAGTACTAAAATAGACGTTTTCAGATCCAGAAACGGGTTATAGGATTTTCCTGAGTTAGGGGTGCGGGTTATACGCGAGATGCGGGTTATACGCGAGAATCTACGGTATATGAAGTAGTAAGCAGTGCCACACATTATACATCACACAGTTAGTGCCCAGCCTTATGTGTATTTCTCATACCCATAAATATGGTGACTACCGTAAATTCTTGCGTATAAGCCTAACTCGCGTATAAGCCGCACCCCTAACTTTGACAAATTATATAAGCTGCAGAGGGGGTCTGAATATTGCGATTTTGGTACTGCAGTATATTAATAAAAAACTCTCGTATAAGCCGCACCCTATATAGGCATGTTTGGTATCAAAAGAAAGCTGATTCTGACTCGCGTACAAGCCGCAGCTTCTACGCGAGAATTTACGGTAAGCTCTATACTGTTGATGTTCTTGGAATATATTGTATAGTTTGTCATCACATTTGATTTAGGTAAGTTAACTGGAAAGCTTATCCATTGACATCCCTTAACCACACTATTTAGACATAGTGGACCTATTTATAAAGAATCAAAACTGTGTGGCATGTAACAATTATCTAAAGTAGAGATAGTGGCTCTGCCTTGTGGTTGCCACTGGTACCAAATTAGTATTGGTTTCCCTACCAGGTGGTTTCATATGCAACTACTATCAGAGTCAACACATATTTCATTCGACACTTCATGAAGGGTCAATCTACAAATGCCTCTTCTGTGGGCAGAGTCAACTGCACTTGACTCTGCACTGATAGAGTCAAGAGGGAGAGTCAATTTGTACAAGGAGCAAGGGGTATGACTGGAGTAGTTGTGACCCCTCCCCCAGAGTCATCACGACTCTGCTACCAGAGTCAACTAGCGTTGACTATGGTAAAAGAGTCATGGCGACACCTTTACTTCTCTCTGTGTATGCAGGTATGTCAGGGGGGTTCTATAATTACTTGACACAATTATGTATTTGACGGGTAAGCTGTAAAGCTCTCAATTATTTTTCTAGAAGTTTTTAATAGGGAATTTATGGTAGACTTCTGAGAACAGAGCTAAATCAACTGAAAATGACGGCCAGCAGGCGTCAGGCAATCTCATGGACTAGTGTGTTAGTTCTTATCAGTATGGACAGATTGTGACACTAGGTGACAGCATTATATACTATGGGGTTCTATGGTAGAAATCGGTTCATGGAAATAGGTAAAGTCATTACTGTGGCCCAAAGTGGCCTTACTGTTCCAATAGAAAGACCATCTGTGGACCATAATGATGCACATGGCACTATTTCAAAACCTGTCACACCCTCAGAAAAGTGAGAGTCATTGTCGCTAAAACTACCCTCAGCTGAGAGTCACGCAGTGTCTGACCCTCAGGTGAGGGTAGTTTTAGCGACAATGACTCTCACTTTCCTGTGTGTGCAGAAGGTGTTCCGGGGTGAGGGTGTTTTAACCAACAAGATCCTCTTTCCTGTAGGTAGGTATGGATGTTGCACAAAAGGTTTATAAAATGTGAATACTAAGGCTATTTATAAGTAGATATGTAGATATCACTTATATGCTGTATCATTATATAAAAATGGTCCAGCCACCCTACAATAGGCCTCCCTGCCCGGCCCCATCTTTAACTCTGGTTGGCAAACACAAGACACGAGCGGACCATTGTTCGGTGGTGCCCACTGTGAGCCACTGGGGTTACTTAATGGCAAAACCATGGCTCCCCCTGCAGAGTAGTTACAGAACCAACATTTAGGATCGGCCTAATGTAAAACGTTGCTAGAAGAGATACTATAACTGCCGAGGTTATACCATTACTTATACTGCAGTTACCTTGAGGTTACCTTGGCCTATACTTACTTAATATCATTCAGAAGGTCAGAGGAGGTATATATCTTTTTAATAACAATTTAAACAAAGCAGAGCATTTGATAAAACATTATTGTTTATTGTAGATGATAATGGGGTAATGGGTAATATATACGTGGTAGGGTATAGACAGCTGGTTAGAGTACAATGATGTATAGTCAATGCCTATACAGTACAGATGTCAGTATGCTAATTACATCCAGCGTTAGAAGTAGCCGCTGGTGTCCTCTGCTTCTAGACTGGAACCACAAAGGATGAAAACATGGACGATGATGGATGGAACACACACACATACACACTATATAGCTCTCCTGATTCTTTATAAATAGCATATGATCCTAGTTATGAATGACATCTACAGACGTGTTATGACTTCCTGAATAAGGTTGAGATACGCTCGGTGATTATGCCACTTTAAATTAGCATTAAATAGAACGCTTTGGCCAAGATCTCCCATGTTATAAGTTAAGGCCTGATAGTCAGATAGTAGGCTACACAACGGCAGTGTGGTATCGTTCCCCATCATATGTGTGCCTCTACATGGGTACCTGCCTTTTTGACCATGTCGCCGTGTCGATTTTTAGCAAAACGGCCGTGTCACCGTGTCGATTTTTATCAATATAGAATATACTAGTCCCTTTTAAACCAGTCTGTGTCCGTCGATTTTTAAAAGGGCCGTGTCGCCCGTGTCGATTTTTAAAACGGCCGTGTCGCCGTGTCGCCCGTGTCGATTTTTACCCATGTAGAGGCACATATGTAACCAACGGTTATGTCGACCTGCATGGTTAAAGCAAACTCCAGCTATTTAAAAGCTTACATGTAAGTTGTAACACATTTTGTAATGTGTAGGAACGAGGAGAGGTGTTGCGCCTTTAACCAAAACTACAAAAGTCGGGTCATTTTGTAATGAGTTTCTTTTTCTCACTTCTCCGACATGTCCCTGCCTGTATCTTCACTACTACCAGTTATTGACTCTACGGTAGAAGAGGCGGCTTTCCGTATGTATCTTGCCATAAAGTTCTGCGTCACCATTCCCGTCATGACGTTTGACGTGGCGCATGTCGCATTCCATGTCGTCTTGGTGACGTATGCTGCCACGTTACCTGGTGCAGCTATGACACTTCCGGTCACAGACGCCACACTTCCGGTTACAGTCTCTGTCACTGCCTGTGACGTTTCCGTGACGTATGTAGTCACAGAATCCTTGACTGATGTGGCAGATTTTGTCAGAGAGTTCTTTACATTTGAAGATATGATATTTCTAAATTTCTGTAAAAATTCTTGTCGTTCGTCAGCCGCCATTCGATGAAATATAAAGAAGATGTTGCTGTAACTGTGGACGTTGATGAAACCGATCATTGCACCTGAAACAAAATGAATCGATATAGCAATGCCACATGATCATTAGGCTTACAGTCTCATATGCATGTCCTCACCCTCAGAAAAGTGAGCGTCACTGTCGCCAAAGCCAACCCTACCTGAAAATCAGGCAGGCCTACTACCTTACTTTCAGGTGAGAGTGCTTTCGGCGACAATGACGCTCAGTTTTCTGAGGGTGCTTTCAATAGCATTAGAAGGCCAAGCCTCATCCAAGGCATATGGCACATTGCTGCCACCTGGTAGATTGAGGATGAACCAACTGTTCAGTGGGAGGGAACTCAGAAAACTGATATTTTGATAACTTGTGGTACTTGTTCTAGGCCTATACAAAAGAAAATGGTCCGACCATAGCATTATATCGACTGAGAGAACAGTTGTCTGATATTCCAAGTGATGTTGTGTGAGTTCATAGCATGTCAATATGGGAGGTAATGTAATAATCATCACACACACGGGCAATTGATTATGTTACATATTCTAAAATTAAAAAGACACGTACCAGCTATACCGCCAATCATTGCCCCAAACGGCCCTGCAAGGACACCACCAATGACGGTACCTGCTGACGCGTGGGCTGCCTGGTGCATCAAACCTGAAGAACAAGACATTATATATCAACACAAGTTATGCATAATTTATGTATTATTTATTGTGTAGAACTCTATTTCCATTTCAAATTGCACTATATGAATCACATTAAAAATCCCGTGTACATTATTGTTTCCGAACATTTTTGTATACTTGTTAGTATTGATGTAAATTCTTACCTCCTTTAGATTTACTAAGCGTCTGTGATTCGTGTATAACGTCAGAAATTTGTTCAACGTAGGGATCAAACACAGCCCCAGTGAGATAGTCCATCTTGTCTTGTGTAGTATACAACTGATCACCTGGAAACAACAACGTAGATAATTATATGGTAGATAACTGCAGAAGTTATACTATGGGCTAGTCAAGTATGACGACATTGATGAAGGGTGCGGGGGTATATTATGGAGAATGATGACATGGCCATGGTGTTCCTATTCTAAACAATTGAGCAAAAAAGGCAAACGTCTTGGAAAAAGTGCACTTTGCGTAACTGAAGTACAATAAATATATGACGTCATACTTGAATAGCCCCCTGGGTCCAAAAGTGCAGTACTAGTATATATTTCGCACCCAAACCCGATACATGGCACGCCTGTTTTAACATCACAGTGGAACCGTTTCGGGGAATACTGATGGGTAAAATTATATTGTAACATGCGTCTTAATTATCCTTACACTGCCTAGATATTAAAACGTCATTAATAAATAAAAGTCATCACTACGGCTCTATGTAATTAAAGCCATGCTACCAACGGGTAACCCACACTGCCATTCAATAGTAGAGTTAATATACTAGTAGGTATACACATGATGATCAATATTCAACTAATTACCTTAAAAACGTAGAACTAACTCCTGAAATAAAGCCCTTTTCAGGAGAACTCCTAAAGGGGAAATCAAGGAGTGTTGCTGATCTGCTTCCTCCAAATGCCCATTCAGTCAGTGCCTATAGTGTTATACGTGTCAGGGTAACCTTAAGGCCTTACTTATAGTCATGAGTGAGGATGTCCTTGTACAGTAGGGTCATGTGATCAGTGGTCATGTGTCCGGCTTCGATAAAACCAGCATACACGTGTCTGATGGGTGTCAGGTGCAATCTAGACACGTGATGAGGCTCAACAATCACACTGATAACATCAAAGCATCTATTAAAAGTAGTCAAATATTTGTCTTATAAGGAGACTTTAGGGTATTCTCATAAAATAAACAAGTTAATGATTGTCCATCTGAGGACCTACCAGTAGTATACCATTCCACAAGACAACACTAGGCTCATCTGACTGACAATGTTAGCCCAGGTGGTGACCCACTCCAAGTGACAAGTCTAGGGTCGTCAAGTTCACAATCCTGGATTACGCTTGATCAGTCCCTTACCGCTCTAAATGTACCTTTTGTCAGCATGATATAGGAATAGCGCCCTGGCGAGTCTATACAACAAGCCTACATTCATACGTTTTGCTGACCCTTTGGAAATTCTAGGGCTGCTGCAGTGCCGAGTCTGGAGCTGGCAAACATTGGGTTTTGAGCTGGCAGATGCCAAGTGGGTATTCTATTGGACAACTCCAGCTGGAAGACCCGCTTTCTTGTCACTTAGAAGAGTCTGCAGACGAGTTTACCTTTTCGGTGCACCCTGCTGACACTTTAATCTTAGACTGGTTATTCAATCAGTTTATTTATGATAAAATTCAATTATGATTTCGTGTCTTTGCGTTGCTGCCCAGCTCGAGTTTCACCTTGAGATAAGGACTATAAATGGCTTATTAAGGCTTAGTTGCATGACTCGAGTATGTGTTTGGATACATATAAGCATATCGACACCGCACCTACCCTATGCTGTAGCTGGACCTTGTGTTACTCCCTATTTAGACTTAAGGCTGGTTTCTTGTATATCTGTCACATGTGTGAACTTTATTACCGATCAGGCCAAGCCCGAGGGTTCGGGTCCACACTATCATCTTGGACTTGGACCCGTTTTATCTCTGTTTCACTTCTATAATCTAGCTTGCCCGAGCGTTATCAGAGAATGGCATAGATACGTTGTTGTTATGCTTGCAGCAGACTGTATTCTCCGAATTTCCAGATCATAGAATTACCAGGAATAATTCGATTATCCTTCGTAGGCTATGCAAAGAATCACAGATTTTGATAAAAGTAACAAATGTCGTTATATTTTTCTTGGTGTTAAGCCTTCAACATAAGTCTGCTTCGCTATGTTATGGAAGTGGTATTTTTCTCACCTTAATTAGCGCTGTTTACCTGGTAAAAAGACCTTGAAGGCATGGATTTATACAATCAACTCTGTCCACTGCAAAAGAGGTGCTTAGGTTTTAAACATGTTTAGATCTAAACATGTTTAAAATCTAAATATTTTACTAGGTTTGTGTCTTCACATCCTTCTGTTTAGTAATTAAACACTTTTATACTAAACACCTAAACCGTTATGTTGAGTATAATTTAGATGTTTAGTATCTAAACAGCATAAAAAGTAGGTGTTTAGGACTTAATCATGTAGCGTTTAACTTTAATGTGATGGGACGCAATAGGATGATAATACACATTGCATGATTCAGGGGTTGGATCAGGATGCAATAAAGATGCATCTGCTATATAGACACCTCTTTTAAGAACTGTCTATAAGAATGGATATAGCATTATCTTCCCTGAAGGTCTGTTGTATTGACTCGGGGTTGTGTGTTACTGTGTTATAGAGGCCTATGTGTAAAAGTGATGTATGCATTGGCCCGGGGGGGGGGGGGGGGTCGCTAGAAGTCTCTTTAAGACGCTATAATTATGTAAATAAAGTTAATTATGAGTTCATCTAAATATAAGTATCTAAACATTATATATATATACGAAGAGTTTGGTTCCAAAACGCAATAAGCGCCACTTTGAAAAATGACACTAAATTTTGGCAAAGGTGTAGGGCAGGAAAACGTAAATGCAATTTTGAAACAATTTTCCTCAAAATTATATTTTTCATGTCTTTTTAATCATCCATGTGAGGGGAAAACAAATTTTAGGTGGATGTAGGTAAAACAAGAGAAGTGGCTCGACCAAGGATTGAACTCACCACCTGTGGTGTTGGAGACGGGCTCTGACCCTATCAAATGAGCTACGGCCTTGTTGCTAAAGATCCCTAATGAGAGGTGGCTAGACCAAGGATCAATCCCACGACCTCTCGTGTACATATTATAGGGAAAAGTGCTGTAGATGTACAAGTCACTACTGTAACCTGCATCTACAGTAACAGAATTGTACATGTACAGCAAAATTGGCTGTATTATTCTCTACATTTACAGCAAATTTTGCTGTTCACAAACAACAACTTTTTACAGTGCATGAAATACTTCATTGTATTGTCAGGTCATCCACTCTAATTAATTTGCGGTGTTGAATTGAGATGCTACGTGAACTGATTGTATGAAACTAATTAACAGTCGATATACCATAATTTGTCAGCTTTGTATTGTCTCATGAATTGTTCATTGAAAAACTCCTCATTGAGGAGATGTGAGTAACAAAACTTTCAATACTTTCAATACTTCAGAGCACATGGCTATTTACTGACTGTGATGTATCACTTTCAGTTCCAAGTATAAAGAGTTCCACCAGTCCATGCGACCTGAAATACTCTGATCTAGATCAGTTATACAATATGCAGGTATCAGATAACCTTACTTGACCTTCCATCAGCTATAGGCGACGTGTATGGGGGGTGGATGGCTTAATTCGACATGGCGATATGACCATCTAAAATTGACATGCGGCATGTAATGGCGCTTAGTGCCATGAGGGAAAAAATAAGTGACATGACAAAGACATTGAAATGAAACAATGGTAGACTATGCCATTGATTTAACATTCTAACATCTAACAAAGCTGAGTAGAAAGAAGAGAAAAGAAAGAAAGATTATATCATATGCAATAGAAATTTTACCAACCAAACAGCATTCTATCATAGCTATGAATCTGAGGTTGTGGGTGCGGATCCTGCTAGGAAACCAGGCTCTCAAAGAGAAAAAGAGCACTAAAATATAACCACTTCCTAGGGGTGTAATGTAGGACATCACCTGAAAGTGCTGTAGTGAGCTGTCAGGTGGCACCACTATCGCTACCTCGGAGTGTGAAACTGTGAAAAGAATTTCTTTTAACATGTGTTCTACAACTTTATGAGAGTTTGCAATAAATATATTGTACTTCAGTTACGCAAATAGTCAACTGGGCACATTATGCTACCTAGCAAGTCTCTTTACCTCCTTCTGATGTTCAAAAAGGGTTGAGATTACCATTACAGTGACTGCAGAGGGGTTTTCGGCGACCTGGCGACTTAGGCCGTTTTCCACCTGTGGCAATAATTTAAGCGACCTAGCGACTTTTGCACAAAAGGGTCTAAGAAAACGACCTTGCGACCTGGGGGTCTTAATTTCGGCGACTTTCCGACCTGAGGAGGGGACCCCTCTGCACCCCCATTACAATAGTGCAACCTCTCAATTTGTGAAATTGCTATACATGTACAACATGATCCACATTATTAGAAATACAATCAGCCCCCACTCATGCAGTTTTGCATTAGATTTACACATCCCAGGCAGGGAGATCAACTGGAGCGCCCCCTATATTGAAACAGAAGATATATTCGGATCCGCCAGTTTTAGCTATGATATATCATTGAGTGCTCTTCCCACAGGCCTAAACAGAGCGTTCTGATAGAGATGGTCGGCAGGGGGTTGGTAGTATTAGGGTATTTAAAGGCCTGACACTGGGGTGGACCTAGGGGGGGATCCAATTGCCCCGCCATCTAGTGAGTAGTAGATGCATAAAACGAGAATACTCATATGTCTCTCAAACTTAACATGTCTGAGAAAATGCTATAATTCTCTAGCACTACAACATATGACAACTAATTAATGATACACCCATATCAAAAAGAATTCCCCCTGTATACCTGCTACATGTTAGAGGCATGTTTGAGAATAGAGAAATCAATGCTAGTTGACTTGACATTGGGTTGTTCATGAAGCCTAAGAAATATGATTAGACAGTTCCTGAGACTTTTTAAGGGTAGTTCCACTGAATCTGAAAAAGAAAATGAATAGAATGATATGTGCTGTATAAAGTTGCAGATGGAGTATTGAGGGAGCTTCAGTGCTTGTGGTTGAAATGAATGTTAGATTGTCTCTTATTAGCCCCATTGAAGCCTACAGTAACAAGTTCCCCAAACTGCCATGGATGGCACCAATTCATTGGGATCTCACCACTCCATATCCATAACCAAAGTATGCACGAGTTTCACACCAGGGTGAGAGGCAATTCCGCCCCCCCCCCCTATGGTGGACCAGTTATCTGTACACCTCTAGAGACTCATACCTGTAGGGTAGTGTGCAGTCAGAAGATGGCTCTAGTGTAGGCCTTGTCTGGGTCTAGGTGTCCAGATGACCTAATACTAACATCCCCCTACCGACCATCTCTACCACAATACTCTGGTTGGGCATGCGGCTCTTCCTATAGCTATACCAAAAATCAAGCAGAACTAGAAAAGACATTGTGCCACAGTGACTCAGTTCCTCCCCCAGGTGGGTGTGGGAGTAACTAAAATCACTTGTTTCACACTGTGCTTGTAAGTATAATCGTCCACATTAGGGATGTGACATCATTATTATCACCCACAAGCAAAGGTACTTTATGGTGATAATTGTACAATACCCTATCTGTTAGTAATGTACCGGTATTTGACATCTGTCCAGCCATTAATGTGTAGGGGTATTTTTCAAAATTAGCAAACCTCAGTCCAGTAATTCTTCAGAACAACCATTGAACCAAATACATTTGTACCAAGTGGGATCAGCAGGAATTTCTTCATTCCCCGGCTTAGATATATGTTTCTAAAGCGTAGACATACAGAGGAGAGTGTATTTGATGGGATTTAAAAAGTTATGATTGTCAGAAAAGTTATAACAACCACATGTATATCTTCTGTCTTTGGCAATAAAATCATTTTCAATAAAAGTGATTTAGTAAAGATGTATACTCCCTTACCTACACGTTATCACAAGAGGACAAAACACAATGCAGTCATATACTTTTGCTCTAAATTCTCGACAGAGTCGAGGAGGCCTTTATTACTTAACTTTCAGACGAACACATGAGGAAGAAACAAAGTGAAAAAAAATTACACGGCAAGCCTCAGACTCAAAGGGGGAGTACCGGTAATGGTTAGGCAGACAAGCCAACCCGGCGGGGTCTCCCCCTGGTGGTGGTTTAGTGAACTGTCACTCTGTCTCTGTGAATATACCACAGTACCCTCCATGGTTAGGTAATAGTTACATAAATTTATTCAGGAATTCTCCAGTGGCGGATCCAGGATTGTCCACACTGAAAACTCTATAGGTAAAAAAGTCATCAGGGGTGATGACTGTACATGACTTTTTGTAATCACGGTGATTGTTCCCCCAGTGATTATTTGGTCATTACGAGAGTCATCATATGTGATGACCCTAGTCATCACCGTGATTACTTTTTGACCTAATTAGAGAAAAGGGAGTGGTAGTCAGAATGATGACCCAGGTCATCAATGTGATCACTATGTCATCATATATGATTACTTTTAAATAATTTATTTATCTGTACAACAAGGTATCAATCCCTAATAATCTTATAATTACCCCCTCCTCTTGTCATCAGACCTTAATTGGTGGCACTTGTAGCCCCCATAGTAAGTCCATAAGGCATGGATGTGTATAGTTACTGACAGCCTATCCTAACGTTGATAGCCTATCCTAATGCTGGTGTAAAAGTAAATAAGTAAATATAGACACAAAAAAGGTGTCCATGTATAAACACACGCGTGCTCTTGATAAATTTTGCTCAGAACTTATATGCAATTTACTTGAGTTTTAATGTGATAGCATTCTTCATATATTTCACATTATATGTTTCTATGATCAGAATTAACATAGATAAAAATCAGTAGATGGCCTGGAGTAGGTAATGCATATTCTATATTGTCTAGTGGAGCCCCCTGGTAGCAAATATTGTAATAAAGATGATGACTTTCGGTCATCACCGTGACGACCTTACCTCATCAACTGGGTATGATTACCCAAACTAATCAGTAGTGATTAGTTTCAAATATGTCTAACTTTTCAGTGTAGAGGGGGGAGGGGGGCAAACCTGGCCAACCACAAGTTATTGTCTGTTACCCCCAAGCACGGCAAGCGAAGTGCAGCCAGCGTGCATTCTCATGCATTTTGGAACATATACATGTATTAAGACTCTGGCCTCTATATTAGTTGAGTTTAGAAATATATTTTATAGGGGAACATGCTTTGATATAATCATCTGAAAAACATTTTAGAAATCTAGGACCACAGGTAAAGTGAAGCAGGCATACTCTTGGGGTTTGGGGGTTCCCTGAAGAAAATGTTATCATCTGGACTTGAAGTTATGTATTCCCAGGGATTCCCAGGGATTCTGGAACAACATATATTAAGACCCCAGCCTATGTCTATATCAACTCTTTATCTAAGGTAAAAGACCTCTCAAGGTGTACAATCTTTGCAAATGTCTCAGAGAAGGGTGAGTAACAGAAGAGGATGACATTAAGGGGCAATGACGAGGGGGAACAGTGAGGAGGAGCTAGAGTAGGGCATTACGAAGGGGCAGTGATATGTAGGGTAGGTTCACCCTGAGTCAAACTCATACCTTGAGTCAACCACTTTTGACATGAATTTACTGATTAACTATGAATCTGGTAACAATAAACTCCCACTAAATCATAAATTGAATTGTTTTAGAAGCAAATACTGCACATTGCATTCATATCATCCTTCTTTTTCATACTGTAAAATCAGCCAGAAGTACCCCTGTTTGACCTGTTTTGACGAACAGAGAATGGAAATTTCTCCACCCTTCATGATCTTTTGTAGCTAATTTGAACTATTTATCCTTGTTATACATAATTTTGATTGAGTTTGTGATCTGAATCTATATTTGAATTACAGAAATCATGACTTACTTGGGCAAAACTAATTTCCTAAATTACATTTAGGACTGATTTCATAAGGGGTACCCATTTCACCTTAAGTCAGCCACAAATTCACCCTAAGTCAGCCACCTCATACCTTATGTCAGCCATGGCATTTTGTCCTCTGGAACCCCCCCCCCCCGAATTCTCTCAAAATTCTTGCCTTAGAACTCTCCCCCTACCCTTATGAATCCCCCTCCCCCTGAATCCCCCCCCCCCCCTCTACTACAGGGTTAAGGATAACAGACCTTACTGTGTAGTGCATAGAAGGCAAGGGTGAAAAACAAAAAGAGGGAAGAAAAGGGGGTGTGGGGGCAGAGCCCCAAATACATTCAGTAGAACTCTCTACTCATTCTCCAGACTGCATGTCTATAATATAATTTCAAGTCCTCACTGCTCGTCAAGTAATAAATGTGTGTATTGATAGCTCATGATGCAGTTTTATTCTCCTGAGATACAGTACTGACTTTGTCTTGATTATTCCATATCTAATAAATTGTTTTCCTCTCTGCTGTTGGTTGTAACATATTTATATATGATACATATATTCATGCATAAATGAAAATTCCCAAAAAACAGGTTTATTCAACATATTTCTGGTGGTTGTAAGATGGCTGACTCAAGGTGCATTTTGGCTGACTTAGGGTGAAAAGGGCCTATCCTGAATAACCTGATGAAACATGTAATTAAATACTATAAACTAATAGATGACCCTGTAAGATATCATTAGTGTTATTTTCCAGATCAGTGCCTAAATTGTGGTACATTTCTAAAGAGTATGGACAAAATGCTCTGGGAGCAATCAGACCTTAAAGTTAGCTCATACAAAAACATGACTCAGACCGGTTGAAAGTGGTGAATCTACCCTAGAACAAGACTGAGGAGTCATGGACCTTGGGGGGGGGGGGGGGGGTTGAAGGGGATGGCGTACACTGAAAATGGTATTGAAAGTGATAAAGAGGAACATTGAAGGAGAGGGAGGGAAAGATAGTTGGGACAACTCAGGAGACTGTGGAAGTGGAAGACATAGTAGGGGAAACGGAAGAGAAGGCCTTCCCTGAAGTCAAAATGTGATGATAATTATTGAAGCACAGTATTTAAGGGGAAGGGCACATGGAAGGAGGTGAGGGGGGGGGGTATGTGCACAGGAGACACAGAGCGAATTTGGGTAGGGCATAGATTGTGCAATGACCAAATCTGAAAGGGATTGTACCCTCAGCCCCCGGCCCTCCTCGGGTGCCCTTAGCCCCCGGGTCAGAATATGGTTTATACTTTACCGAAATAGGCTACTATGTTTGTTATTCCCTTCTCTCTCTTTCTTTTCTTCCTCTACTTTTTATTGGGGCGGGGGGGGGGGGGCAAGGCCCGTCGCCCCACCCACTACCCAGCTAAGAGAAAAACGTTATTTTACGTCAAAATAACGTTTTAAAACTTAACATAACGTTATGCCATAGTAAGGAGCCTTAGCCAAACATTATATAACGTTATATAACATTATAAGATGTTGTATAACGTTTTTTGTTTACTGGGTATATCCGTATAGATGTTCTCAGTTACATAGTCTAGCTACCATCACAGTTGTTTCAGTTCATCATTCCAAGTCTAGGTGTGCCTCCAGCTCTGTATCTCAGGCCTGGTGCTGGTGAGCATAGAAATCATGGACTTCTGCCCGCGAAGATTTCACAATCCTGCTTTCTACACAATATTCAATGGGGAGATTTTTGCTACCGACACGCATTCGGTCTTCTGTAGCCACAGTACACGTTTAAAATACAACTTATCCCCTTGGAGAAAATATCAAAATAGGGTAAAGGCACCCTGAGTCGGACAGACACCTTGAGTTTGCATTACATAATTAATCTAATCATTGCATCTACCATGTCAATCAAATGTGAGAATTGAAGGGTTCTTTTATTGGAAAAATACAACAGAGCACATGTAACTCACCTCAGTCATTTATTCATACCTAAATGATGAAATTTACTCTAAATACCCCAGAAATGTATACTGCCAGACCGTATGTGGTCAATGATGTAACCCACAATGCAATTGATATTATTCTAAGGTTGTGTCACACCACAAAACCCCTTATTATATCTTCATCAATTGTATTACGTCATATTACGTCATAGTTATGATTTATACTTATTAATATTCATATTTATTATTATTTGTAATACACACAATACTTTATACATATTTTCAATCCATATGTCCACCAAAGTACACCTAGACGTCAGACATACCTATTACTCATTAAGCCAAGCCAAACTCGCCCCCATACATAATTAATCCATAAATCACAAGCAGACCCTTACCCCATGGACAAAAGGTAACGGTCAGCCCCTCGAGACGACGAGGCACCGACCGCTCACCTATACACAAACAAGTGAACCATATGTTGACCCCAAGGATTAACTGTCAACACATAAACAATGCTATAACCTGGACACCCTTAATCAGTACGGCACCGCCAGGCCACTCAAGCCGGCTGGAGGCCACCTGGAGGTGGGCGACAAAGCCCCCACGTGTGCATGCTACCTATTATGTAATCTATTACCCATAGTGCACTGGACCCAGGCTCCCCACCCGCAGTCCAGCGCACGCCACATGTTAAAGCCATGAATATATAATTACCCAATCAAATGTCAAATGTATATCATCCAATGAAAACCACTGTTACATCTACTTCCGGTCACATGGGCACCCCCTACACCTGCTGGGCACCTGTACTTATACCCCGGTCAGATGGAGGAGGAAATCACTTATCATCTTGCAACCATCTATACTGAGCCCTAGTGACTGGTACTCTGATATTAATATCATTATTAATAAAAGACACCAAGTACTGAAACTGACGTCTCATCTCTCATCTTTATGCCCTCATTGATGTGGAAGGGATTTTCCCAGCAACAGAGTGGTAGAGAACCGGGCAACCTTCAGCTACCTGCTACCATGAAGACATTTTTTAATGCAGAGACACCAGTCCCTCAGTGACCTATCATCACGGAGGCACACTAGGAGCCAGGGACCAGCACCAACATCAGGTCTACAACCCACCAGGAGGAAAGGACCAAGCAACAACAAGCACATCACCAAGTCCACTTCCTGCATCTACAAGGACACAGTTAGACATTCTAAACCAACACTTATAGACACTGTACCTATTATACCTATAGACATAGCTACCCCACCCACCTCTCCCATTCGTGTTGAACCCACTGTCAACATGGCCGGAGACGATCAGGTAGAAGTACAAAGACAACGAGAACTAGACGATAGGATATCAAGAAAATTAGACGAACAGCTAGCGGCACACAAGGCAGAGCTAGAAAGACTTAAAGCTGACCTCGCAGACTATAGAAATGACAAGTCGATCAGCGACCTGGCTAGCGCATTTCAAACGCCAATAAGTACACCATCCGAGAACCAAACAAATTTTCAAAACCTGACATTAAAATGAGCACCAGCAAGTGGTTCGCCAACCTAGAACAATTTGTTAGACTTAAATACCCTCAGGAAGACCACCCCATCCACGTCACTTGTGCAGTCTATCTAGCTGGACCAGCGTATGAGTGGTACAGTATGCAGCCCACTAGTATCCAAGACGATTACGATCTTATAAAGAAGGGACTTGTCCACCACTTCAAGGATGTCGAAAACGACATCAAACTATTGACACTGTCCCAATTTGATCCCACCCTACACACCATGGAAGAATGGCTAAAGGATGCCAACACCCACTTCTAAAACAAGGGGGTGGACATAGAAGCTGCCATCATCCAGGTAGCCACTGTACTCAACGAGGACTACCGAGAGGCGAATAGAGCGGACAGTCCTACTACATGGGCGTCCCTCTGCAGAGCACTCAGGTGTGCGTACCTCTACAAGAAGACCTCCACTCATAAAATATCATCCCTATCCAACACCGCCCTAGACCCAGTCATAGCTGCTCAGTTAAGGGAGAAGGACAGGGAGAACAAAAAACTAAGAGACCTTCTACAGAAGCAACAGGAAGTCATGGAGACTGAACATACCGTAGCTGCTATGGGAGGTGGTAAACCAAAACCCACCTACCACAAACAAGCAGCTGCACCACCACACCAATCTCCACCGGCCGACTTCGCATTACCACCCAACTATAGGGGGAGGAGAGAGGACTACGATGTCAACTACGTCGACAACATCAGAAAGGCACGATCAATAGGCCTCATCCCTCCCACCCACCGATTCAAAGGGGGACCCAAAGACATTATAACCCTTCTTCAAACGGGTTCCCTACCCCCACATCACAACAACAACAGGGGTGGCAGCCACAACAGCAATCATGGCAGCCACCACAACAGCAACAACATTGGCCACAACAACAACAACAACAATGGCCACAGCAACAACAACAACTACAACTTCAACCAACGCCACAAAACCCCACTCCACAGTACACCATGGCACAGCTCGTCAGCATGATGAACGACCTCACCAAGACGACGGGAAACTAGATTGTCATCCTATGGATAGGCCTCATCAGGATGACAAAACAGTCCTCAACACAGAAGACACAGCATCGCCCATCGACATCACGCCACACGACCCACAGACGATCCACAAAGCTGCACCGGTGCGCGGGAAACCTGCCGACGTCCAAGCTACCCTGGAGGTCGCCCCCCCGCCACTCCCCGACCTACACATGGAAGAAGGTGAGCAGAGTGTTTTGTTTATCAACATGGTCAATGGCAATATAGATTTACAATTCAAGGATACCAACATCCCCCGTCTAGTAGACACAGGAGCCACCGTCTCTTGCATGAGAGAGGGTCTAGCCTCCACTCTATCGAAACTAGTTCCTCATGAGTTTTCACGAATCAGGTCCAAAGTTTGTCTTGCCGATGGAGCACTGTGTCACATCAAAAGAGCTATTAAAATCAAATTTAAAATTCAAGGCAGAACATTCAGTCATCAATTTGCAATTCTTCCAAATTGTTCCTCACCAATCATATTGGGAACAGATTTTCTATCAAAGACTAAAAGCAAAATCAATTACTCCACTGACCCAACTCCAAAATCTCAACCAATCAGGGCAGTGAGAGCCATTTCGATACCTCTATTTTCCGAAATGGCCTTAACAGGCCAAGTCACATGCTACCACTCAGTCAGTCAAATCAATGGTATAACAGACAATTTTGACAGATCAGACAAACTTCCAAATTACATCGTACAACGTTCAGTCGTGACACCTGACCAAAGAGACAGACACCCACTGATATTATTAAATATCACATCTAGAATCTGTAAAATCCAGAAGGGTGAAATCGTAGCCTTGTATACAAAAACAGACATAGACAAAGAACATTATATATTATCGACAGGCTACGACGAGACACAACCCGAGGAGACAACTCTACTATCAGTGACAGTGCATCATCAACAGGGTCAGACAAAACATTCTATGTACCAACACCAATATATTCAGAATATTCTGACTCTGACATGGATCAATCCATGTCAGACAACGAAGATCATATAAATATGGTACAAGATACGACAGGTCACAACGAACAGGACATAGACAAAGACATGTACATAGGGAAGGACATAGACATAGAACCAGAAAAAGAAAAATCACACATCTTCCAAAAACCAGACTGCCTCACAGGAGATCAATTCAAAACATTTTGCCAATTAATAGAAGAATATGACATATTCGTGGGAAAAGACAATATGATTGGGAGAACCCATCTGTACACCCACAAAATCAACCTGATCCCAGACGCCAAACCCTTACAGTTCTACCCATTCAGAATGGCCCCGCACAAAGCTGAACGACTTGAAATTGAATGTTAGAAGCTAGTAAAGCAGGACATTTTGGAGGAAACCAAAACGGGTCCCTGGTCATCCAGAAGTTTTCTTGTAGAGAAAAAGAACGGGCAGGGTTACAGACTAGTGACAGATTTAAGATACGTGAATTCCCAATCCATCAACCAAGCACTTACATCACCACGAGCAGACGACAGCCTAGAAATGATTGGTGAGATGCGACCTGCCGTGTTCTCTAAAATGGATGCCCAACAGGGGTACTTTCAGATACCAATTAGAGAAGACGACAGGGACATCACAGCTTTTCTCACTAGGACCAAGAAGTATAGATACCATGCCCATGGGACTTGCCAGCAGTGCTCAGGCTTTCCAAGCCGTAGTCAACTTGATCCTACAGAACCTGCAGTACAAATGTGCAATCCCATATTTGGACGACATCTTGTGCTGATCACCTACCATAAACCAACCAGGAAATTCATCAAAGGGTTCAGTGAAATTGGTCGACCCCTATTCAACCTGCTCAAAAATGGGAACAAATTTGTCTGGACCAAAGAATGTGAGACTGCATTCCAGACCCTGAAAGACGCTATATGCAGTGATGTCATCTTGCTGTATCCAGACTACAACAAACAGTTTCATCTTACAACAGATGCATCTGGTACAGCCCTGGGAGCTACTCTTTCCCAGGAGAAAGACAGCGTCCTACGACCAGTAGCCTTTGTGGGCAGAGCACTCCATGACCACGAAAAGAATTATGGGGCCACCCAAAGAGAACTATTGGGAGTAGTATTTGCAATAGAGTACTTCAGACACTACCTAGAAGGAAGACCATTCGAGTTATATACTGACCACCAAGCCGTCATCCACATGTTGACAAAATCAGATAACAAAAACGTGTGGGCAAGGTGGGCACTCAAAATTCAACAATTTCAATTCAATATTAAACACATAAGAGGCAAATTAAATATCCCATCCGACGTTATGTCAAGACGAGACTACCCACTAGACAAGACACCAATGACAGATCCTCCACCAAAACCCAAAGCCATAAGGGTGCAACATAGAATTATGTTTGAGGATAACATACACACACAGAAATTCAAAGAAGATGAACCACCATTGACACTACCAAAACGACTACCCAAATCAAAGAGAAACTCCACCCATCACTTCTATTGTGAATGTATTGAGGAAAGCACAGAAGACATAGAGGAAGTAAAATGATTGACCCCCAACCTCAGAGCAAATCCTGACATCCCAAGTACCAAATAACATCATTTTGGGCTTCCACAAACTATCCAATTTTATTTCAAGACCAGAAAGGGGTCACCTCTTCATTGCCCAGGAGCGTCCAAAACAGGTGCCTTTAAACGTAGATATTTTTGCTGGTATACATTTCCGCGGATTTCCTGGAAAATGCAATTTCGTGCATATTCAAATTCAGATTTTGAAATATGGTAGTTCTACAGATATATTGGATCAACATTTGTGCTGTACATATTTTCGTGGATTTTAAAACCCGGGAAAATATGTACAGCGTGAAAATATATACGTTTTACGGTGGCAAACCAGGTGATATTAGGGGGATTGTTGGATTTTCGGGTGAGCAGGGCTAAATTTGCCCCCCCTCCACTCACACAGACTCAAATAGATAATATTGTTGCAGCCGACCCCTTTGTGCTATAGTACCCTGCTATCCGCTATAAAGGGGTGGAACGTTTTTGGTCCCCCATACCAAAGTGTCCAATTCTTTTTGGTCCCCCGGACATTGATACACTTTGCAGTTGTAAGGCAACTATCTAGTTAAGATTTTGGCAAAAACATGCAATACTGAATAAAAAAAAACATAGATTTCATAGTTCACCTTTTGAGAATCAAATAGAAACCAACTATGTGTATATTTTATGAGTGTATGACTCTGACTGTCTTTGGATTTTGGAGAAAGTACAACTTTTACACTGAAAATAGATTCTATAATCCACTAAATTGCAATTTTGAGCCAATAAATTAATTCCATGGCCCAAGAAACATATGTTTGACATATTACACTATTATCTTTCTATTATGATACAGATAGCATTTAGATGTCCCTATAACAGGCACCCCTAGAACTTGATACACTAAGCAGTTTTTTGTTGATACACTTAGCAGTTGGATGGTTGACTGCTATGTGTAGTGACCGTACTACAGTTAACAGGATTGGTACACTTAGCAGTTGTACACCGGCTCCCCACAAATCTACCACCCCGCCCCCTGTTGTTAGAAAATGACTACATACTTAGGGCAGAAATATATTGTGGAGAAATAAATCACACACGTTTATATTCATACATTGAAACCTTTTATTAAATGTTTCTCCCAACATAACTGAAACATTCATAAAATATAACACAATTAATTGGACAGCCCAAACTTGCCATGGTAAAAAAGGCCTTGTGGTGTAGTGCTATGGTGTATATATAATTAATAATAACATGCACATTTGTAAAAGCAGTAGTGATAAGTAACTAACTTAGATAAAGACATTTGTATATACACAGGGGTTGAGTTAACTTCATAAAGGTTTAGATAGTAACGTGAGATACGATCATACATAGCAATCCTTGTAAATTTGGATAACTGGAAGTAAAACATTGCATGGTGTATTGAATATGAGATTGAGACAGTTATAATAAGGCCAATGCTGGTGTAAAAGTAACTGAAGACATTACCACTTCTATACCAAGGCACTACCTTATATATATCCTTACATCTGTAGTGTCTGTGGGTGCAACTATTTTAGCACCTCTACATAATGATACTATTTATTCTATCCCTGTTTGCTGGGAGCGTATGTTCAGCATTGGAGGCTGAACTTCTTTACTATGCACAACACTACAATGAAATACAAACATTCACACGACGTTGGCATAAATGCTACAGCAAAGTTTGTCATACAGTCATTTATAAGCATTGCCCCATACTCTCATCGCATGTCTGGGATAGAATAACTACAAAATCACCCAAGGCTTGAAGAGATTATAATATTCCCTATAAAGGGAATAATCATTTCATGTACTGCAATAAAATTATTTACATTGAAGTGATTGAAAATCTGAAGCATTTACCCTCCATAATAAAACCATTGGAGCTCCAGAAAACAACATTCAGTAAACCCTTTTACTTTATCAAGCTTGGTGCAGGCACTATTTCATGAAAAAAAAACACACATTAAGGCATAGCTCAAGCCCACCTATTCCTCACTCTTATCGTCATCATATTGGACATGGACATATAATTATCACTTAGGCTAGTATAACATTCATGATATAACCATTATGCCAAGATGTATCTATAGGGATTTGGATTTCATACAAAGGGTAGTCAACACTACTCGGCTTGATTATAACATTTGGTAGTGGTCCCTTATATAGATAGCATATGAGTCATAATGCATGATAGGTTAACTTGGATACATTGCCTCATCACAGAGAGGCTACTCACTGGACCATGGAGTCAGGCAATGCACATAAAGGACAGGCTATTTAGTGTGGTGAGGAAAACACCCCCTAACCCAGGGTTATTTTGTGTGCATGATCTACAAGCAAGCATGCAATAGTCTAGTACATAGACAATAAATATCTGCATTCACTACAGATAACATAAGTATAGATAAGTTGTTCAAGTCATCATACCATTGCTGTATTTTTACCGTTCAAGTGGTTATATATTATCCAAAAACAATGCTCTCAGCCCTCCCCAGGGTAATATGTTCGATAGATAGGTACAAGATATTATTGTTTGACACTTCTGAATAAACCCAATTATCATTGTACCTTTACGGTAGCTCCCTATATACATACATTTACATTGTAATATAGTAGGCACGTTTAACAAGTTATGAGGTATACGTACAAAGGGAATACTATCAAGTGGTCTGTCACATACATACATTTTCTAGAATATCTAAAAATGCCTACCATAAAACCTTGCATATAGGCCGCGGCTAGTGCGTGAGTCAGATCGCTGGTTCGACTTATAGTATCGCCACAGAGTCAGGGTGCGGCTTATACATGAGTTTTTGCTATCATAATAAAGTATAAAAGTCACCATAATTAGATCACTGGTGCGGCTTATAGCATCGCCCTATAGCCCGGCTGTGGCTTATACGGGAGGTTTTACAGTATTATCCATAGAGTAGGGCACTGTTACATAGTAGCGTGTATGCTGAACTATCTCCTCAAGGTATTTGCACTTCAAATCAAAGATATATATGGACTATTTTATATCATATATAAATATATACTCAACATATATCATCCTTTATCTACAGAATCTCATACATGAGATTGTATACCTATGATACAGGTATAAGATATTTGATATATTATACTGGACTCCAAAAGCCGAAGTATAAGATCTTCCAGTTTAATTTCCTACACAAATAAAGGAAATGCCTGCACCGCCCATTCAGAATTCTAGCTGGGCATTGCCTTTGAGATACAAAGGCAATATAAGGACATTGCTGTAAGATATAAATATAAGTCCATTGCTATAAGATGCAAATATAATTACAATGGACATAGTCATATGACACAGCAGGAGGGTGACATCTATACTGGACTTCTACAGAGATTAGTTCAAAAGGCAAGCAATGGAAGGCATAACAAACAAGACTCAGTGAAAACATACCTTCTGCCGATACAGTAAGCTGAGTGACAAGCAAAGAAAGAAGTATACCCATTCTCTTGCTGAGGTCTTCCTAATCACATATAAATGCTATAGAACAGGGTAGACCTCAAAAACTAAATTTAACATCATCATGATTTCTGAGAATATATTATTCATAAGCATCAATACCTAATTGCTCTTTTCTCATTTTAATTAACAAATTTCTAAAATATTGTTCCTATTTATACAGTATCATCTGCTATACATTATATGGCACCTCTTTGAACACTATATCATAGGTAACAATACTTTTTAAATATGCACCATTGACCATGAATCTGAGAATGATGGGCGTCATACTTTTTATATATGCTACCTTCAACACACTGCCTATAATTTTGCATGCAGGGCTAATGCGTATTTTGGTAATATCACTGTTCAGGCATACCTTTGACATACTGGCCAATTTGTTTTCACATGTACATCGAACCTTTTTCATTTGCGTCATTCTCTTACATTTCAGGCTCTTGCTAATCTCCTAGTTATGCATCTCTTCTAAGTTAAACTTGAGATATCTTTTCCTCCAAACCATTAGACTTGAGTTTCTCTTCCTCCTCCGATGTCTGGTTATCCTGGCGCGCCCAGTCCTGCAGCTCGCCCTTCGCAAAGATGAGGAAGAACAGGGAGCCAACAATGCTGATACTGGCTGTGATGTAGAACACTGTCTGCCACTCTGCTCTTGTGGACTACAGGGAGAGAAGCAGTGGGGAAAAGTTTGAGTTATGATGTATAGAGACAAAAATAATAGACATCACCTCAAGATTTTTGATTTAGTATTTCTCTACAATTGTATTCATTCTCTGATATTTATACCAGCATGAGAATATGCTTGAAAGTGTTGTTGGAGTAATCAGAGATATTTTAGAATTTTAAGAGACTTACACAGTAAGTTGAATTAAAATACTGATTTTGCAGGGGGAATAATGTATTCAAAATATAGCACTCTGAGGTCAACTCTTGAAAACAACTTACATTTTTTGTCAGCGTGCTGACCACTGTTGGCGCCGCCACCCCACAGAGCGCTGCTATGGAGTTGGAGATGCCAAAGAGGATACCGGCGTAGGTTGGTGCAATGTCTACGTGGTTCACCAGGAATCCACTGTACTGGAAGCCTTGCAGGGAGATACCCACAATAAGCAGGCTAATAGCTATCTGCCATTGACTACACTGGATGAAGCCCAGGCCTATGATCATCACAGCTACCACCATCTTACCTGGAAGTGGATATAGAAGGTCAGGAATATAATCAAAAGGGATATTCTGTATGAAATCAACGTTAAGACGTTTAGAAACCACCTGTTATAATACTGGAAATGGGTACTGGTAGTGGAAGTTTAACAATTCCAGATACACTACTTTACATTTCTTCGGAACCTGCTAGGAACCAGTGGTGATGAGGGCCCCAGGGTGTCCTCTGGTTTTATAGCCAAACTCCAGCAGTGTATATTGCTTGTTACTCACGAACCCCCCCCCCCCCCCTCCCCAAAATGGTATCAATGGAAGTACTCATCAGAGATGCCACTCCCTGGGCAATGAAATGTAGGAAAGTTTACACATTTTAGAGAAATTCTAGGGAAAAAAACAAGAATTCCTACAAACGTAGGAAAGGTGGCATCTGTGGACTCATAGATATTGGCAGTTCTTCTTACCTATAGTGTCCATTATCTTCCTGGTAGTGGCTGTAGAGAAGACACCACGTGATCTGAGGTAGTCAGCCAATACCCCAGCAAAGGTGATCATTGCCCACAGCCCAAGGTAAGGCACTGAGGAGATCAGGCCATTCTGTATACAAACAGGTAAACGTATAATATTATAGTGCAGTTCACACTAGAATAAGTACGTAAATCTACACTTGATTAACCCCATGGTTTTTAGAAGATCGTCTACATCACATCAAAAAGAATATAAACAAATCGGTAGGTGTCCATGGATCTTAAAGATTCGGGCCGATCCTGTTGCGTCATTTTGTAAACTACTAGCGTGCATATAGTTCAACAATAGGATCCAGGGGGCACTAGGGTGGTTGGCTTACAACTCAACCCTTGAAGATATAAATTGCTACTCTTGCTATGAATAAATAGCTTTAAATAATTACTCCGAGACGTCCATAATCAATGCCACTCCCTCTTCCCTAATTTTTGAGAGGTTTTGCCAATTTTATTTGATAAAAAGCAACGTTTGAAATATAAATTCTGATGAAAGTAGGAAAGGTCTTGATATACACATGTGTAACTCTACAGTGCAGACATCATCAGCCAGGCGTGCCGTTCTATCGAGCCACTCTTCCCATCAGTGTATACTTACGGAGGCAATATCAAACTTGAGGACTTCCCTGAGATAGGTCGGGGTCTGTGTCTCAAAGGTGTACAGCGTCCAGTCACAGGTGACGTTAGAAACAATGATGGCCCACACCGGCATGGAGGTCAGGATGGCACACCAGGGCACGTGCAGTTTCTGTAGGGAAAAGAGACAATATAGGGGTGTGACTCGTCCACTGCAGTGCTGTCTATCCTTTACACTTGTGTAACGGACCCTAAATTTGTATGATGGATCTTATCGGCGGAAAGAGTCAAGACAGTTCAGGTACGGTGTAAAAGGTTGCAAAATAAAGGTTTATTTCAGAAAGAAATAAGATTCACACACACAGTCCAGAACTTTTTTCCGATCTGTTCACACTTCAGGTAAGGTGGCTCTTTGTATTGCCTTTAACCTAATGAGCTGTGTAAAGCTAGCTGGTGAATCCCTCTGGACGTCAGCTTAATTTAATAAGCTGACGTCCATAGGGAAAAGGGACCCAGTGCCTGTCACTTATATAGGTAGTCAGACCACACATGCATGCGTGGTGCCAGCTACCTATAGTGCCCCCTGTCCGTACTCTGGAGTCGGAACAGGTGTCTCCACCTGTCGTAAACCTGAAGGATCCGGACAGGGTTCGGAATCAACGCCCAGCAGGACCCATTTATAAAGATAAATAGTAAACTCAGACGGACAGGCCCCTACACTTGCGTGAGTAGACTGGTCTAGTGACGCCATAGGGGTTCTCTCACTGATGTGATTTACTCCCTAAAAATAATCATGCCGGTGTGAAATAATATTTCTATTTGCTATTAGAATTTATTATCATTTGATTCCTGGACCTGGAGCGAACGCCCCGAGAAGGTCCTTCCAGTCTGGTTAGCCGCTCCGCGGTCACGATCACCAGGCTGGCGTTAAAATCTTACCACCACCACCACCATCATTTGCGTATACGAAACGTTTGAGTGTACATTGACTTTTCAACTTTTTTATTTCTTTGATCACATCCTTTTCTATATCCAAAAGCCTCAGTAGCATCATATATATATTAGTGTGGTGAGAGCTCTAGCTATCTATAGTGGGAGTAACTAGGGCTAATACCTTCTGTAGGGACCTACTTTGGATCACCCATCAACAGATGACACATGTACATATTATAAAAGTTAAAATGTACCGTTTTGTCTTTGCGGACGTGTCCCACGAGGCTGCTCTGGATGTAGTTCTTCTCCTCGGCTGAGATCCTGGGGTGGGAGCTGGGGTAGTCACTCACCAGGAACATCCACAGAACAAACCAAACAAGCCCCATACTCCCTGAAAGACAAGGATGACTCACATGACGAATCACAATAGAACAATAGGACACTATAATGTTCTGTGACTGTAAACCAGTAAGTTTTTAGGGAGTTATCATTTTTTAACAAAGGGGGGTGGTCAAGGGGTCGAAACATTCTACCCCACCCCCTTATGGGTCGAAAATCGGTGTGCGAGCGGGCCCTTTGAGGCATAGTAATGCGCAGGCTTTTTGCCTTAAAACAGGTTATACGCCCCCCCATCCCGGTCAAGGGGAATGAATAATGTAGATTGATCAACGTTTCAGTTTTAACTAATTAACTTTCTAAATATTTGGTACCGTAAAACCTCACGTAGGCCTATAGGCCAATTCAGATCGCCCGTGCGGCTTATGTGGGTTAATTCGAATCCCATCTTGGCACACTTGCTAGTACGTTTTTCAAATTTTCAGACCCCCTCTTAGGCTTATAGGATCTGTCAAAGTTGGGGGTGTAGTTAATACGCGAGTTGGGCTTATACGCAAAGTTTACAGTATATGATTTATCTGTATTACCCCGTTTATAGAAATGGATCCATCGCAGAACAGAGTGGATAATGAACATGTACATTCGTGACAATCTTTTTGCCTGAGGACCTGACCTGGATTAGCGGGGATTGACCATGTGACTTTCAAGTTGACATTTAAAGGTCTACGCGTTTAACCACGGCGAGCCTAGAGTGGCCTGTGACCAAGTCACGACGTAGAGGGACCCTGCCCAGGGGCACCGAAGGTGCCATGGGGCAGGGTCCCGAGACGGAGTGACTTGGTCACAGGCTACTCTGAGGTGAGACGTGGTTAAATGCGGTTCTGACAACAAACAAAAAGCAAGATAATTCAAGATAATCTTTAGAAAACAAAGATAACAGACCCATACTTTGGTAAACATCCACCAGAAGCAGGCCGCAGGCCCGTGTGTTGGTGACGTAATCTGATTGGCCGTAGCCATGGTGATGGTGCAGGCACCTAGATACACGTCACGAATACAGCGCCAGTCACTTGGTCCCCTGACCAAGTCACTGCGCTTGGTCTATAGGCGCCAATGGCCGAGTCACTGCGGTGCGTGTTAGAACATCATATAAATGACTATATACATTCCATCCTCAGCTGCATTGACCCCATCTACCAGTCCAGTGTATCTGATCAGGTAGCTCGATATGTCAATGCATGATGCACTGCATAGAATTCAGACGGACGTGAATATCTTACTTACAATAATCGAATCGCTTATATTCAATCATAAATTCGGGTAAAAGGGATAGATCAGATGTGTATCAAGTATGAAGTCAAACAACGATATAAGCACACACGTCTGTGACATGAGAACTTCTCATACACGAACGGGAAGTTATCAAGGTACGCCTTTACAGTCCTATCACCCTCCCACTCAGGAAATTAAAAAATCTATAATTATGAAAAATGAACACTCCCTTCCCTATCTATATACTGGATGTTTGTATGGGTGAGATGTCTGCATATTGAGTACAAGCATGGCCTTATACCAGGTCAGGAGTGAGTTAGTGTGGATGTCCGTAGACCTGGCCAGGTGTACATTAGTGTGAGTGAGTGTGAGCTGGTTATAACCTACAGGGCAGTCACCTATACTCAACTACTGTAAACTGAGATATTTTCGCTCACATATATTCTCGCGAATTTGGAAAGGAAATACAATTTCACCTGTACTTAAATTCGCGGGTTTTAGAATATATAATATTAGAAGTATGACTATACTGGATAAATATTCGCTCTGTACATATTTTCGCGGATTTTAATCGCGAAAATATGTACAGCGCAAAAATAAAGTATGTTTAGGGTATACCATTTCTATGACCTGTTGATGAGGCAGTGATGCAGGCGATTTTTTTAATCAAAATCCGAAATCAAGATAAATAAAGGTGGCCACTGCTATCAAACTTTTAAGTTTGAGTTTTTGTAATATCTATAATATAGTTTTTGTAATATCTATACATACCATAAATTCATAACAGGAATCTTCTCAATATAACATCCGGAACAACATAGTCCATGGGAACCAACAGCATCAAGTGACAATAAATACCATGCTTAAACTAACAGAAACTGACATTGGTAGCAGAAAAAATAAGGATCTCACAACAAGTGGACCTGTACAAAATCAGACATGTAGACTAGAGTGACTCACCGAGCACGTAGAAGAGAGTAGGCCACCCCCCATCAAAGCCGTACTCACACAGCAGACCGGCTATCGGCATACCGATAACGTTACCCAGTTGACTACCTGCCAAGGGGAAGAGAGATGATATAGTAACCATTGTTATAATTTGTTTATTTTTGTATTATTTGTATTTCAATGCGTATATTGAAAAGTTATAAAGTGGTGACGTATGATTGCGATTTCCAAAATTCATATTCCAACAGTGACATAACTGAAAGTACATACATAACATACCGTATTTAATTATGCATACACATACAGTAAACATTTACATACAGGCGCATTAAATATACATAACCTGCATGTGCAAATTACCGAATGTATGGCTATACAGTCAACATTTGAGAGACCTATTGTATGGCCATTTTTGTATAGAAATTGTTCTCATCGATTTTATATTTTGTTATATGGCTTAAACCATCAACATATTTATACCAATGCCAAAGATGGAAATTAGTCACCTCGAAAGTGGGGATACGAACTATAAGACAATCATTATTTTTATGAATTATGCGACAAAGCTAAAATTTAGAAAATTTATATAAAGCCAAATGCTGTATTCTAATGCCTTCTGTCACATATTCTGCTCACCCTGTGACAATTAGAGTAAATGACTCACCCCCCTCCCCTTAGAAAATATCTCAACAGATCTGGACAAATCATGAGGGTCAACGTTTTTGCTCAAAGTGTAGGAATTCCTACAACTGTAAGAGGAATCACATCCCTTACTATCGATAGTGGCCTACCTGCATAACTGAAGCCGGTCAGGCGCGATCGCTCCATTGGAGGTGCCCAGTTTCCCCACATGGCGTGTAGTCCCGGGTAGCACACACTCTGTAGGGCAATCAGTGACCACATTAATAATTGATCAAATAAAGAGTTATCTTTTCATAGACATTGTCCATTTCAAGGCAAAGGCGTCAGGCGTTAACACAGTGATATTGGCAATTAGGAATACCGGTAAACCAAATAACATATCTGTATGCATAAGACTTTTTTCTTTTTTTTTTGGTGGGGGTTTGAGTGATTTCTAATCTAATATATTCAGCAATCTAATATTGGGGATATACACTTACCGCTCCCATGCCAGCGATGAAGCGAAGAACTATGAGGAAGATGTAGTTGGTGCGAGCCCCCAGCGGTACCAGCATTGTAGACAGGCTGGTGGCCAGGAGGAATCCTCCAATGATTCTCTTACCACCAAACCTGGAGGCCAGCCACCCGGCAGGGACCTGGGCCACCATGTACCCCCAGAAGAAGGAGCTGAGGACCAGGCCCTGGATGGTCTTATCCCACACTAGCTCTCCATCCTGTAAGCAAAGTAGATTTAAATATACAGCAGTCCAACATTATAGCACTCCAATGCACTATATGGATATATATCTAAAACTGGACATCGACATCCATGTAACAGAAAGCTATATTTATTAGAAGTAGAAATCCATGAATATCTATATGAAGGAGAACACCATGTTCATGCCTATATGTCTGTGTGTATGTTCATTTCGAAATTCAAGATTGCAACCATTGATTGAATGCCACCATGCTTTCAATGTAATCTCGAATTGCAGTTGCAGTAGTTTGATACTAATAAAAAAAAATCTATTCTATTTTTCTTTCATGAACAGTTGGCATCCCATAGATTCAAGATGGCTATCACTTATTGAATGTCCCAATGCTTGAAATGCAATCTTGACTTGTAGTTGCATTAATTTGATACTATCAAAAAAACAAATCCTATTTGATTTTTCCTTCATTCAACCCATTCAAGATGGCTACCATTTACTAAATGCCACAATGCTTTCAGTGCAATGAAGAATTGTAGTTGCATTAATTTGATATCTATATAAGAACATTTCTATTTGATACCTTTTTCAAACACAGTTGGCACCCCATAGGTTTAGGATGGCCACCATTCATTGAATGCCACAATGCTTTAAATGCAATCTTGAAATGTAGTTGCATTAATTTTAAACTGTTAAAAACATCCAATTTAGTTGTTTTTTCATGAAGAGTTGGCACCCCATAGGTTCAAGATGGCCACCAATCATTGAATGCCATAATGCTTAAATGCAATCTTGAGTTGCTGTTGCATTAATTTGATTCTTAAAAAAAAAACTTTCTTTTTTTTCTTTCATGAACAGTTGGCACCCCATACATTCAAGGTGACTACCAGTCATTGCATGCCACAATGCTTTAAGTGCAATCACAAATTGTAGTTGCATTAATCTGATACTAATAAAAAAACTAATTCTATTCTTTTTTTAATTTATGAACAGTTGGCACCCCATATATTTAAGATGACTACCATTCATTGAATGCCCCGATGCTTGAAATGCAATCTCGAATTGTAGTTGCATCAATTTAATGCTAATAAAAAACAAATTCTTATCAATTTTTCTTTCATGAATATTTGGCACCCCATAAGGTGGCCACCATTCATATTAATGCAAATAGAATGCTTTAAGTGCTGTCACGACTTGTAGTTGCATTAATCTGATACAAAAAAAAAAAAAATCTATTTGAATTTTCTTTCATGAACAGTTGGCACCCCATAAATTAAAAATGCACCCAGCGCCCAGGTCAACAGCTATATACAGACACGTGTACCTCCCCTGCCTGTTCTCCTTCAATGCACAGGGGGGTGACCCTCAACAGTGCATAAACACTTTGATTGGATGACAATGCAGTTTTTATATTACAACCTAAATTTGTGCAACGAAAATCATCAAGAAATACTAAGTATTTTTTCCAAAGAATAGCTTTTCTAGAATGGCTCGGTATTCAGGAATCCTACTTCGAATAAAAAAATGTCAAATTCTAATTCTAAATACCTGAAAATTGAGAAATGCTGGCGTTCACGGGTTATGTAGGAAATGTACTAAAAACAGCAAAAAAGGGCAACAAAACCCTAATTTTCTCAAAAACTGTTCAGTAGGATTTTTTCTAACTGAGGTTCCACTGTTTTCTACCCTCATATTACACATTGGCATAGAGAATATATTGACACCTAGTCAGGATTTTGCGCTAGGAGCAATCTGTGAGGCGAAAAACAGCCAAAATGAGCCACTGGTCTGAAGTATAAAACTGGGCATCGATCACTATAGAGCTACAAAGAGACAGAGAATCGATGTCCAGTAAATATTAATCCCTGATATGTGATTCTTTTTATGTTCCTCATAACGGTTTATTGATATGATTTTAAGAACAACATTTTTTGTTCCAGTGGATATGGTCACCATACAAGACATAAACGGCTGATTTCGCTGCAAGAAGTCCATAACAACAATTGGTTATTTACAGTGTGTGTAGGAATATATACAGATGATCAGTAATGAAATGTACTAATATGTACAAATATACAGGGTAATTACAACAGTGAATAAAGAGGCAGTGGTAAGCAGGGGGGCAGTATACAGGGACTTGGTTCCTACTATACAAGTCCGATGACTATTGTGTAGTAATTGAAATAGTGCTTTTAAGAGAGTGATAACATTTGTACATGATTAAAGCACATAAAACATCCCTATTACAGATGTATAAAACTCATCCGTATTTCATCCATAATGACCTGGCCGCTTTCTACAGTCTACAAACATTGTACAATGTACATAACATTGCATGATATGCCAATGTCCTTCAGTGCAAGGTACAATGGGAGGGGGTAGCATGCTGGTGGTCGTGACATTACTAGTATCTATATATGTTGATGTATTCTCCGTCTATATTCCCATATCGAACGCTAGGGAAAATAACTAAGTTGCCAATAGGGTAACCAGGAGCTAACGTCATCAAGCTGAAAACGCAATATAAAGTATGAATATATATCTTTTATCAGTACCAAGTGAACTCTAATTGATCAACTATCTTATCGAATTATACTATGAAATATGGCATTCGTATAATATGAACCAACATGATAATGCTGTATTTAACGCCCCCCCCCCCCCTAAACTCACCCCCCCCCCCCGTTGTTAAAAAATGAACACTCCCTAATGGACGATTAAAAAGAAGCCTGTCATATCAATTTATTTTTCTAGTATCGGTAGTTCCTGAGGTGATGGGAAGAGGTCCTAGCTGAATAACAGCATTGTGCCGAGGCTGGTTTAATGCAATGTTATTTTGTATCACCTTACCCTGAATAAAGCACTTTAAAAAGAATGAACAGTACAGTGTCTTGGTTACATCTTGTATCAGCATCAGAAAGCAGACCTGCATTCTGATGCTGACTCAATTGGATCGTTAAAAAATAGACAGGGTCACTATCCTACCTTCTGTCTTTCCCTATAACTCAAACTCCAGGAGTACTAGCGCCATCACTTGTGGCACTCCCACTCCCTGATCCTAAATATACACTTTCTGTACACCCCCATCGAATACCAAGACCATGCTTCTTCTTTTCCCGGTACAGACAGTGGGGTACATGTGTATGTATCTAACCGCAGTGAGGCCCGGGCTATAGTGAATTATTGTATACCAAAGATCGAGTAAAACAGTATAGTATCATTACTTTATATCAAGACGTGACCATGCAGTGTTGTGTTTGTACAGAAGTGTTCACTTGAAATGCTTTGTAAAGTTCAAGTGTATTTTTCTCACTAGAGACATTGTACAACAATTTGTACAGCTGGTCTCCCCGTAAAGGTCCCACCTCTCCCTCGATGTTGTCTATGGTATCCAAGTGGGAAACAAACCAGCTTCGTTAACTGGAATTTTTTTTTTTAATTCAACAATAAGCTGACAAATGTTTTTTTTCAATGATTTGATTATAATGTCTCTTTCATAATAAACGTGTTAATAATGCCAATGCACTAGTCTAGACATACCCTAATTTAATCCGTCAGAACTGGTTAAATCATTTCTACCCTACTGCCTATATATATTCTAACAGATATTTACCAAAAGGTATAGGGAGCGCCACATACACTATGATAATACCCGAAAAGTCCTTTAACGCTACAGAGGAAGGTTATGTGGAAAGGTGCCCTATATCTATGACTATATAAGTTGTCGGGCATTATGGAAAACTGTCATAACATATCCATTATTGCCTCAATTGCCCAGTATGTGTGTCATGTTAGCTACTTTTCTTGTCAGATTTGGATATGGCTTCGGTATATGGCTGTAATGTTTGGGTATCATGTAAATGAAGAGTCGGAACGCATTACATTTAATAGGTCCAGACTACTGCTTCTAACAACACCAAGTGTGTGATGTTGGGTACACAACTGGTCATGAGTCTACCAATGATTACTTATGTCAAAGCTATATCGTGTTCTCTCGTCTTTCTCTGAGTGATAATAGCATGGCATGCTATATAAATAATCGTTTTACTTTAGTTCCACGAAATAACATGTCAAGCTATTCACTAGGGATATTAATGGACATATTTCCGTTTAAAATAAAAACATTGAAAAAGTATAATGAGCTGGACCTAGTGTGCATGCACATAATAACAGGAGTAATGGGTTTGTATGGGCCTTGGTTCAAGGGGCATGCCATTTATCGTGATTAAGAGGCACACAACCTCACACTTTGTTCAACAAGCATAACCTATCTAGCAGTATCATTATGGCACAGTCTAGAGCTAAGTGCTGGCTGGAGAAGTGAATAAATTGGTATGGGCGCTGTCTACATTGTATCCTGTGATTATTCTTATAAATGATCTCTCATTACTCATCTCAGCCATTTGAACTAGGCATTTGATGGACAATTCCATTCATGTGTGATTATTTTGCGAAGATTCCTGTCAAACTTGTGTATGCAATTTGATTATGTATTTCCACGAAACTATTGGGTCAAGGTTAATACAATCCTACAACCCATCCATGTACCCCCCCCCCCCCCCCCCACACACACACCCCCCTATGAGGCTATATATTCCCATATTTTCAGACAGTCTGAATCTAAAGCAAATCACGCAGTGTAAGCTAAACATACAGGGTCTGATGATGTGGAATTTTGAATTCGTACGCTATGCAAGCTCAAGTCAAGGTGAAGACAAGATACAGAGTATACAAATTCAAGATGAAGAATCCACCAGAAACTTTAATTTCAGAAAGTTGATGTATCTGAATGACATACATCCTTGAGTACATGAAAGGTATGACGTCTTGCGTAGGTGTGTGTGTGGTGGGGGGGGGGGGGGTGATAATTGATGTACAGAGTTAGGTTAATAAGTTAATGAGTTAGTTAACTATTCAAGGACCCAAAGTCAAGTGATGCAATAAGCGCTATGCCTTTTGTTGGCATGATGCATGAATGCGGCGTTGGCGAGTAACTTGCCAGAGCTGCATTTATGTATGATCCCGACCCTATGGGGTTGGGGCATTCCTGAAGGGTCGTCATGATGCACGAATGCAGCCCTGGCGTGTGAGGGCCCTCCTGATGTATGATTGTAGCACTGGCCACGAGAGTCGCCAGGGCTGCATTCCTGCACTATGGCGTCCAAGGACAGCACATTAAAACACGTTGCGGCCCTTAAAGGATTAAAGTACAGCTTCACTTTACCAACAAAACACATCCAGGTTATGTAAATAGTATACACCTACTGCAATATAATAATGTGTGGTTTATTGAACCAGGTCTGAGCAACAGTAAAATACATGGCAGTTGAAGAAGGACTCATTGTATGATAGAACTGTCGACGTTATTTAATGTATATATCATCATTGAGCTGGGACTTTTAATATGGAAATGAATTAATGTGATATTATGTCAATTAAATAGCATTGTCAGCAAGTATACACACGGATCGTATAGGATATGGTAAAACGAATGTGTATACATGTACCATGCGTATATGGCAGGGTTCTCCCCACACTGCAACTACACCGGCGTGCCGCCGGTGTACTTTTAGCTGCCGCCGGTGTTAAATGACACTACAAACGCCGCCGGTGTGCTTTTAGCTTTCTATAGATGTTTGAATTGTGTAAATACTCCAATTAGAACAGAAGTTAGGGTCACTTCAAGCTATTTTTTCATAAATACCCCCGAAAATCTGTATTTCATCAGCAATATTTGAGTTTTAATGGTGAAGTTAGACACTGGCGAGTAATGAGAAATATTTGCTGACGCATCAATATCTCGGAAATCAGGTTTTCGTGGTGTCATTTTTCCATCTGCGGAGAACCCTGTATGGGCCTTCCTGTTGAGGTTCACGTAATGGCTGTTATACCTCATGTAACGGTAACCCATATATATGTGGGATTAGTCAGGGATTATTACTGTAGATCTGGTCACTGAAGTGCTACTTCGGCCTGTTACGATACCAAGGTTTAGGAATGCGTGCTCAAATATGGTTTTGCAAATAACCAGGAATGTAGTCCTTGATATAACCTTCTTGATGTAATCAATCATCTGTTCTGTGTATTATGAAAAGGAAAAAGAAAATCCAATTTCAAAAATACCGTTAAATGAATTTATTCTTGTTCTTATAACACAAATTATCCATGTATTATTTGTGGGTGTTTCCCTTAGATTTATCTATATATCTCTGATACTGATATCTAGCTATTTTCTGAAGTAACTTCTAAACTGAAGTATTGATCACTATTTATATGGGTCAAATGTCCGGTTGGTGTAGGAGGTCAGGTGTTTAGTCAAGAGGTCAGCTGTGCAACAACAACTTAACAACAGCTGCCTCAGTCAATCAATAAACAAGGACTCCATTAATACATCCATACTGTGGACATACTAGATATGGCCAATAGTACCTTACCAGCCACCAACGCAGATACTAATGTGGACAATACTGTATTTACATGTATCCTCTGTACCTGTATCCGGTACCATTAATAGACAGCACAAATACAACAATGTGGCAGGGGGGCAGGTCTGGGCTGGTTCTAGGATAAAGTCCAAACTTTTATGTTCAGTTCACTCAGAAATATCTTTATACCTTGGTGTTCAATCACATGACATTTGCCGTGTTTGAGTAGAGTTATATGTCAGTTATTGCATACTTTATTTTACCCAGACAAAGGGCCTGTATTTACGTTCCTGATGACAGCACTCTGTCAACACTGCACGGTAATCAATACAGCATAATAACATGTCACAAACTGGAGACTGCCTGACATAAAGTGCTGGTTTAATGTATACATGTAGTAAAGAACGTGAGGGGATGGTGAATACGTTGTGGCACATACATGTAGAGTATGGTGCTCAATGTGCACATATAAATAAATGAAACAATGCATTGTGCATGAGGTGAACAGTTTTGGCAACAGACAGTCTACCCATATAAATTTATTTATATATGATTGTTCAATTCGTTGTTTGTAAAGTCAAAATGTAAATGTAAATGAAAGTGGCCAACAACAGAAAAGAAGACAACTTAAATGGATATTACAAACACACAATAGATGTTATGAAATGAAAGTGATATACAACTCCATGAAGCAACCCGTGGAGAGAGAAAGATAGAATTGGAACGGAAAGTGAAAACCTATTGTCTAGACCAGGGTATAGTTTCTTCCGTATTCATCTTAGAATTGCAGACAGTTGGTAACCCCAGGGAGTCTGCAAATGTAGTTTAGTTCACATTTCTCTACAATAAACTAGCATTTATTGAAGATGCATTATACCGTTGCAGATTCAGGAGCGACAATACAAATTAACATGATTATATTTACACACAAGCACCTTTAAAGCAAGCTATGTATATTTGTACACGAGGTCGTTATACTACATGTATTAGATTCAATGGTGCCACCTCTTCCAAGCCTACCCACACTTTTCAGTAAAAGCATTACCAGTTGAAAGCCTTCTGGGAAAAAGAACCTGCCAATGGGGAAGTTTACCCACACTAAGCCACTTTGTCGACCATGCCGTCCATGATCTTCAGTGATTCTCTAGTCACCGTGTTTTTCTTTTTAATAGTGACACTAAATAAACAACATGTAATAAGCTAGCTTAAGGCTATCTTGAGTTCTCTGTGCTATCTCCCTTTTTACTGCTTGTAAACTTTGTTTCTTATTAGAGACAATGGGCTTGCATGGCAACCTCTTTTACTTTCGAGTTTAAGAGAGATTCTGATTAAGAAAGAAGAGAGATGAAAAATAATTTAAGGTCCAATTCAGATACATTGTAACATTTCAAACACTTAAACCTATATTAGACTCTACTTATTTCTATAAACAGAGTTATGATTTTGTATTAGAGTATTACTTTATACAATGGTGTGGATTACTATGCTTTTTTTATGAAGGAGAAAAAAACACACCTACATTTTGAGAGTGCTGTATTTAAGCCATAGCAGTATTGGTGTCTCATGTGATCATTATGATGATTCACATTATAGCTAGCTGTTTTACATGTAGATGTTTCACATGTAGAGAGTTCACATTTAGATGTGACTATCCACTTTGCATGATAACGTTGATATAGTTAATATGAGCAGAGCATGGTTAAACCAAAGCAATGATAATTCAGTTGATGTACCGAGTATGAACATCAATCACCGCAATTTTGGAGTGCCTGTTTATCCATATTGGTCATATTTTTCCAGTTAGAGTGAATGAAATCAGTTAGTTAAAAGATTTCTACCCTCCAACATAAATTGTGCTTCATAAACACTTTAATATTTTGTTTTTTAGTTGATTATTGTCAGCTAAGCAATATATAGAATATAAAAAATTGCCTTATTCCTTCACTAGCCTAGTCTATTTGAAAACCTTTTTAGTTTTAAACATTTCTTAAAAGAAAGCGTCTTTTAGCGGACCTATTTCAAGCATGTATCTTACATATGCATCAAGCTGATAAGCTAGACCTGTGAAATGTCACCTTCATTCAGCCTCAGTAGGAATGCAGGGACCCACGGTTGCTGACCTTATCAGTGCCTATACACTGCACCCAGTGAAATAAAAGATGGCTGCACCCAGTGGACGTCACACAGAAAGCATATAGAGCAGCTGTATTGTGATATTCATTGCGGGATTGCTTGGAATCGCGGCCATTGAAGTCGCACCATGTCATAGTGTGTCGTTACAGCCAAGCCATTCAACGTGCGGAAAACATAATTTTGGCTGTTTTTCTCTTAGTCTTAAATTTGGAAAATGACTGGATATTGTTATGTTATATTTAAGCACAGATTTCATTTACATAAAGAAAAACTCCATGTCAATACACAATCATGGCAACCAAAGGTTTTCTCCGCAGTGAATGTCACATACAACTGGTCTCTTATAAGGATGGCAGACCATTCACACCTGTGTTAGTCTATCCTCTATACACTTACCTGGTCTGTATTGTCCACCGTCTGCATAGTGTGACAAGAAGAATTCTACATAAGCAAGGGTATAGGGAAGCCAAACAAGGGTGTAACCTCGGGGATAACAGTCTATATCATAGGGAGATTTGTATAGAAAAGAGGTTTCTAAGCATATATATACGTGTGTAGGGGCTGAGTTTACTAATATAACATTGTGGCGGGTTCTGTTGCGAGCTCTGTCTGAATCCTTCAGCCCGGTGGCAGGTGGCAGCACCTGCTCCGGGCTTGGGGTATAGACAGAGATCGCTATAGGCTTCCGGTCTGTGTGTACGCACGCAGGCTGGTCGCCTGTATAAGCCGACACCCAGGAGGACTCGTCGGTTAGTCGGAGTACATGAATTCCACTAACTGAACTATATTCGACTGCAAAGTCTATTGACCTGCTCCAAACTCTATAGGGAGTCTGCCTTTTAGCTCGCTTGTCTAGGTTCAGTTGAATAAACGACCCTTTTGCAACTTTACACTTTAATCGAACTGTACACTTTAATCGAACTGTACACTTTAATCGAACTGTTGTCGACCTTGTTTTTTCCTTAGTAATCTAATAATATTAAGAGAACGCAGTCGTGTCCGAAGTCGCGTCGCGTAATTTACTCAGAAATAGTATTACATGTATTTTACAATAATAATTCACTCCATAATATACATCAAAAGGGAAGATAATTCAAATATCTACTTTCCAATGACACAGACTCATCAGAGCATGACTGTTAATGCAAAAAATATCGTTTTCAGACATTCTCCAATTAGTTCAGGAACAAGTAAAACAGGCAATGACCATTGGCCAACTTCAGACTAATAATTAGTTATTTGAACTAAGATATTAGAAGAACATGAAATGTAATAGTAATTTGACCACATGGCACAGTAGACTGTGGAGACACCATGAAAGCCGTCATTTTCTGTAATCCCAGAACATATAAAAGCCATGTGAAAAGAGAATTCCTTTATAGGAATCTAGATGAAGACGCCCAACTTCTGGTGACAACATCTTCACACGTGTTACCCTGGGGTTAATTGATGAATCTAATTAAGTACAATTGTAATGCCCTGCGGAGTTGGGTATATTACTATAGGAGACTCTATAGCAGACCCCAGGGAGGGTGCATCATGATTTGGTTACAGGTGTCCACAGAACAGCTAGGTACACACGTGCTAACCACACTTACTATTAGGGGAATGCAAGACTACTATCCTACTAACATAAACACTAGGTGAGGGTCTCTGGCCCTCTTAGTCCATCCTACCAGACAGGGATCTGTCTGGGAGTAGGGAGCCAAGAATAATCTGAATGCATTGCCAACGTTGCATTGCACTTCAAGTGGTCTAATTCTTACATTTGCTGTATTAGTAGGAGTTGATTGCTTACAGATAGATGTATGATTTAAGGGGATTAGCAGCAAAGATATTCAGGCTGCATTCTGACTTGTATTCACTAAGTTATATCCTAAACACTGGAATGTGTATATATTCTACAAAGCTGCAGACTCAAAAATCATATTCTGTAGCAGATTATAATTACTTTACTTTACTTCTCATAAATTATACTCATGCAGTAATTAGAGGTCGACTGTACTAGTCAATCCACTTAACCAGAATGCTGGCATATTGTGTACAAGTACAATGGGGTACTGGTAGTTTTCTACGGTATTCTTCGTCTCTCAGGCTCAGTGCACCCACACAGTATATGAACTGAGATGAGGACCTCATGAGATTGTTAGCCAAGCTTGACAGATCTGACAAAAATGGGGTGACCTATAATGTTTAACATCTCAAGATTCTCACCCCTAAAAAAAACCTGGATTTCTGCCAGAAAGGCCAGACTGAAGTGACGTCAGTTGCCATGGTTGTTCTGTTTTTGTTGCAATGAATCTAAGGCCATTGACACAATAACAACACTATTATTATGTCTCTAACTTCTTGATGCTCCCCATTGAAAAGTGAATAGATTGCTCCGCTTATTCCAAATGAAATGATTTGCGAGAATATGTAATTTCTTTAGTAGAGAATGTTATTACCTATTCTAGCTGAACGAGGACAATTGATGAAAAATATCTAATGGTTTTACTCGGTCTGCATTAGTAGTAAACTCAGCGAAAACGATCTACCTATCCTACAAGAAATCTCAGGACAACGCAACATTACAAGTGGACAGGGTGGTCGCCCACACGGGAGGTAGCACTAAACAGCTAGAATAGCAAATCGCCAGTTGGCTTACACATTAATCAGGCTACTATTCAGCCATCACCCATTCATGACTTGGTTGCCACCAATGCTGGCACATATCTGGGATATATCTAGAGGTGGCTCGGGGTGCATGGCTACCCAGCAGCCCTCACTGACCTTAGCCTCTTGTTCACAGGTCACAGGTCGAAACAACTGCGTGGGAACACCAGTTGCTATTATTTGGGGTCTCACAAAAAAAGGACACACACCACTGCATGGGAATCTGGGGTTTTATGGCCCTGTTCTCTCGTCATTTGGGTGGGTCAATATATGGTGCCCATTGAATCAGAGTATAGAATCCCCTGCTAAAGAGATTGGACTGGGATCAAATATCTATCCATACGTATCAATAATTTAAGAAATAACATTGTCTGAGAGAATCAGTATCATAAGAGTAAAAATCCATTTAGATATAATTAATATTTATTCCAAAAGTGACTTTAAGTTTAGTATATTCTTTTCATCCAAGAAGATCTAAGAATAAAAAACATTTCAAACATTACCAAGAACCAAGAAGATGAAGTAATTGGGCCGAATGAGGATACATAGTAGCAGATCAAGAACAAGGCAAACTGACAATAAAATTATCTCTGGATTTTATATAATCTGAATATATTGGCATTGTACAGCATTCCATCTGTCTACCAATCCACAACCATGTCTTTCTCTGTGCTCTTGGTAGAATTGCAGAGATTATTTTGTTTAACGGCTGACCTGTTTTCGACCATAGCGGAATAATCTAATTACATCACGTCTATAAGCACAGGCATGCAGCTCGAACCAGACTGTCGAAACCCATTGACCCACTGCCTCTTGTACCCAATAACAGCCAGCCTTGCCAGCAGTCAGGCTTACAATAATACATGGGTTCCACATATATTATTAGTGTAACATAGCAGTACAGCAAGGGAATCGCTAGACCTTGGCCAGTAATGGGAAAAGCTGTGTGCTGGTAATATAGATGGGGATATCAAAGACAAATCACATAAAATCCCCCATAGAGCAGAAATCAAAGAATGAAATCATGAATAATCACACTCCACGTGTTTGCTCGCTGGACCAGTATGTTCTTTAAAGACCATCTCTAATATCTCTTAGAAATTTCAACAGTAAATTTATACACTTTATTTTTAGCAATCTGCGTTGCGATGGCAACCACTCCTACCTTTAAGGATCCATTCTCAGAATCCATGCTGATTGTTTGACATGAATCGTCTCCTGCTTGTGACGTCATTAATGACGTATTTAGGTCGGTGACGGCCAGTGGCTCCCTCATGAGGCTGATGGCCGTGTGGTTGACCATGCAGACAATGGCCACCGACATGGACACCCTCATGGCGTTCATACACAGTAATGCCAAGAAGCCCAGGATGGCAATGCTGAACCGCGTCGTACACCATAGTGGCACTGCAAGAAAAGAAGAAGAGATATATTTAAAACAATGTTGCCCAAAAAGGCTACACAGACGATTTGATTTAAAGTTAATTGCAGGCACTATCTTACAGTTAAATGTGCCATTTCATGATAGGTGGTCTAAATACTATTGAATGCCTGATTTCAAAAGTATTGATATATTCACAAGAGATTTTAAGTAAGGCAAAAAAAAATAGAAATATAAAATTTAAAGTTATTTTTTGGCTATTTCAGAGTCAATTTGATAGTCCGCGAGTCGACGCTGTTGTCGGTGAGTTGGCGCTGATGTTTGTGAGTCAATTTTTTAACCTACCTAGCTAAAGAGGGCCGACCCTAGAAACTGTTTTCCAATTTGGAAAAAAGATTTATATTTCCAGTAATTTTTGGGCTATTTCAGAGTCAATTTGATAGTCTACGATTCTACGCTGTTGTCGGTGAGTGGGCGTAGGAGTTTGCGAGTCAATTTTTGGCTACTTTTTGAACAGGCCAAAGTAAAAATAAAATAAAATAAAATAGATAAATCCGACCTACCCTGCCTAGATTTTCAGACTATCTAAACTGAAACACATCTTTGTTTTTGCCTAATTGGTCACCAGTAATACTTATAATTGATTGATCTAAAATACATTAAGTAAGGACATACAGCACTTCATCACTAATCACATCTCAATAATAAAAAGCCCAGATATTTCAAGAGACATCAATTGTTTCCTGCTTTCACTAAATCTAAACAGAAACGCATACATTCATACCAGTTGATGTATAGGGCATACCCCACCCAATGAATATAGTCATGACAAGCCATATAAGGTGTGGGTCCTTTTCTATCGTAATTTGTCATGGTGGGTGATTTTCTAGGGCTAACATTGTATAGGTTCCCCTTATGCATGTGGTACCTTGCATGTCCACGCACGTTATCCACCTGCACTGGAAGGAACACCACAGCTAGGTGGGGTTCTATTGTTAATCTGAGAAGGGTGTGGCCAGAGAACCCTTGCAAAGATTAATAATTCAAACAAGAAATCTATAGCTTCCATGAAGCAGTGTTCCAGGGAGTGAAAACTGCCTTACTATTTGCTATTAGAAATTAAGAAACATCCAACTTGTTATACATAACCCTACTCTATATCCACTGTGTTCGATTTACTTTGTACTCCGAGGGAATACTCCTCAGGGTAACAATTAGAATAGGAATACACCAATAGCTAAGAATGACTATCACTTTCCTAAAGATGTTGCTTCCACTTCAAACAAAAGTGTCATTTTTATCAACTGACAAAACCCCCGGTATTCCTCAGCACACATTGCATGCAACATGTGGGTTCCTTTCTGTTTCACACCGTGTTGGCACAGGGGGTGGTGGGAATGGGATATAAATTGGCAGGGGGGAGGCGTTTTTTGGCGTGCAGTAGGGACCATGTGGCGAGTGCAGCCACAGTCTATTCCTCTATTTTACATGAGCATCCTGGATACCTCCCAAAATATACCCCTATCTGCGTCAGGGTGGGAAACTGGGGCGGAATTAGCTTTGGGTGGAAAGGAAGTTTTTGTTTGCATCGGGTGCTGTCATAATCTGTATAGAAAATGGTGGCATCAAGAGGCCTGCTTCCGCCACTCCCGACACCCCTCCCCCTAGATGTCAGTTTAGGTGTCAATTAATGTGGACAGTTTTGCATTTTTCTCTCAAAATCCGCCAGACCAATGGTCAAGTCACTGTCATAGTTCCCCCTCTAAAATCTAAAAAGAATTCTCAGCAGGAAAGTAGGTAGACTTGCTGAAGTCTAATTATGAGGTAGTGCATATGAAAAATATCAATAATCTAAGCTGGGAGAGGCAACATTGTTACTATAAGTAGGGAACTCATATGCTGTAAACCGATTGTTTACAGGGGTTCAGCCTGGCTAGTGAACATACATTGATATACTACCGGTATTTAGTTTTTCCAGCAGATGGTTTAATCATGGATACATAGATATCTATGATGCTTTCTATTTATAAGAGTGAATTCCGGTAGTTTATTTATATAGTCGTGCGTATACCAGCACCTTTTAATATTTTGACAACCTGCATACATTGTACTACATGCTCCCATTGTGCGGATCCATTCTAAAGGTTACCTCCCAGGGTCCTCCCCACACTGCAATGACACCGGCGGGCCCCCGGCGTCGATTTTACTGCCGCTGGCGTCAATTGACCCCAGAATCGCCGCCGGTGTCATTTCAGCAATCAATAGGTTTTTGAATTTTGAAAATCCATCAATTATTAAAGAAGTTATTCCCATTTTAGCACTTTTCTATCCCCAAAAAGTATTTAAAGCCGCATATGAGGTCTGAAAATTGTTATTTGAGTACCGGGTACTGCACAATACTAGCAAAGACCCTTTGCATTGTATTAGCCACACATCCACTCTGAGTGAACGCTGTAAGTTGCACTGAGGTTTTTGACTGTCGTACCATCCGCGGTTTCTACACAAGAATTTACGGTGTGATTTTTGAGTCTGTGGAGAACCCTGCCTCCCCGGACCAAAAAGCAGTATCTACTTCTTAAATCAGTGGCTACTGAAAGATGGCTGATCAACAACTGCATACTTCATTATGTACTGATATAGCCCAAAACTGCTGATTCCACACTGCTTTATTCAGTCCAAATTCTACTGATCACACACTGCTTTATTCAGTCCAAATTCTACTGATCACACACTGTCTGAATAGCAGGATCGGGATAGCAGTCTACTGAATGTCAACTACTACCACTTCGTCAGCCCAATGGTTATTTGTGAGTCAGCCTATTCAATACTCCCTGGACATAGTCCACAGTGTGAATGCCACGCTGGTTGCAGCAGCCATAATAAACTATACAGTATACTAGTACATTGATGGCATTATTATATGTATAGGTCATTCCATATGATATCAATTGGTATCTATAGATCTTGATGCAAATGCTTCTTAACAATGGATTCATTGAAAAGTGTTAAATTCTGTGAATATATACTTCACGACCACAAGCTTGCTTCAAATACGAATATCTGAATAAGAATAATTTGTTCACTGTTTGAAAGCTAGCTGGGTTGATGGGCATTATGGCCAGTGTCTGTTATAGCCTCATGCCGATTCTACATCAGGAAGAGCTGCTGTGCTGATGGTATTTTGGCAACTCGGATTAATCAAAATTACACGTTATTAACCCCATCTATCACAATCCTCGGTTTTCAGATGAAGCTGGGCCTGTGAGTTATCATGTACAGGTAGATATGGTACTCTGTTATAATCATTTATTGGTCAATTCTAGCATCAGAAACTGATTTCTTGTTAAAAAGTACCCTCAAGTCATGTGTCATACTTGTGTGTTATTCAACTTCAGGTGAGCAGGTTGGTGTGGGCGAGCAGGTGGGTGTGGGTAAGCAGGTGTGTGTGTGTGTGTGAGCAGGTGGGTGTGGGTAAGCAGGTGGGTGTGTGTGAGCAGGTGGGTGTGGGCAACAGCGCCCAGCTGCCGACATCTGCCGCCTTCCCTGCCCGTCAAAAAGTGAGTCGGTCGGACCATACACAGCACTCACTATTTGTTATAATTCGGACTATAGTGATGCAGAGGGGGGTACTCAATATTCTTTGGTTAGAAATTACATCCCTGACAAAAATCAAGTCATTCGACCCATAAACAGTGAAGATGAGCCAACGCATAACTCAGGTTTAGTAACTCCAAGTCTAAAGAAGTTGCACTGTGGCCCTCTTCTTGGGGGGCTCGCAGTATAAAGCTGAACTCCCCAGCCCAATACCCCAACTCTACCATTAAGGAATACCCTGCAATGTTTTTGCGAAGATTGTCACCAAAGTGTTTTTTTAGTCAAAGCCATGATTCCATTAACCCAATACCATTTCACAAATTCCTGGAATCCACCACGACTAGTGGTTTACAAGGGCTTTGTGGTGATGAATGGGGTGGTACATGAGGGTCCTTTTAACAAGTACAGAACCCCTCACCCCTATTGGAAATGCACTTGATCCACCTCTTACTACCTGTGGTAATGGGACATGCAAGGTGGGCTGCCTTAACAACTGTAAAGATCCCCCTCCATCCTTACCACACACAAAGCCCTTAGATCCCGGATCAGATGCCCTTCTGGGGTCACTAAACATGTCACCTGGGCCCATCAGGCTCCAGTACCTCTGCTTACCTGAGGGCATGGAGGCTCTCACCTGGCCATTATCCTTTATCAGCAGGGCTAGGGGGACAATAGAAGGAGGCGGCAGGAGTGATTAATGCCCTGGAGGAGGTGAGACAAGGAAAAACAGGAGAAAATACTATGTGCTTCAGGAAACACGGTCAGGAAATCAGGGGTAGGCGGGTAGGCTTCTTTTATTTTTAAATCTGAATTCCTTGATAATGATACAGGGGTCGTCGGTTAAACAGGTCCAAAATCTACCAAAGATGTGAATGTGATTAGAATATTGCGAAACACAAAGTTTATTATGTTTTGTTACGTTAGGGTCGGGTTACCTGAAGCAAGTTCCTTGGCCCGCCCCTGTAAGGATGCACTGTATGGGCTGTGTATGTTGTCACAAAGGTGTCCTTTTATAGTCCCTGCTGCTGCTGCACTTAAAACGGATCTTTGGGAAGGGAGCTATGTGGACAATCTTATCTTACTGTTTCAAACCACGGGTATTCTGTTACACTGCCCATCCTAGTCCTTTCAAGTTGTGTTATTAATGCTAAAATCTATAAGAATTACAGCAAAAATACTCAAATCATAGATTTCTTTTTCGTGTATAAGGAGCACTTGGTTACCTTTCGATCCACGGCCATACTTTCACTTTTTGTGTTTTATTTCCATCCCTAATTTTATGTTTTCTTTGTGTTTCTTTCTCAATGAGTGACCAGACAACCATTCAGTGCGTGTTAACGCCCCCCCCCCCCCCCCCATCTCTGCATCCACAAACACAGAGTCACAGGTAGGTTGCTGTCTGTGGACTCAGGTAGCTGTATATATCTGTATATATACCACTATTGGGGGATATGTCTGTACGCCAGACTCACTTTGTGGGGTCAGAATAAAGTTAACACAGCGTCAACCTTCAGTCTGAGTGGCTGAACACTACAGTCTGCTCCCAAAAAGGACATCCTTCTTCTCCCGCTCCCATAGATAGACCCTTTTTGACGTTGTGAATGGTGAAATGGATGAATCCTAAACCATTTAAGGGCCGCATGGTTCTTAAATATCTATGCCCTTTGCCGTCGACATTTTCTTAGTTTACCCCCATTTGATATAGAAAAGGATAAGATGATGGGGATAAGAATGTTTTACATAATATACACACATATGCAGGTATCATGTAAGCCTTCACTGAAGGCTTACATGATACATGTATATGTGTAGTCCTAATCTTTAGTCTTAAATGAATACAGAGATGTAAATGATACTGTATCCATCGGACTATCCTACTCTAGGCAAAAGATTGCACTGTTGTGACCGGGCTCCTCAACGTCTTGTGGGTTTGTTTAAAAGTAACTAGATCTACGACGAGTATCGAGTGGTCGTCAAAACTGGCAGTTGTGAGAACTTTCCTAATAAAACTTAAAACGTGCACAGAATGTGATACCTTATCTTTCAGTATAGGGAATTTTGTCCCAAGTGCACTTTTGGAGATGGCTTTCCGCTATCATATTTCAGATTTAGATTGATTGATGGTAAGTCAATTTCGGGATGGCTAAATCTATCATCTGTACTTATCATAGAGTAATTTGTTACAGGCTCATGTATTCATAAATCCTGGTTACTACTTAGGCCAAATTTAAAAAAAGGTTTGTTTCAGGTAACATGTATGGGAAGAAAGTCTAGGGTCGGTAGGTCGATTTTTTTTTACAGCTCCTAGACTACGATACAAAAAAAAAAGTAAAAATGGGAACATTTTTTCCAAAATCTTTGTAAACCGAAAATTGACCCCAAAAATGTGTAAAAATATAAAAGATTCTTCAAAATTGCATTGAAAAGTAGGGTCGGCCCTGTTTTGAGAGCCTTACGGCATTGCCATGTAGACATTAAATTTTGCCGTCTTCCAATTATCAAATGCAATGGAAAAGCTGCACGTTGGTCTAATTGTATATTGGGACAGACTCGGCACCGATGTCACCTCGTACATTACACCCAAAGAATTCGAACTACCTACCCTATGTTTTTTGGGCTACCGGTATGTTACCTGGAAAAAAAAACTATTTTTTTGGCCATAGCTACTAGTGTAGTCCACTAATTGTATAGATTACCGGATGTAGGCTTATCTTATCAAGTATCATGTCACACACTCAAGGATGGGCCCAAAAGTACGGTACGCCTACTGTAGAACACTCATGCATGTATTGGGGTTATAAGTACCTCTGATAGACAGAGATCGGAAGGCAGTTTGTGGAGTCGAATAATAGCTCCTGAATCTGTGACTATCCTGCTTAAACCCGCAGATCTTAGTGCACGTCCAGTAACAGTCGGGACAGGTACTCTTTAACATGCTGTTTCCCCTACTGCTCTCAGTTTCCCTTTAATATCTATGTGTTAGGTTGTAATAAAGTGATATACTCCACGTATGTCCTAAAAGAATATATTTTTAAATGCCTGAAGAAGAAGGATTTATATCCAACTGAAACGTGGTCACTTTTATGTACTGTGCCATAGTTGCAAAAACCCGCATATACGCCGCACCCCAACTCTAGGATGACCCTATAAGCCGTACCGACGATCTGACTTACTTAGGCATATACATGGGTAGCCAGAATTATTGCCGTGTCGCCGTGTCGTTTTTTAGCTAAGGGGCCGTGTCGCCGTGTCGATTTTTATTCTATACATTGTGGTCTGCAATTTCGTGTCCGTTGATTTTGAAACCCCCCCGTGTCGCACGTGTCGATTTTAACAACCCCCCGTGTCGCCGTGTCGCACGTGTCGAATTTTACCCATGTATAGGTAGTCACTTACTTATTAGGCTTAGCATTCGGCGCGACTTCTACACAAGGTTTTACGGAATGTCAAAATGAAGAAACGCGCACATAAGGAAGAGATCCTTCACTCTTCCACTGGTTTTCTCGTGGATGAACATATTGTAGTTTGTACCGGTAAAAATGTATTTAATTTCTTTTTAATTGATAGGCCTATACACAGGGGTCTACTAAAAGGAGGAGGGTAAATTTTCGTGGGCATATGTAATTAGATCTAATATGTGTTGGTCCCCCACTCCTATAGAATTATATTTCCCCCTCACAGTTCAAGTAAGAAATTTAAGATGCCACGCCCCCTTTTATATTTTATTGACTGAGTTTTAATGAGTTTTAAAAAATTCTAATGATTACCGTATGTGCCTCTGCTAGAAATATGGTGGCTGAGTCAGTATTGTCATGATTCATAGTCAAATACAAGTTTACCTTGATTGCTCCAGACTGCTATTGCATCATCCATTCACCACTATGCAGCTATACACGCCCGGGAACTACTACTTCTACTACCGGTACTACCAGTCTACAGCTATTACTACTATTATTACCGGTAGGCCTACTGAGAAGGCCTACTATGCACACATCTGCCCCACCCACACTCACCATTTGGGGGTTCCACTTGCACCCCCTCTTCTCCCCCTGTCTTCCCGGCTGTCATCTTACACGTTGTCCTCAACCCTCAGTTCACAACAATCGCCTCTCTGCGTTTGCAGGCACTTGTCAAAGTGGTCACTCAAGTCGCTAGCCACGCGGCCTCCGAGTCCCACGGCTCTCCAAGTTGTTGCCGACGCGTGGCCACTTCAACTCCCACCTCCAGTCACTAGTTGGGGCAGTTATAGCAGCAGTTATACCGGTTGAAACCAGTGCACGTTGGCCGTTTTTCTCCCCAGCTTCTCCCCAGTCACTGCATTTGCTGTGTCGAGTTGCCAGCACCACTGCCACCAGTACCAGACATGTAAACACGTTACATGTGCTCTCCTCCCTCTGTGCCCTCCCCAGTCACTCAGTCAGTGCACTCCCCCGCCTAGATCAGCTCGTGCCACTGGATTGGTTAGGCGACCATGGTGCTAACCAATAAAGGAGCTCGGCTGTGATAAATGGGGTATTTTGGGAGTGACTGGGAAAGGGCAGACACTACAGTGACACGCGACCACAACTAACCAAAAACTACTTTGCTTATCGCTCAGTTTACAATATGGTGGCGCCGTCTCGAGTTACAAAATGAAAGTGTTCACGACACACTCAGATACGATTTGCGGCAAGCAGGTGCGTGAACTGGTTACCTGGCGAGTTGGGGATTTAACATCAAAGTATGGCCTCGATCGTAGGGGGACCAGCGAGCCAAAGCTTTCTTGACAACGAAGATCTTTGCAAGTTTAGGCACGATTTGATTTTGGAGCCAAGTTATTCTGACCCTTGAGGGAAGGTTAAATCAATGGATATGTCTGGATAGCGTGCCTTTGATTCTAGGTAAGATATTATTTGGTGTATATATATGACTGTCCAAGTTGTGCAGCGATAACAACAGTTGGTTTTGTCAGAGGCTTCGACTTCGTTTTGGATGAACTCAGAACTGTCAAAAGGTAGGCGTGGCTTTCCAAATTCTCAAACTCGGTGGATTATCAGCGGGGGTTCGGCATATAGTACCGGTAGGCCTAGGTCATGGCACATGCTTATTAAGGAAGTGTTCATTTATTGATTAGCCTACAGGGGGGGGGGGGGTGGTGGTGAGATTTTGCGCGGAGGGGCGAACATTTTGTACGCCCCCTCGAGACGACGAGAGCGCGTGGAACGTTTCGCGCGCCCCCCCCCCCCCTCGCCAAAGGCGGCGAAACATTTTCGCCCCCCTTAAATGCTACAGCCTAGTACAGGGGCCTTCTGCGCCAGTGCCATGTTACCGATTCCCCTCATAACATGGCATTAGAGTCAGAGATGTCTCTGTCTGTGATAGATCTACTTTTATTTCTGTAAAAATGACTTCCTCTAAAACAGATCAATTTGATAAAACTCCTTTTAGGGGGCCTACTGTATTTTTACAGAGAATTCCTGGGTCACCTCTATGCCCAGCCCCCCAGTTGGGAATTTTAAGGGCCTCAGTCTCAGATGGCAATGACCCGTCAATTAGGGTCTTTTTCGGGAGCAGTTACTCCCCACTAACCTACCCATGCTTTAATAACAGACTAAAAAGTTTGGCTACTCTAGTTGGTCTGCCTGTGGGTAATGTGAGCACTCAGCTCATTTTCAAATATGGCCCAGATCATTTAGCAAACCAGTGGAGCTGATAGATATAAGTCATACAATGTCAAATCTTTTGGATTTGAGTCTCTAACCCAATTATTCACTGATTTATCAGCGATTTAAGGTCAGAGAATTGGGGGTCTAGTGGTGACAAGCTCCTAATGTATTAGTCACATCTGTGGTGGTACATATTTTGATTCTGGTGAAACACATTACTCATTAGTGAATAGACTTAGAGCAGTGAAATTTGAGTATCTTAATCTTTGCATATATCAAGATCCGCTCAATATTTTCGCTTGAAATCTTCGGACACTGCCAGGGCTGTCAACCCTCACGCATTGGGCGTGAGACTCACGCATTTGGACCCTTTCTCACGCTCTCACGCAGGGATAAAGCAATCTCACGCATTTCTGAGATTCTGGGCTTTCCAGAACTGAAAGAATTTTTTAGATACTCCCACTAGAACCAAAGTTACAAAGATGCTCTCAGAACACATCAAATTGCACCATTTGACATCTAAATTTTCAGATTTTTGGGGGGGGGGCATGCCCTGATATTCCCCTACCTTGGTCGTAGCGCTGCGCTTGCGAACCGCGGCGCTTTGCGCCCCGATATTTTCACACTCAGTTTGGCAAAGTCTCACTCTTGCTCATTCCCAAAAGTTGACAACCCTGCACTGCCCTACTAAGGTCCAGCTACCCTTGGGTTGCCCACTCATGACCTTGGACAAAGGTCAAGGTCACACAGTCAATACCAGGCATTTAAGGTCAAATGAACTAAAACTAGGTATGTTTCAGTTACATATCCTAAATTATCATGGTTTATGGATAGTACAATGGATTTGAACTCAATAAGGACTCCAAATGACCTTATATTTGAGCCAAGGTCACACTATGCTCAAAGGTCAAGGTCAAAAAGCTTATTTTCGCATCAATATAGAGAAAAATCATCAGTTTACATACCAATAACTGTTTAAATAGTAGGTAGCAGTAAGTTTATCACATTTTCTGAATATGGCACCCATATAAGAAAATGCTGCACCCAAGGTCATTGGTCAAGGTCATAACAGCGACCTTGACCTTATATTGAAATATTCAATTGTGGATATCACCGCAAATAATTAGCGTAGAAACTTGATTCCAAGTGCGTTGAAATTGTATAACTAAGTTCTATCAGGTCTAGTGAACAGCTTAGAAATCATAAGTAAAGGAAATGGTTATAGCTATGTTTTGGTATGAATAGGTCAGCTGAGGCAACACATATCTGTCAAGTATTTTGCAAGCCTCCTAAAATATGGCCCAGAGGCCTGCTTGTGCAATAACCAGCCCTGCAGACTTAAACAGTGCAGGGCACAACAGCGGCCTATCTTTCCCATCTCTTACGTCAGCCTGTTACATAACCTACACTGGGGCCCTGTGCCTCTCCTTTTCTCAGTGTCCCGGTCACCACAGGTGCTCTGGTTGTCACAATACACATCCACAATACATATTCGCTTACAACATTACATCCACAGGGATGAAAGTGACAAATAGTAAAATAATAATTTAAAATGTTCAAATGGAGGACCCTGCATAGAAGTTTTCTTTAGGTTATTAAAGTTCATCAAAAATTAAAAGCTAATATGCAAGACTTTATCGTATTTCAGGCATTGCCAACCCAATTCTGCCATGTAGTGAGTAATCTTAAGAAGAGAGGTCATTGACATGTAATTTATTTTGATATTGATTATCATTATTTTGACCTGGATCTTTAGATTATATCGATTTATGATTATCTTCAAACAAAAGATACATTCTGATTGATCTTAGTTGTATGTGACACTTGGTAGCGGGGCTTCCTCAGAAAAAATATCATCATCTTGCAAAATCATTATACAATGTAGATCGTCACTAAGATTTTACCCAGGCAAAAGCCAGTGTCATTTTGGTAACACTTGAATTATGCAAATGTTGCTATATTCATTAGGGGGTATCAATTACAATCTGAAGACTACTCCATGTTTTTTTTGCCCACCCTAGCAGGTTGGAAATTTTTGTGACATTTTAGAGCAGCCCAAAGGCACAGGCCGAATGAGACCCTTCTGGTGGAGATTGTGTGCGGGGGGTGGTAGTATTAGGTAAGGCCCGACACTTGTATGGTCCGCTCATCTAGCCGCGTAGACTCTGTACCTGTAGTGTTGTGTAAAGCCAGTAGATGTCTCTGGTGTATACATGGTCTGAGTCTTCGTGGCTAGATGATCGGACCATATGAGTGTCAGGCCTTACCCTAATACTACCACCCCCTGCAGAACATCTCCACCAGAAGGCTCTCATTCGGCCTGTGCCCAAAGGTGTATAACTTGGCAAAGGCATTAATGCATGTGCCCCTTTTATATATACCATAAAACCCTGGCTATAAGACAAATTCTTTTTGATATTATTCTTTTTTTGTTTGGAGGTTCAGCTTATAGATGGGGTTTTGCAAAAAGTTAATTCAAAGAAATCACTTAAAAGAAAGTGGGTTATACGCAATCAAACCTCCAGTGCGGGTTATACAATATTCTCAAAGTCTAGGTGTGGGTAATACGAGGGTTTTTATAACTATAGTACAGTACTACAGGGGCGGATCCAGGAATTTGGGAAAGCGGGGGCGCTGTAATACCTACAGCATTGGGGGTGTTGAACCATCTAAATTAAAATGTACCAAAAAATAGGGGGGGCGCGCGCCCCTTGCGCCCCCCCCTGGATCCGCCCCTGTACTAAATTGGCGATTTTCAGACCCCAGATGGGGGTGGGGGACAAAAAAAAAGTTGGTATCAGAAAGGGGGCCCTCAAAATTGTCCACCACCCTCCCTGTTTTTTTAAAAAACTGTCTCCACTCACTTAAGCATGATCTGTCCATCAATACCATCTGTTTGAGCTATTGCACAACCAATTCTCTCCAAGAATGAGGATTAAGAGTTTAATGTATAGATCGCTGCCCAGTTGGCGGCCATCTTGGGTTATGGGGCCCTAGGGGGAGGGGGGTGCTTCAGTGAAACTTCACCTTGCCTCCCCTTCTATATTGATTGTTCTCATCAATACCAACATTTTGAGCTATTGCACGGCCAATTCCATGCATAAATAAGGATTCTAGAGTAAAATGTTTGAAATTGTTGCCTGGATGTCGGCCATCTTGGATATAGGGGGGGGGGGGTTTCGGTGAAAATCTAATTTGCCCCCCTTTCAATATTGATTGTTCTCATCAATACCAACATTTTGAGCTATTGCATGGCCAATTCCATGCATAAATAAGGATTCTGGAGTAAAATGTTTGAAATCGTTGCCTGGATGTCTGCCATCTTGGATTTAGGGGGGTTTCGGTGAAAATCTGACTTGCCTCCCCTCCTATATTGATTGTTCTCATCAATACCAACATTTTGAGCTATTATATGACCAATTCCATTGATGAACGATGATTTTATGGGTGAATATTTAAAAATATGTCACAGATGAGCATTTGCCATAGGAATTGCACTGGGCGCCACAAAAATGACCTATTTTTTTTTTCCAAATCAATTTCCGTAAAAGATTTTACAGGAATTTTTTATCATAAATAATCTTAAAAGATAGATAATTATTCACAGATAAAAGTTATCACTGTGGCTTTAAGAGAGAAATGCCCCTATCTATGCAAAACATGATCTTGTGCAATGTTGGGATTAGAAAATGTGATCCTCCCATAGGAATTGCACAATTTCCGTATCACTAATATTTATCTTAGAACCTTCCAAATAGTACCAAATTAAAGAAGACAGTTTGAACTATTCAGATATTGATGTTGCTTAAATGGATTACTATCATGGGATAGCACTATCCTTCCCCTTTCATCTGATTTGTCAATTGAAAAATGTGCCATATTCGGCCCAACATCCAGCAAAATCTAGGGGGGGGTCGGAATTTTTTTTTTTTTTTTTTTACCCAAGTTTTATTTGGTTAGATAGGTCATTTGAATCCCAGCCAATCAGGGGATAGCTTACTAAGGCTGTTAAAAAGTCCCAAAACTGGTTTCTGCCACTCACACAATCCCAAAAAATGTACCGTTTTGACAAGTCAAGTTTTCCCATACTTTCCCACACATATACGCCTGTAAATAATTTAATAATTATGATGGAGACTATTCAAAAACACTGAGAGAAAGCTAACATCCTAGGGAAGCCATGAATGTAGGCCTCATGTCTGTATTCCAAGGATAAGTATGCAAAGGAAGCAAGGTTCCCCTGATATTGCCATCCTTCCCATTTGTCACCCTTGCAGCAGCTCGAGCTGAACTCCCTACGAGGAGTCATAGCCTAAAGCCCCGGCCACACTACGCCGTTTTGAGCAGATCCGACCCGACCCGACCCGACAATCGGGCCTAATTTACCTGGCCGGTCTCAAGGGCCGGTCTGATAGAGTTGTGCATGCCAAACTCTTCCGACTGTCGGGTCGGGTCGGGTCGGATCTAGGTCGGACCACGTCGGGTCGGGTGAAATCACCTAGGTGTGGCCGGGGCTTAAGACACGGTGGGGCCTCAATGCTACAATTTCTTGTCGTATCGGTGGGTAGAATTATGACTATTATAAGGGCAACTGGCGCTCTGCAGCAGTCCACAGATACCTTCACCAATCTAAAGAAGAAGTGCTATTGTTGGATGGAGAGCCTACCGTGTACTTAGCTGGTTTGTCATGATTGGCACTATCCCTCACTCTGCTTATGTGTCATGATTAATCAGCATTATCCATCTTTTTAACTATACCATCTGCTAAACATGACATTCCTCACAATGTCCACTATAATTTGTACCCCAAATTCCCCAATTTTCCTATCACCCAGCCTACCTATCCCTCATTGTGACTATCCCTCACTCTGCCTATCCCTCATGATTTATCTTCATTCAATTTATCTAATCCGAGCTCAGCATAACATGTCTACTATTTCTATGTACAAGCTAATTTTTCTATGATCTAGGCTACTTATCTTTCATTGTGCCTATCCTGGCATAACCCTCATGCTTAACCTGTATATCCCTCAGACGCCATAACCCCCACGGCATTTACATATCTCAACCTTGCAAGATCCCTGCCATACCTATCTCTCAAACTACCTATTACAAATACTACCTATCCCTCTCACACTTCATCTTTCTGAATACCTATCCCTCATGCTATGACTATCCCCTAATCTGCCTATCCCTCTTGCTCCCTACCATCTAAGGTCTCCCAATCTTACCATTTCTCAATGTACCTACAATATTCCTTAGTCAGCATACACCTAAGGTACCTATCCCACAGTGTACATGCTCATGTACCCATCTACCTGTCATTCATGCTTCATATAATTGAGTCTACCTATCATCCTCAGAGTCCCTATAATTCATGCCTCTGTTTTGATGTGTAGCCCTTATTGTATCTATCTATCCTACATGTTGCACTCCCCCCCCCCTTTCTTTCCCCCTGTCCTCCTATCACCATAGCCCATATAGTTATAAAGGTAGATAGACATGTCCATAGACTACAGGATATGCACCATGGCTAACATGTAGATTGTTAGATAAGTACCACAATGGATGAGTCACTGGATATTCCCTGGGGGATAGGTAGCATGGGTGATTTTTTTTAAGTGTCTTTATTAAGGTATACAGTTATTATGTAAATACATAATCTGCCTCTGGACTCGGCAATGCCGTTATGCTGTCCAGGGTGATATGAAGCATGAATGATGGGTAGATGGAGGTACATGTGCATGTACACTGTAGGATAAGTACCTTAGGGGTATGTTAACTAAGAAATGGTCATCAGAGGTGCAGGAAGCCTGAGAGATCGGTGAAAGGTTATAGGGAGCAAGAGGGATAGGCAAAATAGGGGATAGTCATAGGGAGCATGGGGGATGGGTATTCAGGAAGATGAATTGTGAGAGGGATAGGTATTACAATGTATGTGTAATAGGCAGAGATAGGTATGGAAGGTACCTTGTAAGATGGAGATATGTAAAAGCCGGGGGGAGGGAGTCTGAGGGATGTGCAGGTTAAGCATGAGGGATATGCCAGGATAGGCACAATGAAGGATAGGTATACTGGATGACAGGCAAATCAACTTATCCATAGCAATAGTAGGCCTGTTATATTTAGCATGTGGGATTGTATAAACAGAAGAAGAATGCAAATTGAACATGAGAGATAGGTAGAGTGAGGGATAGTTACAATAAGGGATATGTAAGCTGGGTGATAGGAAAATTGAGGATAGGTACATATTATAGTGGACATGTGAGGAATGTTATGTTTAGCAGATAGGCATAGTTAAAAAGATGGACAATGCTGGTTGAACATAACAAATAGGCGGAGTGAGGAATAGTCACAATGAGGGATATATAGAAAAATTGAGGATAGGTATGAATTATGGTGGACATTGTGAGGAATGTTATGTTAAGCAGATGGGCATAGTTAAAACGATGGATAATGCTGATTAATCATGACACATAGGCAGAGTGAGGGAAAGTCATTATGAGGGATAGGTAGGCTGGGTGATAGGCAGATTGGGGATAGGTGGACTCAGGGATAGGTAGGCATAAAAAGTGGGCAAGAGTAGCAAGGAGAGGGTTAAGCTTTAGCCTTTAACCCCTTCAACACTGGGTTTCTTGTAACTCAATGCAATTTTGTGCAATATATTGGCTTACCGCGTAGAAGGGGTTAAGCTTTTGGAGGGATAAGCCAATTTAAGAGACGGTTCTAATTCAAGGGATAGGTCACTTGAGGGATAGGTAGGCTGAGGGATAGGCAGTGTGCAGGATAGGTAGTGTGATACACGGGAAGAGTGCCTGTCAGATAGGGGGATAGGTCAATGTTGAATAGGTAGATTGAGGTACTGATTTTGATTGACAAGTTTATATCTAAACAATGTTCCAAACATTTTCAATATCTTTTTGTACATTTTTTAAATACTTTGCATCAACAAAGTTCATTTTTGAGTGATTTTGGTCAGATTTTGAGAATCAAGACCACAATATTTGGATTCAGCAGGATCTCTTGGTCTAGAAAATCCATTCTTTCCATTTGGTATCACTCTGATAAGGACACAAGAGGGTCACCTAAAACCCCCTATTCTTCATAGTTTTCAATACAGACCATACAAAGTCGCCCACTTTCATGGGGGCAAGCATTGTACAGACTTTCTTGAGATTTTCATGGTCAACCCGTTTAATGAGGCTGAAACATTGTGTGTGGGAGATTGTTAAACTAGACTAGGGCTAAGACTATGGCCAAACAATTTTGCAGATGGGTGATTTTGTGTATTATGCTATATAGAAACAGAGGAATAATAATTGCTTCCTCGTGACCTATACCACTGCTAGCACCGGGTAAGTCTCGTGCACTCAAGACAAGAGATAAGTGTTTTCTGGTATAAAGTGAAGAAAAAAAGGTTAACCAGGAGGTCTACTTAATTTTATTAGATGATAAACACACTTAGAACGTGTTGTCCAAACCTAGATGATATAATAATTATGTTCCTCTAGTTGCACTACATTAGTGCACTATGAACACTAATGAAGTTATATGTAAACGTTAAACCTATATTCACAAACTAACAGATAAATAAATATTTTTGTATCAAATCACAGACCGGCTTCAGACAAACACCATACCATGGCGGCCTTGAGTTGCATCATGGTGGGAGGCATCCCTCGCGGGGTGTCCAGGACCCACCTGCTGGAGCATTTCGGGTCATCATCTAACGGAGGCGGCATGGTGGAGTACATGCTTCACCCACTGGGCAATGACCTGTCAATGGCAGTCATCAAATTTGTTGAAGATAAAGGTATGTGTTTTTGTTGTTGTAGTTGTTCTTATGCTTTGGTCCATGGTAGTAATTATAGTTTACATTAAATCGTTCAATAGGGAGTAAACAATGTTTCCAATTTGATTAACTCGAAGGTTATAGTAAAAATGCAGTAGAATTAAGACTACATTTTTCTGGTGTTTTTTTTAAATATCTATACCGCTGCTCAAGAAATGCCATTTTACATAAATGAATGAAGTATATCAATTATCATGTAGCAATCATTCTATATAGCTCTATATAAGCTTTGTCGATAATCAACGTTACTTATGAGAAAATAAAATCAATCATGAAATACATTTGCAATAGCTGTTACCATTATGGACATTCATGACAAGGGAAGCCTGAAGACTAATGCCTATTAGCTGCGTGTCTACCTGCACCTTACATACTGTATGTGTTCCTGTAATAGTGGCTGCATGCATCCTGCAACACGATCAAGTCATGGCCGGTGTACCTCTACAAGTCGCTTTACTTCCTAGACAGGTATGTGATTACAGTTAACATAATGTTGACTTAAGTGACAAAGAATATAGATCATGTGAGCATTAAATTATATATTGATATTGCCCAATGCTCCTTTTAAGACTTTGATTACATTGACATACTAAAGAATGTTAAGGTGGGTCGATCCCATTGTAGTTCTGCAACAAACCACCAGGGGGCACCTGTTCTGGATTGTCACATAGTAATGGCCACATTGGCAAAACCCTTAGAGGTGGTCTGACCGAGACTAGAACTCCACCTTAGCGTTGTGAGACAGGCATCAAACCACTGCGCCAAACTGTCTGTGGGGGAAGTTGCACTCATAAGCTCTACAGTCTCTCAGTATATTCCCATTTCTTTACAACTTTTTTTTTCAATCACCAAAACCTTTAAATTATGCGTGGGACCATATATTCAAAATACCTTTACAAGAAAGGAAACGTTCAGGGTTCTCCTCAGACTCAAAAATGACGCCGTAAATTCTCGCATAGAAGTAGCGGCTTTTACGAGTCAGACCTGAGGTGCGGCTTATAGGATTCTTCAATAGAGCTGGGCATGAGGCTTATACAAGTAATTTGCGAATCGATGTATAAAAGTCTTTTCTTTTGGATAAAAAAAAAGTAAACCTGCAATAACTTCTGTTCTAACTGATGGATTTTCAAAATTCAAAAAACCTATAGAAAGCTTAAATGACACCGGCGGCGATTCTGGGGTAATTCGACGCCGGCGGCAATGAAAAGTACGCCGGCGGCCCGTCGGTGTCGTTGCAGTGTGGCCTATGCTCTGAGAAGTTTATATAGCTACTTTGTAACACAATTTCATGTAGATACATAGACTTAAAGCTTCAATATCTTAGAAAATTTTCTTGGCTTCTTTGGAGAGTATATGCTATCATGCTCTTATGGTGAAAACCAAGTGAAAATCTAGCTACTCTTAGACCAAATGATCCCACCTTAATTAGGACTTAAGACGGGGCCCAGAGACAGGGTCTCAAAAGAAAATGTTGACCAAGGAAAATATATGTGACAAAAGAAGTGTTTCAATAAGTTCGATGCAATTCTAAATTGTAATGAAAATTAATGAATGTCCCAATGTATATATAGAAAAGTTCTAGGAATCGATTTTACCATATGACCTCGCTTATAATTCAACCCTGCTTTTGCAATTCCAAGGAAGACATGTGAGAATGCTGTGATGAGGATATTCTAACCAAATTCCTGTGAAATTAATCACATGAAAAAAGGCAAAAAATGATACACTAGAATCTAAAATCTAAATATGTTTAAAGATATTGCACAACATAGTTACTTGCAGAGAGAACGAGCTGAAAACTATATATTCTCTTACAGGTGTTGGCACAATGTCAGGCAGATGTTGATCCCCTGATCGTGGCTGGCCTTCCAGATGTAGTTGCGTGCATGGACCTGCTCCGCACTGACTTTGGAGTCAAAGTAAGTTACGACTCTCTTTTACGAAAGATGTCCCTTCAAGGCTCCTTCCTGCAGATTCAGTTTGCTCAGTCCGCATTGAATTCCATCTACAGACAACAGGAGGAGATGAGACAGAAGAAGTTGAAAGAGGCTACTGATGGTGTCATAGATTTACCCCTCAAAAGCATTGAAGCGTCACTTCACCATCTACCAACTAGAGAGTCCTACAATGAGTCAAGAACTTTTAGTCCCCTTAGCTTTAGGTCAGATCATTTCAGTGAGCTTGAATCCCCAGCGCGGACACTGCATATGGAAGATTTACGGGCTGCACTCCCACCAAAAGCTGAAAGTCCCCCTAGGGATGAATATGGTATCGCTTCACCACCACTCAGCATACGTTCTAATATGTCAGCTGACAAGTCGGTCCAGGAGATACTTATGGAACAGCTCAACCAAAGCATGCAGTCAAATGCTATGCCAGTGGAGTTGAGTACATCTAGGCCAAGACAAGATGATGATGTATCCAGCATACCTCCAGCAGAGTCTCCCTTCTCACGCAATGCTACAGCTGTTGATGACATTTTCGCCTCGACTGCTCCTCAGAATACATCTGGGCCACGTCCGTCCGAGTCAATAGAAGCAGAGGACCTGCTGCTGTCAGGAGAACTAATGAGCACAGGCGGCACACTAGGGAAATCTAATCAGCGTGTCGTGTTGGAGTTTGATTCACAGTTGTTCGACTACATGAGGCGTATCCATGGTCAGAGTCTGAAAGATTTAGAGCACAGCTACCAAGTTCAGCTGCAGTACAAGAAGAGTGGAGATCAGACCATGGTCAGGATCCTTCCCTCCTCTTCAGATGTCTCTCTCATAGCACCCCATCAAGCTAAGAATCCTCTCATCAATCTGTATAGGACCATGGTTCAAGCAGTCACCATCCGTGATATCACACTTCAAGGGATTTCGTCCAAGGGGAGCGCTCTCATGAATCAAGTCATAAAAAAGGTCAAGGAAGATTTCCGTAGCAGTGTTTTTGTGGATACCAAGGACAAGAAAAAAATATGTCTTACTGGAGATGATATCCAAGTTCAGAAAGCAGAGACGTATATCCGAAATACGCTTGATTTGAAAAAAGAGGTCAAACCAAAGAAGGAGAAATCACTTCAGTCATCAAATAAAACTGATCTCAAGAAAAGCCAAGATATAGAGAACAAAATACGACAGTCTCAGAGTCCAAGATCATCGATACACAGTCCACGGGACTCAGTAAGAAGCCCACGTGCCAGTGTAAAAAGCCCACAGTCAGAAGTCAGGAGAAGTTCTAAAGAATCAATACACAGCACTAGAGAATCCATTAAAAGTCCAAGAGATCTTAACAACAGTGCAAGGCATTCAATAACCAGCCCAAGGGAGTCACTCAAAGGATCCAAGTCATCTGTACATAGCGCTAGAAATTCAATTACAAGCCCAAAGCAGAGTATCTCTGAGCAACAGAATATTCTAAGTGAATCCCCCAGGAGCTCAAGAAGTGGAAAGCAAAGCCCCTTCCAGAGCCCAAGACTCCAAAGTCCAAGAGCATCTATCGATGGAATGAAGTCACCAAGTAGTAGGGGGCAGAGTCCAAGGTCTTCTGTTGTAGTGAGATCAGAAAAAGCAGCAGTGGCCTCTTCAGCACCATTCAGTAATACATCACCTGCAGCAGCATGGCCTACGCCAGAACCAGAATCAGGAGTTCCACATATGCAACACCCACTGACCAGCACCAGTGTTCAGATGTCAGTGCAGACAAGTATCACAGGAGTAACAGCTCTCAGCTCACAAGATCTCTCCATAGGAGATATGACAGGTTTATCCACAGGAGAAATGACAGGCTTGTCCTACATGTCAACAGGTCAGTCGCTAGATCTTGGTAGGTCAACCGAGTTAAATCTGTCTCATCGGTCAAACACTTCAGAAGCTGACAACCACTTGAGTAGGGTTAGTTTTGTTTCAACAGGAGCAAGTGGTGATCTATCCTTTTTGAAAAAGGATATTGAAAAATTCAAATTTGTGACAAAAGAAGGTGTAAAAGTATCAGTATATAAGGGAGACATCGCATCAGCTGCTGTGGATGTTATTGTATGTCCAGCCCCAGAAGACCTGCATCTGCTTCGAGATGTTGCCTTGAAGATAAGCACTGCAGCCGGATTCCAGCTACAGGAGAAGTGTACCGAACATGTTGTGAAGCAAGGTCCTCTCAAGGTAAGATTGATTTTGCTGGATTAAGTTTATTTCAGATTTTTATTAACATAAGTTGCAATGAGTAAGACTAGGGGTTTTGGATGAAAGTAGGGAAGATACTTACATCTATATATGGCACCTATATATATATGTGTTTGAAATGGTTTATTATTCTGAAAATGTCATGAAAAATTCGCCATGGTATAGAATCAGTCATAACCTTTGATGTATACTTCCATGTATGCAAGTTGTAAAAATGGAGAGTTCTGACTCTAAAAACTGGCTCTACTAAATATTTCAGGTAGGAGGAGTATATGCTGCACCGGCATCCGGTAATCTGAAGTCCCAGTACGTCTTGTGTGCCGCTGGTCCCATGTGGTGCCTCTACCCTGACAAACTGGAGTGTGAGACTGTGCTGAAACAAACCTTCATCAACTGCCTTACTTCAGCCAATCAGGACCTGAGAGCTTCCTCTATAGCATTTCCACCAATAAGCACAGGTACATTTATAGCAGAAAAGCATGCAAATTATATACATGATACGGTTGATCACAACAAAATGTATGCCGGGGGGAATGCTAGAAAGGTGTACACCCACTAAAGTGGAGAATCCACCAGCCCCCCTCCCTGTTGATAAAATGTGAACAAACGCCCTTAGCCATGGAATATGTTCCTTTGTATTGATTTTTATGATGACTGTAAAAGACATATATATTGTAAAGGAATTACTTGCATTTTATATTGTGGCTATTATCATATCACACTAATATATCTGTGTCGTGTATTGGTTTCTAGGAGAGCTTGGGGTTCCAGAAGATGTATGTGCATGGGCAATGCTTGCAGCCATTGAAGAGTTCAGTTCAACAGCATCATACAATAACATCAAAGAGATTCATATCATGAGCGAAGATGCAAAGACAACAACCATCATTGGTCAAACCCTTCAGGAAGTTCTAGTAGAACGGGAATCTGCACAAGCAACACCTGTAATTAGTCCAAGAACAATGGATTTCTCAAATGCAGCGATGCAAACTCCATTCATTGTTAGACTCACAGCAGCATGTGTAAAAATTGCAGAAAGGGCTGGTGTTATAATCCGTGAAGTTCTTCAAAAAGGAGAACTTGGAATTGTTGAAAAAGGTGTCAACGATTTACAGACAGAGGCCGACCGGTCTGCAGAACGCTGCATCATAGCTTCTCTAAAAGCCCAGTTCCCAGGAATTGTAACCGTCGGGGAAGAGAGTGGAAAGAAGACAGAAATTGAGGTTCATCCAGATTGGATTGAGATGGAACAGTCAAAGGACGTACTTGAAGCTTGCAAAGATTTTAGTGAGGAGCTGTGCCAAATTGCACAGGAGGATGTTGTGGTATGGGTTGACCCCTTGGATGGTACATCAGAATACACACAAGGTCTTCTCGAACATGTAACAACATTAATAGGAGTTGGAGTCAAGGGTGTTGCCACAGCAGGAGTTATCCATCAACCATTCTACAATTACCAAGCAGCAGCATCTGTACCTCGTGGTCACTCAATGTGGGGTATCGTTGGAGTAGGAGCTTATGGATTTGAGAAGAAAGAACCACCAAGTGGAAATGTCATTGTCACAACCAGGTCACATGGAAGCGGAGCAGTCGGGGAAGCGATAGATGCATGTAAGCCAACTGATGTGATTCGAGTTGGAGGCTGTGGCCACAAGGTTGCCCTAGTTCTACAAGGAAAAGCCAATGCCTATGTCTTTGCGTCTCCAGGCTGCAAGAAATGGGACACCGCAGCTCCAGAGGCCATTCTCCATGCGGCTGGTGGGTTATTAACAGATATTCATGGAAATCAATTAGAGTATGGGGAAGATGTCCAACGTAGAAATGCATCAGGAGTGTTGGCAACGCCTGCAGGTGGAGACCATGGTTGGTATTTAGCACAGATCCCATCTTCAGTTCAGGCAGCATTGCCAGTAGTAGCAGACACAAAGAAATTGGAGGATTCCATGCATAAGCTGACATCATCAAAGGATTCCACAGTGAAAGTAGCAGAGAAGGCAGCCCCATTCATTGTTCAGGTAAATCAAGCATGTCAAAAATTAGTTTTTTAATTCCAATATCGATGAGGTTGAACAATTCCTAGTTTAACCTATCCTTTTAAAGCCACATGAATGATATGTGGAATTGATAGACAGAATCTCTTACGCAGCACTATTACCAAATTTAAACAAATTTAAATGCATTTTACTTTACTTCGATACAAAAGACATTGTTTGAAACAAAGCATATTCCTGGGCTCATCATCTTTTCATCTATCTTTCTAGTTGACTGCTGCATGTGTCCGTATAGCTGAGAGGGCTGGTGCTATTATTCGTGATGTCCTACAGAAGGGAGAACTTGGAATTGTAACAAAGGGAGTCAATGATCTACAAACAGAGGCAGATCGGTCTGCAGAACGCTGCATTGTAGCTTCGCTAAAAGCCCAGTTCCCAGGAATTGTAACAGTCGGGGAGGAGAGCGGAAAAAAAACTGAAATTGAAGTTCATCCAGATTGGATTGAGATGGGACAGTCAGAGGATGTGCTAGAAGCTTGCACAGATTTGAGTGAAGAGCTGTGCCAAATTGTTCAGGGGGATGTTGTGGTGTGGGTCGACCCCCTTGATGGAACATCAGAATACACGCAAGGCCTTCTCGAACATGTAACAACGTTGATAGGAGTTGGTGTCAAGGGTGTTGCTACAGCAGGAGTTATCCATCAACCATTCTTCAATTACCAAGCAGCAGCATCTGTACCTCGTGGACACTCAATGTGGGGTATCGTTGGAGTAGGAGCTTATGGATTTGAGCCAATGGAACCTCCACATGGAAATGTCATTGTCACAACCCGTTCACATGGAAGTGGAGCAGTTGGGGAAGCAGTAGATGCCTGTGGTCCGACTGATGTGATTCGAGTTGGAGGCTGTGGCCACAAAGTTGCCCTAGTTCTACAAGGAAAAGCCAATGCCTATGTCTTTGCGTCTCCAGGCTGCAAGAAATGGGATACTGCAGCTCCAGAGGCTATTCTCCATGCTGCAGGAGGATTATTGACTGACATTCATGGGAACCGGCTTGAATACGGGGAAGATGTCCAACGTAGGAATGCAGCAGGCGTGCTGGCAACGCCAGCTGGAGCCTGCCATGAGTGGTACATTGAGAAGATCCCAGCTTCAGTCCATGACGCACTGCCAGTTGTAGCTGACACAAAGAAATTGGATGATCCTATGCATCAGCTAACATCTGCCACAAATGCAACAGCTAAAGTACCAGATAAGGCACTCCCATTTATAGCTCAGGTAAATGAAGTTTATGGTAGAACAAAGCATAGTTAGACCGATTTGCTGTCAAAAGAGTTTTACATTGTTTACATTTGAGGTAATATTAACTGGCACTGAAAAGACCCAAAATTTCATGTATGATGTGCATCAACTGTCTTCAGAGAAATACTATGTTTAAAGAAAGCTGTTTTAGAGTTAACAATTCACAGAATTATAAATCACAAGTGTTACTTAAAACACAGTGGTAAAATACTTATCTTTTATTACTTTCTCTTCAAGTTGACTGCTGCCTGTGTCCGTATAGCTGAGAGGGCTGGTGCTATTATTCGTGATGTCCTACAGAAGGGAGAACTTGGAATTGTAACAAAGGGAGTCAATGATCTACAAACAGAGGCAGACCGGTCTGCAGAACGCTGCATTGTAGCTTCGCTAAAGGCTCAGTTCCCAGGAATTGTAACAGTCGGGGAGGAGAGTGGAACGAAAACAGAAATTGAAGTTCATCCAGATTGGATTGAGATGGGACAGTCAGAGGATGTGCTAGAAGCTTGCAAAGATCTAAGTGAAGAGCTGTGCCAAATTGTACAGGAGGATGTTGTGGTGTGGGTCGACCCCCTTGATGGAACATCAGAGTACACACAAGGTCTTCTCGAACATGTAACAACGTTGATAGGGGTTGGTGTCAAGGGTGTTGCCAAAGCAGGAGTTATCCACCAACCATTCTTCAATTACCAAGCAGCTGCATTTGTACCTCGTGGACACTCAATGTGGGGTATCGTTGGAGTAGGAGCTTATGGATTTGAGCCAAAGGAACCTCCACATGGAAATGTCATTGTCACAACCCGTTCACATGGAAGTGGAGCAGTTGGGGAAGCGATAGATGCATGTAAGCCAACTGATGTGATTCGAGTTGGAGGCTGTGGCCACAAGGTTGCCCTAGTTCTACAAGGAAAAGCCAATGCCTATGTCTTTGCATCTCCAGGCTGCAAGAAATGGGATACTGCAGCTCCAGAGGCCATTCTCCATGCTGCAGGAGGATTATTGACTGACATTCATGGGAACCGGCTTGAATACGGGGAAGATGTCCAACGTAGGAATGCAGCAGGCGTGCTGGCAACGCCAGCTGGAGCCTGCCATGAGTGGTACATTGAGAAGATCCCAGCTTCAGTCCATGACGCACTGCCAGTAAAAGCTGACACAAAGAAACTAGAGGATCCTATGCATAACCTTACATCTCCAAATAATCAAACTATTGAGACTTCATCGTCAGTTGACGGGAATGGAAACATTGCTGACATCAGCAAACAACCTCAGAATGGTGAAATGTCGTTCGAAGTTGATAGGAAAATACAACTTCCTGGTCATACTGAAATGGGAACTATTGTGATAACATATTCCTTCCCATCGGGGAAGCAAAAGGTATGTAAATATATATTTTAGAAGGAATACCTTTCTGCAAACGTTATTTGTTATCCAAGTTCCCATTTTCATATGCTTTCTTATAGGTACTTGTCGGAAATCTTGGTATTTGTATTCATCAATAACTTTACCTTGTTATATTAGTCCATTTTAGCTTCAGTAGGATCCTCCACCTAACTTGTAATGACCTAGACAGATGTCTAGTTAGCAATGAAACTAATGCAATCCCCTTTTCCTCTTATTCATAAGGAGGAACATCCACAGCCTGGCACGCCATACGAGGGTGCTACCTTCAGCGCCTACCTGCCAAACACACAAGACGGCCGACAAGTATTACAACTTCTCAGACAGGCATTTGACCTCGGTATGACCTTTACTGTACAACATAGTATATTAGGAGAAGATGACCTTGGAAGTATCATATGGGCAGACATTCCACATAAAACATCCATCGATGGAGGAGTTGAGCGGTAGGTCAATGCTTAAGTTAATGTCAATGATTTATTCTTCAATATCATACACACCAAAGATTCTCAGATTCTTTGAAATAACAATAATATTAAAATAACATTAAAGGACAAGATATATGCATAACAGCCAATATGCAGATTTATTTAGATATTAGGTAGTAAAATACTTCAAATCGCTTCACAGTTCTTTATCAGAGGGTTATTAAGAATTACCAGAATAATATCACACTCTATAAGTATCTTTTTATATTTTTCTCAATAGAAATGGCTACCCTGATGAAGACTACGTTGACACACTCCGGTCTCTGCTACTTACAAAAGGACTCAATGATGAGCTACCAGAACCGATGGATGGTTAAAGCATAGAGGCAATGACTGCTTTATACTGAGTGTAATATGCTTTAATAATACACTTAAAACATTATGGTGTTTTCGTACTGCAATACACTAAGCCTAGAACAACTGTAATACTCTGCTTTGAGTAGAAAGTGCTATAGTTATATTAATTTTATTATAACTGGGAATTCAGAGGTATACGTTAAATATCAGGCTCTGCAGCTATAGATATGGTTTGACTAAAGATGAACGTGTAACTAAGAAAATGTATATGTATGTATACTGATACATGTATTTCTATATTCGAAATGTATTACTATACATTCGACGAGATTAGCTCCCTTTTTGGGCCGATATTTAGGTTATAGATATACCCAAAATATGTCAAATTAAACTCTTGACTACTAGAAACTTATCTATGGTAATTTTCTGATTTGTCCGCTTATTACATCGGAAAAAGATAATTTCAACTCGACATTTTATTGATCTTGAAATTATCATGACTGATATATATCAATGTACTATAAGGTATAGGTCAAATTATGCCACGGTGATAGCTATACCTTATGAAATGATGAATGGATTACAAAGGAATTGATATTTCCCCATTGTTGACATTCCCTGAGCTTATTGGCTAGATCATGTGATATGTGGAATTTATCCTAAACAATGAACCTGAAAGCATAGTAAATGGCATTATGATGTAGAACCAGATGTATGACAGTCATCAGTCTGGTCATAAGCAAATGTGACTTGTACTTACTTTCATATCCGATCCTATTGTGAAATGTCGAAATCTTTTCTTTGATTTCTCTCTTTGTGATCGAGTCTAAAGTGGCAGTTTCTATAGAATTGTTCTGCATGCAAAGGTGTACTACATATAGACGGTTTCCTTGAATATTGCATTATTTCTAAATGGAAAATTATAAGGATGCAGCAGAAGTGTAATAAATTCCCTATCGGGATTTTGCTAGGATTTACCCTAGCAATATTTCGGTAGATCGTAGTTGATTGACATGTTAAGGAAGAGCAAGATATATAGTCGTCTGTGCTCTAATTTTATACAATAAACTGTCATGAATAGAACTTGTCTTTTACGTGATGTTTGCTGGTATGTATAAAACGGTTCTATTTTGGGAATATCTAAGGAAGAAAATATTACAATAACTAGCATAATTCTACCAGGTAACCAGGTGGGCAAAACCAGCTTCCGGGTAGGAATTAGAATTGGCACATACATGCATATGACACTTTTGGTTATCATGTAAACCATTCCATGATATTAAACCAGAGACATTGCCCCTAATTGCTTGTGAATTTCGTCAATTACTCAAAACCGAAAACACTAAATTGTTCTGATTATTAGCATTTTTGTGATGCAATACATCCAGAGCTTATTTACCCTTTTCCGTCACATGGCTGAATAGTGAGTCACATAAAGTACTGTAATACGGCGTTTACCTGCCAGGTATTCGAATAAGCACTGGTATTGAATCGGACATTTTTTTTAATGATTATTTAGCACTAAAACCTGCATTGCAAATGCGTGCCTGTCTTACAGGCACCAATAATATCTTAGCTCACGATGTCTCATTTTAGAGTTGAGTTTTATTTATTTTTTATTCGTTTTCTTTTCACAAGAGGTAATGCTACATTTGATTACCAAATCCCCTCCGGATATCAAATCCCCCTGCTCGGTCACATAACTATTATGGAACAGCAGGCTATGATAGAGCTTAAGAACTTCCATTTCAGTTATATTAGAACGTCTTCTTTTCAATAATTGATTGCCTCACGCATTTCCCTGGCGAGTAGCAGGCGTGGATTTACTCAGGCATCCCGCTAATGCAGAGGATATTATAGATAGATATAGATGATACTAGTAACCAAAGTGACTATATTCGAATTATCAAGTCTCTGAACACAGCATTGTTTTTGAAACACTTTATATACAAATTGTACAATGACCGGCCATTTCTGTTAAGTATTCTTGAGTATCCAATGGAGGGAAGCTTTAACCTTGCGAAATGGCTTGAAGCAAAGAGCTTTCATTTCCACCTTAGCATGGAGTCGATTCAGTGCATATTGAGTAATGTCATGTAGCATCCAGTACAGAAGAGTAGGGGGTAGGCACCTGTGGTATAGGTGGCAGAATGAATGTGTATTTACAATATATATCATGGGTTTTGGTAAATATAGTGTGATTTTTGTTGGTAAATGCTGTTTATATACATAGTAAAGGTATACAGGAGTTACAAACTTCCAGAAGTTGATAACCTTGAATATACTCACATTTAGAACGCCAATAAGCAGTTTTATGAGGATATCATTATTGCCATAGGAGTGGTGAGAGGAATAGTGTACAGCATTTGTTGTATCATAATACATCATGCAAATCTCTATTATCATCTCAGGTCCTGATAGTGATACATACTTTACAAACTATGACCATAGGCATATTAAGAAAAATGCGGATATATTCGCTCTCAAAACACTCCCACAAGATATAAGGCTGTTGTTTTTTTTTGCATGGTTCAACATCTCTTCCTCCATGCCAAATTGCTATGTTCAAGTATAGAAAATGTAAAGTTGATTTCATTTAGGAGGCTGCACATGGTGGACTATTTATTGAACATAATACAGTAAAATGGCCGTTGCGTTCTGAGAAGCGTTCCACCCTATATACATTATATTACATAATTATGTCCTATAGTTAATCCTTCAACACACATCGACACACATTATTCGAAATGCACCCAGGGGTTATGCTCCGAACGCCCTCGCGAATGATCCTGATAGGATGTACTTCATCATCTCTAGCTTTTTTGTCAATATGTGCAATCGAAGGAAGAAACGGCTACAATGTACAAAACCTTTGTTCAAATTGATAATCTGTCCATTCAGATAATACTATTACAAGAGGAAGCCCTTTCTTCTCATTTTTATCCATTGTAATTCCCACTAAACTTTGATATTGGATAGGATGATTTATCGTCTTGCTCAACTGCGCACAAGGAACATGTTAATCTGAACGAACACACCACAGCAAAAATCAATTCTAGATACTTTCTTCTACTTCAGTAATTTACCAATTATGTATGTCTCATTTTGGTATACATGTGTGAAATGACGAGTGTTGGAATAGCTCCTAGTGCTCGTAAAAGGTTAATAGTATCAACAAGTTGCTACTCTCTACGTGTTGGCTGATACAGCTCACATGGCAATAGAATACCACTCACATTATAGAGCAACCATTTATCCCATTGGATACTGATGGTTGGTCCCATATCACAGATGCATGGGGAACATTCACCGATGCTCTTTATTGTAAGGGTCAACAGAAATGTTGAATGCACATGTATGTCACAATCAATCCTGGTAGATGCCAAATTAAATAACAATTGCCAGAATTGACCCCCATTGCTGCTACCAGGGTAAAACACCATGGATGCATCAACTTTGGACATGGTCGGACAGTTCCCTGTCCTGTACCTTAAAGATTTCAGGATTAGATGCATACAATCTATACAAAATCTCGCTTCTATGCGGCTGTTTTGAATTCCTACACCATTTTCTTTTGTTCCTGTTCAGTCTTTAATGTCACAAGTCAACCCATTTATTACACCCCTAGTTTAAATGTCCCAGCATACACCCATTCACCCTCCCGCCTACCCCTGTCCCCAAACACCCACCCTCTACCACACAAAACCGCCCATCTCCCTCCTGTTGTCACATGTTCCAGCCATTACCGGCAGGGGGCTCTATGGGACTGGGAGAGTCATCTATAGTAGGTGCTCCTAATCTCTTATAAGGTGATCCTTTGCTAACATTATCCTCGGCCTTAATCTTCTTAATCTCCTGCACGGCGGGAAGATGAGGCCATTGGTAGCCGGCCTCCTCCAGGAGGAAGTTACTGATCAGGTTGCAGAGCTTCTCCCTATTCTGTTTGTCCTTGATAAAGGGCATAACGGCCTCAGTGTCACGACTGCCCACCAGGGTTTCCGTTTGCACCACCAGTTGGCTCTTCTGTTGGTCAGTCAGTGACCGCAACACATGCAGCATTTCCGAGAAGGCTTCATCGTAGTGCTTCATGTGGTATGCCTTGCTGCCAGCTGTGGGGGGTAAAATGGAGGCAATTCAACGTGAATGTAAAGACAATGGTGGTTATTGTACAAGTAGTTACTTGTTATGACTGATCTACGAGCTGTCTCTGTCTAGCTGTCTCTGGCTGTCTGTCTGTCTGTTGGTCTATCTATCCTATCTATCTCTCCAGTAAATTGATTTACCCATATTTGATAATGAGGAACTAGATTAAGTTGAGCTTTCCGATTTTAAGCTGTTATATTTATAGTAATAATTATACTCTATTCTGCTCAGTAACAACTCATGGATATGATCTTTAGGGTATAATAAATATCTACATTGGTCATAAGCTGCTCACGTCTAAAGTCATCAAACTGCTCACTGACCTACACCTGCTCCTATAACGAGTCCTATCGGGCCGCCTAGTACCGTGCCAGCCAGCACGGCCCCCGTCACCAGACCCACCCTCTTCAACCGTGCTGAAACAAAAGGTACAAAGATGATTAGAGTAGAGATAAAGACATTATATCACAGTTTGCTGGGAGAAGAAACTGCATGCCTGTATTACAAACATGCTTGCAGTACGTACTACAAACCAATCACTGGGTATAAGTCAGATTTGGATATGTGTGAATAGCTGCATATACGTGTTATAAGCCTTCGACAATATCCTCATCTGGCACCTTGGACAATCACCCTGTCCTTGTCTTATAACACTTATACAGCCACTCACTTGTACCGTATCTACTACTTACATCACTCAGTGACATCTGTAGAAGTTGGTTCAAATCGGCTCAACTATCATGGTACGTGCCAGGGTCCAAAGCCACTTTGTGTTATACTACTCACTGTTTCTACATTTGAAACACCCATAGAACACTGGTCTTAAAGTGCTACATGTACTTAGCATGGGTCATTAAGGCACACTTATGAGCTCTAAACAGGGGAAGTGCATCCATAAACTACTGACAAGTATTCTGCAAGACCTCTTTAAACTCAAGTACAGTCATGTAATGCTAATCTCGCATTACGGGCCTGGGCCAGGGCCCACTTCATGATAGCTACTACTCACAGATCGTTCTTTGTCATTGGTTTACCATTGACACTAATGTAATCTACTCCTGTTGATTATCTACTCTGCTGAAAAGTTAGATAACGGCTAAAGCAAGAATCTATATTTGATGAAATGTTCATTAAATGCGTACAGGAACCTCTACCGTAGACTGATTAAACAATGTGGGCGGCTAACATCATTAAAGCCAGATTGATTTCTTGCTTAAACAGCCTTTTGGTAATTTGATCTTAATTCATGTTAATTACGTTTGTATCCCAGACGTGAATGGGAGGCCTTTAAGGCCGTTTAATCTATTTCTGTGTATATAAGTGATTGATTTTACAACCAGCTTTGATGGGACCCCCGTAGAGTCCACATGGTAAATGATTTATAATCTGTTTCTAGTGTTTACTTAACAACAGTCAGAATAGAATTGTAATCCGATTATAGTCCCTATAATAGCCAGGGTGCAGTAACGCTCTCTGGTGCTAAACCCAATAAGAGACCTTAATGCACTGAATTATTTATATAGGCAGGTCTGATTAGACTTCTGGGAAGTACTTTGGCATTTCGTGAGTGATGCAGTAATTAACGTACTGGTTAAGCACTTACCCTTTCAATTGGTTGTATTTATATATTCATTTATACAAGATAGACTGACGTCCACTGATATCAGAGTATACTATACTTGTACGAGTTTTATATAAACTCAACAGGTACATTATATTGACACAGGCACCAGCCAATCCAAACCATTTTCACGTCAGCTCCATATGCAAGAACATGGAGATATTGATTACTAGTACTCTTATCATGCGCAATGCTCAAGTCCGTGAAATTAACCCTCTTGTATTTCATCAAAGTCAACATTGCTCATCGATTAGCGATGGCAAACATACCTTTCCTAAGTTCAATGCACACTCTGGTGAGTCTCCCTGACATAAAGGTGTAGGAGACTCATGGGGCGGGGGGGGGGGGGCGATTTTGACCCATCTTGAGAAGGGGTGGAGGCGTAAAAGCAACAAAAAAAAAGCAACAGTGCGTCACTATAGTTCAAAGGATGGGAGCAAGATTTGTCCGGCACCTTCGGCCTTACTTCTACTATGTGCCAATCTATGAGACATGACACGTGTTGTTGCGTTGGGGAACTACAAAGGAGAGCCTAATCATTGACGTATATAAATCACGGAGTATACTTACTTAGATGGAGTGTCTTAGTGTCTGGACTCTCCAAGGCGGATACCAGTGTCTGGAAGTAGGCCTGGGTGTGGATGTTAGCCTGCAGGTACGACATAGTCAGATCTCTGCTTCCACTCCTCTCAACGCCTACCCATTATAACCTCCTGCAATATATCATAAATAAATAAATATTAGTACGATAGAAATGACAGCTTATCATGAATGTTGAGTGATGATTATGTTTTGATATGCATGTATTGGCGCTGATGGTAATGGCAATTATATCAGAGTACGGTAGTTTACATAGGGAGCCTAATGATAGGAGGCGACGTCTACTTGTCTACGTTATAAAAACATCTATTCATTTCAGTCCTGTTAAAGCACAAGTGATGGCAATGGCTAATGAGAATATGACCAACTCAAGTAAAAAGTCTCTGGACTTATACATTATCTAAATCATGTCTGGCTCTGGTTTACTCAAGCGAGTTTAATTCATAGTTATTCTTTGTGGATTGATAAGTATATAGAACACTATAACCCTAAGCTTATTCTATCGTTCAATCAGTCCTGACCCAACCCTCTAGAATATGAAATAATCCATCTCAGAGGTTAAATAAACCCCTCCAACTGTGTGGGGTATTCCATGTCGTCCAATAGCATCCTCTCTGGAGTGAACCTTACAAGATGTTTTTCGAGCTAATTGCTCTCCTAGAGATCTTTGTGACAGACAAGTTAGACAGTTACCATCATTGAGAGAATCCTTGAAGATGTTCTTTCTGGGGTTAATCAATATCTCTGGACTCTCTCCCTCCCTTATTATGTCCTCCTCATCACCCCATTTGGTTAACGTACTGTCGATAACAGATCGCTGTCATCCATTCAGGGACCCTACACTGGTTTCGAAGTTTTCCTCATAGTTTAGAATGGATCTAGGTAGCTTCCCTATAATTAGCAACAACTAAGTTACAGCCCCTTCCTCGGATATAACAGGGCACAATTGATTAGCTGCCAGATTTGGTTGAAAAATACGCTGTTCAGTAGGTGGATATTTAATTGAAGAAGTGAGAATGTGTACTCGGTGTTAGCCATTGGGCGTAACCTGCACCAATATGTTACTTACTGGAAACTGCACCATCGGGTGATATTTTGAAACCTTATTCTTTCAATGGTCCAACGGCATCTTTTTTATTGCATGGTAAGTAAACATTCTCATCAATGTTAGTAAACTATTATGCAATTTATAGTACTTCAAATATATGACATTAACACTTAATAGCACCACACCATGCTTTGGGAATTGGCACTTGGCACGAGTATCCAAATATCCATGTATATGTCGGCTAGATACAGGCATTATCCAATGGTACCAGCAGAGGGTTATAGGTTGTCAATACAGGTTTATTGATCTAAGAGGCTTGGGTACAAGACCCGACAGGGAGAACCCTGTGATAAATTATGGGTAAGACCCCGGATAATATTACCAAACAGAGAAATAGAGCGAGACATATAGGCAGCCAAGGGCAGGGTGAAGAAGGTGTTACCTATATCGTCAACAACCTCTGCGCCTATATTATTTCTGGTGGGAAAGGTATTTCAACAGTTAGATCTTTAATATAAGGCTTATTTCTTAATACCACACCCCTGGTATTCACACTTTCCTTATGGTATATTCTATATAAGTAACATGACGACAAGGCTCATAATAATAATGTTATATTAATCTATATATCGCATTTTATATCCTTAACATCAAACTTATGGGCATATACTCAATGGTAAAGGGAGGGAGATGAATTCCCCCTTTTCTCAGGAGTCAAAGGGTGGGACTCTAGCAGATGGCACTATAGGAGGGTCCACTCCCTTGTAATCTACAGAGTAGTGGTGTTAGTAAAGAACCTGTGAGATATAGATTAGATGAGGAGCACATCAGAAGACCACAGAATCCTCATGTGGTTGCCAGAGGCCTGCTGGAGGGTAGAGGCCCAACTTCTGAGAAAGTTCCCGTATACAAATAGACATCAGTGGGGTATATTGGAGGTATTGGCCTCATCGTCATATAGATATAGGACGTCAGCAGATCTATATTAGGGTATTTTAGGTTGGAGGTTATGACGGTTGCAACACGATGCTATAGTTTTTCAATCTTATCTCACTGGTCGTGAATATGCATGATTAAAACAATATTAAATGTGAGATTTTTGCGGAGTAAATAATATAATATTATTGGAATGTATCTATTGGTTTAGTAAGGCTAGTTATTATTTTTATAAAGCACATGTGTACACATTTGTGCCCCTAACAAGCTATTCACACCATTGTCTTATAAAGAAAAGAAAGTATAGTGATGGCCTTCTTATGGACGGCATAAGAAGGTAGACAATGATACATTATGTCAGCATCATATCATCCATGAGATTATATAAACGGCTCAAGGAATGGTAATGAGTATTATCGATGTATCCATCCTCCCTCACAAAAAGATATTTCAGCCTCAGAGATGACAATTATGGCCTCTTCAAAGTCTAATAATGTGGTTCCCATTCTATCCTTTCACTGAGCAATGGCAGTCCACGAGCAAAACACATAACGCCACTCCTTCATCTGTTTCCTTCCATCTCACCCAATAACTATTCATCTTGTGTTACATGAGCTGCTCACTTTAATTATGACCTGCGCGTCTCATTAACAGAAAGAAATCAGTAAATACCTTTTCAACAAAGAGCTTAGTCAAATGTCTTGCGTATTGCTATAAATGTGCAGTGTGGTAAAGTTTTGCCGGTACATGTCCCCGAGAGACTATTGCATTAGTTGCTCATTTATATATATAAAGTTCCATAAGTTTGTTCCAATCACTATTGGCCATGTCCCATGGGCGAGTTAGCAAGCTGCTCCTTGTGTTAGGTACAAACACATTTCCCTTTTCCCTCAGTAAGCTTGTAAATCTCCCAAACCTCCAGATATGTGAATATCCATTTGTGCAGTCAGCAGGGTGAAAGGGTTATAGATAAAAACAAGAATCCAATACGATTATGGGTGTCTGGGAAAACAGGGAGACTCTGTGGAAGCAGACCCAGAGGGTGTCTGGTAGGTGGTGGTGACTTGTCCGTATAGTATTGTTGTTGGGGAGGCACTCTAGCAGGAAGTAGTAGTTATTGCCTGCAGTGTTGAGGAGGCTGGGACTATAGGGATGTAGCAGGCCAACTATTGTAGTGTCCAGTAAGGCTTGGTGTCCCAGTGTTGGTCTACTCGTAGGACGTTCACCTCACGTGCCGTAGGTAAGCTGTGCACTTGCCGGTTGGAGCCAGAGCTTGTTTAAGAAATCAGTACCTATCGTCAATAAATTGTTATCAAGTCCTCAAGGACTGGACATGTGAGGAAGAGGAAGGTATGGTAAACACCAACTATTGAGAGCAGATGGAGGAAGATCCCATACCTAGGTTAGATACTCATTGTAACTTTTATAACTATAATATATGATATCATATTTTAGTCTACGCTGGTACTCCACAGACTCCTCTTTGTTATTGCTCTTGGGAGTGAACGGTCGGCCTGTGGGAACCAGCGATATGATCGGGGGACAAGATGGTACCTTGCAGATGCGAACCCGTTACAGTGCTATAGGCATGGTGGGTAGGGTGGTGATGGAAGTGGTGCCCAGTGGTGGTGGACCCTTTGGGCAGAGTCAATAATCAATAGAACGTTCCCCTGAAGGGGGTATAGGGGGCATGTAGAGGGGTTAGGGTGGATAGTGTATCCACACTCCAACATGCCCATCCTGTCACGTGCCACCACCCGGCATGAGACCCTCCCCTATGTACAAGTGTCACCATACTGTCTCTTTATCCATCCCCTTTCTCCCCCTAACGACCCTAGGGTCAAACCCCTTTCTCTCTTTATATAGTATTCATTCCCTAGTTTGTGTTAAACTTCCCCCACATCTCCAGCCTCCCTTATCATTGTCCCCCGCCCTAACATCCATCTCTGGGCCTCGGCCTCTGTGTGTGTCTCTCTTCTTCTAGTCTCAACCCTCTTCCCTCTCCTACCTTTCTCTTTCGCTTCCTGTCTTTCTGCTTTCCCTGCTAACCACCCCCCCCCACCCACTCACGTCATTCGTCTTCAGGCCACACATCGATAGGGTAGAGGTATAGTCATAGTAGTAGAAGAACTGTCGGGTTGCAGAGGGCTTAGGGCCAGGAGTCTCTGAAAAATAGACGCTTGGGGCGAAAGCCATCCAATAAAGGAGAAAGGGTCAATGCCGTCCTGGCCTAACAAATAGACAGGGTAGAAAATTGGGATTTATTTGGTGATGAATTGAGCCAATTTCCTCCTGGAACACGTGTAATGCCCAGTGTTTACTATTGTAGAGTCCTATCTTATTCCACAGCGCCTTTCACGTTATTCACTCCATCTTCTCTCGATCAAAGGGGGCTTAAAAGAGGTCTGTTCAACCTGCAATGCAATTTGCTGCCCTATTCAGCAATTGAGGGCTAGTATATTCACTGCTACCTAAGCAGGCATATACACGTGCATGCCAAGGGACCACTGACAATGCATCTATTCAGGTTTGTATTACAACCTGCAATTGGCCTAACAATCCTATTGACTTTAATGCATTCAATCAGGCAGTCCATGCATCCCCTCTTAATTAAACTGCAATACAATTACCCGTCCGAATAGAGCTGTAATTTGGTAGTTTGGTCAGGTATAAGGTGAATTGCTGACTTTGTACACTTTCTGAGTGTATGTCTACCATTTGCATGATTCTTTATTATCAATTAAAAACGGCAACATGCATTTGACCTTTTGTAATACCAAATGTGTGCGATGAACCCAAAACATGCCCTATATATTATCCCCTGCACCTAGTTGTCTATGATATACTGTCTCTTGTGCTCTTGTGACTCTGTAGACCGTTCTTCACGTCTATTCTTCAAATCTGTAGCTTTGGCAAATAAATACATTTGTACAGTGCATACACTTGTATAGTATTATTTTGCTCCACACTTAGTCCAACTAATCAAGGAGGAGTGGGGAGCCGATGACCAAGCATAAACCAGATATATTATATATCGGTGTTGGTATTAGCATCGACTATTTCCTGAAAGAGCCATATATGTGTAAATTGGATGCGTATCAGCCTAATTCAGTACCCGGTAGTTCTAATCAGCAATACACAGGCGCTAGTGGACACAGGCGTTAGTGGACACGTTTTAACTAACTGCCTGTTTTCCGGCCGATTCCCATTTTCGCATCCTTAAATCAGCCTTGAATCACCATTTTGCCCATTTTAAATTCCCATGATATCACTAAAAATGTGCCGTCTGGTATCAAGCAGCGTGTTAGTCAATTGCCATATCGCTGAATTCCTAAAGCATCCATATTCCTAAAACGTATAAAGCTTCTTCTATATAGCTCACAGCTTTGTCAGTATAAAGGGAAAGTAAGGAGAGTGCGGAGTCACCGCCCTTGTTATACACAGACATTCCCATACGGATTCTTCTTTAGTTATAATTATCAAAAGACACCCAATGTGATTAGAGCTGTTATAGTCCTCTCTTTCCAGTGACATACATATATTCTTGAAGCTCTACTGATGTGGGCCGACAACAGGGCCAATGATAAGGCTTAGATTTTGAATCATGCGGCCCGCACTGCACATCACGGATCTAACAACCTCCGTTAGTGTTATAGGGGGAGCTCTGTGTGCACTGCATGCCCCTGGTGTCCTAATGTCCCACTAGGCAATTGCATTGGCCAGCATGTGGAGTGCATGGCTCTGGTTCAATGGTTGTATTACCATTGATTTGCCTGCACCCTGGAGGCATTTGAGCTTGAAAGGGCCCCTCTGTTATGGCTGGTGCCCTGTGCGATATAGGGCTGCAACAAGTTCTCTGTGGGCTGTGTAGCACCATGCCTGTATCATAGTAGAATGAGGCAAACACTTATATATGCAGGGAACTCAATGAAACTGGTATACTCATAAGTATTACAGTAAAATCTCGTTATAAGGAGCACCTTTTGGCAGGGCAAATCTCCTCCTTGTAACCGACCTTCCTTGTAACCGATTTTGGTCTTAACTTGCCTATGATGAGGTAATTGCTCCAGAAATTGCCCCCATTGTGTCAGAACATGGACATTCTAAGGAAATTTAAACCACAGCGGAGGGCTAAGACAAAGGAATTCACACCTTGGTTATTTCCACTTAGACTCACATAACCTCACAGCTATAAGGGTGCCAGCCAGTTTACTGTGGTTATTTTGAGTTACCCTCTCACAACCATAGTCTATCTATTACGTAACCTGCCACCCACCTACCCTCTTGGCTCCAGATGGGTCAAAAGCGACCTGGCGACCTGGGCTGTTTTCCAGGCGACCTGGTACATTACTAATAGCGACCTGGCGACTTTTGTGAAAGTTTGATTATAGCAAATATGGTTTGAAAAAGCGACTTTGTGATCTGGGGCCCTTAATATCGGCGACTTTACGACCTGAGGGGAGACCCCTCTGCACCCTTGGGCCGACCACACCACAGGTGAAGCCCCCACAAAGCCCCGCCTCCCCCTGTCCCTTCCCCCCCCTCCAGGTCCGTACCTACACCCCTGTGCCGCCCACATCAAAGCAGGTGAAGTCCCCACAAAGCCCTGCCTCCTCCTGCCCCCCAGGTCCGTACCTACACTCCTGTGCCGCAAGCAGGTAAAGTCCCCACAAAGCCCCGCCTCCCCCTGTCCCTGCTCCTGTCCTCCCCCCCCCCCCGGGAAGTCCTGACAAAGCTCCACCTTTCCCTGCCCTCCCCCCCCCCCCCACTCACAGGTCCGTACCTACACCCCTGTAGGCCGCCCACATCACAGGGAAGTCCTGACAAAGCCCCCCCCCCCCCCCCACCTTCCCCTGCCCCCACCCTCACAGATCCTCCATTTTTCAATAAAAAAAAATAGCATACTACCCAGTATATTGAAAGAATTTGCTCCTTACAAACGATTTTTGGCTAGAAATGCTCGTTCTAAAAGTATTTTTTTACTATAGAAAAGTATAGAATGGGATTTGGCAAAGCAAATGTGCTCCTTATAACCGTCTGCTCCTTATAACCGTCCTCGTTATAACGAGATTTCACTGTATCAGCATTTAAGTTAAAAGAGGGGTCCTTTACTGGGCAGGCTTCCTTCAATATCCTGAAGATGAGCCAGCAGTCTTCATCCCCTTCTAGGGCAAAGCTGGTGGCCGGCAATCTACATCCCTTCCTGGTGCGATGATGGTGGCCGGCAGTCTGCATCCCTTCCTGGTGAGAAGATGGTGGCCAGCAGTCTGCATCCCTTCCTGGTGAGAAGATGGTGGCCAGCAGTCTGCATCCCTTCCTGGTGAGATATGGTGGCCAGCAGTCTGCATCCCTTCCTGGTGCGAAGATGGTGGCCAGCAGTCTGCATCCCTTCCTGGTGAGAAGATGGTGGCCAGCAGTCTGCATCCCTTCCTGGTGAGAAGATGGTGGCCAGCAGTCTGCATCCCTTCCTGGTGAGAAGATGGTGGCCAGCAGTCTGCATCCCTTCCTGGTGCGAAGATGGTGGCCGGCAGTCTGCATCCCTTCCTGGTGAGAAGATGGTGGCCAGCAGTCTGCATCCCTTCCTGGTGAGAAGATGGTGGCCAGCAGTCTGCATCCCTTCCTGGTGAGATATGGTGGCCAGCAGTCTGCATCCCTTCCTGGTGCGAAGATGGTGGCCAGCAGTCTGCATCCCTTCCTGGTGAGAAGATGGTGGCCAGCAGTCTGCATCCCTTCCTGGTGAGAAGATGGTGGCCAGCAGTCTGCATCCCTTCCTGGTGAGAAGATGGTGGCCAGCAGTCTGCATCCCTTCCTGGTGCGAAGATGGTGGCCGGCAGTCTGCATCCCTTCCTGGTGAGAAGATGGTGGCCGGCAGTCTGCATCCCTTCCTGGTGAGAAGATGGTGGCCGGCAGTCTGCATCCCTTCCTGGTGAGAAGATGGTGGCCGGCAGTCTGCATCCCTTCCTGGTGAGAAGATGGTGGCCGGCAGTCTGCATCCCTTCCTGGTGAGAAGATGGTGGCCGGCAGTCTGCATCCCTTCCTGGTGAGAAGATGGTGGCCGGCAGTCTGCATCCCTTCCTGGTGAGAAGATGGTGGCCGGCAGTCTGCATCCCTTCCTGGTGAGAAGATGGTGGCCAGCAGTCTGTATCCCTTCCGACTTCTGGCCACCATCTTCCCAGTCTCGGCTCGCCACAGACTGAGGAATTACTCAGTCTGGGAGAGCTGAGCCAAACGGCTCAGGACGTTCTATTGGTGCGCGCGCATCATTTACACTCGCCAATCATCATTCAGCTATCCCACAGAACGTCACTAAATTACGCCCGGCGAGTGCACCCATTTCCGGGAACTAAGGCCAACGTTCTATCTGCGACCAGGCCCAGTGTGGGCTTGACCGTTACCCTGGGACTGGAGCGTACGAGGCTGCCATCTTCCCCCTGTGAGAGGATGCAGACTGCTGGCCACCATCTTCCCCCTGTGAGAGGATGCAGACTGCTGGCCACCATCTTCTCCCTGTGAGAGGATGCAGACTGCTGGCCACCATCTTCTCCCTGTGAGAGGATGCAGACTTCTGGCCACGATCTTCTCATCCTCTCCTGGTGAGGAGATGGTGGCCAGCAGTCTGTATTCTCTCACAAGGAGAGGATGGTGGCCAGCAGTCTGTATTCTCTCACAAGTAGAGGATGGTAGCCAGCAGTCTGTATTCTGTCCCAGGAAGAAGATGGTGGCCAGCAGTCTGTATTCTCTCACAGGGAGAAGATGGTGGCCAGCAGTCTGTATTCTGTCCCAGGAAGAAGATGGTGGCCAGCAGTCTGTATTCTCTCACAGGGAGAAGATGGTGGCTAGCAGTCTGTATTCTGTCACAGGAAGAAGATGGTGGCCAGCAGTCTGTATTCTCTCACAGGGAGAAGATGGTGGCCAGCAGTCTGTATTCTCTCACAGGGAGAAGATGGTGGCTAGCAGTCTGTATTCTCTCACAGGGAGAAGATGGTGGCCAGCAGTCTGTATTCTGTCACAGGGAGAAGATGGTGGCCAGCAGTCTGCATCCTCTCACAGGGAGAAGATGGTGGCTAGCAGTGGATAAACAGCTGCAGTAGCTGTGTGACGTGGGGAAAGGTGACTCAGCTGGGGTCAACACCCGAACCTGATGGATGAGGGGTGTAGTGGGAACGTGAGGTCAGTGCATGATATACTGACCACTACTAGACCACTACAGCGACGCCTCAATGGTCTAAGGGTTACAGTCCATCTCTCAGTATTTGTCCATGCTGACAGAGGCTGGCCTGATGAGCAGCTTCACACACAGAAAAGGTCTGGTCACCTACCCAAATGTGTAATATTGTGCTGACTCAGGTCACTGTTCTGAAATCATTTCCATAGCCCTAGGGACTATTTGCATATTTGACATGTTTGCATATTTTTTACCTTAAAGGCGCACTGAACCCACGACGTCATTTGCGTACAAAACTCGGCAGGGTTAGGTCCTCACCTCAGTGCGCCTTTAAACAAATATCGGTAAGCCATCGGCAACGATCTTGTCTACATTATTGATAACACGATTTGAAAGGTTGCATATTCTGCTCATTGTAATGTGAAACACATATCTCCCTTGTTTGTCCAGCTATGGAGTATATCATATCTAATAACAACATGACTGTGTTCCCTTTGATCTGCAACTGATGTTGTTATTAGATAAGTACATAATATGGCACAGCCCATGACCCAGCCTCCCTGGGTTTAAAGTTTACTAAACCACCATCCAATGGGAGTCCTATGATCCACCAACACAGAACTCCTAGATTACCCCACATCATACACCCATATCTTTACGAAAAGTCCCATATATAGGGGCATTGAACTGTGGAACCTCCTTAAAGTCTCCTGTCATCTGTGCCTAAACAGAACTTTGTATTCAAAACTAAATAAAACCTGTTAAGACCTTGTTTGCTGAAGCAACAACAGCTGCATTAACCCCACACTTTATAGTGCACAAGCCCGACATACTACTATACTAATTTTACTTCCACTGTATCCTCTGTATTGTGATAATGATGTTGATAACGTATGTTGTACCTTTCTTGTATCGCATATAGTCATAGTTTTATACGCTAATGTCCCCTATTTTGTCAGATACAGGAATCTGATTCACAATCTGAGACTGCTAACATTATTAGAAACGCACACTGTTCTGTCATGTTGAAGCCATACTTATCTGACAATTTACTGATAACTACACAATGGGATAGACACTGCCGGAGGTACACTAGAGTACATATGGCACACATGTAAACATGATGCCCATCCCTTAATGTATCATTGCCTACAGAGTACTGCTCTTATAGTAACTGTGATGCATGGATAGCAGCTCTATACTGGTTGTTGTCTCCTATTCCTGTATCCGAACCCCAATGTGACTTTTTCATATTGATGTAACCAACACATAAGAGGTGTCCTGGGAGGGTGTGCAATAGCAAATATTGGCCGTAATCTGCTGTATGGATATGTTATCTCATGGTTGCCTGTATTTGACCAGTCCAACAAATACCATGTTCATATGATGTTGATTTGTGATTATATTATGCTAATCATGCAACAATTGCTATCGCTATCTTTGTAAAGTCACCTTGTGTAATAAAGATATGTATAAACTCAATACTATAAATGGTAAAGCATGGTAACTATCAAAATACCACTCCTCAATTTTCAGTCCCAGTGTGATGAAATTAGATTCAACGCCCTCAACATCACCTGAATATCAAATTAAACTTACCAGATACAGAACTCCCCTTCTCCCCAGTGAAATGTCCTGTCCACGGCAGCACGCTTAAGTCCACAGCAGGCTACAACTTCCTTGTCAAGAATCAGATTTTCCTGTCCATAGTGGCTGAGAGTTGGCTATCTAGATCTACCTTCTCCAGTGGTAGACTGGTGGACGGGACTGTCGGCAGTAGTGCACTACTGTCTCTTGTCAGTGAAAGCAGGTCGAACCTAATCAATCTCTTATCCCTCCCCTTAGTAGACCTTTCCGATAATCTCACGTATAGACTATAGTCCACCACCTGTCAGAACACTGAGATCACCTGCGGGTTGTTAGGAAGGCTTTATCTGTTATCGGTGGTGAAGGAGGACATGGTCTCATATCTTGATAGGTTCTTGATCACAGTAGGTCTAAACGGGATCATGATGATAGGACGGAAGAGTTGGGGAGGGAGGGGTGTCGAGGATGACCAAACTATATGTGGGCGTGAAAATAAACCAACCCCGCTTATTTGATTAAGATTAATAATGATCACTCTCCAATATAGAATCGCACTTATGATAGAACTATTTTGGGATTACCTACACATGTATCGTCTGGGGATAACCCGATGTTGAGCAATACTGTGTTCCTATTTTCTGGGCTCTATTGATAGTAATAGCGGGTTTAGAATGTGGGCCGACGTTCTTCACACTAAAAACAATCCCATGGCAATCATTGGATTCATCATATATAAAGAGCATGGCTTGGGGCAACCCTTGGTCATAGCTCGTTATACTGATGTTTTTCCCCCAGTTGTTTTCATTTTGAGTACACCTGCATAAAACCAGTGCGAATAATTATTTATACTGGACCAAAGTCCAGAAGGACATAGGATTATGTGGTGCCACGATGGTTATGGAAATTCGATAGGCTTGCGTGCAGTGGTACATAACCCCTGTTGACCCACGACAGAATGATGTATAGTTTCTGAGTTTGCCGGAGCAGTTCTGTGCGAGCTAGATGCCCCTCTCTGTCCTATATGTGGGTTTCCCAAGAGGTTCAACACGCGGTTGCTGCGTATGGGCCTCATCACCCTAAAGGGCACTTTGGTAGTAATGACAAATGTCGCCTTATTTATACAGTGCACTTTTATATTTACTTTTCGTTTATACTTCAGCAACATACATTCTCATTATTAATCTTATTCCATAAACTCCTCACCCTGGTCGTTCAGTAATATACAATTGGGCTCGCCATACTCTCATTATGTATGTGGATATTTCGTTTAAAGTAAAATAATGTATTTCATGATATATCCCTAGTATGTCGCATGTGATTCGCAGACTACTGGTGGATGCAGCGCCCGAGAAGTGGACGAGTACATATCTGACTGGCCCTCCTTTTATATGAGACCAATAAGGGGTAACCTACCTATTACTCGATGATGGGGGGTATACGGCAGTTTTATGTGCCAGACCGCCACTGTTATCAGTGCGACACTCCCAATGTCGAATATATGTAGGATTGGCCATACTCATAGTTAAAAAGTGACAGAGAATTTAATCATAATATAGCTTAGGGAGAAGAGAGTCGGTACCATTATGAATGGTTGACCCCAGTAAAAGTGGCTTGTTCTCGTTTCCTGCCTGTTATGCCTACCTTTACTGTTAGAAACAACCATCTTTATAGACATTCCAGCATGCATTTACATAATCGCTGGATTCCGGGCCTCATAACACAGCTAAGGATGCATTAAGCTATACGGTTAGCAAGGTGAGGGAGTCTACCAGATGAGGTAGTAAGGCATACCAATTTGTCTGTCTATAGATCTGAAAGCCTGCACTCTAACTGTCTCCTCCCACTGACCAACACAGGGATTTGGTAATGCCTGGTAACATTTCTTTTATGAAGATTGCCCAATGGTCAAAACTCGTTAGGAGAATTGATTATTATTACATGCATAATACGGCACTGTTTATGACTTTCTGACTTAATTGTTAGCAAGACCTTCTCTATAGTAAGATCGCGACATTAATGTGTTTATGTTTATCCCTGAGCAGCCAGAGAAGGGGCACAGTACACTGACAGTCTTAATGCTCTGAGCCTTAGTCTGATGTGGCTGTCCCAGGGATTTTTGTCAGAATGACGAACTGATATTCAAAAATGACTAAGGCGAAACAAAATATGACTAAGGCCTTATACTCATAGGGATGGAATGACTATGGTGGGTTGGTCAGTACTGACTATACCTGATAGTATTAATTAACAATGGTTGGTCGTATAGGGAGCCAAAAAATGACTAACAACTAACTAGGTTCCTCGCCATTGACTAAACTCTGGAGCCTAAAGAGATCTGTGTATTTGGTAATGGGTGGCGTACACAAGGGTGGTGAGCTGCATGTAAACGATGAACAAGGTAGAACATACCTCTGCATTATAGTAGTGCATACTATTGTCAGTACAAAGCACCCCACTATGGTCGATTGAATATATGCAGTGACATTTTTCCCATATTGTCCACAATAGAGCTACAGTGTAGCCATGCAGTGCAGGGCCATTTTATTTGGGGCGAATATGAAAGGCAACTGATTTGCATTCATGCCAATGTTACCAATGGTCGCGGCAAGAGCCACACATTTATATCACCCACAATAATGTATATTGAGAGTTTCGCCGTGGGAGTTCTATACTAGGTAAAATGTGTGCGTTGAAATATTATACAATGCTGCTAAATTTTGAATCAACTGACAAACGTACCGAACGAATACTTTCTACACGACGAAACCGTGGGATATAAAGCGGATCCAGAGTGAGGATGAGCAGCTAGGGATTGCTGTACCACACAAACGTGACCCAGACAGTTTAGACTGCTTTACCAGATAATTATGGCAAAGCCACAGTAGTTTAGGAAATGTGTATATTGGATAATGTCCCTGCGGAAAGAATACAGGATGTGTGTACAAGAGGAGCTCAGACCTTTTGTAGCCACATACAATTATCGGCACATTTTTCAATCCCTGGAGAGCATCAGTTGTGCATTTGCCTATTTGGGTCTGGGTAGTGTAAAGGCAATCAAGCCCCCAACATGTTTCTCTAATCCTGATCTCTACCCCATTCCAACTACGTACCTCACAACTACTAGCACACCATATTCTCACAATTCCATTTCCCATTTTAGACAAAACTATAAAGCAATGTCTTCATAATGAGTATTCAGACTGTGAATTGTGTGTAAGCATCTCCTTCTGGAAGGCCACTAATTTAGGAAGCAGTGGGAAGGTCACCAAAATGCTGCATGATAATGCGGGTTTTCTAAATGGAAACAATATAAGGTCTGATTCCACTTCATGTGCATACAATAGTTGGATCTATAAGCAAAGCTCAGTACTGTCACTTTATAGTTAGTGTCTCAGGAGGCTGAGGGCATCAGACGCTGTTAGTGGGACCATTTCTCACACTTTGCGTTACTCCAATCCTATGCACGCCAACTCTGATCTTCCATGACTACTAAGAGGCCTCATTTAGGGCCCTTCGTGTGACCCTGCATGTTGATCATCACCCCGGGTCCGATATTATAGTTGAGTCTAGACTTGGGAGTGCCTGTTTTTTATGTGAATGCTATATAAGTTCCCAGTCCCCCTGCCGTAAACCTATACTACCCGTTATGCAGAGGTCACCTTCCAGAAATTGTATAATGTATATACATATAAAGTTGTACAAAGAAATGGCATTCCAAGTTGGGAGACAAATAGGGTAGGAAATAAGAAGGATGCGTACTTAGGAACTATGTACAGTACCACACATAGCTGATTCAGCTCATTTATTCTCTGCTGCATATAGCCGGTCGGTATACTGGACAATGTCCCCAGGGTAGAAGAAGATACTATAATATATCTTTGCATGACTGCACTGCGGTATTTATAATGTGTCTGGTCAGCAAATATAAACAACCTGTACTATATAGGGGTAGGGATCCACAGAGATGTAAGCAACATAAAGATGAGGGTAGTACAGTTCATACCGTTTATAGCTATTATATACCAGCATCTTCTTCCAGCTCTGGAGGGGATCAGTTGCTGCATATGGTATACTGCCTCTCCTGGGTCTGGATAATGTAAATGCAACTATGACCCCATCCCACTATGCTACTTCTTTGGTATATCACCGGCATATGAGTCTTCGTCTTTCACATCGATGTTTAGCATTTAATGGGGAAAGTACATTCAACCAACCCCAACTCTTTCTACTTGGCTATGGGTTAATGGCAGTAATTGAGTTACATACTGCACCAGAGGGGGCATTCATGACTATACATTACCTTATGGCATCTGCTACCCTTTTCTAAAACCACCACCATGTTAGCACTGTATATAACATCTACAGTAAGACAAAATAATTATGTTATGCTCAGACGAGGTTAAAGGGTCACCCACGAACATACTTCCAAATTCATGCTATGCTTTCCAATGGCACCTCCACCTGTTTAAATGAAGGAGATATCTCCTCTAGCAGAATGAAATCATGCTTCTGTACCAAAGTGCGCCTGCGAGCACTAGTCCCTAAACATTATATTAGATGAAAAGTATTACACCAAAAACTGAATGTTTTTTAGAATTCTATTGTGCCTTATATAAAACATTTCACATATTTAGTGGCACCCCCTTGTGGCCTAAGCTGGTACTAAATATCCGTGTGCATGATCTAGGACTATACGGCCCATGTGCTGTTCTACCAATATGGGATTGTCGGCACAGGTGGCTGGAGGCATCAGAAGCTGTTAGTTGGACCATTTCTCACACTTAACCAAGTCCTATACAGGCCAACTCTGATCTTTCATGAATACTGAGAAGCCTCCTATAGGGCCCTTACCATTGTCCTGTATGCTGAGCATTGTGCAGTGTTCCAAATCAAACTGAGTTTATCATACAAACAAATTGTTCCGTTCAATTCACTAAGTGCTTTGAGCCAAAAACTTGATTATATTGGACATTATGATCACAATATCATTGCCACATCTGACTTCATCCCTTATGTGTAATATAGTACATGCAATACTATATTGTAAGGCACTGGATTGATAGGTATCCCAATCTATGCTATGGGTAGCACAAGATTGATGGTGTTGAACCTTTTGGGCCTCTGCAGAGTATTCATCTGGAACACAGATAGGGATGGTGATAGTTCCAGATTTGGAAAGGCAATCCATATGGAACACCCACAGGCTGAGCACTCCCAAATGTGCATTCCTCTAATATACATGGAGATGCAGGGCCTTTGCAATCCGACCCTTTAACCCCAGATGGGCCCTGAGACCTATTCTGCAAGGATTTATTGGCATCCAAGCCCTGACTTTTATGCAGATCCCTGCCTTGTATTCATTCATGGTGAATCATCATTGCTAGACAGATATAGACGCCTCTGCTACATCCGAGCATGGCGATGCTCTACTGCCAGCTTCTCCTGGAGTATATTGCCATTCCTACCATGTCAAATATTAATTTATCAGAATTAGTGTTCCCAATTTTATGAGTGCACTCCCTAATATATTATTTATAAGCTATCAAAAAGGCTAAGCGATATTTGTAGCTCTGGAATTTTGCCCTTTCTCAGCCCTGTGATCCACTTTCGTGAAAATCGACCATATTGTATACAGATGCTGCACACCTCCCATTATAACCCTGACAAAAAACAATTTTAGCTTGGATCCCACACTGTATGGTCATTCTCCACATGGTCCGTATTTAGAAAATAATCATACTTTAGAGGGGGACATACATGAGCACTCCCAAGGGTCACACAGAATAATATGATATCTCATAAACATGGATGAGCACTCACAGGCTTTGTTTTTCTCATCTGACTTCAGCGACTGTTTGATATGATACCGTACCGTCGTGTTTAAGCGCCCCGACGCTTATAACTTTGGAGGGGTCTTTACCCCCGGCGCTTATACAAGACAGGCGCTTATTCAAGATCCAGTTTTAGTGCTTAAGAGTAATTTCAAGACCCTCATACCCCCGGCGCTTATACAAGACCGGCGCTTATTCAATACCCGGCGCTTATACAAGACCGGTGCTTATTCAATACCCGGCGCTTAAACGCGACGGTACGGTACGTGGTGTGGGAGAGGTGGATTGCCTGGTCAGCCATCCAACTTACCACTTGTGATCTCATCGCATGTGGGGTTTCTATTCCCTGCTTGCTCCAAATATTCTCAAATCAACCGCACGTATCCCAGATTCAGTCATTTCCATCCCATTTCCTCCCAGGTACAGGTTTTATTAAATACTCAATTCCCTCTCCAAATTCACTGCACTTTCCCACTTCTTCTGCCAGAAACTTATCAGGGAATTTGGCAGTGAGGTCAGTTCTTGCGTTGTGCGTTGAGATAGGGAATATCTGTTGTAACCCCTTAATATTGTGACAAACATGATTGGTTTAACTTCTGATAAAATGACAGAACAACACCAATAAAGAAACACTGTTTGCCCATCCCACCATGGAAATCATTCTATGCTTATCTAAAAATGTCCGAAAACTAAATGGGTCATGCACAAATCAAAACCGATTATCTCACTAGGTACCTTTTACTTTGGTGTGATATTATCCGACTAATTGGTTAAAGCACCTGAGAATAAAAGATTGACCGAGAAAAGTTCATGTGTGTAGCAGGTCTATACCCAAGTCAGAAATGGATGGCATTGATTAGAAGATTCCTATCTTGACAACACATATAACAGCACAAGTAAGGGCACATTAAAGGCGCTACAGGTTTGAACCAAGATAAAAAAAAAGCTCCAATGTGTCCCAATCTGTCCATTCGCAAATCATAAAACGTGTACTCTAGGTGTGTCTGAAGGCCCACTTGCCAACATACGAAGACTGCATGTTATGGGTGCTCTCAGAGCTCAGACTCCATTAGACAGGGAAGGTTTGTTCCTAAATGGATCACAAAGAGGATAATGAGGGAATCTGGTACTGCTTCGACTTTCTCGGAGGGTTGTTGATTGATGATACCAGTAAAGGTTATTGATCGATACCAATGCAATAATAGATTGCCATATTGTCCCCTACATGCACAAGTCTGGTGCGATAGTAGAAGAGGGGCTGGCTTCATTATTTATATTCATTAAAAAACATACACCTGTTTTCTGAACTGGTGTGTTGATGCATTATGGCAAATGAAGAACCACAATTGTCAGTTAACATTGAACAGCAACTAAATTGCCTTTGATTTGCGCTATTTGAAGATTATTGCACTTCTATTTCTATGGTCAGTGGGAACTTGGTTCCATAGGGAGAAGGCATACAGTGTGCCTATATTGACCATTACACCCCGGGACGAAGAGGTGTAGCAGGCTGCCTACCATGGCTGATTGCATATATTCAGTGGTAGTTTTCCCAATGGGATGCCATTCTATTGTCCACAAGGGGGCGTCAGTGTAGCTCTGCTGTGCAGGGTCATTTTTGTGGTGATGAATGTGAAAGTCAACTGAATGGCTTCCATACCAGTGCTACCACTGGTTACAGCGAGTTATTATATGTGGATCTGTTAGAGCAGTGTATTCATCACCTGCTCAGAATAAGGTACAGCAGGAAATATGGGTGGTTCATTGTGGATAGAGAATGTGCATTGACATAGTAATATCATAGCACAGCGAGCACTGCTTCATTCTAAATCAACTGTCATGGTAATGGAACTGTTTGATATTAAATGTGTCCAATGTGAGAATAAGCAATAGTCGATTCCTGAATCATCCAAACATGACCAAGACAAATCATGGTGCTTTACCAGCCACTGCAAAGACCCTATACGTTATTGCTGGTAGATTGGGCATTGCCCCGGGGAGGAAGACTGACCTAGATGTCTGCTCAGTTTGCGTGTATTGTTGTACAAACAATGTGTCTGGCAAAGATGTAAATGCCATTTACAAAAGGAAATAAGAGATAGAAAGTATGGCAACGGTACAGGATGTGAGGACACGATGAGGTCCATCCATTTGTACATTACGCTGTGGGGAGCATCAGTGGCAACATATAACCCATACTGAACTGTCCTTTATTGTGCTTATTCGGGGACCTGCGCTTTTATGGACTTATGTTTCAGGGATCCTAGTCCTGCGCTTAATCAAGATCTGCACTCATTTGAGACCCCTGCACTTCAACGGGTCATTACAGTAATTCAAATTATATTTAATGAACTAATTATAATAAATAGGGATGCAAGCTGGACCAACCGAGACGGTGCTATAGCCAAAGTTATGGTACAGTAGACCCATCTGAGGTTGAAAGATTACGGGTGTCTAACTCTGTCATACCGTGTGCTATATGCAGGCATTTACTCAAAATATAAGCATCCTGCCCATGTTAAGGCTCTCTATAACATGGTGTATAAAAAGTAGAAGCAGTCGGTCATAATAAAGAATAGTATCCCATGTAGATACAGATTGACACTGAGGATACCAGTCTATACAAAAACCTGCCGGACACCTGCTATAGCTGACAAAAAGTCTGTCGGTTCGGCAGAGAGAGGGTTGCTGCCATTTCAAATAGCTGGCTGTGGTCTAGAGACTCTTGCCTATATGGTTACGGCTTGTAAATCAGACTATTATTAAGGTTTCTACAGCATAAAACAGAAAGCTTGAATATTTTCTGTAATGCTCAATTTGCATATTAAGGTGATTTATAACTGTAACATATAGGGGGACCCTATTCAATGTCATTGTCAGTACAAACACTTGCTTTACATTTCATTTTTAGATAGCATTATTGTACTCTGATATCCGGGCCTGAAAAAAGTAAGCTGGGCCTGCAAAGAAAAAAATCTGCAAGACCAAAATGTCCTGCATGGTCAAAAAGTTTTCATATCTAGACTGGGATACAAATATACTTATTCTCATCTGCCTTTATCTGAGTGCAGCAAATGATCGTGAATGTTCGTGGTTAGTGCATCAATAGGGGCTATATTTGGAATGAACTGTGTAATCATATAGCAATAAATTACCCTAGCAACAACCAAATATAGTATTTCTGATAGCACATCCCATAGCCTATAATGACCTTCTAGACCAAGATCTAAATCTGTCCAAATTAATCTCATGTATATCAACCCAGTTCCATCTCCATCCCTTTTCCTTTTCCCACATAATTGACTACACACATTATCTACCTCTACCTCACGTATGTCCCACTAGATCACAACATAATATATTCCCATCACATTGTACCCAACCGAAATAACAGCATATCCTTAGATTACTTCACACAACAACATCTAGGCCCATACATATCATGTTCTTTACCTTCTATCCTGCAGGCCCAACGGCATCCTGCAAAATAGAAAGATTTGAAAGCGGGTAAAATATCTCCGTCTAAACAGGCTCCTGCCATTACTACAAACCAATTACTGAATTTAATGCTGTTATGGCTAGCCATTATGTAGAAGATGTGAATGCAAATGGATCACAAATGAGATAATAAGGTTCTATAAGTGCTATAGAGATCTCTTTTTATGCAGGTTGCTCACTGATTGTAGCAGTAATGGGAATCAATCAATATTGCCACAATATCGGCATCTCAACTGATAAGACTTATAAATAGGGCAGGCTTATAAACCAGGCACATTGTAAAAAGTTGTTTCTGAACAGCAAAATGTGCTGTAACTACACAGTACTTTTGCTGTTTCGTTTTGATATACACATATTGATGTACATGTAGATATCTCTAGATATAGACGCCGGTTAACAGCAGCCTGTTGGAGACCTATACAGCTGTTTTCCCTGTACTATGAACGCTTAGACCTTGGATAGCATAATAGCATGGATTAAATGCTGCCACCTTCAACCAGTGACCAGCCGAAGGGACAAAATGGTGGCTTCAACAGGGTGACCATTTACACCATTATAGATAACAGTACAAACTTCACCCCCATGGCTGACTGAATACATGCAGTGACATTTCCCCCACTGGGAGACATCTTTTATCAACATTGGAGTGTCGGTATGGACTGCCACTGAGGGTCACTTTGGTATGTGTGCATAAATGAAGGCATATGAGCGACGTCTGCCAATGTTAGAGTATGTTATTCTCTCAGGATTGGTAGAACTTTATATTTACATATTTATGTCACTATATTTATATCATATGTGTTTTGGGAATCTCAGTATCTATAGCCAGATAGCTGTCTTTTATGAGAGCTTTAACTTTCAATGTTGCCCTTTGTGTTTTCATTAACATGTGCAGAGTGTATTGCCAGAAACCTTTTTAGACTAGTATAACCAGTGCATGGGGTATTTTGAATGAATCCTATTCACAACTGCAAAAAGATGTAGATTTAATTAGGCGACTGCAGGGGTAAGAAGGGTTAAAGTGTGATATTGGGCAGTTCGAAATAACAGCACCAAACAGACTGGATTCCGAGCATAGGCTTCATGCCGGCACAATACTAATTGACTCAGGGTTCATACCCTGAGGCATATACAACGTCCAGGATTTCCTTTAAGACGTTTTTTTTTGCCATCTAAGAATGCTTATATCTCAGTCTCTATATTATTTAGAAACAAGACAACTGAAGAAAAAGATGGGCAAGATCGGGGGACAAATGTTTCCTTCAAAAAGTTCATCAATATCTCTTTCCTTCTAGTTGCAATTCAACTTGCACAATCTTTGGCTATTATTTCTCTCTTTTCTTTCAACACTTAAGTATTGTTAAATGACTACCCTCTAAATGAACTTTGCATAGGGGGTCCAAGGTTAAAAAAAATTGGAGCTGATAGAAATGCTCTTCTGACCAAAGAAGTATCACATTTCTATTATATCTTTCTGCCATGAATTTACCATCTTACATAATTATTAAAATGCCATCCAACCAAGCTAAGGGAGTGCTCATATTTTAACAACAGGGGGGTGGTAGATTTGGGGGGGGGGTAAAAAATTTAGACCCCTCTTGGGGGGTGGTCAAAAAAATTCAACCTGTTTTGAGGGAAAAAGCCTGCGCGTTACTATGCTACAAAGGGCCGCGAACGCGCGCGATTTTTGGCCTGCCTGGGGGGGGGGAAATTTCGACCCCTCTAGGGGTGGATGAAAAAATGAGCACTCCCTAAAGTGCCCTCCATATTATTTAAATTACTTAAATGAACTTTATATAATACCCTGAACATACCAAAGACAAGGATTCGGTTTAGTTCTTGTACCACCTGTCTTCTACAAGCATTTCTCGTACTCCGCGAGGCCTCAAGGAGACAGCACAAGGGTCCCAAAGCGGCAGCATAAAAGGAGTGCAGAGCAAAACTGTACCACCCATATCTTCGCTGTTTATCGTCCGATCGACTTGCTTTTTGATAGGGACAGAAGGCGGTACATGCCCGCAGCCTGCACACCCACACCCACCTGCTCTCCCCCACCCACCTGCTCACCCACACCCACCTGCTGGCCTGAAATGGAATAACATACATGTATGACACATGATTTGAGGGTACTTTTTAACGAGGAATTCATTTCTGATGCCAGAGTAGACCATGAATGATTATAAGGGAGTGTTATATCTAAGTACATGATAAGCTACAGATTCAGCTTACCCTGAGTCATCTGTGAGGCCCTCACATGCTCGATCTTGCACTATACGTTATACAGAGGGTTTCATACTGGAAATGTCAACAACGCAGATAAAGACATTAGGAATTATTTCAGTTTTGACTGCATAGCTGAACTTAATATTAAGGACAACCATGATCCCACCTCTCTATAATTGCACTAGGACTTGTTTGTCATACTGTCAGATTATCTGAATGAATATATCTAGTTTGATATTTTTAACCGATAAATATATGCAGCCCCCTTCTAATGACAGGGGGTTTGAATGCAATTATCAGTTGAATCTTTTATAGAAAAAATGATTATCTGAATGAGTCTTGACCCTATACATGCGCAAATTGCAGCTGTTTTATTGCTATACTAAAAGTATGATTATGCAGGTGAACACTGAAGCTATACAATTGAGCATTCTTTGTTAAATAAAGCTGTGATTATACTAAATTTATATATGCATGGTACACTTATGTAATGTCACTAAAGTGCTGCATATGGAAACAACGAAATCTTTTGGGACATGTCTGTCCATTTGATGTATGCATGCACACTTTATGAGCATATAACCTACACATGCTTCTACCACTTTGTGGTTGTCGGCACAGGCGGCTGGAGGCATCAGAAGCTGTTAGTTGGACCATTTCTCACACTTAACCAAGTCCTATACAGGCCAACTCTGATCTGTCATGAATACTGAGAAGCCTCCTATAGGGCCCTTACTGTGGTCTTGCATGCTGAGTATTGTTCTGTGCTACCTATATGCAACTAAGCCTGGACTCTGAAGTGACTTCCATGTATAGAATATAGGTCTAAAATAAATAGACAAAGGTTCACGAGTTTTAGTCTGTTGACAGGGTTATTTCACGAGTTGAAGGTGGGGCCGTATTTCACGAGGCCGTAGGCCGAGTGAAATGCGGCCCCACCTTCAACAAGTGAAATAAACCTTCAACAGACTAAAACGAGGGCGCCTTTGTGTTTATTTTTTATGTTTTTCGATTCAAATTGTCAAAATTATGAAAGGGGGAAGCATAAAAAGACATTTTGTACACCGTTCAAATGTAAACAAACCGTCACTTTGATGACGTCATAGGGCCGTGAAATACGGCCATGGGTTATTTCACGGGGGGTGTTAAATACGGCACTCCTTGGTTAAATCAATGAGACTGCCGTATTTGATAAAAAATAAATACATTTCTTCTACATTCAGTTATTATATTTTATGGGCTAGTACTCATTTCTTGACTATTTGAACAGGTATTAGCAGTGGTCATTCTAGATTTGGACACAGTGCCAAATTTGATATATGGACCACCCAAAAGCTGTGCACTCACTAGGTTCACAACCCTCTAATATGCATGGGGTTTCTGGGCCTTTGCAGGCACACCCTTCCACTCCAGATTGGCCCTACAACCTATCATCATTCTGCAAGGATTTATTGGTGCCCAAGCTCTGACCTCTATGCAGATCCCTGCCTTGTATTCATCTATGGGAAGTCTTGCTGAACAGGGAATCCCCTGCGACATCTGATCATTCTAAATGATTTCAAAGACGTTGGTTACTTTTTTTATACAGAAATCTTTAGATATCCACCTTTGCATGGTTTCCACATTTTGTTTCATATAGGTTCCTATATATTATATATTATTACAAAATAAAATGCTTAATCACATCTCTGTAGTAAATTCTTTTAGTATAAGCACTGATTTCCATCTTCAACAGCATACACTTCCAACGTATACCTATCCGTCGGTAAATATATCTATCTATTTATCTATGAGCTACTGGCTTCCAGGAATGGATTGAATAAGTATGCTGATTAACACGCTTATCATGATTGTGTTGATACCTGGATACATGTATAAATGCAAAAAGAAGAAACTATTTAAGAGTCTAAAAAATCCGAAACAGGTGTAATGAAAAAAGCTTTTTACCTGATGTCTACTTCTTTCAATAACTACCGAAACAAAAACAATGAGCATGTACCCAGACTACACACACATGACACCATGAGACTGGGCTTGCTGCACGGCTCTATACTCTCTGCTTATCCTCCCAACATGGCGAGTATTTAGAAAATAAGCAGCAGGTGCAGGAGCATTATACCAGATGGTGTGAGCGATGGCCAGCCAGAATAACACAACATCCAATTAACATGGATTGGCTCTCAGGATCTGCCAGGGACTGGAGGAGGTTAATTGTCCAGTCAACCAGCCAACTTACGCGTGCGATAACTTCGAATTGTGTGTCAGCTTTTTACACCCTGCCCCAAATCTACTCAAACCAATCTCATGTCTGTCACCCCAGACACATCCATTTCTATCATTGCACATGCAGGCTCTATGGAATATCAAATCATTTCCACAAGTAAAAGTTCAGAGTACTAACCTTATTCTTCACCACTTAGATCCAGAAATTCGCAATACCTGGAAAATCCTTTTTTTTCACCTTTTAGATCTTATGATAGATCTCCAGTTGCATCATGCAATTTAAAAAGTAAAGAATAATCTCGAATTGCCTACATTACCCAGTTGTCTACTTTGACACCGCAATGCACTTTTACAACCTTGTATCCCCATTTCACATCTATTTCTATATACTGATTTTAAGTCCTTTGCCATCAGAGTGTTTATAGGTTTAATTCGTTATGTTATAACTACAGTCAAAAGTACCACATTTACTATGAATTATAGTGTCACTTTTAAAATTTGCTACAAACAGTGCCCTTAATCAACTGTGTGTCCTGTCTATCGTAAACACATTTGGCTCCAGTAAAATGTCAGAACTTCTGAAGCAGTTCCCTGATGGCTGAGGTCTCTACTAGTACTAGCCTGATCCCAGCCCCTTGTGCTAGCTCTGGACAGGATCAGTGGCTGCGTATGGTACACCGCCGTGCCTCTTGCATCTGGACAGTATATCCAAGGCCCTGCCTCTCTCTCCTCGTCAGAATTATATAGTTTAGGTTCAGCTTGGTATATCGCTCCAACGCATATTTTGTCTTTTACCTTGATAAATATGGGTGGTATTATTTATCTCTAATCTACATGTATCTGTGATGATCTTACCATATTATATCGTCAATCTTAGTTTTATTACCACCCAAATAGATCGCCCTGCTCGATTTGAATCTACTTCTTACTATCTATATCCATTGCATCAGACAATACTTTCAATGTGGTAAGTGTCTCTGTGGTAGAAAATACTAGACTCTAAAACTTATCATTATTCTGTGTGGATGTATGGGAGGCGAAGCCCTTCTTATTCATCTGGCAGTTTTGACAAAATTAATGGGCGCCTTACATTCTATAGGAATGAACACCTTCACTACATCCTCCCTGGGTTATCCTGGTAAATCCACCTGTTTCAAATTCATCTGTGGTAACACTGCTTATTTAGAGCTCCACAATGCCATTGGATAAGTCATTATTGAAGTGACTGGCAACCCCAACGAGATTTGACCTGGCACCTGGTGGCCGTAAACCCTCTTTCCCAGTCTATATATACCAATCATTGTAAATACCCTAACATGATTTCAATTTATGCATCGCTTTATCCCCCTCTGTCCCCTCCCCTCTTTCTGATCCCTCCACTGTCACGATCATGATTAGTCACCAGATCTGCTCGGTTACCCTCCTATACTCTCACTAGGTATTTCAGTCAGCCAATTTCTGTACTTCTCAAAGTATCCATGTGCTCCTTTCACCCAATCCCTCATTCATTTTCTCAAATATTCACCCCTTTTGACTCTCATGCTTGCCTCTCCTCACCCTGTGTCAACTATATTGCCCTGTCACAGTGGCCAATATTCTACTTAGCAAGCCTCTGCAATGTCTCTATACGTCTACTTGGCAAGCCCTTTCAACCTCTCAAGAGAAAAAGTTTTTACTTCATGCAGTAAAACCTCCCACTGAAGGTCAGAGCTGCAGCACATAACAGAAAGCCACTGTCACCCATAAAAGCTCAGTCGGCCTCACACCTGCTCACAACCAAGCAATCCAATGCAATTTACTAGTAGTGACCGCGTTGTCGGGGGCATAAGAACATATGAGAATCAGGCTAATATGCATTATCTAAACGCAAACAGTGTACATAACTTTATAAGACTCTTTTTCTAATTTGTGTAGAAGAAAACATATTCCCCATGATATAGCTTGCCCTCTTGTTACTGTTGCCCAGTTAAAGTATCTATCTTTCCCTATACTAGAGAAACGGATGTGTCAGCTCTGGCTTTACCAGCCAGTCCACCATTAATGTGTAATTGTCACTATCACTTTAGTGCCCCGCCCAGCCTGAGACCAGCCTGATACACAAAATATGGGCCTGTAATCTGTATCAGATCCTTGCTATGAAAAATGCCTTTGGATTTGAATTCTGATAGTGGCATGCTTAGGAAAGAATGATCAACTTGCTATGTTTGAGATAAATGTGTCTAATGGGATAGGGCGGGAGGTGATAACTCTATATTTTTGCCCATCTATTATACCATATCCAAGTCATTTACAACAAGCCATATCATAAGGCCACTCAAAAAAAGAAGTTGATTCTCATCACCACGCGCATCATAAAAGTCATGATTTGTCATATCTATTGGTATCAAATTAAAGCTTATGCTGTTAGTAATGCAGTCAGCTTGGGATAACTTGCATTACAACAACTTTTGCTGATCAATAATCTCCGAATTACTTAAATGAGAAATTGATCACAAAGAATCCAAATTTCCTTTGTATTTAAGACCCAAGTAAAGAAAAACACCCTCGTCATATTTTTTACTACTTGATGAGAAGCAACAACTTTTTTGAGTGACCTAATTCTACGGTTTTAGTCGTCCTATATAGCCCAAACCCAAAATAGACTAACGACTTTGGTACAGTTCACTTCATATATATTCTTCCGCCGGCATTCTTTTACCATTGAAATGAGAAATGAAATAGAAATTGTCTCCTCACTGAACCACACACCTCTACAATCCTTGCTGCTGCCAGTTGGTAGAGATTCCCTACATCACCAACACAACTACCTGGAGGTAGTAATGGCATCTGAGTAGACGGTCAACTGCCACCTCGGCTCCGCTGCTAATCTACTCTTGAAGGCAAATTATTAGGAGTTACATCTTAATTTTTGGATTATCCGTGCTATTACTATACAGAGACACCGTGAGGCATATATATATATGACTTCACCATGTCCACTGCTGATACAAAGGAACCTAAAAGATCCTCTCGTAGGAACGCAGGCAAGAAGGGCGAAAATAAGGGAGCCACCGGTGGTATGCCCACAGTGGAGAAGCCTAAACCACCCCGGGATACTAAGGCAGGCAAAGCCGCCAACAAGGGCCGCATGGATACCCCTAACGCCGCGTCCACCCCTAAAGGTAAAAAGGATGTACTCACCCTCTCTACCATGTCATCTGATTCAGACATTACATTATTTAATGAAGGCTTGATTAAGTCTAATCTCGATGAGCAGGAGGAATTAAGTCTACTGGTTAAAGATCTAATGGAAATTCCACCTTCAAAACAAACCGAGCAACCACAACAAGGAGAGGAGAAGCCGGGGCTAGACTTGCCACCATCCACACAGGAGAGAAACCTCCTGAGTGCTACTATTCGTTCAAATGATGACAGCAAAGAACGGATCAGTGAGGGAGACCTATCCTTGGAGGACGCTGGTTCTGGTGATGGAGAGGAAGAAGAAGGAGTTAATAATCAGGATGACGATGATGATGACGATGATAAGGATCATGATGATGATGATGATGATGAGGAGGCCATGGATCCTCAAAACCCAGTTACAACACTGGAAGAGATGGAGAAAAGGTTCATGCGCAAGTTCTTGTTGTTAAACAACACTATTTCTCAAAATGCCACCCAGATAGCTTCCAATAATAAACAAATACATAAGCTGACCGCCACTGTGAGTACACAACGCCAAAGAATCTCTGAGCTTGAACAACATATAGAAGCACTGGAAATCAAGGTTGCAGTTCAAGGGGCAATTATTGATGACATCACCTCACACAGAGAGAGGCTGGACAGTGCTAGCAGGAAGAACAACATGATTTTCCGTGGCCTTTCTGAAGAAGATCACCCCAACCCGCACCAGGTTATTGACCAACTGTTTTCAGACCTAGGCACAGGATTAACAACTGCTGATTGCTCTGGAGTCTTCAGACTTGGACGCTATGATGCCAAGAAAACTAGGCCTATTATGGTACAATTCAAGGAAGGAAGATCTAAAGGACTAGTTTATTCTAATGTGAAGAAGCTAGGACGCATGCCAAACTGGAAAGTATCCATTGGAGATGACTTAACAAAGGCAGAACAAGACAAGGTTCGAGATCTAAGGATAGTGGCACAGCATGCCAGAAGTCTTGGGAAAAAGGTTGAGCTCAAGGGACGGTCTGTAATAATAGAAGGAACAGTTTATGTTTGGGACAACTTGGAGCTACTGCCTGAAGAGCTGTCTTTAGCCTCAGCCAAGACCCTGGAGTACGAGGAGGGGATTGTCTTTCAATCGAAACACAGCTTCCTCTCAAATATGTACCCGTGCAATATAAAGTGGGGGCTATATAGATATACCTCTGTAGAGCAGGGGTATGTGCATCAATCAGCACTGGAATGTGATGCCCCAGGACTGGCCTCTCAGGCACTACGGGAAAATGACCCCTACGAGGTCAAAAAACTACTCAAAAAACTCCCAAGAAACAAAGAGTGGTTTGACGCTGGAAGGTTTAAACTCCTGAAAAAATTGCAACTGCTTAAGTTCAGGCAGAACCCCCCCCTCCTAGCAAAATTGATGGCCACCAAAAAGAAGCCCCTATTTGAGGGGACTCGAGATTTGGTCTGGGCGTCCGGATTCATTTTGAAAGATGGCCGAAAAAATCTGACCCCTAAAGGACAAAATAAATGTGGCAAATCACTGGAGGAGATACGGGCAGTCTTCCAAAGATGTGAAGCCAGAGTTGCAAAGGAAGCAAAGGAAGCACAAGCGGCCCAGGAAGCAACTGAGACCTAGGCCTACCCCCCCACCCCCCCCCCCCCCCAGCTCAAAATCTTAAGACCCCTTAATTTAATTTAATTTAATTTACAAACATGAAATATTCCCAACTGACTAAGTCAAGTCTATGCTACACCAATATACACCTCGTCTCTCTAGCGGGCAGTACATGGGTGCGCCTAGCTAATAGCTAATAGTTACATAATACACATATAATATACGAGCAACCTCACCTCACCCCCCCCCCCCTCCACCTCCCTACCTACTGAACCACCGCTAATAGCCTCTCACCGCCCCCCCCCCCCCTGCCCACTCAAGCGCCGACAGCAAACTGGCACAGAACACAACCTCGCTCCTGCCTGTATACACACCATATTATTAGTATTCTACTAACTGTGTACACCTTTACTTCATAGCGACTGGATTAATTATGTTCAGAGTGCTTATAGCAGCCGACAGTAGGGGTAAGGGACTAAAGGAAGCCATTGACAATGCCCTACAGGCAGAAGGCATTAACCACATGGACATTCATTCTCTGCCAATCCCCGGTGCTACGATTGAATCTCTCACTGCCGAACTGCAGGAACACATAAGGTACAACTCATATCACCTGCTCATAGCCATGATTGGTGTGAACAATCTAAGTGCATTACATAAGACTGAACCTAATTGGAAAGTAACACCGATCTGGCCAGAGGTGGGCTGTATGGTGGAGTATCTAACCGACCTATATATGGCTCTAAAGCAAAAGGTACAGGATATGGGTCAGCGTATTGCCTTTGCTCCGTTAATTGGCATGAAAATGCAAATGTACAATAAAGAGGAGGTAGAAAGGTATCCTAACCAACAGGCTGTGATAAATCAAGGGGTACTTCTCATTAATCAGGCACTGATGGAAATGAACAGGGAGACATTGTATTTCGGACCTAGACTTGCTACCTCCATTCATTGTGGCAATAAGGGCAAGTATACACACAAATACAAAAAGTTCGACCCTGATGGACTACACCCCACTGAAGATACTATTGAAGAGTGGGCGCTCCTGTACGTCAAGTGCTTAAAAAAGAACTATGATATACTCCATGCTGCAGGCGAAATCTAAACCCACACAGGAGAAAAGCCTCTGGAGTGCTACCTGAAGAAAATTCCAGACTCGATTCATGATGCTGTGGACCGTGATCCGCCGCCGAGCGCCAGCAATTCTACACCCGGAGACGGGCTGAGCCCCAGCCATTCCACACTGGAGAGAAACCTTACGAGTGCAAAATTCGGAATTAAGTAAGGTTGGATCCCTGGCCTTTGGATTACGCTTATGATGGTGATGATGATAAGGATGACTGTGAAGATGATGACGATGATGATGATGATGATGATGATGATGATCACCACATGCAGTTAGGTAGTATGCACCCCCTCCCGTAGAAATTTAATAATAATATATCCTGGATTGCTATCTGTCTTAAACACTGTTAGGCTCCAACTACACACCCTGCCCCATTACTAACATATACCAAAAACCCTTCTCTGTTACTGAGGGAAATGAGCAGTGCAGGGCGCGCTTGTAAAACTCAGTACTTAACATTGCCCACCTAGCTTACCTCCTATTGGTGTCAGGTTTCAATACTGTGCAGGGCGCGTTGAAAGACCTTGATATCCCACTCCCACCACCCTCCCTCCTTACTGTAGAGTAATTAAGAGCCTAACAGCTGGTTTATTATTTAAACAATAATTGTTATAAACTGTTAACTACATACATATTAAGGTGAAATGTAATTATTTATGTCAGTTATGCTATACCAATGTAATATTTGTAATACTTCGAACTAAAACCAACACACATAGACCCTTGCACTTAGCTAGGACCGTGGACATTGTATGTATTTACTGAGGACTTTTTGTACTTACTTCTTAAAAGAATTTTGATCTTACTAAATGTAATGGACACTACATCCTTTCTCAGCCAGCCCTCAACTATAGTACACTACAGCGCTGATATACGGTATACGGTATACGGTATATGGGTGTGGGCATCCAAACTGATGTTTGCATACGTAGATATGTATTTACGTGTGCATGAATGTATAAGTATGCATGTGTGTGTGTATGTGCGTGAGTGTGGGTGTATTATGTATTATGCGTGTGTATATACGTATATATATATGCATATATATATATCCTATAGACCGGCGGTGAAACTACTAATATACTAATGAAGACCAATTCCATGTGTACTCTACACATAAGAACGCTCCAGCAATGGTCAAATATACGGTAGGGATGTGGTCCTGGAGGGTTTACACCTGAAGGGAATCTCATCACTCGTTACTAATCTCTACACTAACTACTAATTTTGCCTTGTGTCACATGGGTTTATATATTTTATTATTTACTATATATACGGAGCCACACGGCTCTTTCCTACTCATGTTACCAGATATTGAATTAAATCAAGCTTGGGTAGCATTTTACTGCACATGCCCTCGCATAGTGGTATTAGGGTTAAATGGGATAAACAAGCCCATTCTGATAACAGGTCTCTGGTCTACAGATTACATAATGATATGGTTTACTATCATAGGTGATATATTCACTGGTACATATATTTGGCATGGAATTTCTCTGAGGGAATGTACATACACTTTCTATGTCCCATGATTTGAATTTTGATAGGCTAAGAGGTCTGCACATGATTAATTATAACATAAGAACACTACCGGGTAAGATTGATGATGCACGACTTATGTTTGAAAACTCACATGCGGACTGTATAGGTATCACAGAGAGCTGGTTAACTAATATGAACAAAGATGATACCTTTATACTGGAAGGGTATAATCTCTGCAGGCTAGATAGAGACTTAACGCTGCCTGGAGCTAAAACCTGTGGAGGAGGCGTGGTCACATACATAGCAAATGACATAGCTTACATAGAGCAAAGGGATAAAAACATATGTAACATCAACATGGAGGTGCAATATATTGTCATAAATAAAGGCAATTGCAAGACAATACACATGTTCAATGTATACAGGCCTCCTGATGGTAATATCCTCACCTTCTTTAAAGAACTAACCACATTATTAACAGACCTTAACAAGGTCCCTGGAAAGGAGTATTTTCTGTTAGGAGATTTTAATATTAACGTGAAAAGGCAATATGGTGATCATGAAAAATTAAAAAATTTTATGGCTACTTTTGGACTTAACCAATTGATTACTAATTTTACACATAAAAATCCTCAGGGAGAAAACACACTAATTGATTTAATTTTAACCAATTCACCCCAGGTCTATTCTTCTGGTGTCTCTCACATCACGGTAACTGATCACTATCCCATATTTGTTACAAGAAGGCATGTAACCTTAGCTAAGGTGCCTATAGTATTCACAGGCCGTACTTATAAAGATTATGTAGTTGATAATTATACAACAGGCCTAAAGAATATTAACTGGAATACCTTCTGGGATGCCCCAGACCCCAATATAGCTTGGAATATTTTATTGGACAAAATACACTTCCTACTTAACTTTACTTGTCCTATCAAGACTTTTAATTGTACACAGAAGAAGAAAGAATGGGTTACTAATGACTTACTAACACTTTTCAAAGACAGGGATGATGCTATGAAAAAATACCGACGCACACTAGATGATGATGATCATAATATTGCAATTTTCCTAAGAAATCTGGCCAATAACGAAAAACGCCTTGCACGTAATAGGTATAATAAGCAACAATTCGTAAAAAATCACAATAAACCAAAAGAATACTGGAAAAGTATTAATAATTTAATGAACCCAAAAAATAAATCTCCAATTTACAGCCTTTATGATAAGACAAATAAGAAACAAATTCCATTCGACCAAACTGCCAATTTCATTAATAGTTACTTTGCAACTATAGGACCCAAATTAGCACAAAACCTAAATTTACCTTTTCAGAGCAACATCCCCCCCTTACCACAAAACTTTGCCTTTAAGGATTGTAATATAGATATAGTGAAAAAATTAATTAAAAAGATTAACATGAATAAATCATCAGGAATACTTAACATTTCTACACAAGTCTTTAAAGACACATTCACAACACTACCTTACCACCTGTTACACATAATTAACCTAGTCATAAGAACCTCTGTTTTTCCTCATGCCTGGAAAGAAGCTATAGTAACACCCTTGCCCAAAGGTGGAGACAGAGCGGATGTAAATAACCTCAGACCCATCTCCATATTGCCACTTCCAGCTAAATTAATGGAAAAAGTCCTTCATAAACAATTACTTGACTACCTTTTAGATAATAACATACTATATGACAACCAAGATGGATTTAGGCCAAATAGATCAACCTTTAATTCAATAGAAAAATTAACAAATAATATTTTTGAATCATTAAATAAACAGAAATGCACAACTGCTATATTCCTTGATTTTTCCAAAGCTTTTGACACCTTAAACCATAAAATACTAAAAATTAAACTAACAAATTTAGGCCTTCAAAATTCAGCTACCTCCCTTTTAGATAATTATCTTACAGACAGAAGACAAAGAACCAAAGCAAATGGTATACTATCTGAGTTTCATAACGTTACCTGTGGGGTCCCACAAGGGTCTGTGTTAGGACCATTATTATTTTTAACCTATATAAACGACATGCACTCTTCACTAACCAACTTACACTGCCAGCATTATGCTGATGACACAGTTATTTATATTGACCATACACCTGAAACTAATATGACTAATCTTATTAATAATGATTTAAATAATATCTCTCTTTGGTGCAATACTAATAAACTTTCTCTAAACAGTAAGAAAACAAAATATATGTCATTTGCTAATAAAGCCCTAAGACGCCGCCTGGTAAGGCCAAACCTGCGTATAGGTAATGATATAATCTCCTATGCTCCCTCTTATAGGTATCTTGGGGTTACCCTTGACCCTATGCTGAATTTTAATCATCATATACCTACTGTTGTCCACAGTGTGAGACATAAAGTATTTATGTTCAACTATGTAAAATACGAAATGCCTGAAAATGTTGCTGTGAAGGTTGTGAAAACAATGGTTGTGCCCATCATTGATTACTGTGATGTGTTTTATGATGTAGCCTCTAAGACTAGCCTGGAAGGTGTCCAAAAATTACTTAACAGAAGCCTCAGAATTGCTTACAGAAGGACAGGAATTTTAAATACTGCTGCTCTGCATAGGAAAGCTAAATTAAACAAATTAAAAGATAGAAGACATATGCACATTATGGAACATGCTTTCAAAAAATCGTTAAATGTAGATGAGCTACACATCATTAATGTAGCTACAAGACGCAGGGACCAGCGTTTGCTTATCCAAAAAAGAGCTATTAATCCTGCCTATGCTAGGAGTCTGAGGTACAGACTGGCTGGGGCATGGAATGAGCTAACTGTTGAAAATAGAGCTATTAGGGATAGGAACAAATTTTCAGCCTGGAATAAAAAACACCACCTAGACCTAATTGCCACGTATGTTTGAATATTCAAATATGCATATTATATTCATGCCTATTATTATTATTATTATTATTATTTTCCTGTATTTTATCTGTAGTTCTGTATTGAACATTGCCTGTAGTCTTGACCAGAGACCTTCCATTACTACAGTTGAATGACTGACCACCATTCAACCAGGACTACAACATCAGTCCAATTGGCAATAACATCAGCCACCACTATGAGCTACTAAACTAACCTCTTTCTCTCTATTATACTAAGTCATGGCTCTAAGCCTATGCCTAAATCATTTCTATATTTATTATATACATGTACCATCTGAAGATTCATGTGAATATTTTGATATATGTTCCATTGACTGGAATAAGGTGAATACAGGTCTCTGACCTACTATTTTTCCAGTATAAATAAAAGAATTTTGAATTGAATTGAATTGAATTGAGGACTGCAGGGAAAAAGCAATCTGCCTCCAAACCCCCCTGGATACCCTGTTTTGGGAGATAGGGAGTAGCTTTGGGCTAAGTGTGACGATTTTGGTGGTTAAAACTTGAGAAGATTTCCTCACCTATTTTCAGATAGTTAAAGTGGCATAGTCCGATGATTAGGGTTCAAAAATAGATTTTGATAAAAATCAACCAGAATGTTCAATATGGCCATACTACATGTCCTACCTGTTTTATTTAACATTATTCCCCATAATTCAGCTTAGAATACAGTCAATTGTTCGTATTATGCTCAATTTAAGACTTTTGGAGTGCACGCCATAATTGCCCTCATTGAAATACACTGTAAAATACTGAACATGGGCCATGCTGGACACTCTAAATAGGCTTCTATTAGCCATAGATGACATTATATTGTTCCCTATTCTCCAAATATGCTATTGTACTAACATTTGGAACACATCTAAATAGAATTTAAAATATGAAAAAAATCGGACCATGTCACTTTAAAGCATGTTTTTCTCTGCCCATTTCTCTTTATCGACCTCTGATGTTACCTATAAAATGTCATCCCTCAAATCACTACATCCATCTCCTTGATCTATATATCAGAGTTTATTGAGTAATAAATGCCCAAATATACATCAAAAAGAACCCTAGCCGACCTTTAACATATTTCCCCCATTACAGGCCATGGTGGCAGACCCTGATGGTCAAAATGTGAATTAATCCCACAGGGGTCACCCTGCTTGCCTACTTGCATTTCTTCCAAGGTTTCCATAATGCATTTTCCTATTTGTGGTTTAGAACTTATTTCAATCCATATTTTGATTAGTTTACTTCAGAAGTCTTTTTCATTGGTTTCTGTTTGAAACAAAATCTCAACATGAATCTTTTATAGCAAATAGAACACCCAGTGACAAACACTTCTTGATAAAACCTTGGGTCCCTTATAGGATGAAACATGTTATTTGCTGATGGCAATTCCAGATGTTTTTAATCCCAAATCCCAAGAATTATTTAGAGAAGCCAGATTTGCTGACAAGGATGGTAAGGTAAAGACCTAGGGCTGAACGGTGAAAGCATGTTCAAAACAAATAAAGTATGCCTGATGAAAAATGCAGCCATGTGAAATGTTAACTTCTGCCATCATTGCTAACTATTAGGGATGCATTTTAATTAACAGTGTAATGCTGTTGGTTAGCTAATGTGTGGGTCTATTTGGAAAATGAGTTAATGAGAGAAGTTAAATGAGTTTTATATGAGAGGTTCTCAAATAATGTCATTGCACTATATACAGAGCAGCTTCATCGAAATGATTTCTGAAAAACCTCTGTGCCACAATTCATAACAGAATTATGGCACAAATTATCTCACGAACTTGACCCAATGTTTTTGTCTCCGACTGGGTGCCTTCTCTGACCAGGTGCCGTCTCTGACCAGGTGCCGTCTCTGACCAGTTGCCGTCTCTGACTGGGTGTTATACTAATATATATAAGGATTTGTAAAAACTTTATGACGGTTGTTATATAATTATAATTAGCCTCCTGCTGTTAGTATTTTGACCTTATCATGCCAAACCGGTCAGAGACAGCACCTGGTCAGAGACGGCACCCGGTCAGAGACAAAAACATTGGCCTAAGGGAGTGATAGCTTTTTAACAGCAGGGGGGGGGCGGTTTTCCACTCGGAGCGCGCGGAATTTTTTTCACCCCCTGGTCAACGGGTCGAAAATGTTTGCCCCCCCTGTAGATAAAAAAATGATCACTCCCTAAGTTCGTGAGACACAGCCTTATACCCATCCCAGGCGCCAGATATGTGGTAGTAGTCAGAAGGAAGCAGCAACGCTTTCAGTCATAGTTTCATTTCCTTCCCTGTTATTGCTGCTGCTATCATGGGCCTACCTCATCTGGTAGTCCACATTATACGGCAAAATTTGTCTCCAATTACTAACTGGGTGCATAACTGAGAGCCTCAGGCTGAGCCCAGATTGACTCTAATACCATTGACAAATCTGAAATTTATTATTGCTTATTGCTGTTGGTCTTCCTCAGGGGTATAATCTAGAGGAGAGATTGAAATAGGAGTGTCTAGAAGAGTATGAAGTCCTTCCCGTGATCACGATTATCAGCATGAAAGGAAACCCAGAGGCTGTCCTACATTTAAGATAATGAGCAGCTCAGCTGTAAGCTGTTCATGTCTGTATGTAAGAGCTTGTTAATGCTGAGTGACTCCTAGACTGCTAGTGCATGCTACCTGACAAGCACTGAATGAACACATCTCACTGCCCTCCATTAGGGAGGGATAATGTGCTTATCACGCAATGGTGAAGTGTCTACAAAAGGTATTAGAGCTATATATAAAAGGGTAACAGTGTGCTTGTGTATGGCGGTTTCCTCACAAAGAGAATGTTTTTGTCAAAATACTTTGATTGTATTTCTGTCTGTATTGTCAGTTAATGACTGGTCTACTAAATGCAACTGAGAGGTTTCATAATTATACTTATCACATATCTAGATAATACCACAAGCAGACCTCTGTCTACCATCATCACACCAAGAGGTATATGGTAATATTTTGTTGGTTGGAACTTGGTCAAGGATCGCCATTTGTGAATAAGGAGACGATGCAATTGGATAACTATGACCATTTCCAAAAATGACCATCCATAATACCATATACATAGAAGGGTGTGAGTGACTTCGATATAACAATGGTACGTGACGGAGAAAATACATGATAAATGATTTAAAGGAAGAAGACTATACATCTTACTAAGTTACAACAAGGAATAAAATATGAATATTGTATACATAATAGCATGTCACTACTCATATCAGATAGGTAGGGCATTTTACTGTCCACAAGAGAGCTTTAGTAGCCCTAAAACCTATTATCATAATTGTATGTGGATATATTAGAATCCAGCCCTTTTCAGCCGTATGCCTATTTTAAGTTCATCTGGGGCAACACTCTACTGCTAATGGAGCACCTCAATGTCATTGTACAGAGTCATTGCTGAAGTGGCTGCCAATCCCAACTATGTTTGTCCTGGTACCAAGTGGTCCTGACCCCTTTTTTACCATGAACTGCTATGTATACCACTGATTGCAGATGCCATTAAGATATGTTAAGCTCCGAGCAAGGACTGGTCTCCTTGACCCCTGTTTTCAAGTACCACTACCCCACCCATGGTTTTCTATGTTTTCCCCCTTTGTATGATATCATTATCTAGGTGCTCTATTCATCTCTCTTTCAACTATCCCCTACGCCCTGTAGCCAATCTCATAAACTTAGCGAGCTCTTTTATACCTCCCAATATGTCTACTTTGTACAACCCTTGCATGAAAGGTCATAGCTGCTGCAGTACACACCAGGGCCTCGATTCATAAGTTTATACTACTCTCTTACTCTTTCCGTCACAGTCGTAACTAAACCTACAACTTTTTGAAAATACTATTGCAGACCCATTTCACAACAGGTAGTTGTATCTAGCTGAACGATAGGGAGAAGTAAATTGAGTTACGATTGGGAACATATGCAGTTGTAAAGTATTATTAAAATTGTATGTACCCCTGCCGTACAATGTGGGAAAAAGCAATTTATTTCAATATTTATTGCAGTATTGGGGTGTTTCCCGTAAATATGACGTCATTTTGGGTCAGGGGTTTCCACCTAGTCATACCACGCTTTACAGCACAGGGAATTATCGGATGTTTTATGCATGATTAAATTTACTCAACCAGAGCAGCAAAACAAAAGGAGTAAATAAAGCAGGTCGGAAATTTCCTTCCTATCTGGGTATAAGGTTATACCACTGCACCATCCCTCATGCAAATACAGTACGATTTCTTATAACGACCAATGTTTTATTTATATTATATTCACTTGATTAAGCATCATATTATTATACACAATATATTCACATAGTGCAGTATATCTTTCTCTTTCATTTGAACCGGGTTGGCAATCTCTAAACATTCACATAGAGAAAAAGTCATTGGCTGAGATGAGTTTTGACCCTGTCTCAGCCGTCGATTGTGAAATGACCAAAATCCTACTTACGACAAACCATTGCCCTAGTTTTATACGACTTCATGACCACTAATATCGTTACAACAGCATTGTGAAATGCAGTATAAATCAGACTACGGCTTCAAAAGGAACATATCGTTAGCTTACCCATATGACAATGTACTGCACCTGTTAATTTTAACAAGGGAATTGGTCTGTCGTTACAGTATTTAACTGTCGTACATTGTTATGAATCGAGCCCCAGGTAACCTCTGTCAACCATAAGAGCCACTCGGCGTCTTTCCCCTCATAAATTCAACAAGTCAATTCAATTTAGTCACCATGCCTTCTGGGGAATAAGGAAATAGGAAAGTCAGTCAAATAGGCATGTAGCCAAATACTCCAAGGGCACCACCAGTCTTCTACAAGTATATTTAACCATACAACAAAACAACATAATATAGGCTTACACTGCACAATACCTATTGCATAGCATTGAAAGGCAAATGAATTAGACGGCTTCTGACTGGCATACTAGAGTGTCCTTATGTTGTCTAGGCTCAGGTAAGAAATTGTTAAAAATTGTATAGTTCACTCATAGAAACCATTTTTCAACCAGCACTGTTAGAATTAGAATGCCATTAGAATGGGAACTGAAAGGAAAAGTGCTGCTACCAGCTGGCCGAGGGGCAAAGATTCCCTAGATCACCAACAACCCATCAGAGAGGACTGGGGAGGCCAAGCAATCTGCCTCAGGGCCCCCAAGGGATAACCTGTTTGGGGAGATAGGGAGTAGCATTGGTAACCATTTTAGGGTATGTAGCATGGTTTTGGTGGTTATAAACCTGATAAATTACCCTCAACTAGTTTCCAATTGTGAAAGGAATGTTCATGATAGGCCATAATGTAAAAGCAAAAGAAGATAAAGGGGTTAGACATGGTATTAACTGGCCTCAGAATTGGTTGTCTACGTATTCAACCATGGAGTGACTAGAGGGGCCTCTGACAAAGTAAAGACATCGAGGGAGATGTAGGCTCCCGTGACGTAGTGACTTGGTCAGAGGTTCTTCACAGGTGCATCGTAAACAACATACCTTTAAAACTATAAATACACCTTCAATCATGCAAATACAGCTCTAAATGATGACAAATTGCTATCATTGCAGGCCGCAGGCATATGTCTCAGTGCTGCTCTCATTGGCCGTTGTCATGGAGATGACGCAGTCACTAAAACGTGTGTCACGCTTGGTTCCCTGACCCAGTCACTGTGCAATGTACCCGGGGGGGGGGGTACTTGAATTTTTTCTGATATGGGTCTGCGGAAAAGCACAAAATCTACAATGGATGAGTAATTTCACCGAGAAATTTTACCTGTGCCTGAAATTTTTTGATGAAAAAGAGCCACTACCGCGAGTGTTAGAACCCTTATTTAATTGTCCTCTCCTATACCAATGGAGTTACGAATGATAGAATCTTATGAAAGTGCAGATGAAGAAAAAAAGGGAATTGAACACATAATTTGCCTACGAACTATCTACATAGATGTCTTGTCTGACGTTCTGCATATCAGCACATATCCACTTTTGATATCAAGATAGTATGATTGTCTATTATAGAAATAGATGACCCAGCATCAATAGAAATGTCAATGCTATAGCCTTGTGAAGTAAAACCAAACAAAGGTGCCACCGACACTATGATCACCTCAATTTGATGTACACGGAGAGAAGTAAAGGCGTCGCCATTACTTTCCTACCAGAGTCAACTAGAGTCATGATGACTCTGGTGGCTACTCCAGTCATACCCCTTGGCCTTTATATAACTTGACTCTACCTCCAGTGCAGAGTCCAGTTGGCTCTGCCCACAGCAGAGTCATTGGTAGTTTGACCCTTTATGAAGGGTCAAATGTTTGAGTTGGATAATAATTGCATATGAAACCACCTGATGGAGCAACCAACACTAGTTTGGTACAAACAGCAGCCACATGCTAGAGCCACTACCTGCATGCCACTCATGTATTCAAGTACTTTTTTGACTTCCCCTTTTCTGATGGGACAATTGCTGTTGACTCTGTAGGAACGAAGAGTCAAACTCATTTGACTCTCCTCCATAGGTATCACGTGGGAGACAAACTATGACCATCGCTGTCAGAATCGTGGCGACTCCTTTACTTTTCTCTGTGTAGTGATGCAGACAGTTCACTTGGACGCACATAACGTATTTCAAACACCATACAAGGTATCCATAATGGCTTAGGTGAAATGATTCTCACCAGGTTACATTGTCAACCCCTGACTTTATCTTTAAAAGCACATGTTTGCTGACTGTGCATTTTCTTTCATTTCCAGCCAGTCTCCTTTGGTTACGCTCATAACCTGGGTAATGTCTGTGTGTAAAATGAGACATTTCTTAGACATGTCTGCCATTGTTAGTCTGAGTTAAAGTCAATTAAGGCTTCTTGTCCATTAATTGTCCATTTTTGTTGGCTGAATCCTTCTCTCCTTCAATCTATACCTGCCCTGCCCACAAATCTCAAGTGGAACTCGTGCCATTCTCGAGTCATGACTCGTGATCCCTACGGGAATTTGAGAACATATTTTTAACGTTTTCTGGACATTTTCTTGTGTCATATTCCCTGAAATTTCTTGTTTTTCTTGAACGAGTGAACCTAGAGAAATTCAGGTCATCATTCTACTTGTTACCTCTTGTTATTTGCACACGTAAAAGTTGGGAAATACACATCACTATTCAAGATGTCACTAGGAACATTCACTATTCTTCTGTGTCTATCTTGTGTATACAGCTTACAAGTGCATCTCCCGAGAAACACACAAGATACTAACTCATGTCATCCTTGAGTTGTGTTTGGAGGGTGATCTCCCATATCACTACCCCTTTCTACAGTATCCAAAAAATAGCTTGTTCATTTGAAAAGTTTATTCTTGATACACCAACCCAGCTATGCCTTATCTACTATCAAATACAGATTTACTAGGGGTCCTTACAGGATGAAGCACATGTTATTTGCTGATAGCAGTTCCAATTACAGATATGTTTTTCTCCCAATTCCGAAGTCTTTCCCCCCAACCTCACCGTTTATTGAAAGAAGCCAGTCTTGCTGACAAGGATGGTGAAAGAAAGGCATAGGGCTAGCCAATGAGAACATGTCCGAGACAGATAAGGACTAATGAAAAAGGAAGCCATGTGAAATATGAATTTCTGCCACTAACTACTAGAGATGCATTGTAATTAGGGATGGAGATAGGAATATTTACTGCACTACGGTGTTGGTCGGCTAGATTGTGGGATTACAGGTCTGTGAAATGAGTTAATGGGAGAAATGCAACAGTTTGCTTATGCACGGCTCAGTTACCTCTGAAGACCATACAACATTATAATCATCAAAGTAACTTAATTATTTGTCTGTTAGGAGTGATGTTTAATGATTGCTCTCCTAAATGCATTACATACTTATGACATATCTAGGTGTAAGACGAGCCGATCTACCAGCAAACTTTGCTACTATTTGTTAGTCGGAACTTGCACGGTGAGGGATTGCCATTCATGATCAAAATACCGTAAGTAGATGCAATGAATTTAACGTGGCTCTATCTGTTCGACTTTAGAGTTAATGGGACATGATGATCATCAGGTTCTTCAGAAGTGACCATCCACATTATTCTGTACCACAATTAGGGGGATGCATGAGTGGCTCCCATATCAATACTATACCACAAAGAATAACAGATACACACAAAGAATAGGGCCAGATGAATAGATGACATAAAAATAATGCAATAAACTTACTAAGTCACAAAATGAAAAAAAGTGTAAGGGCAGTGGTTACCGAACCGACCCAGTAACGTACGGCGCTGTTAGATTGTCAGACGGGGAAGTAGCTCAGTGGTAGAGCACTTGGCTCCGGAGTCAGGGGGTCGTGGGTTCGAGTCCTGCTTTCTCCAGATGATTTTTCCCCGACCGTTACAAAAGTATAATATCAAAATGAAATAACAATAAACTGTTACTACAGGAGAAAGTTCAGAAATTGCAATATCTGCAATTATGATAGATCCTGCACGTTGATGCTAGAATTTTATCTATTGCACAATGGTCAGGTGGTAAATTTACATTTTTTTCTGTATGAGGATTGTTTCATAAAGCAGATCATAAAATTTAATAAGACATGCCATTGTTCCACTGGTCATTGTTCAGATTGATAGCTTTAAAGATGCATGGGAAGGGTGCAATGAATTTCATGAACAAATAAATGTTTACGTTCTTCTCTGAATTTTTCAGATGTTACATGTGAATTTTTCAATCCTTTCTGTTTTCCAGATATCATCTGGAAAACAGAAACGATTGACAAATTCAGAGAAGAAAGTAAACATTTATTCGTTTATTAATTCCTTAAAATATCATTTCAGGGGATTTCAGCATGCTTCTGTACATGACTAACAGCCACCACAGATCTGTAATATAGATGCAGATTTAGGAATATGCAGTCAGACCTCTTAAACCTCAGCATGATGCCCACACCTTATCATCATTCTCCAAGGATTCATAGGTGCCTAGGCCCTGACCTGTATGCAGATTCCTTGCATTCATCTACGGGGAGTTTTGATTGATGATCACCTAGCATCCTACAGGGAGGGATGCATTTGCTACATACCTCCAGGGTAATCCTGGTGAGATCACTCCCAGTTTAGCACACTTGTCTTCTCTGCTTTCCTACTATTACGATGGTACACTACTTCAAATGTGAAATTTAGAACCCCACTGTTCAGCATTAATATCATAAACAATCCTCCTATTAAACCGTCAAAGTTGACAAATAGAATTTAGGGTGTTTTCAGTGATTGTCATAAGATAAACGAGTTAAAAGTTGTCTATCTAAGGACCTACCAGGTTATCATCCCACATTTGCTGAGCTTGTATTCATACATCATGACGGAAATGTATCACCATTTAGGTAAGTATACTAGCCAAGGCTGAATTCATGCATCATGATGGCATAGAGTATAGCACTTTAAAACACAAAACGGCCCTTAAAGGCTTAACCTGTGCACTATAACCTCTACTACACTGCAGGCGGAGCTCACTGGGTTCTGAGCTGTCAATGTCTGTCTCTATATTCGAGGTTTGTAATAGGGAAATCATACAAGGAATATAGAGGTATATCAGTAAGGGGGATCCCTGCCATATCTCCAAGTCTTTATTGAGGGTATTTCTACTCTTTAGTAAGAGACTGTTTACACATATGTGTTTGTCATACAAATGGGAGTTTCCTTGCAGCTATTGTACAATAGCTTTAAACACAAAAGAGGTGTCTATGCCCTACACATAATTGTTTTGTCTTAATTGTATCAAAACTTTTAATCTTTTACATTTTCTAGCATTTCCAATAGATAATTCGCAAAATTCTCCACAATATGAATGTGTATTTCCATAATTAACATCAAGATCAACATATATATTAAGCAATTTATTCCCTCGCCTTATACATAATGTATGCTATACTAATGCTACCTGCACGGGAAATGTTGAATAAGCCCTGGGCTGGCACCTGCCAAGTGGGTCTTCTATCTGACAACTTACGCTATCTAGAAGACCCACTTCCTTGTCACTTAGACGAGTCTGTGGACGGGTTTACTTTTTCAGTGTAGATGTAATTATTCATTTAAAGGATTTCAGAGTATTCACATTCAACTTTGCTGTTTACCTGTGTATCGTTGCATTTTAATATCAGCTCTCGATTTCATCATCCTTATCAATTCCAAGCCTTATCAAATTCGCATTTCCACTCTAAACTAGTCAGTAAACTCAGTAAACATTTTGAATGACCCACTATAGCTACAGTGCTGTCATGATTAGCCAGGAAATTCAGGTCATGCCCCTCTTCCCCCTTCCAGATCCCACAGCATTGGCCTCCACCCCTACGTCCCTGACCCCTCTTTCCCAGCACTACTACCCCACTCATGCTAATCACCAGATACCACAAACTACTCTCCTGCTTTGGCCCATGTCACCAACTACCACAGCTAAAACATCTGTGCTCTTTATCTGATCTCTCCTCCTCTCTTCTTCATGTACTCTCTAATTCTAGCTCTAACCTTCAGGCTTGAGACTCTTATCCAATATGGAAAATTAATTCGTGAAAATTAATACTAAGGAATTATATTCATTCCTGTATAAGCCACTATGATACTCAGACCCGACAGACTGACAAATTCTGTCAATATTGTCAAAACGTGTACTTGTGGGCCATTCCCCAGACCCCCACCCTCTTTGATACTCTTTGGTATTTCACCATTTTCACATTGAAGCTTTGTCCAAAAGTCATGAGCACTTTTCTGGTGATCTGCCCATAAGAAACAGAACGAAAACATCACCCTTTCCATCTGTGTATCAGCTCGATTGCTCTTAGGCCACTTTAGCCTCCGCTATTAAGCAACCCTTTTCAGCCCATTTATATGTTTACATGGTATAACTCTTCCAATTAAAGTCAGAACATAATATGCAAGATGACGCACAGTCATTTGCAAACCATAGAAACACGTAGAACTGATTTCTCTTTCTACATGACTTGAATATGACTACTATATATGACTATACATCTAAAGAAACTGTTAGATCTAAACATATAATCATATTGCTGAATCTGTCTCTATATTCGTACTAAGACTTCAATATCGCTATTCTAGCAGAAGGACGGTGGTGTATGACGACCCTGCATTTGCCTTTCCATCCCTTTCTCTGTAGTGGTCAATATATAGGACCAATCCTATGCTTGGTTCTAACAGTGACAGATAACAACTACAGTGACCATTCATCGTCCCATAACATTGACAGGGGTAGGTTTACTGGTAAGAAACATAGCTTTCCTCTATAGGCCCCCTTACTCTTTGTTTTTTCTCCTCAGCGAGGACATATTTGGAGGATATAATTATACCCCTACAGGGTGGAAACAGGAGCCTGGCAAGATTGTGGCATTTTTGTTTTCTCAGCAGAAATTCAATATCCCATTAACGTGACCGGACACCCTTTTTTTTATCGGGCTTTGTTTCTGGTCCCTTGAAACCATTTGTGTCACAATGCACTTTCCCCACGCTACCTTGAAAACATTCATTTCTGACCTAAGTCTTATCCTTATATCAGCTCTGATTCCCTTGTATATTATTTGTACCAAGTTTACCCTTATTTATGCCTTTTCCCCCACATAATATTATACACATTCAATGTAACTATTTTATTCGTCCTTGAAATGAGAAAAGGAATGAAAAAAAAGAATGTCGGCCCATCAAACCTAACCACTCTAAAACCATTGCTGCTACCGGTGGGCTGAGACGCAGAGATTTCATAGATCACTATCACAACACAACCCTCTGGAGAAGAGGGGAGGAGACTCAACGTGCCTCTCAAGTCCTAGCGATGTTATGTAGCCTGCAGGTAGAGATAGGGAGTACCTTTGGTAACCCCTTACGGCTGATCATGAGGGAATAGGGCTTGGTAATCTTATTTAAGTGTTCTTGATTACCGTAATCAATTTTGCCTATAGACTTGAATTCGGTATTGTATGTTGTGCCCCTCTGACCACAACTAAACGAATACCCTATAAAATGGCAACATTTTACCAGATGTCTTAATTGTGATTTAGATTCATACTGACACATGGTACAAAGTGTAGATACTGCATACTGATTGTAATCTAGTCATACTGTATGCGAGATCAGGAGTACACATTGTCAGTGACTTGGATTCAGATATTCACGGTGACATGACTCAGTGTTGACGATGCCAAGAGAGTGATACCTATCGGGATATGTTGTCAGCTTAATTCAATTCAATCCAAACCGACAGAGCATGACATGGAACGATTAAAATGTCTGCGCCAATAAAAAGGAGGGAGGGCCTAAAGTGCAATGTGACAAGCCATGGATTTCTCACTTAGAGTAACATCTGTAGCTCCTGCATATATATGGCACGCATCTACATCATGGCCATATGAAGACGTAGGATGCTGAAAATACTGTATAATAGAAGTTAGAATGGTATGTATTTTTGGGGCGTTTTCAAGCATCTGCATGTAAACCGAGACGTTTCTGCATAGTACCTTGATAATATTATTGTCCGCACATTGATAAAGGTTGAAATGTTTTGCCTCTTGTCCTTTAGCTGATCTTTCAAATGGCATTCGTTAAGACAACGAAAGTGATCTGCATCCTTACTAGTAGTAAAGTATTCAGTATGTTAAGAAGAAACTGTTGTCAGAATAGTGTTTATCTTCATCTTCACAGAGGAAGCTAAAATCTTAGCAATCGATCTTTACTTGTAACACTTTCTTTACATCAAACTAATCTTGAAAGGACTATCAAGTTTCCATTTATACAGTTGCAGACATTTGCTGAAATAGCACTGCTGATCCTTTATGTTGAGCTCTTCCAGCTCTATATGAACTTCCTAGATCCATATAATGTACACAGAATGAAGCATACATGTGTCATTTGGTTTTCTTTTGCAGTTCTTTTTCCAAACGTCCAAACGTTCATTGACAGACGCCAGACAGACGCCAGACTAATGGTGGACAGGTCTCAGAGTGGCTAGACTAATTAAAAGTGCACCAACGTGAAATATGAAATACTCCCATGGATGAATCAGATACTACCTTTGCTTAAATATAAGGATCGATTTATCTTCAAGGATGAGGTAAGAGCGACCTTGCAGTAAGGATGCCAATAGGATAGCACTAGAATTATTTCGTTATTTCCCTCCTGTGCCTTTTGGAGAACAAAATAGCAACTTATTATTTTGGTATTTCTAACGTTTTTTGAACATTCCTGAAGCGTGACCAACAAATACATAGACATCAACTAAAGGTCCTGCATTCTAATAAATAATTATACAGTATTTGAGGGATAATTGACCCATGAATCTCCTGATGTGAGATGTTTGTAAATATAGCCATTATGGTCAATCCTATAAGGATCCTGCTGAAACCAAAGTAAACACAACTTTAAGTCACCCTTCCTCACGCGCACCAACTGACCTTTGTCTCCAAGCAGAGTCCTAGTCCTACCGTCAGGTAGGATAGTGTGGGCCACTGTGACTGCTACACTTGGCTACCTGTACTACCTGTGTACAGACCCCTGTCCTTTCCTTGCTCCCCACAGTGTTGTAGGTATGCAGGCCATGTGCTTTAAGGACCGCAGCAATGTTGACACAAAGCAGAGGGGGGACTTTGCTAAATGTGGGTATATCTCCAGTTTAATGCAAAATTGTGTGCTCTGCATTCCAGTAATATTATTCATTATGCAAATCCATGAGATTATGCCATTTTAATGCATCCAAATGCATGCATTTTCACCAGAATGCAATGCTCAAAGCAGAGGGGGAACTTGGAGTTGACTACCCTGTTTCTGTTACCAGAAACACCTGACCTCCCCCCCGAGGTTTAGCTCAGTGGTGGCCCGTGCCCTTCCTTGACGCATTGGCCTATAGTCCTGATGACTATCCTGATGCTTTGAAGGAAAAATATTTCCTGTCAAGTGATGAATGATGCCATACATAATTTCCTTGGCTCATAATTGAAAACAAGGTTATACATCGAGCTTATCTATGTGAAAGGAGATTGCTTTAGTCAGGTTTAGACTATAGGGCGTTCACACTATATCTCTACAGTAAAGTATCTACTGTACCACTGTATATAGATAACAAAAATGCCGATGTAGAATTATCTCGCTCCATTTTCTATTCACACGTCTGACATGTATGACTTCAGGGTGACAATTTTGTAACTTGTTCCCCTGTCTAGACAAGTTGTCGCTGTTGGGCATATATCACAACAGGTGTTACCAGGAGATATAGCAGCCACATCTAAGGTGCCTGCCCCATTACCAGGCTGCTGCCTGCACGGTGACATGAACAGGAGATACGATGGTACCTACCATTACCACGTCACAAGAGGTGATGGGTGCCCCGTTTCTCCTACAGAGATTCTGATAGGGATGTGGAAGGGAGGTGTGTATCACCGCATCTCGTACGTTTATAGATAGACTGACAAATACATCCTGGGGTGAAGATATTATAATCACTCCACCAATGTAGGGAGTATACCTGCACCGCTCAGAGCCGTGGAAAGGGTCATTTCACTGCCTTGCTATGTATTTCCACATGGTACTCAACAACTAAAGGGAATTTCAACTACATGATCATACCCTCTCAGAGTCAAGACCCTATACATTAACCCCATGTAAGGATGTGATAAACGACATATTTCCCATATTAGGATAAGTACATGTATTAATTAGGAGAATCTATCTGCAAGTAGTGACTGCACTGTGTGGGCCTATATGTTAGAGTATCTTAATTGGACAAATGTTACCTTTGTCTATTTCCGTTTTAGATGACAAAGAAATGAGTAAATATTATGTATTGAGCTGATAGTAAACATATCTCCCGACATCTAATAATGGCCCCACCTACTATTTTGTATTGTTAATACAAGTGTCCATACTAATAGAACAAAGTATACAGGAGTTTCAGAGGAAAAAAAACAATATTATTGACTAGTAGGATAGTACATCTTGGCGCCCTAATTATTGCCTTTAATAAAGTTATTACATTGTATTTCCAGTATAGTTATCAACCTGCTGCAGTGGTGATTACGGACACAGGCTATTCAGGTTCGGTTTGAATTGGCACTTAGTACCCTATCCAAAACGACCACCTTCTTCCCCTCTGTTGTATAGGAATGTTTTCCAGGAAAACAACCAACCTTGCCTCACATTTGGTCATCTCACATGAGATACTAATATGCCACTTTTTGCTTTGTATTCCAAACATGTTAATCTATCCATCAAGGGGTTACAGAATTACGTACGGCAAATATTTCATGGAGGGTCAATTATGTGTCAATTATTTAGCTTAAATGTACCTTAGACTATTAGGAACGTGTGATATAATACTTTGTCAAGTGTACTGTGTGCATGTTATGTCAAATACGGGACTGCAACAGTGAAAAAACGGGGAATGGGTGTGGGGGTGTGCGCTAATTAATAGAATGAAGTTTTGCTTCTTCTTCTTTTTTTAGTTAAATATGATTCTTTAAGCGCACTGTGCGCTTATTACGTCGAATACAGTAGGCCGCTTAAAAAGCAGTGGGGTCACCTATCCAACATGGATATCACAATGTACAAGGTCAATTCGATGATTATGATTGAATTTACTTTTTAATAAGTGTGGATTTTATATTTCAATCCTACAGTCGCATTGTTTTCTTAGACACCCCAGACCTGAAATGAATACCAAATGTCCCATGTTAACAAGCTGATACAACATAGGTAGACAAAGGTCCATGACCTTAACTTTGGGACGAGTTGGACCTGGGTCGTATCACAACGAAGCGTAGGCCGTGTGTGATGCGGCAAGGGTCCAACGATTGAGGAACAATGCTGATGGATCACATTGTGAGGGCCTAATTGTGCTTATTTTATGGCATTATTTATTAAAAATCTGTTAAATTTGCATTTGACCGGATGTAGAAATTTGAATAAATGATGAATTCACAGGCCATGTGAAACGGGAGAAGCGTATTACACAGGGGTCATGTACAATACGCGATTTCTAGTACTTAAGCATAGTGGCCTTCGAATTCACCATGAAATCAATACACATTTAACAGTGTTAAAATAATCAGCAGTTTACATTTCATTGCAGTAGCGGTGCTGTTATCTTCGTAACAATGATTTTTAGATATTTAATGTCCCCAACTTCCAAATCTCTAAAAACTACAAAATTATGCTTACTAAGACATCCTTGATCGTTTGGTGATAACAGTTTTCATTCCTCATTATATCCCTCTGTGAGTTGCAATCGGATAATGAAATGAATATAAATGACAGAGTCATTGTTAGCAGTAGGGCCTATTCTCCCGACCATAGGCCAGATAACAGCCATCGACCAGCACCGGCCAATAGCCAGGTTTATCATTTCAGCTGATTACTCGTACCGGACCTATTCTTCTTACCCCCCCCCCTCCCCCGCGTGAAGGCAGTATCTTGTGCACCTCATTACCAAGGTCCGAAATGTACAGTGGCCCAGGAGGGTCAAATCTTTTTGTAAAAACTGGAGTGATCTACAGTGCTAAAAGATACCTGTCACAAGCTGTGGTTCCTGAATTGACAGTTGACAGAAATTGACTGAAGTTGGAGTTTTCACTTTCAACTTTGACATTTGCATTGTTTTTGGTTTGATGTAGTGTTGAAAGATAGCAGTCACAAGTTGCTTTACTTGAATTGACAGTTGACAGGTGACAGTAAATGGTTGAAGTTGTAGTTTTTACTTCCACTTCAAGTTGATTTTTTGCAAGTTGAAGTGAATTTGCAATTTCGAAATTTACAAAAAGATTTGACCCTCCTGGGCCACTGTAGAAATGTATTACCGCTGTACTACACGACAGAAATAGCGTTAGGTGTAGGCCTACCTTATGTAAAGTCAGGCTAAAGCATTGTGCTACACTATAGCACCCACTGTTCTGCCCTTGAGCATGATTATTCCAAACCTTTTTATCCGTCTGTTTTGGAAGGTTTCCTGCTTGGATTTCACCATACCGAAACATCAGAATGGGATCAATTCCTGATTCTATCCTCCCCATTCAACTTACTGTACATTATTTTAATCATATTTGATAATCTAAGGCGGTATAGGTTATTCAAAGTACATTTCTAAACGCTATATGGAACCTGGTCTAGACTTAGATCTAGCTTTGACTATGTAGCAAATTCAATTTTATGTCTTAATGGCCCCAGGCCGTATCCCTCCACCACAGTTGTAAGGACTGCCCCACTTTATTTTCCGAATGTAATTGTCCCATCCCAAGGCTGATCTCAGGGACTCGCATTAAACGCCTAACCTTGTCAAGGTCCCTACTTTAGGGAATCCACACAAAGAATCTCCCAAAGCAAATTCACTGAAAGCCCTAAAGATTAATTCAAGTCGGGGCTCAATGTTGGTAAAGTATCCTGACTGAGATCATTGCAAGTTTCGGGTAGATATTTCTCATCACATTTCTGAATGATATGGGAAACCTTGTGCATTAATGCCTTTGTCCTGCTTGCAAATAGTTACCTGTCACATTGCCCTGTGGTTTTATGAACAGGTGCTGCCAATGTAACCCACCCTAATCCAACTTGTGGTGAGACTGACAGGCAGTTGCTGCTGGCAGGGTTGGTTTCCTGGCTGGTGTGCTCTGTCTACTCTGACAAGGAGCCAAGGAGTTATTACATTATGTAATACACAAGCTGCCCTTGATATCAATTTTCGCCTCTGTGCCAAGAAAGTGTTCCCTCCGCATGGCTGTTGTCAATAGCTGCTTATAATTATATCTTAGCCGAGATTGCATTGTTTATTACCGACGACGTCGAGTGGATTTTAAATTGGTCATCCAGAACATTGAAACAATATTGATATAATGATGCAGTTATTGCCGCCATAATGTTTCCTATGTGTATTCTTTATTCTAATGTAGGTTCTTATACCAAACAGCAATTTTAAAAATATATTTCCACTACCGGTACTCTCTCAACGTTCTTTCTTTTTTACATAATGAACGTCATGATAGGATTTCAGTGTTATTTCTAGTGCATTGTGTTGATCTGGAAGCCAAGGACAATTGCCAGTGGCCACCCTCCCAAACCCAGCCGTGCAGAGGGGCGGGCAACATGGGCAGAGTATTGACAGGAAGGACGTCCAGCCTTTAACAATACAACCAGCACGTGTGAGGCACTGGCTCGGAAACCACCAGTAGGCGGGATTTCTTTTTCTATTAATCTATTTTTTGCTAATTTTTTCCCCTGGAATTTTGTGGGTAGTCTCCGCGGTGGTGGTCATAATTATAGGGTAAAGGAGCTGGGTTCTACTTGGACACTGCCTGCACAGGTAGAATAATAGGACAGCAATAGAAAGTTAGCTCCGGTATATGAGGCCATCCTGTCCCTTGGCTGCCCCATACCAAGATATCTCACAGATAACATCGACTGGAATTCCTATTACAATCGGTATGTTGAGAAGAAGGGTGGAAATGTTGCCTCAACCCTTATTAACTATTGTCCGGAGTAATGTAATGTTTTGAGATTGGCAGCCTCAAATCAACTTTGAAACAATATTTGCCTTAGAATCAGATAATCATAATCTCTCCAAACATCACTTGGGAATTGGACATTCACGACTAAGGCGAGACTAAGTTACACGAGATAGACATTCATGAGAGATTCTCAGGGATTACCAGTTTACCAAAAGGAATTTTCAGGCAAAAAGTCTCTCTCCTGTCCCAGGATTCGTTTCTTGTGTTAAAGTAGGGGGGGTGGTTATTCAGTCAAAATGAAGCTAGGAATGCGGGACCCATCCTAAAAGATGGTACTCATCATGAGAAACAAGAATATGACCTCCATTTTTGATTTCGAAACCTCTAACCCCCCCGTACGCCCCCTCCGAAGATAAAAAGTTGGAAAATATTAAATTAATTCAATTTTAATTAATTTTCTTGTTTCCATGGGGTCTACCTCCCTTTAAATGGACATAAAACCACTTTGATATAGAATATAAAAATACAATGCACTAAAATAAGCAGTTTTTAGCTATCTGAAAATTTCAAGATGGCCGCCATTGGCAAAAAACACCATTTTTGAGCTCTCTTTTTAACTCTATGTGGTCTAACTGACATGAAATGCATATAAAAGTATTCTAAAATGGAATATAAAGATATACTGTACCAAAGGCAGATATTTCAAGGTTTTGAAAAATCCAAGATGGCCACCATTGGCAAAAAATATTGTTATTCAAGCTTCAGAAATGCTATTCAAGCGGTAGAAATATTTTGTTTTTCTTCTTGGGCTGCAACTGAATAAATGATATGACCAAATAGTTGCAATATCACTTCCAGCCCCTCCCACCATCCAGTAAACTATTTTGAAAATATGAAGCATTGTGTAGTTCCGTTAAATACATGTAATTCTTCCTATATGTATTGAAATAAGGAACAAAATTATCTGCATGACAGTGTTTAGATGCTGTTTACAAACTTAATAGAGGCACAGGAAGTAATCATTAATTGGCAGCAGACCTCAGCCCCTGCCCCCTGTCTGGGCTTGTATGCATAGGCCTACTAGTATACTAGCCTTTATGCTGGAAAGTCAGGGATTATTGACTATGGGAGGGAATAAGTTTAGTCTCTACTGCTTTTCCCTTAATCATGCTGAAAGCATTTATCTTACATATCAACATATATTTTTCCTGTGATTATTAGAAAATAGAAAGGTGATAGTCAAATTATAACTTAAGTAGAGTATCTCAGAATCATTCACGGATGCATAATGCCTGCAGTGTACTTAATGAAGCCATATATCTACCCCAACTCGGGCAGCAAAGAGCTCTCTGACGTTCAGATGTAAATAAAGACAGGCCCGTGACTAGCCCTCTTCGCGGGGTGGTTCGTTTTTTGATAAGGTGGAACTAGATTAATTCAACGGTGGAACTTACTAGATTTTCATTAAAAAATATGCAAATAATGACTTGATTTGTACTCAAAACTATAATTTGAATGAGCCATATTAAAAAAATTGACCATGTTTTTACAGTTTAGCCTCCAGGTACCTTAATAATTATCCGATTTACAAGCCGCGAAAACTGGCATGGAGCTAATTATCTCTTCTTTCAGGCCAGTTAGGGTGGAACTATTTTGGTCCATCAGGGCTGTGGGGGGGGGGGGGGGGTTCGTTCGAACCGACGAACCCCCCCTAGTTACAGGCCTGAAAGAGACTCCTGCTGTTACTGATGGCCAGCAATTTCTAATTTAATTATCTTTCTAAAACATATTGGGTTCTAATATCAAGCACTGACATTGATATACACACCCAACCAGTATCTACACAACAATCCAAAGTATTTAATCATAGGGAGTCTGCTATGTTCCTACCGCACTGTGTGCTGTACTCTCAAAACTCAACTTTGTCTTGAACACACCTGTGATCAGTTTATTTCATTGTTGAGTACATAGGCATAGAAAGCAAATCTTCATTGGGGGGGCCAGGGGGGGGCGCTTCTACCAACTTTGAGTATTGGTTTTTATCCATCATGTTTACACGTTACATAAAATTGTATGGAAAAGAAGTATTTGAGCCACCTCTAGTTCTGATTTGGGGCCCAACCCCTTCTGCCCCCACTTTCTCCTATGCAGGAGAGGTAAGGATTTGGAGGCCCAAACATATTCAGTCCTCCCTTCCTTAGTGATTGGGGGCCCAGGGCCCACCAGCCCCCTCCTTTTCCTATGCCACTGCAGTACCCCTATAAGCATGTGTCTTAAAGTTTAGCACCATTCAGCTACTAGGGAGGGGCTGTCAAAACCTAGGGGCAAATGCAAAAGGGAAAATATGACTACAAGCCTTGTCCAGAAACCATCATGTATTAGACATAGTACAAGTGACTTGGTGTATAGTAGTTATAAGCCAGGTGTTATAAACTAGGCGGGAATAATTACCCTTCACGGCCAAGTGTGGTATGAATTTCTATATCTTACAGGGGGTCACATGCACACACCCATCATATTGTAACTGTTGGTTTTGCACTGATGATATTGGATTAGGATCATCCGGGGTCTAGGAGAAAATTATTACTAGGGGGTCCAAGGGGGCTGATGCACACTGACCCTATAAATGCATTTATATGATGTGTATAGAAAAGTGTTTGACTATCCTCTTTTATTATTGGAGGCCTATCCCTCATCCCCTGTTCCCAGCTTTCTCTATGTGGAATATGAAAGGTGTGTAAATCTTGTGTATTTTATTGTATGATCTTGGCAAATTTCAGGGGATCCCATAAGCCTACATGTTCTACCCCCCCCCCTTCTATAACTAGGGTCCAGGACCCCTTTTATACCTCAGATCTTGGTTAGAAGAAATTTTCTTCTGCAGAGAATGATATTCAATGATCTATGAATTTACAATGTCGTTTTTGGCTTATGGCAGCCATCTTGGATTTTTCTGGAACTTCAAAATTCTTCATTTTGGGGTAGTAGGCCATGTCAAAGTACTTTTATATAAGTTTTATGTGAGGTTGGCCACATGGGAATACAAAAATTGATAATCGGGTTGAAAAATGGTGTTTTTTGCCAATGGCGGCCATCTTGAATTTTTCAGATACATCAAAATACCTCAATTTGTTGGTTTATATTTTTGTTATCCACCTAAAAGAAGTTTGATGTACATTTCAAGGAGGACAAACCCTGTAGAAATAAAAAATGGATTAAAATTGAATTAATTTAATATTTTCCGACTTTTTATCTTCGGAGGGGGCGTACGGGGGGGTTAGAGCTTTCAAATTCAAAAATGAAGGTCAGATTCATGTTTCTTATGATGAGTACCATCTTTTAGGATGGGTCCCGCAAAAATTTTGCGCTAACCACCCCCCCTAGTTAAAGTTCCGAGATTGACACATGCTATGGTGAGATTGGATTTGTCCTCATTGTACCGGGTCACCCTTTGCCCACATTACATTCTCTTAAAGGGGATCATAAGTCAAGTCTACTTTCTTTTTTAAGTCTTCAGCGCGAAATTTTTTATCCATTTGATATCCAACACTGTACTAACAAGTCCCATTGCTATGGGAGAGTATAATGCCTGCTAAGCATTCCCATTGTAACGAACAGTGTTTTGATAATTATGTTTATCAGGCCATCTCAGTCATCAATGCCATCTCACTGTGATCTCTACTTCACATTGTGTAGATTAATGGACCATGAAAGTGAAAGCTTACTTCGACCCAGGCTTCCATGCCTCCTCGACAAATAGCGTTTCTTCAATTAGAGTTAATCGATAACTTTCGCTCCCTGAACCAAATATATATCCTGCATGTTATTATGGAAGGCGTTGGGTGTCTTCCATGGAGCCTTAACGTGTGAATCAAAGCTATATTAGATGGTTCAATTGTCATATTATTACAGTGTGATAGGTATGCCTACATCAGGATCAGGATTTAGCCAATGAACGGGGGGGGGCTGAAGTACGGAATTACTATCAAAATGAACCATAGAGGCCCATGGTAAAACATGAACCATTTCCCATAAGTACCAACACATACAACTGATGAATTATAGAGGGACCTATTTCTAAAAGCTTCGCTAGGCCTACTTCATAACTGTCTGAGATATTTATGATGATGATTGATCCACTGCCAACAGCTAGCACGCTGCAGGGGTTAATGCCGAACACAGGCATGTTGACATCATCCCTACCCTATATCCATCCCCCACATCCCTCCCCTACATCCCTCCACAATACCTCATCCTCTCACCTAACCAACCAACCATTCATCCATCTCGCCCTCCCCCTGTCTCTATGAGGCATGACCCCTGTGAATAATGCCCTACTTATAAACTACTCACATGGATCGCCTGAGTGGCTAACTCCTGTGTCCTGGGTACTACCTCCTTCCAATGTTATACTGGGGAGAAGAGCAAAATAGAAGTATTTGTGGATACAAGTTACATCGGGTTATGCTCTCCCCCGTCGGTATGCAGCCTCACCACACTGAAGAACCCCCTACTAGTATACTACTCACGTGCGTTGGGTAAGGACCTCCTCGGTTATCCAGTGAGATACTTGGGTTGGTGGAGCTGGGTGTGACTGCAGCCTCTATGCTGTTATTACCCTGACTCCTCCTGGGTCAGTCCTCCATGTGTGTGCAGTAAGTCACCTCCTCCAGCACCTCTAGTTCCTGTGTATGGCATGCCACGTGCATCGCCCTCTCCCTGACTCGGCCGCACCACGCACTCACTCTGCTGTGGGCTCCTCACACAGTGAGCTGCTCGCCCGCCGTAAAAGGTTACAGCGCCGGGCTGCTCGTGCCTGCCTCCCCTGGGACGGCCAGGACAGGACTGAGCTGCTCGGGACTGCTCATAGCTGCTCAGCCAGGGCCAGTGAGCGCCTCCACTACATGGGAATCGCATGAAGAGGAGAGGGGAGGGGGGTTTGGGGGAGGGGTGGCTGGCTGGCTGGCGGTTTGTAGTTGTATCAGTGCATTAAGTGTTGTGTGTTAGATATGGGTGGATCGGTCGAAAATGCAGCTAAATCAGCGTATGAAGGCCCTGTTCCCATCCCTCTCTCTATGTGCCTAACTTCCTTCCCTCGGTCGATCCCGCTGCATTCCCTGGTGAACTCTCTTTTTTTTATCCTTTCCCCATTAATGGCTCTCTTATTCCCTCTGTGATTGATTCCTGACATTAAAACTGTCCAATTATTCATTCCCGCTTGCTTTCCCCGTGCTTCGTAGTGTAATATTAATTTTCATTATGTCCTTTGCCTGTTGTCTGTTAACTGCTTCTGTCTTCAACACCATTCTGCCCCACCCAATTACCACCTTCCCATCCCGTCATCCGCATCCATTGACACAACGCAAGGCATTTTGACAACATGCGCCCCAGCTCGTTCCGCCCAACGCTTACTCAGACCTGACACCCTGAATCCCCTGCCCTCACATCAGCCCCCCCCCCCCCCCACCCCTTCACACACACACACACACACACATTCATCTCTGCTGCCCCTCCCCGTTCTTTGTCCCATACACTGTATCAGTATCGATCCGCAGACGCTGCACTGTGCATCTGTAGATGCTGCATATGTGATCTGCATTCTCCAAGCATACGGTCTTTCCATGCAGGCGTTAAACCTCTGTTCCAAACTGTTAAGGGCTCTCTTGCCTTTTGATTAATTACATTGGACATCTAAAATCTTCCACCAAACCAGATCATAAAATCAACCTGATTGTGACTTGCTCATAAACCTTTATTTTTCTTTAAATGGCTGTAGTCCAATAAAAAGTACTTTTAAATGGTTGTGGGCCAATTTAAAAACAGCCCGACACTATCAAACATATTAGCGGATAAAGGTCCAGATGACGACCAATGATCCACGATTTGCCAATTAGTAGTTGGGGATCCAAGTAGGCAGAATGTCATTATTTCACTTTGACCTGACATGGAGACCAAGACTTGATATGAAGGTTGAATATCTGAACACATAGTCCACAATCTACTACTACAACAAAGTGTGCACACACCGCAACAAAGATTATATGTTCTGTGGACACTTTGTGATGAATTTGTATGGACAAAATGTTTTCTGTGGACACTTCATGATGCTTTTCTTAGGGCAAAGTGTGCTTTGTCGACATATTGTGATGGCCTTTTGTGGACAAAGTGTGTTTTGTGGATATTATGGCACAGAATGCTATTGACAATTTGTGGTTTGAGGACACTTTGTGATGACTGGCTGTGGACAAACTGTATATTGTGGACATTTTGTGATGTTGAGTGTGGACAAACTGTATTTGTAGGCACTTTGTAATGGTAGGATGCGAACAAACTGTTATTCATGGACACTTTGTGATGGAAGGCTGTGGACAAATTGTATTTTGTGGACATTTTCAGATGAAAGGCTATGGACAAATTGTATAATGTGGACACTTTGCAATGGTAGACTGTGGACATAAAGTGATGTGGACACTTTGTATCATGGTGACAATATGGGGCACAAAATACCCTTTACAATTAGTCTCTCAAAAACATGACCTTTGACCTTAATTTTGACCTTGTTCCGACCTAGATATCATTTCATACATATCAGAAATGGAATCAGCAGCCTCAAATTACTTTAGTCCACTACCCATACCAAGTATTGGTTTCCATGTCAGCTCTTCCTAAGAATCCCAGACTGGATCCCCAACTATAGGCACCAATCTGTGTGGTGGAAGACCCACTGTGTGAAACGCTGTATAATTCCTCCAATTCCCCTTTCTTACTTACAGTCGATGAATATTTCAGCTTGTACCAGAGACTTACTTGGAGAGTAGTCAGAATAAATAGTATGGAGACAGTATCGTCGGCTGGTCTGCTGCAGCCGACATTTTGCATGTTTATGGAGTCAGCAGACGATAATATGATCAGTATTATGAATGGGGTAATCAATTAGTGGTGATTGCCTTTCTTGCTATGATGGCATCTGCATGAGCTATAGGTTTCCGGCCAATTCGATGTGCACATAATGTGGAGCCTAAATATCCATTCGCTTTGCCCTCACTTTGATAAGGCTGTAATAGGGCAGTACTTAGGGTAATGGTAGCCCATACATGTATAATATACATGCTGCCTTGGCAATATTTCCCCTCTAAAGTATCTGTGTATCTTTGTCTGGTACTCTTCCACCTTGCCTTCCCGACTCCCTTAGTATACCTGTCTACCTCGCTTCCTGCCTGTCTCCGCTGTATCGTGTGGCCTAGTATAAGGCTGTCCACTAGCATTGAATTGCGCCGTTTGTTGTCCGTCAAATCTTGAATTTAGACACTAAGTCGACATTAAGGTCGGTGTCAAAAATCAACACTTAAATATCGAACATTTCAGGAAATACTATGAACAAAATGAGCTGGAAGTGTCAATTGATTAGCATTTGATCTATAAGTGGTGTGTACTTTACCCTGCATAAACGGTGAATACTCCCCAAAAATAATGATCTCCACATCGGCTTTTAGAATTACAATGCCATTTTCCTCTTCCAGGTAGTCTGCAAAGTCCCCATAATTTTCCGAAAACTTCATGAATTACATATCATATCTATTGGAACAGTTCCATTTGGATGTCTTTATTACTGACCAGCTGACCATGTAACTATAATAATAATTGTGACCAGGCTAGGGAAAAGACCCATCCCGGGAGGAATCAGTATTTAAAGTTGGTGTCATACCCTTTAAAATGAGATATTATCATGAGCTAGAATATTCCTACCGTAAATTCCCGCGTACTACCCGCATCTCGCGTATAACCCGCACCCCCAACTCAGGAGAATCCTATAACCCGTTTTTGGATTTGAAAATGTATATTTTAGTACTGTTCTATACAGATAAAAACCCTCGTATAACCCGCACCCTATATAGGCATGTTTGGTATCAAATGAAAGCTGAGATTGGTTCGCGTACAACCCGCGGGTAGTACGCGGGAATTTACGGTAGTAGTTTTTTGGGAATTGCCTTTCAAAGATTAGTTTATATCAATAACTGAAAATGGTAAATAAGCTCTAAAAGCATTGTATCCCATAAGAAATAGCGATAATTATGAAAAATCAGTTTTATTGATAAATAAGCAAATACATCTTTTTTAGTCTAAATTTGGTTCTAGAAGGAATTTTTACAGTCTGTTTTCAATTTTGAGTAACTAATGTGATTTTTCTTTAAACGGGACAATTATCTGTATTTTTTGTATTATTTGTGTAATGCAATGGTTTCCATGTCAAGCAGAAAATGTCTTATATGCAAATTTTCCATAGAAAACATTCTTTTTGCATTCCAAATATGGAATGTTTGTAGTAAAACTAGAATAATTATAATAAGTCTATTGTATTCTACACACAAAAAAATAGCCTAGAGCATTTTTACATGAATTATGCACTCTCTAGCCATTGTGGTGCCCCCTGGTGGCCAAAGCCAGCATTAAAAATCCCCCGTGGATGGGTCTTTCAGCTAGTTGGGTTACAATTATGGTCAGCAATAAAGACAACAACCAAATAGAATTGTTCCCATAGACATAATAAGGGCGCTAATTCAGTGTTATTCAATCAGTGCCCAACCGCAGCATTATATCTATATTTCATATGAAACCATAAAAGTACCCACTGCCCCGTATTATAACAGTAATCTACCCATTTGACCTTAAATTGCCAATACCTTTCATACACGTTATTCAGAATAGTTGCTCTTTCCTCTTTCATACAGTTTACATGAGCTTAGAATGTCAATGGCCTCTAGTTAAAAGTCGGCCACTTGAGTTCCAGGAACCTTACAGAAGCTTTGGTAAGAGTGTCGTAGAGTGTAGACTGTAGAGTGCTCAATACATGCAATAATGGCACTACACTCAAAAATAAACTTGTCTCTAGACTCTTGAAAGTGACGGTCATAAAATAAACGAGTCAAAAACTCGTCTAAGTGACAAGGAAGCTGGTATTCTAGCTAGAAGACCCACTTGGCATGTGCCAGCCCAACACCCAACATTTGCCAGCTCCATGATTCTATGTGTGGGATGGTAACCTTATAGGTAAGACAACTTTTGACTCGTTTTTTTATGATAGTCACTTCGACGAGTCTGGAGACAAGTTTACTTTTTTAGTGTAGTGTACGAAGCATGGTCATGGCATTTTACAGATTTGAGGCTTGTTTTGGTATAGTGTGTATGTATGGATGCAAACAGCTTCACTCAGAAGACGGTATCACATTCCTACGTTAATACATAGACTCACATCCATCAGTGTTTGTCTGTACATGGGTTGGCATCAACACGCAGAGTTAAAAGTGACTGATGGGGAAATTGGAATGGTCTCCATGAGATTTTATGATAAGATTATTTTCTACTTGATTATTGTCAGCTTGATGAATATTTGATTGTACGACTGCAGCAGTATTGAAAATGATTGTCAATAAATCTAAACAGTTTTTAATAATTAGTATTTGAAAAGATGCGGAGGAAAATGGTGTGTTGGTTTACCTCTAGGGCCTAATGTGATAGTCGATCATGCCATCTCCGCAAAGAAACTCAATTCACGACTGACCACACAACCATATATGGACATGACTGGTTTATTATAGCGTCATGACGACAGAGGATGCGTGGGATGTGGAATTATAGGAACTGGTGCATTCGCTGGTCTATACAAACTCTAGCACCTTACTTCCTGTGAAGGCAGAAGTTAAGCGCTCGCTGATGAAAAACAGGCATGTCTCGGGAGACAAAATGGCGACTATCATTTATCTATAAAGGGGAACACGCTACAGCTGTATAGCCATACTACCTCTCTGCTAACTCCCACACTACATCCACTCCATACCAATCCCTTTCGGGTCCCTTTCCCACCCCTTTCACCCTTTCTCCGCCCATCTCTCACAAGTCAGCCCTCCCTGAGGGGCCTACAGAGGAGGGGATGGGAGCGGCCGGTTTGACAAATCAATCCGTAATTTGTGGCCTGACGGAGAGCTCGGTGACGTGCCATCCAGAATCAATACCGACTGGACGCCGCGTTCCAACCATTACCTTCTGCTATTTGCCGCCAAAACCGTTTTGGACGATTAGGGGCCTTGTACAGCGGAGTAATTTCATTGGCATGTAAGATGGATCACCCGTAGAGTAAGGATACCAACTTACAACTTTCAATAAATCTGGATATTTTGTGACTTTTCTGTGATGTCCGATGACGCTCGTCGAAGAAGGGTTATTTTGGTTTGTGTGTGGTTGGTGCTGTGGGGAGCTGATAGTGGTGACGGCATGGTGGTTGGGTAGGTGTAATTTAATGCGCTGAAAGTGTGGTGATAGCAAAGTCTATATCACTTGTTAATACCCGAGTATAGTAACCAGTGCGATCCCAGAGGGAAGGTATGGGAAACTCTCTACCAGCGGAAATATGATATCCTAAAAGCCATTTCATGAGCACTGGTATAAAACATGCTGTATAGGAAGTAATGGGAAAGGAAGGAGAGAAGGAAGCAAGCAAGCAAGTAAGAAAGCAAGCAAGCAAGAAAATGAGAATTTAGGGAGGAATGAAATATGGTGTATAGCGGTAGGCTGAGCACGGAGTAGATGGGAAGGAGACGGAGGAAGACATATAGGATTGAGTGGCAAAAGGGACAGGAACGGAAGATTTTAGTCAAGACTGTTAGTGTTGGGTGCATAGCTCCCCCGGTCATAACATTAGGTTTCCATCGCTCCAAATCTGCATAATATCGTGTCTACACAGCAAAAATGCAAATGAACGTTTGTCTATATATTGGAACTTTCTCTCTTTTTATATATATATATATATATATATATATATATATATATATATATATATATATATATATATATATATATATATATATATATGTATATATATATATATATATATATAAATACAGGCTGAATCGATAGTCCTATACCCTTCCTGCATAAAGAGTGGATAGAACAGCAGTACCAGTAACATAGATACTGACCGCTGCACATGGGGTACGTACCACAAGCAGTCTGTTATATCAACACTAGGAACACTGAAACTTTTATAATGCCATTTGTTTTATGATTTAATATGGGTAACGATGTGCTACAGTCTTTAATTTTGTTTTTAATGTTGCAACGCTTCGCATCTTACTATCAAATTGCCTTTACATCATTACTAAGTGATTGGATTACCTATCCCACAGACCAGTTCTTCTTCACACTCCTATGGCCCACACCTCCTGTGGCAATATTGAATCTGTAAATGAGGTGTCATGTCTATTTATTATCATAGGTCCCTTTCCCTGGTGGCAGAAATTATGGGATGTCACTGGGCTGTCCTATCTATCCCCTCTCCACACCCGTCAGATGGGTCTCCGCCCCTCCAAAGATCCGCTCTGAGAGTGATAAATGGGTTCTGAGCGATGCCCAGCCCCAAGGAAGCCTTAGCACTAATTTGCATATAAAATACCCCGTCGCTCTCCAGCTGAGATCTAGCCACTATTAGTCCATTATATTCGCTATAGAACTAGAATACGGGGAGCGAATAACGTTATCTACCTACATAATGTCCAGGAGTCCACATTTGGTCAGCACAATAGCTTGAAAAAGAGAGGTCCTAGCTAGAGGTTGGGAGATTGGAGTTGGGGGAATGTGAAGGATTATGGTCACTATGGCCCCGTGTGCTGCTTTTAGGGTGCGAGGGAGATGTTGCTTGGTTGCTTGTATCCGGTGCCCCAACTTGCCCGTTCACGAAAAAAATATCTGATTGGGAACGGCTTCAGCCTTTATTGGGAGGTTAACATTGAGAATACGTCATTACACTGCCCGAATCTAGGGACATTGAATTTGTGTGATGCAGTTAAGTAAAGAAAAGTGTATAGATATCAACTTGGTGCAGGGACACATTTGGATAGTATTGGCCAGTGCAGACTGCACTTGGAGAGTTGGCAGGGGTGGCTGTCAGGGAGTGGGAGGTCTCAGGGGCCCCTTCAATTGCTCAGGTCTCTATAGGTGGGAGATTAGAGCAGCTCAGGGTAAGGCCAGTGGTCTGGTGTGGTCCACCAGGAGCTATTCAATCTGGATTCTATAGAAGGTGCACAAAGCTAGCTCATTTACCCATTCTTCACTAGGATACTCTCTCAAGGGGACAATACGGAGACACTTTATCTTATGGCTCTACTGTCTGTTCCCTCTGAGGTCTGGCTTCTGAGGAAACTGCTTGATAGGCCAAATCGGTGTCTGGCGTTATTGGCTATTGGTTAAAGTATAGAGAAGGGGAAATTGCGACTTTAAATTAATTGCTTTTGAGGTTCTGGATTTCTGTAGAAATTGCGTTTCTTATATTTCTAGTGCATACTGCCAATTTCGCGACAAATGCAATGTAATTTTTCTAAATATTGTTATAATATCCAGACATACATTCCCTACAAGTTACACGAAACCTGAATCATATGGACGTTCATTACCAAATAATGATATTCACAGCATGGGTTGAATCCTTTTTGTGTTGCAGGTATGTAGCTTAGTACGATTGTGATTTGACACAGCCACACCCTCTCTTCCCACCGTGTTGCTACACAGGTTTATCAAAATATTAGATTAACTGTGAAAAACGCCTAGGAAAGTATTAAGTCACCTATACTATGCATGTATATCTTGGAGTACACCAATCCTATGGCATATTATTTGAAACCAATCAGATCTAATTAATTCTCTCTCAGTATCATATCATGATTCTCACTGTAATTATCAGCGCTTTTAGGTAACACCTAATATTCCTAATCTGCTCCCAGATTAATTAACTAAAGTCTCTCTCCTGTTTTATCCCAGAGTAACTCTATCCTGATTGGCGTTACTCCTTCTCCATGCACAGATGAGCATCTCGCCAAATTAGGACTTGGAAGCAGCTCCGGGGTTTGCCGAGTGGTTCCGAGTGGTTCATGCTGTTCCGGATTCACCGGAAATGCTGGGTTATGCGCCTGCGCAATTGGTGTAAAGTGATAGGACTCCGGGATGTACTGGGCCTGGTTGTTGCTGAAAGCTGCACTCCATTCTGGGCTGGAGAAGAGGGGCTGACAAATATATGACCCATGGTATTAGAGTAAACCTTGACAGTGCTTAAGGTGGGTCGCTACCCTTTGATCAAAGTTAACAGAATCTCCCTATTTTTTTCTACATGTAGTCTAAATCATATAGAATCGGAAAATGAAAGAAAAGGGGGGGGGGGTCCCGACCTACTTTTTTAGATACAGAATTTTGAAAAATTAAATTATTTTAATTTTTCTCTAAAAATGAGAAAAAAGTGTGAAAACTTAAATATTTTTTTAAAATATCAACCATTATGCACAGATATGTAAATCTTCACAGGTGAAATACCTATATGTTCTACTCTATTGCAAAAATAATTTTACCATTGTATGCCATGGCATTCTGGGTAAAAATTTGATGTTTCGGGAAAGAAAAGGAATAAATTGCTATTATTTTGTAGCCTTATTGGCTAAAAGTAGTATTCAAAATTAACAGAATCTTTTTAAACTCTCTCAGAAAATAGTTCAGATCATTTGCTAACATATGAAAGTGATTTTGATAGGAGGTCCCGGGCATATTTTTAGTTTTTTTGGCCTTTGAAGTTTAAAAATATAGCAAAATCGGTCTAAATCTCACTTTTAAAGCTAAAAATAAAGTGTAAAATGGCTAGAATCAGGGTAGAAAATGGCTACAATTCATACCCTTGATTACTTTAAGTAACTTAATTATATCTATATGTGGCCAGGTGAGGGAAAACGTGCCTCCAGGGGGGATTTTTAGTACTGGTTTTGGCCACCAGGGGGCAGTATATGGATAAAACCCTGAAAAATGTACTAAAAAATGCTTGAGACCAATTTTTCACGGGGAATCAAGTGATATGCTTAGAATCATTCCACCTCACTGAAAACGTTCCATTTTGGGAACATTTGTTGCCATGGAAACATGGAAAATTGACATATATGGCAATTTCTGGTTGCCATGGAAACACTCCATTATTCCAAATGGGAATTTTTTGCCACAAATGTTTTTGAACATTTCACAAGGAACTCAGAATCGAAAACAGACCTCAGAAATACCCCCTAGAACCAATTTTATAATAAAAACATCAGATGTCTTTGGGTATTTTTCAACAAAACTATTTTTTACATTATTAGTATTCATAATAGGACATAGTGGATCTAGAGCTTATTTGCGATTTTCAGTTGTACACACTAACCCCGGTTTGACAAGCAGTTACAGCAAAACTACTTGGGATATTTTAGCTCAAGATATCTCATTTTGAAGCCTGTAACATAAACTTTGAAAAGCCATTTCCCCCTGGAGGCACGTTTTCCCTCACCTGGCCACATATCATTCTAGATAATGATTTAATGGTAAAAAGGTTCAATGTTCTAACTTTTGATAAAAATAACAAATATCATTGGCTACAAATACATCAAATATTCAAAGTTCAATAAAATGCTCAATTATGCTCGAAATCTCCCAAATTTTTAACATGGCTTATTCAGCATGTATATGTATCAGATTATGCAATATTACCTCATTCTGATACATTAAAGCTATATGCGCAGGTACCTGCGCAGTGTGTCCATATTCAAGAGGTAGCGACCCACCTTAACAGTGCTTATCATGATCTCATCTAGGTTTAAAATACTTCATTCGTCACTTCTGCAGCTAGATAAGAGTTCAGAGACCACTCTGGCTATTTTGTTCCTCGTAGAAATTTCTGTCTTTGCATGCTTTGCATCCATTTTTGTCCAATTTCGAGAAAGTAATTCAAGTAATTGTTGAGCTATTTCAGAGTCAATTTGATAGTCCACGAGTCAATGCTGTTGTCGGCGCTGAAGTTTGCGCGTCAACTTTTGGCTACTTTTCAGACCAAAGTGGAAAAAATATCCAACCTACCCTACCTAGATTCTCAGACTATGTAACCTGAAACACACCTCTTTTTGGTCTTATTGTCAGGGCATTTAACAGGTTTTAATTTGTATTGTCCTAGATGTTAGATGTGCCCCTGTCACAATTATCCCTTAAGAGTTGCATTTAATGAAAACGAACTTAAAGAAAAGAGAAGGTAGTGGGAAACGGTATACATAGGACATCGGTTTTTGGTTTGCGAATATAGGTTACCGGGGACAATCCCCCACTTTCCATCGGAAATTGGTTCTTTCTTTACCAAGGGGGTTCCCCGATGGACATGGATCCCCTGTAGTCTGCCTCTGTTGACGCAGTTGCCCTTCCCCGGTGTTCTGAGAGTGAAACTTTTGGCTGGTGCTGCCAATGGGAATTTCTCGGAAGACAGAATGGGTCCCACAAAACAAAGGTTATAGAATTGATAACAACTGTCATTGAATAAAATCATGAGGATGGATGGGGTGCCAGGATATACATACATGTAGTCAACTACGAATAGTAGTTGTTTGGTCGAGTACATAGTAGCAGTAATATACTGAGACGGTGAAAAGGATTGGGGAAAGTGTTTTATCACATAACACACAGGTAGACAGGGGTGGACTTTTCACACACCTGAGAAGTATAGGGAAAGTTCACATAGTCACAGGATACACTCTGTGCCCAACACATTTAGGCATGGTACATAACCTACCCAGTAAACCAAAAACGTTATACAACATTTTATAACGTTATATAACGTTTCTCTAAGGGTCCTTACTATGGCATAACTTTATACAAAGTTTTAAAACGTTATTTTGAGTAAAATAACCATTTCTGTTTGTTGGGTAGTGCTATAGGAAAGTGGATACAGGATATGTCCAGACCATGCCATTATATATAAATGTACAAGTTGAACTATCACTGAGTAGTAGGTCTATAGAGAAAGTGAACATTGACGCAGGATTCTTACAGTATCTTTTCATTATCAAACATACCGGTATTACATGTAGACCATCTATAACACTGGTACTTTATCTTTGGATAATAGATAAGACAATCATGGAGTTTTACAACAATAGGCCATTGTCAGGTTGGATTCCGTCAGTGGCCTATTTTTATTAGGACCATACACTGATACGTGAATAGTGCCTTACTCAAAAGGACTTGGCCTAATAGCCATTTAAATGGAGAAGACTATGGTGAGTTGGTCAGTAATGACCACACAGAGAAAAGAAACAGCGTCAAAAGGGAGTCCAGGTTGCCTCCAGAATGACTCCCCTTTCTAGGGGAGTCCAGATCGCCTAAGGGAGCCTAGGTGACTCTCTGGCTGACCTAGGGGAGTCACCCGTGGGAGTCATATAGCTGTCTGGGTCATATGACTCCCCCAGGTGACTCCCTTAGGTCAACCATAGAGTCAGCTAGGCTCCCTTAAGCGACCTGGACTCCCCTAAACCGGGGAGTCATTCTGGAGGCAATGTGGACTCCCTTTTGACGCTGTTTCTTCTCTCTGTGTAGCCTGACAGTATTAACTAACCTAGGTTGGTCGTATAGGGAGCCTGAAAATGACTAACTATAGGTTAGGTCTGTTGACTGACTTGTTGGCCAGTACTGACCAATATCCGGAGCCCGAGGAAATTGTTTACAAGACTGAGTAGTATAATGCGAGTGAACTTTGGACCAAGGTTGAACGTATGTATACAGCATACCTGCACATCGACTAAAGTCGGCTCATGGTGTGCCTAAGAATAGGATTTAAAAATGGAAGGTTTGGTCCAGAACTTATAAGAATACACATCGATTGGTAATGACTTACACTTATAGATCCACGCAATGCAAGGTCATCGATTTCATTTCCCCTTGAATTATTATTTAGACAATGCTTGGAGCATACTGCGGGGGGTCATTACAAACTGTCAATCAAATGTATTAAAGATTACTATCCGGTCCAGCTCACAAATAACGTTTACCGCTCGTAGAGAACTGCAAGGATGTTTCTATAGATTCGTGGATATTGGGTTTAATAAATAAGCACCTACCGGTACTTGGAATCTAACTAGGCCTGTTCATAATTATAGTTAAATATGCTAATCATTTAACTACGGTTTAGAAGTGTCAAGGAATCAGGGAGTGGCTCTATCCATAAGTTGTACGATTATCCTACAATCTAGGCACAGGAGGACAGAGTGTGATCTTTGTCCAACCCTTTGCAATTGCACGGCTGGTTACAGCAGCCACACAGTAAGGATGATCCAATCATCCTTTGTGTGAGACTGCCCAAACAAACATGTTTACAAGGATTGTAGTGTATGTGTTGCAATCGAGTGAGGGTATTGCATCATCTCTTTTATATGGTGCTGACCTCACCCTTCTAGAGTGTTCCAGACTATGTTGCAATCAGGTAGAGGTATTTCATCATCCTCTTTCTACTGTGTACTATGTATGTTTCATCACCCAGTTTGGTTATTGCATCATACTTTTTCTGAGAGTCTGACATCAGCATGTTGGTGTATTGCATCATCCTGTCTGTGGCCTATAAAAGGCAGTGCTGTGGAGGTGGTGAAATCAGTACCTACAAGACCACCATGGGGAGCAGACCTGTGTCAGAGTGCTCCAGGATTACCCCACCTGTATACATTGGACTATATTGAACTTGCTGAAGCTGGACTTTGTACCTGAGGACTATAGGAGACAATATTCTTTGTACAGTTAAAGTTAAAGTTGGAGTTATACACAGTTCCATTTACATTCACCAAAGGACTTGCAAAGACTTCAACACTTTAAGACATTATAAGGAGTGTATGGACTGTATGTGTGCTACTGTGTCAAACCATAGGAAATAAGTATCTACCCAAGAGATCTCCTGTGGCTATTCTATGTGATTGCAGGACATTCATCAACTCTGTAAGAGTACTCAAGCACCTGTAACTGCTCTCATGTGGAAAAGGTAATAAACAGTAGCAAGTCAACTTCTGTCACAATACTTTGTCTCAATCATTGGCTTTGGCCACTACATTTGGTACAAAGAATAGTCTACAAGAACCAGGATATTCAGCAAGTACACCAAGTAAGTCATCATGTCACATACAGGTTCAAGGCAAAGAGAACCAAGCAAGATGCTGGACCCTCATAGTGTCAATACTGAGAAATTGTTGGCACTACGCCGTTCAAGAGGTGGTTATGCTGGTCACCTGACCAAAAAGACTAACATGCTGATACAACTGATGCAATGTGATGCCGGTCTACCTGAACTTCAAGTTGCAGCTGAGAAGATGACATCTGCATTTAAGGACTTATATTCAGTGCACCATGACTTCATGGATTTAGTGCTGGACATTCAACCTGATAGGGCCACTGATGAAGAGGCCTGGTATCAACAACTTGAAGACAGGTTTCAAGGTGCACAAAGACAATATATCTGTCTTCAGGAACAGCATAGCCTGCAGGAGAGTGTCAAACCTGAGGATAGTGTGTCACAGGGTGGCTCTGGTGCCACATCCAGGGCGTCGCGTGCATCAAGTACCAGAACCAAGGCAGTAGCGAAACGGGCTGCCCTTGAAGTCAAGGCTAGAGCTCTCCAGGAGCTGCAAGAGCTTGAGCTCACCCAGCTACAACTGCACCAGGAAGCCGAACGTCAGCGCGAAGAAGCCGAACGTCAGCGCCAAGAGGCCGAACGCCAGAGGCAGAAGGAAGCTGAACGTCAACGCAGAGAAGCTACACTTCATCAGAGGGAGAAGCAGCAAAGGCTAGAGCTTGAAAAGAAGAAACTGGAGCTACGCCGTCAGCAGCTACAAATGCAGACTGAACTTGCTGCTGCAGCAGCAGAAGAAGAGGTCCTGACCAAGAGTGTTCATAATCCTGAGTATGTGTATAAAGGTTCAAAGGTCAGTCAAACGTTTGTTGATAACTGTTCAAATGTTAACTTTGATTCTGTTTATGATAATGTTGTAGCTAGAGAAGATACTGATGTAAAGTTGCAATGTGGGGAGATGCTTGATTCAACTATTGCCAGTAGGGCCTACCGTCATCTGGGGGGTCCCATAAGTGCTAGTACTGCCCAAAAGACCAACAAACCTACAGCCTTTAGCTCAGACAACAAAGGATCAGGAGGTGTGGGAAGGTCAATGCTCAACCCATTTGCACCTGAGTGGACAGGATCTCCAGTAACAGAGAATGCTGATAAAAGGTCAGATGAGACATTCACCATTGGACAAGTAGCTAAGCTCATGGAGCTTGTTAAATCACCACAAGCTCCAGTAACCATAAAGCAACCGTCTGAACCAGTTTTGAAGGGTCTTAGTGAAACTTTAGGTGAAATCCAGGAGAGGAGTCAGTCAGCTTTAGAATCTCAGATGATGACTCAACGCCAAATGCTCAATGTCATTCGCCTTCCTAAGACTAGCCTGACAACCTTTGTTGGGGATCCTTTGAAGTATTGGACATTCATGAATGCCTTTGACAGCTGTGTTGATAAGACTGACGTTGAGGATATTGATAGACTTAATAGGCTGTTAGAGTACTGTACAGGCAAGGCATTAAAGGTGATACAGCCATGTGCATTGATGACCGCAACAGAAGGTTACAAGAAAGCAAGATATCTGTTGAAACAAAGATTTGGCAATGACTTTGTAATCTCGAAGGCATGTATCTCTAAGATAACTGAAGGCCCAGCAGTGAAGCCAAATGATGGTGAAGCCCTTCAGGACTTTGCTGATGATGTCAGGGGCTGTTTGGAGACACTGCGTGCTATGAACAAGCTTAAAGAAGTAGACTCACAGGACCGAATGGTGAAGATCCTGACAAGGTTGCCCATGTATCTTCAAACCCAATGGCGCAAGGAGGCATATAAGGCCCGTGAGAGATTTGGAGAATATCCAAACTTTGATGAGTTTCTAAAATTCCTTGAGATGGCAGCTGGAGAGGCCAATGACCCAGTATTTGGAAATATAGGGTCAGCCCCCAAGGAAGCAAAGCCTAAGCCTTCCCTACCCAAGAAGAAGGGATCAAGCTTTAATGTAAAGGTTACTGATAAGTCTAGTCCCAGCTCAAGTCAAGATACAAAGCTCAAATCCACTGATGCATCACCGAAGGATAAGCCCAAGAGCTACAAGTGTCGCATGTGTGATGCTGATGGTCACACAGTGAGTGGATGTGAGAAGTTTAAGAAGATGCCCCTGGAAAAGAGACGGGAGGTGGCAAAAGAAAAGAGACTGTGTTTCAATTGTCTTGACTACAGCAATCATACATCTAAAGAATGTAGAAGACCCAGAGGCTGTCAAGAGAAGGATTGTAAGGGGAAACACGCAACATTGCTGCATCAACCATTGAAAGTCTCCGAGCCTGAGTCTGCAAAGGACAGAGAACAGAATGAGGAGCAGAAGTCCCCAGACAAGCCGGTAGAAGCCAAGAGCTATGCATGTGGGCAATCAGATGTTGAAAGCACAAAGGTCGCCTTACCTATAGTTCCTGTGTATGTGCGAGGGAAGGGTCAGACCAATTACATACGCACACATGCCCTGCTTGATCCAGGAAGCAACAAGACATTCTGCTCAAAGGACTTGGTCAAGCAACTAGAACTAAAAGGAGAAAATACCTCTCTATCATTAGAGACCCTGAGTGAAGGGAAAGATATGGATGCCCTTGAAGTCTCTCTAGAAGTCACAGCAACAAAAGGACCAAAGAAGAAACGTAAGGTTGTCAAACTTCCTAGAGTCTATGCACTGAGCAGGTTTCCAAGCCTAAGGGACAGTGCACCATCACAAGCAGATGTTAAGAAATGGGATCATCTCAAGTGTCTGGAAATACCTCTGCAAGAGAAATCAGGCATTACTCTCCTCATTGGTCAAGATGTCCCAGATGCACTGATCCCCCTCGAAGTGAGGCGAGGAAGGGAAAATGAACCCTATGCCACCAGAACAAGTCTAGGATGGACACTCAATGGCCCAATGCAAAATGGGAATTCAAATGATTCTGCTGTTTGCCACTTCATTCAAGCTGACCAGGGACCAGATGTGAGACTTGAAGCTCAAGTTGAGCAGTTCTGGAAACTGGATGTGGGACAGACGTTGGCTGGAAGTCTCCCACAGATGTCTCAAGATGACAAAAGAGTTTTGGATGTCTGGAATGAGTCCATCATACTAAAAGATCAACATTATGAGATGGACATACCCTTTAAGGTCACACCACCAGCACTGATAGACAACAAGAAAATGGCAGAGAAACGTCTACAGAGTCTTGGGAGAAGACTGTCAAAGGATCCTGATCTTCATAGACTTTACAAGACAGGTATAGAGGATTTACTCCAGAAGGGATATGCAGAACCTGTTCAAGACAGTGATGATGATAAGGATAATGGAATCAAGTGGTATATCCCACACCATTCCGTTACGAGTCCAAATAAGCCAGGAAAGCTTAGGATTGTCTTCGATTGTGCAGCAGAATATGGTGGTACATCATTAAACAAGCAAGTGCTGCAAGGCCCTGATATGACCAACAAACTGATAGGCGTGCTACTAAGATTCAGGGAAGACCACATAGCAATCATGGGAGACATAGAAGCCATGTTCCATCAAGTGCGTGTGTCTCCACAACACAGAGACGTATTAAGGTTCCTGTGGTGGAAAGATGGTAACCTTGACCTTCCTCCACAGACTTACAAAATGGCAGTGCACTTGTTTGGTGGGGTATGGAGCCCTAGCTGTGCAAGCTTTGCTCTAAAACGCACTGCTGAGGACCACAAGACTGAGTTTGATGAAGAAACTGTCAAGACCGTGATGGAGAACTTCTATGCAGATGACTGTCTAAAGTCACTGTCAACAGTGGATCAGGCAAAGAAACTGGTAGAGGAACTTTGTCAACTCCTGAAACTGGGAGGTTTTCGCCTGACCAAATGGATCTCCAACAGCAAAGAGGTTATAGAATCTGTTCCGCCTGAGGACAGAGCAAAGGAAGTCAAAGACCTAGACCTTGATTCAGCGTCACTTCCTGTTGAAAGAGCACTAGGTGTCCAATGGGATACCCAGGAAGACATGTTTGGCATTAGGATCAAGCAAAAGGAAGTGACTTTCACCAGAAGAGGGCTTCTCAGAGTGGTCAGTTCAGTGTATGACCCGTTGGGATTTGTATGCCCATTCATACTACAAGCTAAGAAGATATTCCAAGATGAATGCAAAAGAGAGAAAGGATGGGATGATGAACTGGAGCCTGACAACATAAAGAAATGGAAAAGATGGCTAGAGGATCTCCCACGTCTTGAAGAGTTTAAGATAAGGCGTTGCCTCATACCACAAGACTTTGGTAAGTGTGTGGAAATCCAACTTCACCATTTCTCTGATGCATCTGAAGAAGCCTACGGCACAACTTCTTATCTACGTGTGGTGAATGAGCAAGGAGATGTCCACTGTTCATTCTTGCTGGGTAAATCACGACTTGCTCCCGTCAAACACATAACTATTCCAAGACTAGAACTTTCAGGAGCTGTGGTGGCTGTTAAGATGGATAGCCTGCTCCGCAGAGAGATACGCCTGGAAGTTACCAAATCCATCTTTTGGACTGACAGCATGATAGTCTTGCAGTACATCAAGAACACCACCAAGCGGTTTCAGACTTTTGTTGCCAACAGAGTAGCAATCATCCTTGATGGATCATCACCGACCCAATGGAGGTACGTAGACACCAAGTCAAACCCAGCTGATGATGCTTCTCGTGGCCTCAGTGCAAGTGAAATGCTATCCAGCAGAAGATGGAAACAGGGGCCGGACTTCTTGTGGGAAGACGAGTCCCAGTGGCCAGTTGTTCCTCAAAGATCTCCTGACCTACTATTGGATGATCATGAAGTCAAGAAAGAAGCCAAGGTTTGCATTGCAGTCACCGATCCAGAAGACCGCTTGGAACAAATGTTCAAACGATATTCAAGCTGGTTTCGTTTGAAGAAGGCAGTTGCATGGCTGATTCGCTTTGGTGAGTGGCTCAGAAAGGGAAAGCCCAAACTGACTTCTGATCTATCTGTGGATGAGCTCCAAAATGCTGAGAAGGGCATTATCAGGCATGTGCAAAGAAGGTGCTATTCAGATGAGCTCACCAGCCTGGCATCAGGTAAGCAAGTCTCCCATAAAAGCACTATCTACAAATTGGAACCGTTCAGAGATGAGGATAACATGCTCCGAGTACAAGGCAGACTTCAAAGTGCACCTATAACTGACTCTGCCAAGCACCCCTTGATATTACCAAAGGACCACCATGTTGCAGAGCTGATTGTACGACACACTCATGAGTGGATCTCCAAACATTCAGGACGAGAGTATGTGCTCTCAAGACTGCGGGAGAGATACTGGATACCACAAGGGCGTCCCCTGGTAAATAGAGTACTGCAGAACTGTGTGATATGCAAGAAATTGAGAGGAAGATTAGGTGTCCAGAGGATGGCTGACTTGCCAAAGGACAGAGTTACACCTCACAAACCACCCTTCACCTACACAGGAGTAGACTGCTTCGGCCCCTTCTACGTGAAGAGGGGCCGGAGCCAAGAGAAAAGGTATGGCTGTTTGTTCACCTGTTTGAGAACAAGGGCAATACACATTGAGGTGCTAAATTCAATGGATGCAGACTCATTCATCAACTCCTTGATAAGGTTTATCTCTAGAAGAGGGGTTCCTGAGAAGATCAGGTCAGACAATGGAACCAACTTTGTTGGAGGAAACAAGGAGCTGCATGAGTCAATCCGAAGGTGGAATGAAGATCACAAAACCAAGGAAAGTCTTCTCATCAGAGAAATCAAGTGGGAGTTCAACCCACCAGCTGCATCTCACATGGGAGGAGTCTGGGAAAGACAAATCAGGACAGTACGCAAAGTACTGAATTCTATACTCAAAGATCAAGTCCTTGACGATGAGAGGTTGAGCACAGTATTCTGTGAAGTTGAATACATTGTCAATGGTAGACCACTCACTCCAGTATCAGACGATCCGAAGGACCTGAAACCTCTAACCCCAAATGACTTACTTCAGCTAAGTGTAGGACTTAGAGCATCCCCAGGAACCTTCCGAAAGGAAGATATGTATGGTCGTAGATGGAGGCATGTACAGTACTTGGCAGACCAGTTCTGGAAACGGTGGGTAAAAGAGTATCTCCCTACATTGCAGCTTAGACAGAAATGGTTAGAAACAAAGAGAAATGTCCAAACAAATGATGTGGTGTTGGTTATGGATGAAAATCTGCCTAGAAATAGTTGGCCACTTGGTCGAGTTGTCAAAACGTTCCCAGGTAAAGATGGCCTAGTGCGGTCTGTAGAGGTCAAAACTGCTACAAATGTACTCGTGAGACCTATTGACAAACTTTGTTTGCTTGAATCTGTCACATCATAGATATATGATCTTGTCGTGTTTGTAAGTAAAGGATATCCAAGATGATGTCATATTGTACACAGAGATGTTAGTACTATGCATATTGTATTGTACCTAAATAGTAAAGAACATACACAGATAATGTTGTTCCATGAAAGGTTGTATGTTATTATCATTTATGTATGCTAATGTTTGAACTATGTTCTATTGTTCACTGTATGCACTATAGATAGTATTGTGTATGTCATTGTCATGTCACTCATACAAGTGTAAAGTTTGAAATATTTATATTGATATTTATGAAGAACTAAGGAATGTTTGTAAATGTTCACTTCTATGGTTCACATTTAAGGGGCCGGGAATGTAGTGTATGTGTTGCAATCGAGTGAGGGTATTGCATCATCTCTTTTATATGGTGCTGACCTCACCCTTCTAGAGTGTTCCAGACTATGTTGCAATCAGGTAGAGGTATTTCATCATCCTCTTTCTACTGTGTACTATGTATGTTTCATCACCCAGTTTGGTTATTGCATCATACTTTTTCTGAGAGTCTGACATCAGCATGTTGGTGTATTGCATCATCCTGTCTGTGGCCTATAAAAGGCAGTGCTGTGGAGGTGGTGAAATCAGTACCTACAAGACCACCATGGGGAGCAGACCTGTGTCAGAGTGCTCCAGGATTACCCCACCTGTATACATTGGACTATATTGAACTTGCTGAAGCTGGACTTTGTACCTGAGGACTATAGGAGACAATATTCTTTGTACAGTTAAAGTTAAAGTTGGAGTTATACACAGTTCCATTTACATTCACCAAAGGACTTGCAAAGACTTCAACACTTTAAGACATTATAAGGAGTGTATGGACTGTATGTGTGCTACTGTGTCAAACCATAGGAAATAAGTATCTACCCAAGAGATCTCCTGTGGCTATTCTATGTGATTGCAGGACATTCATCAACTCTGTAAGAGTACTCAAGCACCTGTAACTGCTCTCATGTGGAAAAGGTAATAAACAGTAGCAAGTCAACTTCTGTCACAATACTTTGTCTCAATCATTGGCTTTGGCCACTACAAGGATTACATTTATAGAGTACTTATAGATACTTCACCAGCGGTCCATGTAATGATGTATGTGAAGGTTATCAACTTTCCCCCAGATTTCACCTAGATCTAGCCCAGCCTTTATTCACCGAGGGGCCGTTCCTTAGGGACATAACTGATGATGTGGTGCCTGCTGCCATTCTGCATCCCCATATCCTTCCACAGATCACTACCTATTCCTGAAATAGGTAACACTTCAATTGTTATCAAAGACACGCCCACTGTAGTTGTCTTCACTTCTCTTCTCTACACCACCGATACTGTCACATTAATATTGCAGCTAACCTAACACACTACTGTCATGTCCATAATCATGTTCATAGGACACTAATACACCCCTATCATTCATTTTACCCTGTGGCATTGTGAATGGGCACCGGATTAGATGTTAACGGAGCCTGATGAGGTTCTATAAGTCTATGATCTATAAATATAGCACATACTTCTCCTCTAACTAATATCCCTCGTAGCAAACACATTGCCACAGCGGGCTCTCAATATGTCCCTGTGTGGGACGCCCAGCTTGAGCCCAGTGGGTTTGGTCATTGTGTGAACCCACATGGGCTAACCAATTTGGGACCAGATTGGCGTTTAGCTGGGTTTCCAATTTGAACCCCGGGCCACTGTATATAAAGGGCTGAGTACCTTCCATGCCTACACTCCGACTGTCGCTGCTAGGGCAGAAAGTTTTATGCCTTTAAGTCATCTGGCACCATGCACCTGGGAAAACACAGGTGTTACAAATGTTCCAATAATTCGATTTGTATGGAGCGATCGTAAAAGGGCGTGGAATATTAGTTGATTGCACTACTTGGGAAGCCTTATTTTGCTTATTCTAATTGGAACTTACATTTATTTGGAAGTATTGATAGGATTTGTTCATTGCTACCCATTCTACAACATGGTAACCTGCTTTGGTTTTACTGGAAAGGAATTCTGATTTGGGGGAGAACGCTACATATTTGTGACATGAACTAGGAAAAGGGACCGTAGTGTACCCTGCACTTAGGTCCCTTTTCGCAGATGAAGTCACATTCATTGTATCGTAGAGGCGAACTGGTGTCAAGGCTCAGAGCTACCACATCAGTTTGCCCTGTCTATACCCAATCGCTGCCCACAGCGAGCAGCCCACTTTGAAACTGATCTGCACCCACACCGAGCAGCCTGTGTCGGCTTACACTAAAGCTCAATGCCTAAAACCAATGCAATCTTGACTGGATCTGGTTAGTTTTCCAATTTCTGGCTGCCTGGAACCATCCATCTGCTCAGGTAACGCCAGGGTACTGTGATATACCCAAGCAAAACACGATTTGGCCCTGGGTGGGCTTATTGCTAGGAATAGCTCCTGCTTGGAGATGAACTTCAGATTGACAGGCACCCCCTGCGGCATAGGATAGACCACGCTGTAGATATGAAATAATATAATATCAATATAGCCTTAGGATCAATGATGTTGATACCCACACCAAGACGAATTCACTCATGTTTCTTATAGACCATGCTTGCCTCCAGGACAATCTGAGATTACTCATCAAGATGGAAAAAGTCGGGGGAAAGTTTAATCAAAATGCAGGTCTGATTTAAATCAAATAGCGCTCGAGTTTTTATTCAGGAGATGTTTTTCTTAAAACCCACATCCCCCAAGGTTATTATCTTATATCACAACAATATTTTCTTATATCACAAATAACTGGTAGGCCTGCTATTACACTAAAATACAGGGATTGGAAGTAAACTGAGATAGGTATACTTTTAGGATGATGATTAATTATGTTAAGTTTGCTGTGATCTTATCAATAAACATTTCAAATGACCGAACTTGTCTTTATTCTCATAGCCAGATATCAGAGATGAAAGCAACTGTACACTTCTACTAGCAACCTAATGAGAAGTAGAGGGCATGTAATAGCTGTCAGATTCTCTAATACTACACTGACAATTCCATAATTATAGACACTTTCATTATCTATATTTCACTGATGCTGTGGGAGCGTTGGCATAGGCCCTATTACTGTTCTAAACGTGAAAGGTTGTCCCTTCCAACTCAGTCACACTGCGTGGCAGGGAGTACCCCAGTGGGCACAGCACCACCTACTAAACGTTTAGTAGCCATCTTTCTGCAACGGGTGCACCGTTTACTAGCTGGCTAATTTGGTGGCTAATGCAACACCTTGCAGCACTCGCTAGTTGGGTTTTTGCAGCCCTGCAAAATAAGCCCTTAGTAATAGCTGCTTATGCAGCACCTTCTAACTGGCTAATTTGGTGGCTAATGCAACACCTTGCAGCACATACTAGTTGGGTTTTTGCAGACCTGCAAAATAAGCCCTTAGTAGTAGCTGCTTATTCAGTGGTTATTAGTCACTGCAAGTGCAGCCACTATTAATAACTGTGAATGCAGCACCTACTAGCTGGCTAATTTGGTGGCTAATGCAACACCTTGCAGCACTTACTAGTTGGGATTTTGTAGCCCTGCAAAATAATCTCTTAGTAGTAGCTGCTTATGCAGTGGTTATTAGTTACTACAAATGCAGCACCTGCTAGCTGACTAATTTGGTGCCTACTGAAACACCTTGCAGCTCTCACTAGTTAGGTTTCTGCAGCCCTGCAAAATAAACCTTTGGTAGAAGCTGCATATGCAGTGGCTATTAGTCACTGCAGATAAGCTACTATCATGAGCTTCAAATACATCACTTAGTAGTTGACTACTTGGTGGTTAATGCAACACTAGTAGTCAACCTGGGCAAAGGTGTGATTTAATGCTGTAGTATATGACCTTTAAGTAATATACTATTATACACAGAAATGGTGTCTCAATCAAATTTGGTTGTTATCTATGTTATAAATCATGCCTAAGCTTATTTAAATTTTTAACAATTGATGTAAGTTCTTTGTTTGAATATCTAGCACATTTTGGTACACACATGCCTAGTATATGTCATTAATATAATGATATCAAAAAGTTCAAAGAGTATAAAAGTTCAAAAAAGGAATACTGCTGCCACCTACTGGCAACTGATTCATGCCTCAGCAACACCTAGTAAGCCTTTATTATGCAGCAGCTAGTAAGCCCTGCAATAGCTGCCCTTAATAGTCAGTGCTTCTGCAGCCCTGCATCTTGCAGCTACACTAGCCACTGCAAAAATAATATGACGTTAAGCAGCAACTAGTAAGCCCTGCATTTGCAGCCCTTAATATTCAGTGCTTCAGCAGCCCTGCATCTGCAGCTACTAATAATAGTTGCTTTACACCGGATAGTATGTACTGCAAATTCAGCCCTTTTTTAGCTGTGTCAGGCAACAACTAGTAGTCCCTTAAATGCATATACTAGTAAGCCTTGCATCAGCATCCCTTAATAGTCAGTGCATCTGCAACCCTGAATTTGCAACTACTAATAGGGCTGCTATACACCATTTACTAGACACTGCAAATGCAGCCCTTATAAAGCTGTGTCATGGAACATCTAGTAATCACTTAAAATGCAGATACTAGTAAGCCCTGCATTAGCATCCCTTAATAATCAGTGCATCTGCAGCCCTACATTTGCAGCTATTAATAAGAGCTGCTATGCACCTGCTACTAGGCACTGCTAATACAGCCCTTATTAAACTGTGTCAAAAGAACAGCTAGTAAGCTTTTAATATGTACCACCTAGTAAGCTCTCCATTAGCTACGTTTACTAGCCAGTGCTTCTGCAGTCCTGAAGTTGCAGCTACTTATAAACGCTGCTCTGCTGCAACTAGTAGCAGTTGCATTTGCAGCACTGCAATGCACCAGATAGTAATAACTTGATACGCACTACTCAGAATTTTGCCAATCTAGCCCAAAAAGGTTGATGGTTGCATGAGTGACTAGTAAACGTTGCAACGCAACTAGTCACTCAAGCAACGACTAGTAGCTGGTGCAGCCGGATGGTGTGCCCACTGGGACATCACAAGCATAAAGGTTTGTTGGAGTCACGTAATGAGAGATGGGAGCAGAAAGCCTCAAGCCGCTGTCCATATTAGGGTATATTGGATCATCAAGGTGTCCACAAGCTTTAAGCTAAACTTACAATGCAATGGGAGATACATATATGCATTAGACATCTGACTCAACTTGTTCACATATTTATCTAATATATTCTTTACCCAGACACTGAACACCTTTTGTCTTTGGTTACGACCTGTGCCATGTGAATGGTGTTACTAATAACCTCCTCCTGTCATGTTAAGGTGGTGGTTTGTTATTTCTCCCTTATTAGGGACCTTTAGCAAACCTGACGTAGTTCATTAAACAAAGACGTAGCAATGCTAAAAATATAGGCTACGTCTGCGTTTAATGAGCCACGTCGTTTTTGCTAAAGGTCCCTAATAGCACATAGGCATTCGACCAGTTGTTACAACTGGATATGAGGTCGGTTCTCACCCTGACAGTGACAACGGCTCGATTCATAACAATGTACGATAGCTCAATAATTCTACGACCACAAAAAAAACATGTTTGTAGGGAAAAGAGGGCAAATCTTTTTTTTTACAGGTAGTCATCCAATGCTGTAGTACAAATAATTTGATATCATTTCACAATGAGATTGTAGGACACATGCTCATAACATAATTATACCACTACCCAGTAAAGGGTGGTTGTAACAATAAGTAATTAAAAAAATATAGCACTGTATTGTAGATGGACATAAGAATATTACACATACTACGATTTAGGGGTAAATTGTTAGATAATGATTTTCAAAAAATGGGTAATATTGTGAATTTATGAGGCACTCATTCTTACAAGGTAATCTACATGTAAATATCAGTCACTACATCTTGGTTTCGTACAAAACAAAGAATTTTTAGATGGCTGAGATGACTTTAGAGTCCACAACCACCATTTACAGGTATTCTGTGCAATAGGACAATTGGGAAATTTGCCCCAATTTTCTTGTGAAATGCACCCCTTTTTTTGTATGACAGCATTCTACAATTTTCATGAGATAAGCTAGTCGAATGAGATAAGCTGGTCGTAAGTGTGGTTATTTTTCTCCACCCCTACAACTGTTATTCAGCTGTCGTAGGTTTGACACAAAATGACCCCTAGACGATCAGCAACGGTCATAGCAGTAAAATAGCCCTCGATGTCGTAGAAACTTATGAATCGATTCGAACTTATGAATCAATTCATAATGTACGGCTGGTGAGTAATGTAACAACTAAGAATTCCATTTCTCATACACATAAAGAGGTGCAGAGCATTTTCATAGGGGGAAGCAAACAATATGTTCCTTTCCCAGTCGTATCATGATTTCTACTGCATTTCACAAGGATATAGTGTGTTAGCAAGTTGTTCAAAATAAGGCAAAGGGTGGTCGTAAAGCTGTTTTTTTTTTATTGCACAATGGATGGCTCAAGACAGGGTCAAAACTCATCTCAGCCAATGTAATTTCAGCTATATCAATGTTTGGAGCTTGGAACCGAGGCCAAAATGGAAGTAATAAATGAAGGACATGTCATAAAGATATTATTATAGAGAAATCATGCTTTAATTAGGTTTATTTAATACTATTAAAACAGTGGTTGTTATAAGAAATCATTACGGAATAGCATTGACCCATTGACCTCTCATCAGATCTCCCACCATTTAATGACACCTATAGCTGACCTGTCATTCGTATAAAGTTTTGACCTATATAATGACCTTTCCAATCCCATGCTTCCGTTAGTGGAATAGTATGCTGCTCTTCTTTTGAACGACAAGGTTGTAAGCCTTAATATCACCCAAATATATGCCTTCTATGGGTGATATTTGGAAAAACACTTTTAGCGACTAGGTGGGAACTCCTTCCTGGTTGGAAAACCCCCCCCCAAATATTGCAATAAATATTGCAATAAATACCTATTAGCCACTTTATATGACAGGGAGATTTATGACTTGATAAATACTTGATGACTGCGTATGTTTCCAATTGTAACTCAATTTACTTCAAGCTGTTCTTAAGCAATATACAACTACCTCTTGTGAAATGGGTCAGCAATCCTTTTTTCAGACTATAGTTGGTTGGCTGTTGATTGTCATAACATGGGTAAGAGAGTCGTATAAACTTACGAATTGGGACTCAGGTGTTTATCTATATAATGGATATACAGTGCAAGCTGCATTCTGTATGTTTCTGTCACTTTAATTTGCTCCAAGTAAATATAATTTCATATAGTATACACAACAAAATACACCATAGGTGCAGACAGCCCAGAGAGGAAGGAAAGAGGATCACGTCTTCCCATTAAGTCCATTAGAACGGAAAGATATCTACAGAAAATATAGATTTGATACAGTATTTAAAAACCTCCGACATAATAATTCATAGATTTCCTCAGGCTGAGGACTACACTGATAATAAAACCTATAGTCAGTACTGACTATACCATCATATTTTGACCCCCGTAGTCAGGGGACTATACAACTTAGTCACATATTAGTCATAAGATAGTCAGTAGTGACTATATGTGGATCACACAAATTGATGATGTCACAGGAGTGTGTGCACAGGAAACAGTTAGGATTCAAATTTGAATGGTCCATGGACTTCAGGTAGGCACATCCTCTCCTAAACCACTGTTCTATGGATATCCCTGCTTGTTATATGTTATGTTACAGTTGACTATGACGACGTAAGATGTTATAGGGTGCATGAATTCTCATGTTTGATAGAGTTCTCATGGTAATTTGTTCCAATTTTGATAACATAGATAACATAGAAATACAGTGTAAACATGTCTAGACTTACAGAGCATGATAGGCCTACACAGGAGCCTGTCACCTGCTCTGCCTTATCCTAGCCTGTCCCCTTCCCTACCTCATCCTAGCCTGTCCCTGCCTCATCTTAGCCTGTCCCTGCCCTGCTTTATCCTGGCCTGTCACCTGCCCTGCCTTATCCTAGCTTGTTCCCTGGCCTACCTTATCCTAGCCTGTCACCTGGCCTACCTTATCCTAGCCTGTCCTCTGCCTTGCCTTATCCTAGCCTGTCCCCTGGTCTGCCTTATCTTAGCTTGTCCACTGCCCTGCCTTATTCTAGCCTGTCACCTGCCCTGCCTTATCCTAGCCTGTCCCTGCCCTGCCCTACCCTATCCTACTAGCCTGTCCCCTGCCCTGCCTCATCCTAGCCTGTCCCCTGCCTTGCCTCATCCTAGCTTGTCCCTGCCCTGCTTTATCCTAGCCTGTCCCCTGCCCTGCCATATCCTAGCTTGTCCCCTGCTCTGCCTTATCTTATCCTAGCCTGTCCCCTGCCCTACCTCATCCTAGCCTGCCCCTGCCTCATCCTAGCCTGTCCCTGCCCTGCTTTATCCTGGCCTGTCACCTGCCCTGCCTGATGCTAGCTTGTCCCCTGGCCTACCTTATCCTAGCCTGTCACCTGGCCTACCTTATCCTAGCCTGTCCCCTGCCTTGCCTTATCCTAGCCTGTCCCCTGGTCTGCCTCATCTTAGCTTGTCCACTGCACTGCCATATCCTAGCTTGTCCCCTGCCCTGTCTTATCCTGGCCTGCCACCTGCCTTGCCTCATCCTAGCCTGTCCCTGCCCTGCCCTGCCCTATCCTCTAGCATGCCCCCTGCCCTGCCTTATCCTAGCCTGTCCCCTGCCCTGCCTTATCCTAGCCTGTCCCCTGCCCTGCCTCATCCTAGCCTGTCCCTGCCCTGCTTTATCCTAGCCTGTCCCCTGCCCTGCCTTATCCTAGCCTGTCCCCTGCCCTACCTCATCCTAGCCTGTCCCTGCCCTGCCCTACCCTATCCTACTAGCCTGTCTCCTGCCCTGCCCCATCCTAGCCTGTCCCCTGCCTTGCCTCATCCTAGCTTGTCCCTGCCCTGCTTTATCCTTGCCTGTCCCCTGCCCTGCCATATCCTAGCTTGTCCCCTGCTCTGCCTTATCCTAGCCTGTCCCCTGCCCTACCTCATCCTAGCCTGTCCCTGCCTCATCCTAGCCTGTCCCTGCCCTGCTTTATCCTAGCCTGTCACCTGCCCTGCCTTATCCTAGCTTGTCCCCGAGCCTACCTTATCCTAGCCTGTCACCTGGCCTACCTTATCCTAGCCTGTCCCCTGCCTTGCCTTATCCTAGCCTGTCCCCTGGTCTGCCTCATCTTAGCTTGTCCACTGCCCTGCCTTATTCTAGCCTATCACCTGCCCTGCCTTATCCTAGCCTATCCCCTGCCCTACCTCATCTTAGCCTGTCCCCTGCCCTGCCTCATCCTAGCCTGTCCCTGCCCTGCCCTGCCCTATCCTCTAGCATGTCCCCTGCCCTGCCTTACCCTAGCCTGTCCCCTGCCCTGCCTTATCCTAGCCTGCCCCCTGCCCTGCCTCATCATAGCCTGTCCCTGCCCTGCTTTATCCTAGCCTGTCCCCTGCCCTGCCTCATCCTAGCCTGTCCCCTGCCCTGCCTCATCCTAGCCTGTCCCCTGCCCTGCCTTATCCTAGCTTTACCCTTGGCCTGCCTTATCCTAGCCTGTCCCCTGCCCTGCCTTATCTTAGCCATGTCTACCCTGCTGAACCTTGACCTGCCTTCGGTACTTAAGTTTCCCTTATGTCTCATGATTAACTATATCTATTAGTCATAGTGACTACTTTAGACCATGAAACCATTAAATTCATAGTCACTTGACTATATAGCCCAAATCAGCCGATTTAATGGCTGACTATTGGTTGACTATATGACTAACTTACTATAGACATAGGTGACTAACTTGGTATAGTCGTTTTTGCTACATTCATGTGACTATAGAAATGTAGTCCGTAGTGACTAACATTTCCAGGTCCATTATTATCAGTGTAGATAGGTTTGCTATATTAGAAGAGTTCTCACCCGCTGGTCATATCAGCACGGCCACATTGAGGTTAATGGTAGTGAGCAGCTCATCTGGGAGACACCCTGTGTCATTTGTATGCTGCTCACGTTTGGAAATCAGGGTGGATTTAGTACCGCATTTGGCTTCGGGATGGTGCTTCATAGTTATGGTTTCATCTCTTCAATATTGTATTATTTATTGGATTGTACGTAATTATAGAGTCCTGTATCAAAGACAAGCACGCTGAACACTGAATGCCTGTATCATCTGGAATCCAGTTCATAATAGGCCAACATTCAATGTAGCATAATTTTTTGGTCAGTTTGGTGTGAATGGAGATGCTTTCTCTGTCTGCACTAGTTTTCCCTGTGACACGATTACTAATTTGTTCATGTAGAATGCATTGCTCGATATCTGCGTGCTTGTTTGTCATCTAGAAGACAAATCACCAAGAGTGATATCAATGATATCAAGAAAGGAAGTGTAGCCTAATTAAAGGGACTCGCTGCAAAAGTATGTGCTGGAACCTGGTGTATGCCAGAAAAATGACATAATATTACATGGCTTGTGCTGCCCTCTTGTGGCATATGTTTATGAGCTATCAATGGACCTCTACCTCACTAGCTCCTTGCACTGACACCGGGGTTGGTAGTATAGTGGTTACCAAGTCTGCCTTCAAATCAGAATGTAGTGTGTTCAATCCCAGCAGTTCCCAAGAGATTTTCTTTGATAAAAAGAAGTTGTTATTTCCCCCAGAAAAGTGGGGAGGGGGCACATCTTGTCTACATGTATTTTGAATTGTCATATAGGCCTAGACTATAACAGAGGGCTATGATATGTAAGTGGCATGGGTATAGAATCTATAGTGAAGTTTGTAAAATGAGTATTACAGAAAAATGAGCACCGTGACATGTGATTCTTTTTCCATTTCATATTTGATTATGTTTTCAACTAGTATAATCCAAAGTGATTGCAGATGGCAATAGAACAACATGTTCATCTGACCACTAAATAAAACTTTTCCCATAACCATAGTTAAGAGTTTTTTTATATGTTGCTTCACCATAGAATTGAGTACCATAACATTTGTTACTTCCTAGTATAATAAACTATTTCTATGTGCAGTTATTTGCGGATATCAATAGAATATCTAGATCATCTAACAGGTCGACACAGTTATTAGGTACGATTAGCTAGCCTTTACATAGCACCCTTTGTAGCATAATAATCTACATTATAATATGTGTAATAATGCATCTTCACTAGGAGTTATGCTAAGATATTGTGACGAAATCGGTGTTACTTTTTAATCAGGAACTGCGGCCTAGAACCACAAAGGCCTTTAGATATGGCTAATTCGGCGTGATGCCCACACATTTCATTTCCTTAGCACATGCCTGTGGTATTTACTGTGGTGTGTGGGAAGTAGATCTCAGCACAGTTGGTTGTATACAAAAACTAGCATGACCTATTAACAGTTCAGTGATTAGCAACACCTCTAACTCCTCCTTTATTTAGGATGTTAATTATGATAATATTGTTGTAACTGGAAACCAAGTGTGTGCCTCCATATTGTCCCATTAAGAGATTAAGAGCTGGTTCATGCAGACTAGTCCTTCAACCCACTTATGTAAGGGATTTGATTTGTCATCTGTTGGAAGATACCAGAAATACATATGAATTCTCTTTACCCAGCTGTTCCCAGTTGCTACTACTGTAAACATAGCACTTTCTATATCCTTAAAGACTGAGCAAAGAATTCCATATTGACTAATTTGATTAGTAGGTCAAGCTGTCACATGACTCTTACTAAAGTTCTGTTAAATAATGGGACATGTAAACATGGCTTAGCACTCAGTCTGACATAATAGTTACAAGCTTGCGACTCCATCCGTACTTCTGGGAACGCATTCGTTTTCCAACATTTCTCAATTAATCCAAACATGAACATTATTTACTGTATTCTTATTATCATCCTTGCATTTCACCAGGATGTACCGATCCAGGGTATCATCAATCTTTGGCCTTCCTCCCCACCTAAACAAGTGTCAGCCGATTCATTATAAAGGGGAAAATCGCATTTTTGAGAACATTTCCACATTCCAATTAAGGAAAGACCTTACCTGATTGCAATTACAAGAATCCCCTTCTATGTCCCGATCATTTCAAAATCCAGGTTGCTTATGGTGATTTCAGTTAGTCCTATTTCTTTCGATTATTGTATTTAGAATTGCGCTCTACATGGGGTCTATCTATTTTATAGGATCCTAATCCTGAGCTATGTGATCACTCTGGGAGTCAGTCCTGCCTATGGGAACTGTCTTCATAAAGAGTACACATAGTATAAACAGACATTCAATAGTGCTGCAGTTATCGGCGTGCTTGTCTCCAGTAGGCACAGTCCACAGAAGACCGATCAAAGTGTCTGCACATCAGTACCAGTAAATACACCATAGGGAAAGAGAACTTACGTTCTATCCTGTCTTGTTTTATATAGCAGTTAATCATCTAGAGCGCCATTTCCCTGTTTTAGTTTGCCTCTGAATGGTCTCTAAATCATCTTGCAGACCATGGATTGTGGTCTTAGGGGATATGGTCTGTTGATCCAACTCTTGTAGACACTATAGATTCCTCTTGACTTTCTCCAGGCATGGGTCAATAGTATACCAAACTTCCCATTATTTACATTTACTCAATTACCTCACTGGGCAGTTTGGTTATTACTCCAGTTCTGCCAGTTCTTACACCGTGCCCATTCCCTCCTCTGCACGGGCTCTGTATGTACCAGTAAGCTATTTCATAGATAACACTGTTATATTTGTTTCCTTCTCATCTGGATATCTAGAACATTCAATATATTTCCCTTTCATCCTCCCATAACTTAATCTTTCTCCGTTTGCACATTATTACTCTCCTCCTTGAGCCACACAAAAATAAAAAGTTGGTCTACAGTTTTCCCGCACCATATTTTCCAAAATTCGAACCGCACCTATTTTTAGAAAACAAAATCCGTAGACCAACTCTTTTTTTTTGTGTGGCCTTATCTGCACATCCTTTAATCCTTCTAATTCTCATGTATTCACACTGTGTCTATTCACACTACATGTACTATGAAGCTCCCGGGACCTATCATCCTGATTTGTTTCTACATATCCCTATTATCGTTTCTCTGGAGCTACTATTATACAATTGTCTAGACAGATTCCGACCCAACTGAACTATAAGTCCCCAAAACCATCCTCCCTCCCTGAGGCGTGATACATCTCCATAACCTGCTCCATAACCCTTTTCCCTTAGCAACATCTATAATATTCATTGATCTGGGGAATCTACACTGATAATAATGGACCTGGAAATGTTAGTCACTGCGGACTACATTTCTATAGTCACATGAATGTAGCAAAAACGACTATACCAAGTTAGTCACCTATGTCTATAGTAAGTTAGTCATATAGTCAACCTATAGTCAGCCATTAAATCGGCTGATTTGGGCTATATAGTCAAGTGACTATGAATTTAATGGTTTCATGGTCTAAAGTAGTCACAATGACTAATAGATATAGTCAATCATGAGAAATAAGGGAAACTTAAGTACTGGAGGCAGGTCAAGGTTCAGCAGGGTAGACATGGCTAGGATAAGGCAGGGCAGGGGACAGGCTAGGATAAGGCAGAGTAGGTAACAGGCTAGGATGAGGTAGTGTAGGGGACAGGCTAGGATGAGGCTGGGCAGGGGACAGGCTAGGATAAGGCAGGACAGGGGACAGGCTAGGATAAAGCATGGCAGGGACAAGCTAGAATGAGGCAGGGCAGGGGACAGGCTAGAATAAGGCAGGACAGGGGACAAGCTAGGATAAGGCAAGGCAGGGGACAAGCTAGGATAAGGCAGGCCAGGGGACAAGCTATGATTAGGCAAGGCAGGTGACAGGCTAGAATAAGGCAGAGCAGGTGACAGGCTAGGATAAGGCAGGCCAGGAGACACACTAGGATGAGGCAAGGCAGGGGACAGGCTAGGATAAGGTAGTGCAGGTGACAGGCCAGGATAAGGCAGGCCAAGGGACAAGCTAGGATAAGGCAGGGCAGTGGACAGGCTAGGATAAGGCAGGGCAGGGGACAGGCTAGTAGGATAGGGCAGGGCAGGGCAGGGACAGGCTAAGATGAGGCAGGGCAGGGGACAGGCTAGGATAAGGCAAGGCAGGGGACAGGCTAGGATAAGGCAGGGATGGGACAGGCTAGGATAAGGCACGGGACATGCTAGGATAGGGCAGGGGACAGGCTAGGATGAAGCAGGCAGGGGACAGGCTAGGATAAGGCAGGCCAGGAGACAAGCTAGGATAAGGCAGGGCAGGTGACAGGCCAGGATAAAGCAGGGATGGGACAGGCTAGGATAAGGCACGGGACATGCTAGGATAGGGCAGGGGACAGGCTAGGAAGAGGCAGGGCAGGGGACAGGCTAGGATAAAGCAGGGCAGGTGACAGGCTAGGATAAGGCAGGCCAGGGGACAGGCTAGGATAAGGCAGGCCAGGGGACAAGCTAGGATAAGACAGGCCAGGGGACAAGCTAGGATAAGGCAGGGCAGGTGACAGGCCAGGGTAAAACAGGCCAGGGGACAGGCTAGGATAAGGCCAGGGACTGGCTAGGATAAGGCAGGCCAGGGGACAGGCTAGGATAAAGCAGGCCAGGGGACATGCTAGAATAAGGCAGGGACAGGCTAGGATGAGGCAGGGCAGGGGACAGGCTAGGATAAGGCAGGGCAGGTGACAGGCTAGGATAAGGCAGGCCAGGGGACATGCTAGGATAAGGCAGGCCAGGGGACAAGCTAGGATAAGACAGGCCAGGGGACAGGCTAGGATAAGGCAGAGCAGGTGACAGGCTCCTGTACAGGCTCCTGTGTAGGCCTATCATGCTCTGTCAGTCTAGACATACACTGTTCATGTATTTCTATGTTATCATAATTGGAACAAATTACCATGATAACTCTATCAAACATGAGAACTCATGCACCCTATAACATCTTAAGTTGTCATAGTCAACTGTAACATAACATATAATATGCAGGGATATCCATAGAACAGTGGTTTAGGAGAGGATGTGCCTACCTGAAGTCCATGGACCATTCAAATTTGAATCCTAACTGGTTCCTGTGCACACATTCCTGTGACATCATCAATTTGTGTGATCCACATATAGTCACTCCTGACTATCTTTATGACTAATATGTGACTAAGTTGTATAATGCCCTGACTACGGGGGTCAAAATATGATGGTATAGTCAGTACTGACTATAGGTTTTATTATCAGTGTATGATTACTGTGTCAAATAGCAGAACTATATAAAGTGGACTCCGTATCCTATTATTATCATTTCAAATTCCGTCCTCAAATAATAATGTTGAGAGGCTATTGTTTGATCAAGGTATCTGGCCTGTACTTGTTGGATGTATACTCCCATGAGATCCTGTAGAATATAGAGGATATGCAAGAAGCCCAGATTCCATAGAAAATATTCTCACCCAGGTCTTAATTGATTGATGGTGCACATTTGCATATTGATTATGTCAGTACAGATAAGTTGATTCGTTGAGGCCCATCTGCCTTACTGCACATCCATCTGCATGTGTTTCTCCTTTTGGCAAAGGGGTGGTTTCTATTGAGCTAAGGCCATCTGTAGGAAAAAAGGGGTGTTTCAGGTTATCCGACCCTACCTAGCAAAACAGGGCCGACCCTTGAAATCTTTTTCCAATTTTGAAAAGAATATTTGTATTTTAGGTCATTTTGTGGCTGTTTTAGAGTCAACTTGATATTTCAGGAGTCAAGGCCATCAGTGGCAAGTCAGCACTGAAGTTCGCAAGTCAGTTTCTGGCTACATTACCAGCCAAAGTTTAAAAAAAATTGAAAAAATAATCTGACCTACCTACCCTAGATCTTCAGACCATGTAACCTGAAACACAACTTATACGTCTTTGGCCTAACAAGCTGTATGTCATACCTTAATGTATTGCTCAATGTTATGCTATTTCTCTATCATTATGACACGAATACAACTGTGAGCAAGATGAAACAATCATTATTTTAAAATAGCGTTTGTCTCCCTACCATGTCTCTATGTGTGTAGTCCTACTGCCTGCTGCCCATCAGCTTAGCTGCTCTGTGAGTTGCTCTGGTATAGTAACACAGCCTCTCCTGCTGATCTGGTAGTAGTAATGGTCAGCAAATAACCACCCTGTACGCCAATGCATCCTACTGCTACAGCATGCATGAGCAGCTCCTTCAGTATAATGTAGCTATAGTAAGTGCATGGATAGTGTACTTATGGGGGCCAGTGTATGACCTAGGGTATGTTGGTTGGTGAATTTTGGTTGATGGTCGGCCATATACAATTTGTATGTTCTGGCTTGAGTTGCTCAGAGCTGGTGTGGCGCAGCTTGTTCTGCTATCCCCAGCAGACCCTCCCCGCCCCTGGCAGGCTAGCTGAGTAGTGGTGTGCTGGGGTGGAGCCCTGTGGCAGCCGACTCTTGTTGCGGATTATTACATCGCCCAGAAGCAGGCTGTGGCCCTGTACCCTGATTCCTTCTTCCAATTTAGACACTTGCTTGACATCTCCCCCTGTGAGTTCCACTTATTGTCTGCCGCCTATTCTTCAGTCCTCATAATTCTCACGTTTCCTCATCTCTTCTAGTGTCTGTCTCTTCCCTCCACTCGTTCTGTTTCTCTCCACCCATATCCTCGATTTAATAAATCTTCGCCGTTTTCTAAACTAGAAACGTCCCTTGCCTTTTGTATGTCCGTATAAAATATCGTTGCTCATGATAACTTAAGAGCCCTCATCACTTGATCACTTTTTTTGTAGAAAGCCTTCCCTATCTAATCATCATCATCATCATCATCATCATACTCCTCGAAGCAATGGCCAATAGTCGTCTCCATGCAACTAAAACGTTCTTCATCTTTTGCTTTGCTATTCCCATGTCCCATCCATTCTGCCTATCTGTAGCACAGAGAAAATGCCAATACCAATGTAACAAGTGAACAGACACCAGAACTGATCCGCCTCCCTGCCATTCAGACCCTCCCCTACTCCTGCAGTTACTCGCCGTATATATTAGGCCTAAAGGCTAGCTGCTTTCATATCATTATGATGAATCAAGGTTGTGGCTCATGAGTTTGGGCCAATGCATTGTGCACGTCTTTGACTGGGTGCCATTTTTGACCGGGTGCCATCTGTGACTGGGTGTCATCTTTGACCGGCTTGATACAAAACAGTTTATATAGGGCAGATATAAATCGGCTGAAAGGGTTAATGGATGCCATAACACTTTAGAGTAGTAATTAGTAGCCCATTTATATCTTCCTCTCCCCTATATAAACTGTTTTTTATCAAGCCGGTCAAAGATGGCACCCAATCAAAGATGGCGCCTAGTCAAAGATGTTCACATTGGTCCAAGCTCGTGAGACACTGCCTCAATTGTATTCTTCAACAATCGATAGCAGCGATTTATGTACTAAGATTATTTACAGCTGATCTGTTCGCTAAATGCGTGACAAGAACACAGAAAGACGGGGAAAAGGAAAACACTCAAGACAAATGTTTCAGGTGACATTTCTGGGCCATAGCATTGTTACGTAGGGTCTGAGATACAAAGCCAATTGTGTGACCTGACAAAAGGGGCTTACAGAAGGGCAATAAAAACAGCAAGCACGTGCAGGGCAAGACAAAGGTGACAGGTGCTTGTGTTCCAAAAGGAAAACCTTCATAATTGATTCTTTGCACACTATGGACTAAAGTGTGGGTTTATTGGCTTCATGGCAGTATACTTATACTGTACTTGTCCCTTGCTTACCATACTTATTATCTACTCTGATCATGACAACTCATTTTCTTGAAAACTAATCATCATCATCATCATCATCATCACCATCATCATCATGACATTCCAAATTATGTTAGAAGTGCCTCCTAGATGTATGCATCCGTGGAAAGTATATAACCATAACCGGATAAACCTTTCTGAGCAGCTAGGCATGCCTGTAGCAGTTTGATATGAGAAACTACAATTGATAAGCTATCACTGATCATCAGTGCGACTTAATGAGCCATTTTCACATTAAATTTTACAAAATGGAAGATGGTCATACTATAATACAAGTTTCCATTAACGTCTATCAGATATCCCATTTGTCTAGTTCATCAGAGGGCTTTGTCTCCGGGACTATTCTAATGATGCATTGTCATGGAGGAAACTAGCTCTACTAGAAGATTCCCCCAACCAAGACAGTATACGATAAGTAATTGGGGTAGCTCACTTACTAGATACTCAGTAAGACAATACATACCACCAAGTAACATAGCAGTGTAGGGGCTATAACGTGTACATAAGTGCATGCAATAAAACACCCCGTTATGTTTTGTGAAAGACATGTGACTAGAACAGGATTGAAATGATATTAAGTAGCACTGTCCTAGATATTGCAACCGGGATATCACGGCCTCCCATGGAACTTAGATATTGCTAATTTAGTGCTTTGCTCACATCTTCCAGTCATCAAACACATACTTGTGGTATTCAGTGCAATGTGTGGAAGAAAGGCAGGTTTCAGCACGGATGTATAAAAAAGAGTTAACGTGACCTATCAACAAACCCATGAGCAACACCTCTAGCTAACTCCTTTAGGGTACTGGATGCTGATGGGCCACTGTAACTGGGAACCCAGTGCCGTCCGCCATGTAACCCAGAGAGGTTGCTGGTTCCTGTCTAGTATACTCAGTGGAGTACTGAATTCATGTTGCCTGCTAATATGTAGGAACCGGTTAAGATACCAGAAACGACGTGTTATGTTTTCCTCGGCAAACTGGCCCCCACCCAGCAGAGGAGTTGACAATATGTGGACCCGTTACTAATCTACCAACCCCTACCCCTGTTTCTGCTAACAAAAATACTCCCAGTTCTACAGATTATCATTACATGACAGGCATGATAAGGCTTTACGTGCATGGATAAGGGGATGATAAAGCAATAGAGAAAGTAACAAAGCAACAATCGATTAAAGTGATGTAGTGATGGATACGGGGAGTAGGTTTATTAGTAAGATGGGGGATACAATGCCGAAGGTGCGGCCTGAAAAAGAAAGAGATAAGGCCACTCCAAAAAAAAGTGGTTTCTCATCACCAAGGTCTGAAAAATGTGACAAGGGAGGCTTTTTTTTTCTTTTTTTTTACTCGCGGGCTAAAATGTATGGGATGATATCCGTTTTTCATGACCAAAGTTCACATTTTAGTAGTTAAGAATTTATGGATTAAAAGTAGGGAAAAAGTAAGTTATTTCTATACTACTGCATAACTGGCAGTAATAGCTTTAATTTGATATACCAAATATCCCAATATTTGTCCATTTTTATCATATTTTTCATCAAAAATTAGCAAAAAAAATAGTTTTCCTCAAAAGCTGATTTTTTTGATGCGCGTGGTGATGAGAAACCATTTTATTTTTTTGAGTGGCCTAAAAAAAAGGCAATTGGAACAGCAAGCCGATGGAGAGCATAACAAAAGTGTCAGGTGGCTGTGTCGTAATTGATTTGTTAAATTTGTTCTGTAGGATACAGTATACTGGTATATTGTGAATCATATTGACACTGTCTTATCCATCAGTGAATGCTTAATCCCGGTCCCTGCACTCCACATGGAAAGCTGGCATCCACCTTCGTTCCCACCACTAGGAAGGAACCCTTTTGCACGCTTTTTCACATAAAAGATAATCCCTTTCTACGGAAGAAAAAAACATTTACAGGGAAAATAATACCAAAAATAAACCTATGCATTTGTAAAAGGAAGTGAATGTACCAACGAGTGGCTAATTGCATGGCTAATCTCCCACATCGGCTTTGCCCCCTCTCCAGATAACTATCTATCAATTAACATGAATCCAAGCCTAAAAATAACCCCCTTTCCTTAAACAGTTAGAATTCACTCATTTCTGTTTCCAATTTCTATTGATCATTTTGAAGGCCAGCTCAGAACATGTGGGCTTTTTTCATAAACAGTATAATGGATTAAAATGGTCAGAAGATCTGATATCTACTGCCTGTCCACCCCTCCAGACACCCAATATTTGGGCAGCTACCAGTGCGTCGTATCTCCAGTGAAGGCAGTCCACAGAAGACCCATCAAAGTGTCTGCACACATCAGTAGCAGTAAATACACCCTAAGGAAAGATAGACTATATTGATCTATATCGTGCATCATTTTGCATAGCATTTAGTCACATTCTGAACCCCTTTGGCTTGGTTTATTTCTTCTCTCAATAGCCTCTCAATCATCTCTAATGGTATGGATCCTGATTTTAGAGGATATGGTTTGCAGAACAAAGTCTTTGGTCCAACCCCTTTAGGCTCTGTAGATGACTTTTATACAACCTCCAGCAATGGATCAATAGTACACTGAAATAGTAGTCTTCTGTAGGTGTATAGTTTATTGTAGGTAAACAGCATAATCTACTGTAAATCTACAGTAGATTCTCCTGTAAATTCATTCTTTAGTAAATTATACTGTAGATCTATAGTAGCTTCTACTGTGTATCTACACTAACCATTTACAGTGTATGCATTATATTACCTTGAGATCCTCCTTTCCGTCTACCAAGATCCACCCCTAGTGATGCAATAATGGTTGATCGTGAAAGAACGCGTGAGGTATATCTGGCAATAATGCACGAGCCGAAGGCGAGTGCATTATTAGACAGATATACCTCACAAGTTCTTTCACAATCAACCATTAATGCATTTATACCACCATTTCTTCAAATATATGAATATAATATCGTATAAGGCCTACCTTTTTCAAATGTCCATTTTGTCTCGCGAATCGACTGGCAGACTCGCCGATCGCCATGCTTGTCCCAGCAGTACCAAATATGTAGTGAATAACATCCAAATGTGGCGAAATTAGACCATGTCATGCTTATTCCTTCAATCCAGTACATAAATAGATATCCTTCTTGATGTTCCCGTGCAGAAATAACCTTTTAATTGCGTAAATTCCTCATATTTCGACATTTTGTGAAGGCCGCCAGCCCGGTTAGACTAGTACACGGCAGGACGGCATGTAAAACCAACACGCCATGTCGAGTGACCAATGCGCCCGATTGACCCACTTTCCGCGGTGGCTTCGATCAGCTGATCGTGGTTTGTAGTTCATTGGTCACTCGAATTGGCTGTGTTGGTTGCGTCAGTCGGTCACGTGATCTATGTCGTCTCCTTGTTTACTACTCCCGGCGTGTTGGTATCGATCGGAAAATGTGGAAATATGAGGATTTTACGCAATTAGACGGGTAAAACAGCACGGGATCATCAACAAGAAGCTCTAAACATGTCTAGAACTGAAGGATTAACCCTGTCATGGTCTCAATTGGCCATATTTTCATGTTATTCAAGACGCATTGACTGGACGATCAACGAAATCATGGCGACAAGGTAAGAGACTATTGGCTTCCCACCAAGGTAATGTGTGTCATCTCGATGGCGCATGAGGTTAGGCGCTGGCGTTTGGCTTCTGCGGCCGGGGTTCGCATCCCGAACGAATCGCACTAATTTCGTAGCCAAAATGGCTATGCCTATCTTTCATTACCTTGTTAAAATATATAGAGACGTCTTGGTGTAAAAAATGAATCCTGAGATAACCGAACGGCAAATATCCACTCTCGGCACGGGAAATGCCAGAATCGTGGTATAATAGCAATATATATGTATACGTATCATGTAAGATCTTTCTCCATGCATGCCCCCTTCTACCCCCTTTTCACACTGTATCCAAAGGTCAATGGGCTACTCATAAGCTGTCTTGTATAATTAACCCTAGGGGAATCTCCATATATAGGTTTACCCCCGACACCTCTCCATGTGTCCATAAAGGTTCTCTTCCCTTCCTCGGGAGTCATCATGACTGTTATGACGGGTCGTCTAGCCAGCCTCTGACCTGAGAACCATCCTGCACTCCCTGAGGTATGCTTCATCTCCTTATACTCCGCTCAGGTGTTGGGCCTATTGTTCTTACTGTAGGTTTTAACCCATATTTCTCTTCTGCTACATTGAGCGGAGATTTTGGAGGGGCTGTCCGGAGGTTTTGGTGACCCTGAGCGGAGGTTTTTTCACATAATCTCCGGAGGAGGTTTTGTGAATGCTTTTCTTTTTAAAACCCTGCATCTAGTGGGACTCGAACCCAGGATTGTAAAGGATCCAGCATGAAGCGCTTCACCCTAACAATTCGGCCACAGAGGCAGACCTATGTGTATCAGCAAAAAACATCTCCTGCTTCGGTACTTTAGTTTATTTTTCCTTTATTTCTCTAATTATAACGTCATTCAGTCAATAGAATAGGTATAATTCGGGACCTTTAGTAATGACGAGCAAGGCTATTAAACTCAGACGTAGCCTATGCCTCTAGCAATGCCATGACACATTTGCGTATAATGAGATGTGTCAGGTTTGCTAAAGGTCCGTTTTATCTGATTATGTCATTATCTGTTTGATAAAAGATGGACAAAGATGCTGTGAAAATGAAACCATTTGAAAATTAAAATACTAAGAGATAGACAGACCATTTAATTGTACATAATGATTAAAGCTTATTGTGTTCTGGGTATAGGTTGGACTCGAACCCACATCATCCAGTGCTGTAGGCAGTAGCCCTACGCATTAGGCCACAGAGTCATACTTAATATAGTTCAAAACCTGAGGGCAGTTATTGGTATGTGTTGCAGTTAGGCCTATATATTCTGAATGGAGCAGGTTCAAATCCCACCTTAACTTGAAACGCATTTTACTACAGAATTCCATAAATCAGTGATTTCCTACAATAGAATATCATTGTATGAAGCAGTGGTCAATACATGGTGGAGTATAAGCTAGAAAACCTCCTTGGACCTGTAGTATTTGCTGTAAAACCTCCTCGGCTACGCCTCGGAGGTTTTACAGCAAATACTACAGGTCCGCGGAGGTTTTCCATCACATAACCTGCTCACAGATTTCCTCCACTACTGCGCTATAGCTCTTGCCTATTGACTTCGATACTTGTTGGACCCCCCCCCCCCCCTACTTCTGAGGCCTTCTACCAACCTTACACTTTACTTCTCACAGGTGGATGCGATGCTTACATTGAAACGATACCTTTATCAAGTATAGCATATAGGCGATAGGTGACAAGCCGCCACAAAGGGGGTTCTCAGATCAGCCAGTTTATCGATGGGGCTTTACAGAAGCTAATTTGAACAGGCTAAAGCTAAATCTCCCAGCTAAGATGATCAAGGAAGGATCTGTTTACTCTGTCCTCTTCCTAATAGGATTCACGGAGAGTATGGATGTATAGAGGATCATAGTTTCAGCATCCCAGTGGATCGTAGTCACAGTAGCAACTGTTGTAGTACAAGGGACTGAAGTAGCACTGAGAGTATTTTCATAAGGTTTATCTGACGAGAACTCTCAATATATATGTGCGTATAATACAAGTGTCCTAATTATATAGCTATAAAGGTGACCGGTACGGATGTTTATGTTCCATTGTGAAGGGTAACATTAAGATTATCATTTCAGCCGTTAGTATGCCCATACTTACCATTGGTACACAGGAGGAGAAAGCTTTGGGCAACTACGTCTCCGGGACTTGGTACTGAACGCAAGTATTACCTCACACGCCAACATTTCTAGGCGCCCTTTCTCAACATAAGAGAAATAAAATGATGACAGTCTCTATAAAATGAAACTTTGTCATAACTTTGATCAATAAAGTTTAGAGTCATAAAGCTTGCTGTCTAAAGGGACGTATTTATCATTTGCTGGTATTATGACAGGCCCATTACAGAGAGATGAGAGTGTATGATAATTATGGATATGATCAACACATTAGTTACTTAAGCAGGTCCATAGCATATAGACGGTTATTACTTGCCATAATTATGAACTTACCTTTGTAAAGCATGGGGGACTCCTACTAAGGGCTTATTAACGAAGGCTCATTGATGTGTCTAATGCGAACCCTGTCCATATTTCTCTCATGAGATGTTCTCGTAGTATAAGTTGCTAATGAAAATAGACACGTATAATTGAATATGGGGAAGGTGGCGATTTTATACTAATGGAGTATTCTATATTTTGATGGGCATGTGTAAGTGGCTGGTGCATTAGCATGGGGCATTAAGAGATTCCAGATTCAAGTCAAAGTTGGTTAAAAAAAATGTTTTGAGGTGCAAATGTGGCATCAGTAAGTATCAGACCCTGTCAAATTATACCACCTAGGCATGTAAACCTGAATCTGTCCTTATATTTCTACAGATGCTGTGAGGGTCTAAGGATCCATCGTATCAAGCACCTTTCAACATAATAACAAGCCGCATCGACCCCATCAAGACACAAACAATACTATGCATGTGGTGTACGGTAAATAGTGCCATAGTGCCATGTAGTCTTTTATTCTTTTGGAAATACAAGATCTCCTATGCTTAAGCACTGGAAGGCTGTATTTAATTCGCCCCCATTGAATACAGTGTGGCTGTATTCAATGGGCTAAGAAAACGTTGTTTTTCCTTCATTAAATGGCTTCAACTAAAAAATATAAACACAAATGCCAACTACATTGATACTGGATGCACCCCAGCCCCCACTCATGAAATACGACAGAGACGGTATCAATGGGCGTTGGCATTTGTCTATATATTTTTTTATTATTCACCATGTAATGAACCTTTAGCAGTTTAGACCTGAAGTAATATGCCGTTGGCACATCTGAGCACAAAGTGTAACAGTTGTACATCCTGTAGTATGTTGGTATACATCGGTGAATTATGACCATGTTAGTCGCCATGCACACATCCTTTGGTGGTATCTCCTGTAAAATCGTATACGTATACACCGACAAGTCTGTGACATCATCTGTCGCTTATTGTTACTTCCTTTGTAAAACCAGGGAGTGATAGAAGAACTGGGTTAGACAAACTGCTAGGACAGAGATGTATGCTAGGATAAGGAGAGAGGAATAATAGGAGTTGGGCAGAGGGATTGTTTGGGAAGATTGCCTGTCAAGATAAAGATGAGTTACTCTGGGTGATATATCAATCTGCTACATATAGGAGAGAAGGCACTAAATATGTATGAAATAGGATTTTTATACACATCTATGATAGGGTAGATCCTTAAATAATATTGTTCAATCAGCCAGGACATGTGTAAACTGATGGAGCCCCATAAATAGTTTATCTTGTTGTCGTGTTAGTGAGTAAGGTGATGGTGTGCTCATCCGTGTTCATTACCAAAGAGGTTGCAAGCTGCAGTGGGGCCGATGTTCAGCTTTCTGTTCACCTGGGATACACTTCCAGTAGTGTACCTCAGATACACAACAATCTGACCAATCAGGAACCAGCATCTGCTGCAGCAGATGCATATGCTGCTTTCAAAGATGGCTGACCGGAAGTGTATCTGGGATACACTATGGGAGGAAGTGTATCTGAGATACACTAGGGGATGGAAGTGTATCCGGGATACACTAGGGGATGGAAGTGTATCCAGGATACATTTGGGGGACAGAAGTGTATCTGGGATACACTTAGGTGATGTACGTGTATCTGGGATACACAAGGGGACAGAATTGTACCTGGGATACACTAGAGGATGGAAGTGTCAAATCTTTATTGATCATTCGCAACTTAAATACAGATTGTTATGATCTACCAATGATCGTAGAGTACTGGGTAGACAATGCATAAATGATCATCTTATGTGATTCAGGACCCCACTATTCTTGTATGATATCAGATACACATCAGTCTACATGTGTATTGTTGATGAGAGCATCCCAGATACACTTCCGTTCTTAAGTGTATCCCAGATACACTTCTATCCCCTAGTGTACATGTGTATCTGGGATACACTTCAGTCTCCAAGTGTATCCCAGATACACTCCATCCCCTAGTGTATCCCAGATACACTTCCTCCCCTAGTGTATCCCAGATACACTTCCTCCCCTAGTGTATCCCAGATACACTTCCAGGTCAGCCATCTTGAAAAGCAGCAGATGCATCTGCTGCAGCAGCTGCTAGCTTCTGATTGGTTCTGTTTATTCTGTGTCTCAGATGCACTTCCTCAAGTGTATCTCATATAAACATAAAGCTGAACATCGGCCCCACTGCTTACAGCCTGGCACATGGACATCTGTTCCCGGGCGTTATTGCTGGCACCAAAGCTTCTTGTTGGAAATAGTTTCTGTGCGCTGGGTATTGTGATACTATAATGTAGGCAGGTACCGCGGGAGAATCCTCTCAATATACGGGGGAGGTGACGCGGTTATGGCCCTTCAGATGTCAGCGATGTTGCCCGGACCCGTCCTAGGATGAGCTGGGGACTAAAGGTCAAATCCCACAGGGCGATCTATGCTGGAAACTCCCTGTGAATTGGGGATCTGTTGCAAATTTGGGATCAATTAGATAATTAGATATTGTCCCCTCGCTCTCAATGTCTGATCATACACATACATGCTACATTTATGAATATCCCTGTTGCATTACCTCATGTGTAAGCCCAATTATTCCCCCCAATTATAGCAATTGATCCTTATAAGCAGAGTAACTTTAGTCAAAATCGCAAAGATAATAGTCTCATATTTCCTGTGGTAGTGGAACTTGGGATTTGGATTCATAAGAACCCTTGCGACTTGGAGTATAAGCAAGGCGCCCAATTAGCAATGGCTCCAATTCGCAAGGAGTTTGGTGTCATCGATCGCTTTGTGGGTTTTGGCCTGCCAGTAAGTAGGTGTAGTTGATTACTGTATGGACTTGACATGCATGGTATGAGGTGATACTGAGCTGCTCATTACTTTGATAAATATAGGTCAAACTGTCATAATGGTCTAGAACGAAAGAAGGAAATGGATCTCGTAAAAGGCAGATCATTAAAACATAACTCGACATGCTTTACCTTAATACCGTTCTGTAGACTGAAGTGAATGCTGTTTACATCAACTTGATACCACTTATGGTTGTTATAGGCAGGTTGCGTGGTATAGGATACTGCAGGAACATGTAATCTCCATAAATCTGCTTTTATTGGTGACTAATGGTAGTTTAAATACAAAAGAAAGGGCAAACCATAATACAGAGTATAATAGCATCGTGTCGAAAGAACATTGTGGCAGGCAGTATCTATCGAGTATACCTTTGTAAACATGCAGGCTAATGTATAGAGCCATTTTACTGTAGGACTATCATTGTAACGCCCATTTTACTCCCGATTTCTATTCCTTTAATGATCATTCCTGGGGCATGGTGTTTGAATGATGCTGGTGTAGTTGGTCTCTTACTACGGTTGTAACACTTGAGTACAAAAACCAGACAAGGTAAATTAGACTGTAATATACGGCGACTTTATTATAGGAAACTCTTGGTGTATTATAGTACAGGTATAACCATCAGCTATACAAGATCAGTAACAGATATATAATACAGTAGGCAACCCTATAGCATAGAGTTAAGCCCGTGAGCACAGGGTGGTCATGTCACGACAGTCCCAAACCTGACTGACTTCCAATGGGGAAGTAGCCGTCTTATATACAGCGCTGTGTAGCCACGTGACCGTACTAGCAGCGCCACCTGTTAGGTTTAGTTATGTAAAATGATTATGTAACAACTACCGACGGTAACCGAAGGTGGTACCGGTACACTACCGTATAGATAACCGAACTAGAGGAGTCGGTGTATGTAACTAACCGACGACACTAGTTATATGAATAAAATAGTTATTAAACACAATAGAACCGTGTTACATCTTATAACATACAATTAGATATACAACGATAACGTTAGACTTATAGTCAACCCGTTACACTACCCCCCTTAAGAATGTAGGAAGGGCTGGTTTTATAATAACCAGCGCCTTCGGCGACTGGATTGTGAAGGAAAAAAATTCTTAGAGACTTATTCCCACCCTATCTCCTATCCTCCCTCATCCCTCCGTCCCTGACGACCCCCCCCCCCACCCCTCCCCCCCTCCCCCCCTCCCCCCTCCCCCCACATTTCTCTGGCTTAAAAGTAAAACAGCGCGGCAATATCTTGCCAGGCTGGTGGCGCCATCTGCCCATCTGCGGCCGTATTTGTGACGTAATACGGCCGTGACCTTTGACCTTTGACCTGGATATGCCACATCGTCGATAGGAAAGTTTCAGGTCATTTCTCTCAATTATTTGAGTGTATTCTGATGCTATATTCTAAGTATGACACGTTCTTGGTATCTTATGTCGATTATGATTGTATTTTATGACTATTTGTCTATAGAAATGTTACTTTAATACTCTATTGGAGGAGAAAATAATGGTGGGATATTGCAAATTTCCCCACAGCTTGTTGCTAGGCCCTCTGTACGAGAGAATTTGTTTTAAATGCAACTTTTCTATTAAATACACTTATATAAAGTCGATTGATTGGGTGAGGAGGGTATAAAGTGTAAAATAATTCCCCAAAATAATAAATAATTGGAATTTTTGAGAAAAATCGAGTTAGCTTTGGATAAAGTACATATTTTTATATAGCCTCTTTTGGTTTATCTGTTCCCGGCGAGCACTCAGGCCTAATTGAATGGCGTGGTTCGCTGGTCCCAACTATTGCCGTTTTATATATAGGGGAATAATACCTCTTGGATACATTATACACCACGTATATCTATTTATCAACAAGTAACATTTCTACTCATAGTAAAAACAGGCATACATACATGAACATACAAGTTAACATGTACATAACAGTTTATATCAACAGTATTGTCTTTGGTATCAAACCACAGTCCAGTAGGCACATGATATAAAAACTGTCCAACTGATAGTCCTAGACTAGTATCAGTTAATAGAAAAGGCACCAATAACCACCTTGGAAACCCAACACATCACCTACTACGTTCAGCAATGGTGTGAATCCGTGTGGAGTTAGTGTCCTTATATATAAATAATAGAACTATAATAGTTCTCACTTCCTTTGGCGAAGAAAAAGTTTATAGATGGAACTATAGTAGTTCCCACCGACGGTTGTGGCTTAGTTGTAAACCACGGTTGAAGACATCAGGCTGCTTCCAGTTTGGTGGCAGTAGAGACTAGGTTAAGTCACGACAGCACCGTCGGTCTGCTTCGGTTGTCCAGGGGCGTTAGCTGCGTCGAGGGTTTAGTTTTACCTCCGAGGGGCGGAACAGTGCACCCCAGAGGGCCTGACCATCCTTAGGTGTCCATAGGGACACCACCGGATGGCTTTTCCTCCCCATCAGGACTTCCTCCAGGAGGGGCCTCCTTGGCGCAAACCACAGTAGCCTCCACCTGGAGAGGAAGGGCTCCACCTGTAGCATCCGAGTGGGTACTCGGCGCCACAGTAGGCTCCCCGCCGCTGACCACCCGGGTAGAGTGTGCCATGAACGAGAATGGCATCTCATACCTGGGTGGGTGTACTGACAGTACTGGGGTCACAGGAGGAGCAGGCCTTGCGGCAAGCCCCAACCTAGACTGGAGATCTGGAAAACCAGTTCTCTCCCACTCTGTCAGTTTTAGCCCGAATTGTCGGAAGAACTTGGCGTCACAAGTTGTCAACCTTGATTCAAGCTGCTCGATCGTAGCCCTCCAGAGGGCATGATCTTGCTCCAGATTCGCCTCACGCTCGGCAAGGATTCTGGTTCGTTCAGCGACCCAAGCTTTTCCCTCCCGGATAGCCTGTTCTCTGAGCAGCTTGTACTGCTCAAAGTAGGACTTCTCCAAGAAAGAAACCTGAAACTGGAGTAGCTTACTTGCGTTTTCAGCCATTTTCGCTCTGTAGCACTCAAATCCGGGGACTAGAGTGTCAGAGAATCCAGCGTCATAGGCAGGTCTGTCTCCGGGCAACACAGGTAACCCTGCTAGCCCATCGTCAACAGCCCTGTGCTCAGGTTCTGGAGTCACCTCGTCATCCCTTACGGGGTCAGAGGTTGCTCCGTGCTGTGGTGGAGCAGTCGGCTGGGCTGACGCCCCATCCGGCTGTTGTACCTCTACCTGGTCAGCGTCACTGACAGGTGAGACACCCTCCTGTGCAGCCAAAGCTTTCTTTTGCTTCTGGCTCCACTTGTACTGCTTGACATAGTCAGCAGCAACCTGACCCGCCTGCTCGTCACCCAATGAGTTCTGAACAATAGCCAGTGCATCACCCAGTTTCTGTCTCTCCTGCCGGGGCAGTTGGTCAGCAACAGGGGGCAATGCAACCGAAGACACCGTGACGGTACCGACGGTTTGGCTACTGTCGACCTCGGATGTTACCGTGGCTGTGGCGGCCCGTTTCTTCGCAGGTTCACTGCGGGAACGGTCACGCCCACCTTTGGTATCATCCTTGGATGACTGGCGGCCCCTTTTCAGATCTTTCTTCTTAGGAGGGGTATCCTTTCTCACAGTGGGCATCGGAATTTCTGTATCTGGCCCGAGATCGGTTTGTTCGCACTTGGCGCCCTTACACAATCTCTCCCAGTCAGCTTCCGTGAGGTAATTCCACTGTTTAAGTCTGTTGGTACGCCACTTATAGTGTAGATTACCTACACGTTTGTGGCACCCCCAGACCTTCAGTGCTGCCTCAACTCCACGACTAATAGTGCGCTTGTGAATGCCTTTATTGTCGCAGAGATGCCTTACCAAATCTGCCCTCCGTTGGCAACGGAATAGCTCGCCGTCACTGTACTCAGGGCAGGAGGTCGAAGAACTCCCACTCACACAGTACAAGTAGGGACGCACATTCATGTGCTTTTCTACTAAATGACGGGCAAACTTGAGCAAGTCTGGCCACCGCTTTGCTGCTGTAGCAGTCCCTTTCAGGCGCTGACAGCGAACATACGGGCAGGGATCCCCTGGCACGTAGTTCTTCCAAGCATATCTTAGCTTGGAGCGGCATGACTTGTTGATGTTCGGTTTTTTCCCTTCCAACACTGCTCTGATGTACACTAGGTACCAGTCAATGGGGTGGGAGTCACCGGACAACCAGTCTTCGTCATCCGAACCTTCTGTCGTGTGAGGCGGCGGAAGAGCCATTTTGCCATTTTCCTGAACAAGGTCAGAAAGACTCAGGTTCTTCCGGTCATCGTCACCGAGACTCAGGTTCAAACGAACGTGCGCTGCCTTGGCGCGGAGGCGGCGATTGGCCCTGCTCTCTGCGACAGACCATTCTTCGGCTTCCGCCTTGGACACTCTATCAGCAATAGCTTTGAGCCTATCTGCCTCAGTAGGTGCGACCTCTTCGGTAGCAGGAGTTTCAGGGGAAGATACAATCCTCCTCTTAGGCTTCCGCTTCCGTTTGGTCTTGACACGAACCGTGGACCCGTCTGATGAATCACCATCAGGGACCGTCGGTTCAGTTGCCACTACACCGTCGGGCTTCGGAGAAGATCCCCCAGCAGGGTTCTCCTCCTGGTTGGTATTACTACCACCCAGACCAGGTTCTGTTTTCGGAACAACATTACCCGACCCCTCAGGGTTAGGCTCTGCTGGTACCGAAGCCGAGTCTGTACCGACGGTTGGAGCACTGGTGGTGTCCATTTCCGTGTCAGACTCGAGTACCCGGTCTTCCCCGTCGGAGACTGCAGCCTTCTCCGGGGCCGTGCATTTGCCATCTACACGGGCTGCCATACCGCTAGCTCAGGCGTAGGTGAACCTCACGGTTCACTCACCCGAGCCTTGAGTAGGACAGCAAGTAAACAATAGTGTAGGTACTGCCCGGCAGACCTAGGCACCACTGATCAACACGTTACCCTACGGGCAAACGTGCTGATCTGAAGAAGCCTGGCTGCGTGTGGGGCTTATATACCCCACCCGTCCCCCATGACCCCGCCCCTTGACCGGCTTCTCAGCCAATCAGGGGTCGCGTCTCCAAGATGCGCCGAGGTGACCCAATTTCTCACGGCTCATTTGGCGGGAGAAATCGATCAGGTGACGCGGGCAGCGCCCTTCCCACGCCTGGCATATCCGACGGTGGGAACACTCACTTGTTGTTTACATTTTCGTGGCCGAGCCACAGGAGAACCCGGGAATGATGTACCGGCGTTAGAGGACATACATAGCAGCGTGTTACTAAGCGATATGTGGTCAAAATTAATCCCATACTTAGAATTAATCGGCAAAGCCAGCCACCCGCCCTGAACACGTGCTTTTCTACCTCCAACGGATAACCACACCGGATAACCCTTTTCTTCTCGTTGTGTTTTGGTGATCGAGTACCGGGCCAATGACCACCGGCCCAGTACGGAACTGTCCATGGAAATTTAATGAAGCCAGCAGCTAAATGTCGTCAACAAGGTAAGAAAAAAATGTTTACACAATTTTATCTCGCTCTCTGACACGTGCACTCCTCCGTAGACCTTCTACCGGTATGTCCAGCAATGATGATACCGGAGGTATCACTTTGCTTTGTTTACCGGTGTCCACGGTTAGTCCTTTACGCACAGCTGACCCTTTTTTACGAGGCCTACCGCGCTTAGGCTTGGTAACACACGACTGCGGTTCAATCGGTAATTTCCTAGGACGACCCCTTCTCCGTGCTACCGTCGGTACCGACGGTATGACCGTTGGTCCTGCCTTTGGTATCTTCGGTAGCTCAGGGTCGGTTGGTGCTGGTACTTGACCAGCACCGAGGGAATCTTCACCGTCATCTATATATGGAACTCCATACCAAGGTCGGAGTCTAGCCACATGTGATTTAGTGAGAGTCCCTTTTTGCAAACGTATTACTACAGTAGTTTCACTCACCACCATAGTAACCGTATGCGGACCATCCCAGGAGTACAGGGTCTTGACTTTGGAATTAGGTGTGCTAAATCTCGCGACCTTATCCCCCACCTTGAATTGGCGGAGTTTAAGGCCCGTGTCATAGCCCACCTTCTGCAAACTAGCAGATTTTTCCAAGTTGTCCCTCACTACTCCATAGGACTCGCGTAACGATTGTCGAAGTGACTCAACAAACATTACTGTGCAGGGTTGCTCGAGCTGGTGTCCCTGCACACCATAGACCATGTCACTTGGCATGACTATGTCTTAACCCATTACGAGCATATTAGACGTACAGCCCGTCGACGCATGTTCGGTAGCATTGTAAGCATGGGAGATATAGCGAGCGTGCTCATCCCAATCATCCCGGTGCTCATTAACCATTGTCGTGAGACATTGGATCAACGTCCGATTGAAACGTTCCACCATACCGTCCGACTGGGGTCGATAGGGGTTCGTATGCGTCTTGCAGATGTGTATTTTACTACACAGTTCTGCCCACAGTCGAGATTCAAACTCGCGACCCTAGTCGGAGTGAAGCATTAAAGGACCTCCCCACGTGAGGATCCAATTCTCGAAAAGTGCTTCTGCGCAGGTAACAGCTGTATGATTTACCAACGGATATACTTGGACATACTTGGTATAGTAGTCCTGTACCACCATCATACAGGTATTCCCACGGGGGGTCATGTTGAAACCACTAATGATATCAACAGCGATCCGGGCAAACCGACCACCGAATAGCTCTTGACTTAGAGGTAGTTTACCCATGCCAGGTCCAGGCTTTGATAAACAGCATTGGGGACATTGCTTCACCCAACGCCGTATGTCCAAAGTCATACCAGGCCAGTAATATCTACTCTTAATCTTTGCCTCAGTTCGTTGTCTGCCAAAGTGTGCTGAAGTTCGGTGGCCATGACAGTAATTGAGCAACTGTAGTCTGAGTGACAAAGGCACTACAGACTGAGCTGCTCTCTTCCTGCCAGGTTGCACCCTCCAGCGGCACAATACACTGTTCCGTATAAAAAGATTATCCCACTGCGCTAACAGTTGTCTAACTTCTTTACATTCCAGCGAAAGTGTGGGGCGAACAGGCTTGGACAGGCCCAACAACTTCAAGGAGTACACCCTCGAAATAGCCGGATCTGCAAGCTGCTCATCCTTCAAGTGATTTAACGTCCAGTTAGGAACTTTCGCACCCACAGACGCAATCACTGCATTGTGAGACCCACAGTCTCGGCAGTCTACACGGTGACAGTTCCGGATAGGATAGCGGGACAAGCTGTCCGCATTCACATGATCTACTCCACTCCTGTGTATGATATGCTCATTCGTCATGCCAAACTCAGAGAGGTGGTTAAACCATCTACCCATCATCCCCTCAGCATCCTTGAAGTTAAGGAGCCACTGCAGAGATGAATGATCCGTCCGTACGAGATAATTCCCACCATATAGGAAATGTCTGTACTTTTTTGTGTAAACCACCACTGCCAAGAGTTCACGCTTGGTTGTGCAGTAGTTACGTTGTGTTTTGCTTAAACTGTTGGACGAAAATGCCAGCGGCACTTCTCGCCCATCCTGGATCTGCGACAAGGCAGCACCAATACTTGTATTAGAAGCATCAGTGTCCAAGATGAACTTACCAACAGGTGCAGGGTAGTGCAAAACAGGTGTTTCTAAGAAGAGTCTCTTTAACTCACTGAAAGACTGTTCTGCGGCTGGAGACCAGACTATTTTAGCCTTAGCCTTCTTCTCTCCAATCATCAGCTCTTGTAAGGGAGCTGCGACTCTCGAGAATCCAGGTATAAAATCTCTGTAGTATGAACAAAACCCGATGAAAGAGCGTATCGGACGAGGCCAGTTCTGTACCACTTCGATCTTATGAGGATCAGCCATGTTCAGAAACAATTCTACCTAGGTATTCAACTGATTTCCTAAAAAGCTTGCACTTTGAAGGTTTCAATTTCAGACCATATGATAAGATGCGTTTCAGCACAGCTTGGAGGTTCTGTAGAGTTTCCTCCACAGAACCACCGAAGACGATGATGTCGTCCAAGTATACTAGGCACTTTTTCCAAAGTAAACCCCGTAACATGGTTTCCATCATTGCCTCAAAGGTTGCCGGGGCATTGCATAGCCCAAATGGCATGACGTTGAACTCAAATAGTCCCATATGGGTAGAAAATGCGTTTTTTTCTCGGTCCCGGGGGTCCATGCCGATCTGCCAATAACCAGATTGTAAATCTAGTGTACAGAACCATTTTGCCCCACCCAGAGATTCCACACATTCATCTATCCGAGGTAGAGGATATGCATTCTTCCTAGTGAGTCCGTTCAACTTCCTATAGTCGATGCAAAATCGACAGGAACCATCCTTCTTGGTGACCATCACCACAGGACTTGACCATGGACTCTCGCTAGGTTGAATCACATCTTCATCCAACATCTTTTCTACCTCAGCCTCCATAGCACTTTTTTTAGCCATGGGTAACCGACAGTAGGGGATTCTACTGGGAAGCGCGTCTCCAGTATCAACCCGGTGTTGTACCGTATCGGTACGCCCTAGAGGATCTCCTGGTTGCGCAAAGGCGTCATATAACTCCGACAGCTCATGTGCCACCATTTCGCTCTCTAGGGTTGTGAGGTGTGACTCACACAACAGGGACCTTAGATGTTTCGGTAGGTTGGATTTAGCTAGAGCCTCTTCGTGGAAAGAGTCTCCCGCTACCACACCTACTTCCACAAAGTCCGTAGTTAGTGAGTCTACCCCATATGCTCGCGTAGTGTTACCAATAGGCGTCCCTTTTCGTAGAGTGATTTCTCTACTACTCGAGTTACAAATCGGTATCACCCCCCAACGAGCGTTGGCCAGGTAAGTATGATAGCCAGCAAGACCTAACTCAGAGAGTTTTTGATCTTCTGGTTCAAACATTCCGGGCCGTTTGGCCTGCACTCCCACGCAGCTGACTAGGACATCTGATACATGCCCTGCTGCCAACTTTGTGTCTTGTGCCACTGACGCCACAGAAGAACCATTCCTTAAAACGCACTGTACAGATTGTTTATAAGGATGTTTAATCTGAAGTCGGCCTGTTGCGGTGTTCATTGTTACCCCGTAAAGAGCAGCAAAGTCCATCCCTAGTATGCCATCATCAGTGATGTCGGTGATGGTTGGACATATCCAGTATGTCTTGCCATCAACCAACATAGGTTTTACAGTTCTGCCATAAGTCTGCATACTATCCCCCGTAGCAGTCCGAGCCTTTACTCCTAGTAGCGGAGCTTCGGGCTGGTTGCAAAGACGGGCCATGAATTTACGATCGACCAAGGTGTGTGATGCACCCGTGTCGACCAAAAATTCACCACGCGTCCCGGAAATAACCAGACTCAGGTACCAACGCTGTCCCCGTAAAGGGACACACTCAGAGGTCAGCATCGGGCTTCCCCCTCCATCCATAGCAACCCCTTTTGTCAGGAGATAATCCCAACATGGGTCGCTCGGGGAGTCTTGAATCACACTGCTCTGGGCAATTGATTCTAACCAAGACTCCTCTAAGCCAGCGACTACAGAATCCTCCGGATTCCGTTCGTCCTTGCCAGCCCCGCCTTGCCCGACGCTTACAGGTTGTACAGACCCTTCTGCCTCTGCGCGGCCTTGGTTCATGGAAGAGTTAACACCGTCTACTAATCCCTTACAGGCATGGCTAACTGTGGGGGCGCCATCCTTGCCAAGAGGATGGGCCCCATTCAGTTTTCCGTCTCCTTTTCGGTTTTAGCAGCGATGGGTGCAGGGGCTTTGCATTCGCAAGCCCAATGACCCATCTTCTGACAGCGTCTACATGGCTGAGGTTTCGTGTCCTTTTTCTTCTTTTTCCTTCTCTTTCCAGATCCAGAATTAGAAGTGGACGCAGAGCTCTTTTCCAAGTGCTTCCGCAACAACCCCTCAATCATCTTTTCCATGTCCCTGTCAGGCATTACTGCCGCCACCTCCTCAGAGGCGGGCTGTTTTTTCTTCGATGGTTTCGTGGCGGCCTCTACCACCTGAGCTCCTTTCGGGGCTACAGATGGAGCTGCCGACACTCCTCCACTAGGAAAAACAGCCTGTTTGGTGTCATACACATCTGCATGGTCAAAAAGGTCTGCCAGAGACAAATCTGGCTGCCATTTCTCCCTCAGATATGCCTGGAGGTTGGTGTCCCTGACTCCATTGACAAACCTGGAGGTTAACTCCTGGATGACAGTGGGGGTGTCAGGTCTACATCCCTGATAACACTCGGATATCAGTTCTTGTAGAGCAAATCCGTAGGATCTCAGATGCTCGTCCTTGCGTTGGACACGTTTGAGCAACTGAGTCCTTGGGTCATGCTCACCAATCTTCCCAATTGCCCATTCAGCCGTTTCCTCAAGTGAGCCCAATGTCTTGACCTTCACTCTCTCAAACGCCAAAAGGGCTGGTTCACCCGGCCCGTTGCAGAGTGCCTGCTTCAGAGCAACCAGCGCTTGCTGGTTGTTCCAGCGATTGCTCTCCACAATAGCCTTGAACCGAACTTTGTACTTCCTCCAGGGTGGCGACCCTGTGAAAGGCGGAATATCGATGGCCTTTTGACGGGCTGCATCTGAATGTTTGATCTCCCCAAAGTTGAAAGGAGCATACCGTTCATCCAGTTCATCGATGTCCCGCGGGACGATGTCTGTCCCCAGCTTCTCAATCGCCGGGTTCCTGTCATACTTACCCCGCTGGACAGGAGTTAAACCCTGTCTAGCCCTGGGCTTCGGTACTGGAACCGAGACCATGGTCTGCTGTTGGTTCAACATTGTTGAACCAGTAGATGGGTGGGTGTACCCTGGAGGTGTTGCCGTGCCTCCAAAGGCGCCACCACAGACCGGAGTCTGTAGATAGCTAGCCCCATCTGTGGTGTCATACCTGTTACCGTGGTGTGTACTAGCGGCGGGACACCTGAAGGTGTCACTGTCGTGTACACATTGGGTACGGGTATGACTGGAGGTACCACCGTGGTAGGTGGTGGTACCTGCTCTGACTTCGTCTTCAGGTCCTGATTGACTTGCCTTAAGCTTGCGAGGTCTTGTCTGGCTAAGTGGAGCTGCGCGCTCAAATCCTTTCCCAAGGTATTTAAGCTTGCAACCTCACATTCGCCAGACACCCTCTGTTGCAAAAGTTTGTCAACCTCCACCTTATGTGAAGCCATCTCGTTTTGGAGTTCCAGCAGGAACCTTTTCTTCTCATCAACCTCCTTTAGGAATAACTTCCTAGTTTGGTTGATGGAAGCAAGTTCCTTCCGGGCTTCCGCGAGCTCATGCAACTCAGTTTTCCTGGTGGTGATACGCATGTCAGCCAGTAGGTCCCCATCCAGCGGTAAACTGGATGGCTCATCTACTGCTGGCAGGTTCACTTTACCAGGAGCTTTCGCTGCCACATCAGTCTTCTTTGATAGCCCTCCACTCCCCATACCGCCGGGTGTAGGAGTGGCACCATCAGTGAAGACCGAAGTGTCTGGATCCAATGAAGGATCCGCTACCGTCGGTGTGGAACCGACGGGAGCAGGGCCGAGAGTTTTAGCCTCTCTACCCGGTATTTTCTGACCCTCAGGACAGAAAAGATTCGTAGAAAGGGAGTCCAACGATCTCCTGGGGCTAATGTCAAAGGGTCCCGGGACTGGGGATTGCTCTCCGTCCTCACCTCCGGCAAAAGCCTCCACAATAGGATCACCTATTGCTTCTTGGGAGAGGTCGTCACCGGGCACCTCCAAGGCTGCCCGGCTCTCCCCCCTATCTGTTTTGCCTGTGAAGAAGCGTACATTTTGTACGGCTTCCTCACGTTCCTCAGCAGGGGTTTTAGTCCTGCCGCTGAACGAGCTGACAAAATCGTATAGGTAATCCATACACTATAAGCCTATTTAATACCTTATCAATGGTCGGTTCGATCAAGTGGTCACGGCACCAATGTAGTTGGTCTCTTACTACGGTTGTAACACTTGAGTACAAAAACCAGACAAGGTAAATTAGACTGTAATATACGGCGATTTTATCAGAATCATTTATCTTGTGTTCCTTTGGTCCTGCCTTTTTCAGTTTGTATTAGCCTCATTAATAGTAATCCAATTCTGCCTGAACCCTTCTATAATCGTATACTATGGCCTCTAAATGATGCCTATGTACCCTGGTTTGATCTCCCCAAAGTTGAAAGGAGCATACCGTTCATCCAGTTCATCGATATCCCGCGGGACGATGTCTGTCCCCAGCTTCTCAATCGCCGGGTTCCTGTCGTACTTACCCCGCTGGACAGGAGTTAAACCCTGTCTAGCCCTGGGCTTCGGTACTGGAACCGAGACCATGATTTTATCAGAATCATTTATCTTGTGTTCCTTTGGTCCTGCCTTTTTCAGTTTGTATTAGCCTCATTAATAGTAATCCAATTCTGCCTGAACCCTTCTATAATCGTATACTATGGCCTCTAAATGATGCCTATGTGAGGGCCAGATACGGTTATGAGATCTTTCTTCATAAACAGAACAAACGAATAGAATAGACTGAAAATATAATACCTACAACTGCCTGCACTCTAGATGTCCAATATAGGTGCAGTTATCAGAATATATCTTCAGTAGGGGCAACCTATACAGAAGACCCATCAAAGGGGCTGCCCATATCAGTAGCGGTAAATAGACTCAAAGGAAAGCAAAATATTGATCTATCCTGCCTCTATTCTATGCAGCATTTATTCATATTTAGAACACCCTTTGCCTAGGTGTACTTTATGCCTCAATACTCTCTAAATCACCTTAAATAAGTGTATGGATTATGGTTTTAGGGGATAGGATCTGGAGAACAAGGTATTTGATCCAACTCTAGATGACACGCGACCTGACTTTTACATAACCCCAAGTAACAGATCGTTAGTATTCATCTACGTTCTCTCTTAACTTCCTTGTGTTCTATTTAACATTGTTTACCACAATATGCAGAAAACGTGTATTATGTTGTAAGCGCATGAAAACCAAGCTACTGCAAGTACAATGCTTGGAGGTTTTTACCTGGCCTATCTTATTGCTAATGAGATTACTAAGTAGCCATGCAGTTCCAACACTCCCTTTCCACTTCCTATAGTAATTTAAACCTTGTTCTATTATCAATTAACTCCAGTGTGGATCCCTTTCACGTCTACCTCCCTACTCGGCCATGTGCCCATATTATTTCTAGTAAACAAGTCCTGCCTAGCCACCATTATGATGCGTTGTCTAGCCAGATTCTGATCTCACTGAACTCTTGGTTCGCCAAACCCTTTTTTACCCATCCCTTGAGGTACCATACATCTCCATAACATGGTCAGGAAACCTCCATGGTCACCACATGCATCCATATTATATAGTCGTTGATCTGAGAACTCTTTCAGTAGCCACAGATTTGGTGTGGACTGCTTGTCATAGATCTATACTTTTGTCCAAAATCCCTCTAGATGTGATAGAGGGGAAATTATGTTTAGACACGGTTGTACTTATTTTGTTAACCCTATAAAGCCTTGGTAATGGGATTCTCCATCCAGCCAATCTATGCAAAGTAGATTATATAGGAGTGGCAGAAGTAAATGTCCCAACTAAGATGATCGAGAAAGGCTTTATTTATGCTACTAATATGCTTTCCTGTGTAGATTCTTTATAGGAGACATAACATTCAATGTAACCACACTGTAAAAAAAATGTCGTCAAAATTACGGTGAATCACCGGCAACTTTTGGGACATGACTTTCACCTTTATTTTGACGGTGACGGTCACCGTCAATTTTACGTAGAATAATTGTTCATTTTACGTAGAATCACTGTTAATTTTACGTTGAATCACCGTTAATTATATGTAGAATCACCATTAATAGATTCAGAGTATTCAAATGAACAGAGATTCAGTGTTATTGCTAGGGCTAATACAGACTATGTGAATATTCTATAAGCCTTGTAGGGAGTCGGATTATGGTGACTTTAGTTACTGTAGTATACGACTAAAAACTTACGGATGAGCCATAGTTTGACTTTGCCCTGATCCTATATGCCACACTGGCGATCTGACTTGCATACTAGCCATGGCCTATACAAGAGGTTTTACTCTATAGGATTGATACAAGGCAGAGTTTCCAGAGGTGGGGATATATGCATAGTGTGTTACCACAAAATAGGTGTATAGATCCATACAGCTACTTTCTTCTGCATACTATCAAGTGATCATGGTATCTTATCAAACCTATCACAAGATTGAATTGTTAAATTGTCAAACATATAGATTAATTGAAAATCACCAGAAAAATCTTCTTACAAACCAGGCCACCTACCTATGACAGTATCCACTATTTGTGCCTCCCTCTGGGATTTGACATTAGAAGATGAATTTACGTTGAATCATTTTAATCCAAACCAGGTTAGCATTTAACAAGGATCCACTGTGAAATGGCTGATATTTACGATGCTTTATTGTATTCCAAATAACAGTGAATCAGCGTTAAATTTTACAGAGTGAATCTGCAAAAAATACATCAATTTTTTACAGTGCAGAGTGTCGTGCTGGTAGTGGCAGTGGTAGAAATATGAACTAAAAATGTAGCTTGCGCCTTTCGGTAAAGGGAATGAGATGATAATTTCCTGTGGTTTGATAATGCCTCAGGAGGAGACAAATAAGGATTGCCCAGTTCATGTATTAGGTCTATAACAAAGGTCTATCGATAATTGATATTACCTTCTATTTAGAGGTGTCTCTGTATGTGTGACTCCCATTGTGCAATTTCATGCGTATGAGCTACAAAGGTACATGTCTACACTGTAAATACTTAGTGTAGGTACGCAGTGGAATCTACTGTAGGCCTAGATCTACAGTAGAATCTACCGTAGAATGGATTTACAGTAGAATCTACTGTAAATTTACATTAGATTCTACTGTTTACCTGCAATAAATTGTACACCTACAGTAGAATCTACCTACACCGACAAAAATGGCAACCAACTTTTTTATAGTGTATTTTAGAATTGCAGTTCCTGTACTGTCCTGGTGACACTGCTGTTGGCTGTATAGACAATTTGCTCTGGGTGCCAGATTTCCTGCCCTGATACCACAATAGCTACATGTATATGTGAGCAGCATGATAGAAACCATTTCCTGTCTGACACCCTATACTACAGCTATGACATTTAGATGTCTGACCTTTGAATGCAAGTCCATATATATATATGGAACTAGTTTAATGATGGCAAGTAGGCTATAGGCATATTAATAGGTTATTTGTCATTGCATATCATGGCATATAGATGTGCCATGTTAGTAGGTAGTCTTATTGAAAAATTAATTGCTCGATTACAATGTGTTCTGTATCTAGAAGGCTATGACTGTGTTCTGTATCTAGAAGGTTATTCTGGGCAGTATTGTCTCATTGAAGGTCTAGATCATAGAAAATGGCTATAGCAAACACAATCATATCATGTGGAACGCCCCAGGTAACAAGGGTATATTGGGCCAACGTCTGCAATGATTGACACCATCGCAATCATTATACCAACCGTGGCCATTGTAGATAATGCATACATTGGTTCTGGGTTATAGTGGAAAACTAAAGAAGAGCAAAAAAAGGTTTGGAGGATATATTTATTGATTGATAAATAATGTATAATATAACATAAGGGAACGGGCGAAACTGTACATATATATGTATGAATATGTATGGGTATAGTAGATATACATTGAATAAGTGGGGGGAAACAGTACACTTTAAGATACAAGTACAGTGAGATTAATATAATAAGAGAAAAGAAAGCCGTCGCATACATTAAGTCACATGTAAACCAGACAAGCCCAGTACGCGGGCCACGCAGTAAATAACGAATATAAGGAACATGTATAAATAATGTTATAAGGTCCTGTAATGGTAGACTTGGCCGTAATAAGAGTCAAAGGTTATATGGACTAAATATATTCAGCTCTGTGGCCAGGGTCTAGAGCCCGAGCAGGAAAGCAACAAATAAACTAGGATCCGGGCTGACACAGCTGGTGGGAAAGATAACAACGGTATAAAATCCAGGTCAGGAGATAAGCTAAGATCGGGAAGACGAACGGCGAATGGGGAACGCGGCCTCAGCGATGGGAGCAAGTAGTACAGGCAAATGGGGCTATGCGTCGGGGTTAAAATCCATATGGCCAGGATGTCCGTGGCAGGGGTCTTCGAGAACAGCAGGTGGGGTAGGTAGCGAAGGAGGCGGTTAACCAGGGCCTCAAGAGCAGCAGGTGGGGTAGCTGGTGAAGGAGGCGATCACTAGGGCCGCGAGAGCAGCATAGGGGGTAGGCGACGACACAGGCTGAAGGCCGGCCCCGAACACAACATGGCCGCGACCATCCCCTGCCTAATTTATGCAGGATGGTCTTGAGTAGGGCCGACTAATGGCCAATCAATAGAGATGAGAGATGACGCTGACGAGCAATCAATAGGTGCTGGGTGCTGTCATGAAGGGAAGCTGAAATAAAGTAAAAGAAAACAAGTATAAGCCTGGGGGAAAAGGAAAGCGCAGTCAGTTATCAGTGAGCGTTTGGGGAGTACGATCGAGAGCACCAGATGGCACTGTGTAACTCCTGAGGAGTATGTGTGTGGTTCTAAAGGATTAACATCGGTTTAACATTGACTAAACAACGGTCTTGTGATCTAAACGTTGGGAAATATGGATCATTGGAATCTGTGCATTTATGTATAATGTTTCAATTGGAGATATGGTATAACGACATTGCCACCGGAATGGTATATTGAATGTTCTATTCACATGCTAACCTGGGATCCTATATTCTGGAGAGAACCATGGAGTTAGTGATACAGTATACCGGTTTTATAAGCATGGAGCTGAAGAGTCAGTTGTATAGGCTGGCCGACCTGATGAATTGGAAACTGATAGTATGTGTATACCCCGGATCCATAGTGGTGACCGGAGAGTAAACCTTAGATTGCACCTGTGTTCTCATAAACCGATATCAGATCCATCGGTATCATAGAGAAGCGTATGAGGTCGTCTTCGAGACATGTTGATGATTATGATATGGACATATAATGACCTAATTGAAAGCAGGTTGAAAGTATTTATTGGTTGACTGCGTGGAGACTTATACATTCTGGATTCCATAAAGGATTCCTGCTGGATATTTATATGTATACTTTGCCTTGACTAAGGCCGTCGCGTATAATTATCAATGCAAGCCCTGGAGCTAAATGCTAGAAATGAGGTATATATCTCTATATATATGAAGGGAAGGCTGTGATTATAATATAAACCTGTGAAAGTGCTCTATATATACTATAACATCCATAACATCAAATAAAGCTGGATCTCACTACCCTTGCGTTATCCTTGGGCGGAAGCCTACCTCTGACTAGTTTACCCCATAGAGTAAGAGCGTAGAAGGTGAATGTTGGACCCCATTTAAATATACTAAACGCTATGTTTATATAGGACATTAACTATAGCCCAGATGGTGGTTTACTCTGGTTTGGCTGAGATGGACTTTCATGTCTCTGACGCCATTCCCCGTACCGCCCAGCGGCTCGCTGCCATGGGGGGCGCCCGGAGGGGGTGAGCAGGGTATAGAGCACACAGGACACAGCAGTAAAGTACACATAGGGCTAACGAATCAAGTACATAGTAACACAAACAGAGAGGAGGATATACAATTTATAGACACAGAGGGAGAGGAGGAAGAATCAACAGAAGAAGAGATTGATGAAAGAAGCCTCCGACAGGGGACTGATCAACCCAGGAGGGGGCTAAGATCGTCAGGGGCGGTAGAAGAGATAAGCCTAGGATATAGGAATAGAAGAGAGGTGACAATTAAGACAGGAAAGAAAAAGGAAAAACCACACACATCCCGGCCAGGTGAAAGGGAAGAGCTACCCGAGGTAAGGCCTATACCAACGGGAGCAACACCCTACCCAGGACTGTCGGCGGTACTGTGCCGGCCAATACATAAGGAAACTGACAGGACATCACCTGGACCACCTACAGTAAGAAACAGTGAACAAGAACAGGTGGAAAACGGGCAGCGGCGAGGGGCCCACGGGGCCACGGTTGGAGCAGCTGACAATGACTTAGAGGTGGGGGGAGAAACAGAAAACCAAGAGAACAGAGAACCACAGAACAGAACAGTAGAAAAAGGGGAGGGCGAGGGAAAAGGGGAGAACAAAGAATCAGAAAAGGAAGAGGAAAAGGAAAAGGAAGAAGAAGCATCGGAAGCTGAAGAACTAGAACAGGAAGAACCAGAGGAGGAAGGAGAAGAAGGAGGAGAAGGTAGAACAGAAGAGGAACGAGGGGAAGGAGGAGAGGAGAGCACAGAAGGAGAAGGGGAAGAGTTGGAGAGAGAAGAAGAAACAGAAAAAGACCAAGACGAACAGACTCCGATAGTAAAAGTTACAGAACGTATATACAGCGAGGGAGAAGGAGAAGAAGTAGATGGGGAGACAAAGGGAGAACTGATCACAGCCACCGATAGTGGCACACCTCTAAGTCATAACCTCGGAGAAGGGGGGCATTTAGAAACAGTAGTTAGGAAGTTATTCATAGAAAGAAGACGACTAGGGAGAAAGAGGGAAGGGACAGAAAACGAGAAAGACAGAACTCCAACAACTAGTAAGACATATAGCACAGATGAAGGGGAAGATGGTACAACAATAATAGGAGGGGAACAAATCAGTCTAACACCAATACAAAGAGAGATAACGAGCCCTTTCTTTAAGGAATACAATATAATACAGGAACAGGAAGACAGTGAGACAGAAGAATCATTGACACAGAAAAGAACAGAGGAATATGTATTACAGCATGCACGGGATGGAGAAGCAATAATAACACAGGTAGGGATACAACAAAGACTACAAAGCCCAAAAATAGCTATAATACAGCTACAGGAAAAAGGGAGCATAGAAGAATCAGCAAAGAAAAGAACACCAACACACAGAGAAGGACAGAATATAGGTCTGAGCCAGGAAGAACAAGCGAAGGGGATCCAGGAAAAAGGAGACGAAAGGAATAGGGTAGAAAGGAAAAGAGACATAGTACAATTAAAAAACCATATAAACGAGGAGCAGAGGATTACAGGAAGCAACCGGAGACAACAGGAAGAATACAGAGAAGAAGCAAAAAGGAAGTGGGAGAGAGCTGCAACAAGAGAGAAAGGAACAGAGGAAGAAGAAACAACAACTGAAGAAGGACAGAAGGTAGTAGGAAGAGGAGAAAAGGAAAAAGGGATAAATGAAGAGAACAGGAACCAAGGCCTGAAAAGAAAGAAACCGATTAGAAGCAGAAGTAGTAGTGAGGGAGGACTCGTGAGTAGTGGAGAGGAAGAGGAAGGAGACCACAGAAAGGGAAGTAGAAGAAGTAGAAGCAGCGATAGCCAATTGAGACTAAATAAACAGGGGCTTTATGAAGACATACTACCAGGAATAGGGATAGGATATTGTAAGAAAACAACGACAACCGAGGAGGAGGACAAAGAAAGAGCAGCAGAAGAGAGAGATAGGAAGCTGGAAGAGACAAGGAAGAAAATAGAGAAAGCAAGAGCCGATAAGGACAAAGAAGACAGGGAAAGAGAAGAAAGAGCAGCAGAAGAGAGAGAGAGGGAGCGGGAAGAGACAAGGAAGAGAATAGAGAAAACAAGAGCGGATAGGGATAAAGAAGACAGGGAAAGGGAAGAGAGACAGGAAATATTAAAAAGGAGATTATTGAAAGAAGGGGAGGAAAGAGCAAACAATAATAGGATAAGAGAAAGAGAGGAAGCAGAGAAAAGGAGATTAGAAAGAGAGAGGATAGCAAAGGAAGACGAGGAGAGAAAGAACAGGAAGACAGTATACTACCCAGAAGAGGAGGAAGAAGAAGAAGAGGAGGAGGCTGTAGAAGTGGGAGGAATAGACGACATCATGCCTAACCCAAGCCTAAAGCTGCCTACCTTTACGGGGAAGCAAGGTGAAGACTATGAAGAATTTCTGGATGAAATAAAAATGATTTCAGGGGTGTGTGGATGGACGCCAGACATAGAATTGAAATACGTCAAACTATGCATAAAAGGAGCAGCAGCCACTTGGATGAAAGCCATACAGGAACGAGAAAAAGATTCATTGGATAAAGTTAGGAAGATACTGAAAGACACATTCGATGACAATAGATCCCCATGGCAGAAACATCAGGACCTGACTCATTTAAAACAAGAAAAGGGTCAGTCAGTAAGGGATTTTGCCCTGCAGGTGAAGGAATATGACGGACCGGGCAAGGACGATTCATCTATGATATCGGTATTTGTATCAGGGGTAAAGGACAGTATCGCGGAAGAACTAGAAAAGACAACCCAGTTAACATTCAATGCAGCGGTACAAAAGGCAGAACTACTGGAATCCATAGAAAGAAGGAGACAGGGAAGAAAGGTAAAGCTAGGAATGGCAGAGGTATATGAAACAACAGATAACAGTCTAAGGGGATATGAAAGAAATGAGAGAGAGATGAACAGAATGATGGAGATGTGCGCCATGGAATACAGGAACCAATGGTCGGAAAAGAATGAAGTACCGACAACATGGCAGGAGAACAAAGGGGGAGACAGAAGAGGGGATTATAACAACGGCAACAGACAGGAACCCCAAAGGACACAGACAACGAACAACAATACAGCAGGAAATGGATGGAATAACAGGGACGGAAGGAACAACGGGGGAACAGCAGGGGGGGGAAATGGGTACAGAGGGAATGCCAATCAATACATGAACAACAGGATACAAGGACAAACAGAGGAAATGGACAGCAGAGAAAAGGGTTCAATGAGAGCAAGAGAGTACGTAAGGATGATAGGGGAGCAACCACCTGGCGCGGCAGGAGGATTCAGGGGAAAATACTGTCTCATCCACGACACTAGCACACACACCACAGACCAATGTTACTACTTGAGCCAATATAGGGAGAGTATGAGAATGAGAATGCCCCAGGGCAGGAGGGAAGGACCAAATCAGGGAAACGGAGTAGCTGGTCCGTTCCAACCCCGGAATTAAACCTGTTAAGCAGGGACGGATCAGCGAGACCCATGGAAGAGAAGGGACAGTCACCTATGTTTATAGAAATGAACATAGGATGGAGAACATACTATGGTTTAGTAGATACAGGAGCATCAGACTGCTTTATATCAAAAGAGACATTGGAGGAGATAAATGAAGACCAGATCTGGGAAAGAAAGGAAGTCAAAGAGATATCAGTAAAATTGGGGGACGAGACAGACAGAAAACTAAAGGAGATAGTGAGACTGAAATGTAACCTGCAGGGTTCAGGGGTATGCTACCAATTTTACGTGGTAGACAAACTGATGTACCCCATTATAATAGGAAGAAACCTACTGAATGACACACAGGCGGAAATTAAAATGACAGAAGGGAAAGTGACGTTGTTCACAGGGGACCCTGTTTCAAGCATAGGCAGCATGGTGATAAAACCATGGGAAGAGAAAATAATACAGGTAGCACCTTGGAGGAGAGACAGTGGGCGATATGGAGAAGTGGTCAGATTGGAACCATCAAACCTCACCGTAGCAGGAGTGGAACATGCTTTAAACTACACGGATAGAGGATGGTTTACGAAAGTGTGCAATGCCACACCGGATCCAATATTCATTGGTAGGTGGGACGTGCTAGCATATGCGAAAGAAGGGAGAGCAGACCATCTCAGATTAGAGAATACATTAGGACACCTGGAAATAGATAAGTCAATAAAGGAGTGTATGGCTATATATAAAGACAACGGGGTGGAAAGAACACAACAAACAGAACAGGCAAGCACAAGATGGGGGGAGAGACAACAAAAGGAGGGCAGAAACACAGAAAAGGAAGAAAAGATAATGAAGCTAGAAATGCCCGATACATGTATGAATCAGGAAGAACAGATACAGTTTAAAAAGATGCTAGTCAGAAACAAAGACACATTGGCGTTCAGTATGGAGGAGATAGGACACTGCACATGGCAACCGATGAAGATAAGAGTGGACGAGTCAAAGGGACCATGTCAAGCCAGACAATTCAGATATTCCCCACAGAAAATGGATATCATAGACACGCAGATCAGACAGCTGTTGAAACTGGGTATAATAGAACCCAGTAACAGCGCGTGGCGCAGCCCTCTGGTAGTAGTACAGAAAAAGGACGGTAAGCCCAGGCTATGCACAGACTATAGGGTGCTGAACATGATGACAGAGGACGACACCTACCCAACACCAACAGCTAGAAGCTTGTTCCTATACATGGCTTATAGAAAACCAGTTGTTTTCACGTGTATCGATCTACTAAGCGGATACCATCAATGTGACTTACACCCAGATAGCAGAAAGTATTCAGCGTTTGCATCACCGCTGGGAGTGTACCAGTGGAAGAGAGTACCATTTGGCATGAGACAAAGCTCATGGCAATTCACAAAAATAATGTCACTGGCACTAGCAGGACTAATGCCACGAACATGCTTGGCCTACTTAGACGACATCATAATATTCGACCCCAACGTACAATCACACATAGAAAATGTGGAGAAAGTGCTGAAGGCACTACAGGGAGCAGGACTAACGGTAAAACCATCCAAATGTGAATGGGGAAAGAAAGAAATAAATTTTCTCGGGCACACAGTAAACGCAGAAGGACTGGGAACACAGCCTAGGATAATAAAGAAAGTACAGGAATTCGGCAGACCAAACAACAAGGAAACTCTACAATCGTTCCAGGGGCTGTGTAATTATTACAACAAATTTGTAGGAAATTACGCCACATTGGCAGTACCGCTGAACAAACTGTTGAGGAAAGGCGTACCGTTTGTATGGTCGGAAGAATGTGAAAGAGCATTTAAAACAATACAAGACAAACTGACCAGCCCACCATTGCTGGTACATCCAGAGATAGGAGGACATTTCTATATACTGACAGACGCATCAAATATGGCCTGCGGCAGTGCGGTATGCCACCTGAAGGACGGTGTAATGAGACCTGTCATCTACTATGGATACACATTCACCAAAAGTGAAACAAACTATACTATAACGGAGAAAGAAGGATTGGCTGTGATAAAAACATTAAAACACTTTGAAAACATGCTAGGAGGGTCTAGAATCACTATAATAACCGACCATCAACCCCTTATACCACTACTACAACAAGCGGCAAAGGCGCCTTCAAAGAGGTTGATAAGATGGAGCTTGGCGCTGACAGACTTCAACTATGAGATAAAGTACGAACCGGGAAAGACACACTACCTACCAGATTTTATATCAAGGGTGCCATTAAGCGATCAAGAAATAGGAGTGGAGGAGGAAGGAGAGGAATTTGAACCAGAGGTAGGATGTGAGTTGTTGGCGATAGAAGTGGGAACCGGAAGTTCAAACGGAACGAATACAACCTCCAGCAGCGAAGAGGAAGTACCAACACCACGACAACCAAAGCCACAAAGAGAAACCAACAGGTATGACCGGCCACTGAAGGATATCATAGAAGGAAGACCCAGAAAGCAGGCCAGATTGAAAAAGGATGAACCTGAAAATATTCCAGTAGGGAGAGAAGAGATTACACAAAAGGAGATCAGAATCGAACAAGAGAAAGACCCCGAGTGTAGACCCATAATGGATTATCTGATGAAAGGGATACTACCAGAATCAGAAAGGGAAGCGGCGGCCGTGTTGGCAAAGGAAGGTTTCATGGGTATAAAACAAGGGATATTATATAAGTTCAGTGATCCAAGAAAGAGGAAGACACAGAGAAGCATGGAAGTGAAGGCACGAACAATGGTACCTAAAAGTATGATACCTAGGGTGTTATACCTGATGCACGACGACATATTGTGTGGGGGCCACATAGGAACAACAGCACTAAACAACAAACTAGTGGAATCGTTCTACTGGAAAAACATGTACATGGACATAGTAGAATATGTAAGGAGGTGTGAAAGATGCGCCCTTAGGAAGAGAGCACCGCATTTTAGGGCAAAGGCCAGGTCTTGGGACATGCCAGACTACCCATGGCAGGTAGTACAGACAGATTTCATAGGACCGATCAGGAAATCTAAAGAAGGCTACAAATATATAATGACCTTCATAGACCTGCTCACGGGATGGCCGGAGGCGTTCTGTACCAAGGATTGTACAGCCACAACAGCAGCTACAGTGTTCTTGCAACAAATGGCATGTAGGTACGGCAGAATAGAGGTAATGTGTAGTGACAGAGGAAGCACATACCTGGGGAAAATGTTCAGGGAAATTACAGCCCGGCTGACATGTAAACAAAGGTTCACAAGCTCAAGAAATCCGACCGGAAATGCCAGAGCAGAAAGACTGCACAAAACATTGGAGGACGTCATAGCATGTTATGTGACAGAGGATCACGAGTACTGGCCAGATCTGCTAGGGATAGCACTATGGAATATCAGGAGCAATATCAGCCTGAGAACGGGACACTCGCCCTATACCCTTATGTTTGGAAGGGACCCCACGCCGATAGGTTACCCCGAGGAGAGGGAGGAACCACAGGTGGGCAGTGAGGCTGAGTGGTTCATAAGGACAAAGCACTGTATAGAGCTATATAGGCAAATGGCAAAGGAACACGTCAATGTATATGAAACCAAAATGAGGGATAGGCTGGACAAAGGAGCAAGGCCGGTAGCCTTCAAAGAGGGAGAATATTGTTGGTACTATGACCCCATGTGTGCAGAGAACAATGTATCCAAGTTCGCGGGGAAGTATAGAGGACCATACAGAATACAGGAGGTCAAGGGAGACAATAGGGTACAGCTGAGGTCAATCAAGACTGGAAAGATGATAGGACACCTGACGAATGTAAACAAGCTGAAAAGAGCGTATTTGGAAACAATAGTGGAAGGGGAGGGAGAAATAGTAGGAATACCAGGTAACAGAATAAAGCCCGTGGATCACACAACCCGAAGGGATGACATGCTCGAGATAGAAGGCAGCGGCTCTCAGGAAGAGCCAACCCAACCCAACATAGGGAGGCCTAAACCGAATGTCATTCACGAAGAAAATAAGAGAACCCAAAATGAACAGAGAAATTCAGGAGACACTCAGGACAGTGACTCGGACACTCAGAGGAGTGAGGGGGGGTCCCCAGAGGAGCAAATCCGCCCCCCCCGATAGGGTGGTAGGGCCTGATGATATTGGCCGGGCCACACCCGAACAGAACATTCCGGGAGTGGATAGAAAAACGTGGCGGGCAGCCATTAAAATTGCCCAAAGTTTAACAGACAAAAGAGACAAACAGGAGAAAATTTTAGGGAAATGGAGCAAAAGACAGAGAGCTAGTAGCGAGGAAGAGGAGAGCGACGAAAAACAAGGAGAACAAAGGGAAACAAAGAAAAGAGGGAGAACTAAGAATGTAGACATAAGTAGGCAATTACTGCAAGAGAAAGAGAAACTAGAGAAACAGAGACAAGAGAAGAAGACAGCCAGAGAGGACAGAGCTACAGAGAGGAGAAAAAGAAGAGACAGAATAGAGCAATTAGCAGCTAAAGCCAGGAGTGAGGAGGAAATAAGCGATGAGGTGGTGATACCTAAAGGTAAAATAAAAAGACAACCACGACAAGGAAGAGAGCAGCTGAGCAGCTCCAGCGAGTAAGGAGGGTAGGGGGGAGGGGGGAGGGCACGATGCGGCAGTACCCATGCACATCTCCAAGCATACAGACGTACCCGCACAGACAGGGAGCAGCTCAACACAAAGGGGAGAACCAGATACAACCTCACCAATAGGACTGAGGAGAAAGGGCCACTGAGGCCATACAGAGACATACTAGGGGAATTAACAAGGCAATGAAAGAGTATACGGGGAAACACAACAGGTATAAAGGAGCCGACATAAGTGTAAGACAATTAATCAGCCAACTAGAAGACAATCAATTGATATTGATGGAAAGGGACAGCAGAAAAGAGGAAAGACCAACCATAGGTGAAGGGGAAACACCAAAGGAGATAGTAACTATAAGCGAGGGAGAAGAAGAAGGTGGAAACACGAGGTTCACCGACGAGGAAGGGGAGGAAATACAGGAATTAGACGAATTTTTGCAGGATTACTGGACGTATCAGACATCAAAGGAGTCGGCAAACCAAAGGGAGAGTGAGAAGAGACAGGAGATAGTAAGGAGAAGTAAGAGGATTGAAAAGAAAGGAAGGTATTACTACGGAGAAGCCACAACACCATGCTTCAGGAAAGGGGACCCTGAAAAGGAGGGTTATATAACTGGAGAGGAAAAGAATTGGAGAATAAGGGAAGGAAGGAAGGTAGGAAAGGGAAAAAGGGAGATAGAATACAAAAGAAAGAGACAAGGGGTAGAGGAAGAGGGAGAGACGGAACAGGAGGAACCACTGGATTACTCCAGGAAAGGGAAACAGATCAGAAAGGATAGTGAAGTAACAAACAAACAAACGAGGGAAGCATCCACTCAGACAAGGAAAGCTTGGAGGCTAAATATTATAATAGAAGGGAAAAGTGGAGGAGAACACACCAGGGAGGTGGATACACAAACAGAAAGTACAGGGGAGGACACAGACAGGCCATACTACCTGGAGGACGGAGAACAGTATATAGGGGAAGGATATAAATGTAACTGGTGTCCACTGGTGTGGCCTACAGAGGGTGGCAGGAGAGAGCACTTTGAGATAATACACCAACCCAGAACGATACGATGTAGCATATGCAAGGGAATGTATGCGTCGAGACATGGACTAAAGAGGCACATCAAGAGAATTCACTGTAAGAAGACAGACGAGGGAAAAGAGGATGAGTAGGGAAACAGCTAGAACCCAATGGAAGGATTCATCCAAAGGGAGGAAGGCAGAAAAGGGGAATAAGGAATATGACAAAATGTTGGTGACAGCAGGAAAGTACAAAGGACAAAGAAGAGGGGATGTGGCCGATGTCATGTGGACCCCAGGATACTACTTGCCACCATTGTTTAAGAAAGAAAGAGCCTCCCTTTTCCAGCTATGCATGCAGAAAATATCACAGAATAGAATCAACATTGACGCACTGCCAACAGTATTGAGATGGCAAGTCAATAAACACCATATGAAATTTGGGGTAAGGATGATAACAGACAGTAGATACTATACACCAGTATGTTACGTACATGCTGTACTGGAAGCCAGGCTGAAGTGTAGGCAATGCATCAGAAGAAGGGACGCATGGGATATGCTCATGTTAAGAATACAGAAATTGCATATCACTGAAGGAATACTAATCAGCGAAGGGAAAAGAATGGCGATCAAAGCCGAGGAGGGAATAGAACAAAGGAGGTTGGCGGTAGAGAGGCCAGTACAGCCAAAAGCAAAAGATGGCCATAAAACTATATAAAATTCTGAAAAGAGGGTTGAACGTCCGAAATCAGGGAATAGAAATAAGTGGGGTAGAAAAAAGGAGAATATGGGGGGGGAAATGGGAGGGGAGGGAATGAGCCGAGATATAAAAAACACAGAAGAAAAATAAAAAGAAAAAGGGAGGGGGGGGGGGGGAAGAACGGGGACCAGACGACAGAAGGATAAGAGGGACAGCGGAAGGAGCACAAGGCCCAGTCGGAGCCAAGGAGCCAACGAGGCAGGAGGTGGAGACCAGCCACCTACTACCATGAGACACAGTGCGGGCCCATAACACCACAGACCATGTACCACAGTTGATGGTTGGAGTGGTGAGCAGTTAGGAGGAACTCAGGGCGTGGAGACTGCACAGCAACAGCTACTCACCGGGGAGCCCCTGGAGGAGGGTTGATACAAGCAAATAATAATACAGAACAACACGAGATCAGCACTACAGGGCCACAAGCAAAGAAGGGAGAGGAGTACAGACTAAACAACATAACGGAACCCTGCAGGGTAACCTGCAGGGGGGAGAGGGGAAACAAAGACACACAACAAGAGACAGTGGAAATGGCAGGACGAATGATGAGAACATTTATATGTGATAAAGAGACTCAACAACGGATAGAAGGCCAAACAGTACCCATACAGACAATTGTAGAAAAACAGCAACCTTTGTATTTAACTAAGGAAGGAGCTGTAATTGACATGATACAGGTCAATTTGAATGGACCAGGGAGACTAGAATGGAGACTAATAACAACAGAGGGAATAACAGCCGGATGTAAGTCAGTGGCCGAGCATGGGAGAATAGTAATGGCAATCAATACACCACTCAACATGCCAGAACTACAGCTGTTTGTAGAAAGGAACGAGGAAGGAGAAGAAGTCATGATAGGGAAAGGAGCAGAATGAACGGCGACCAAAGGAAAAGAGGGGGAGTGCTATTTGAAGCACTAGAACGTATAAGACAACAAACAAAGGTGGTAGCAGATTTTAGAAAACTACAACTGAGGGAGGACGATCTAGTAGAGGACGAATGGAGTAGTACGGACAATACAGAACAATATGTACAACATAAAACAATGTCAACACCAAAAGGACATATAGTGACATGTTCTACAAGCATAACATACAGCAGAGTAGACGACGAAACAGCGGTAGCATATATACCGATCAGCACAGAGAGACAGGAAGGAGAGGTAGGAGACAGCTATAGAGCGTTTGGATTGAAGATAATACCATTCCAAATGATGGGAGAGGGACAAACATGCCTTACAATACCCGTGTACAATGACAAGATAAAAGGAATGAGCCAAATGATAGGACTTACCGGTAACTGTGTATGCCTGGTGTGTGTAGCTACTCTTGTGAAGGAGGCTAAAATGAAAGGAAAACATATATCAGAGTATGTGCACAGGGCAACCACAGTACCATATTATTTAGAAATGAGACAAATGCACACCCCTGGATGGGTAGAGGGAATGAATCGACTGTAAAAATAAGAAAGACAGACGACATGGGCCAAATAATACAATGCATGGGGCTACAACCCAACACACCATTTGACCCCGAGCCATATAAAATAAAGAAAATGACACCAGTAAGACAAAGTGCTATCAGAAGGAAACCCCGAGGTAAACAATATATAGGGCCGAGGACGGGGGAAAGATACGACATTGTAAATAACATAAGTACAGGTGAGCCAATGTATATTACGGCTGAGACACACCACAGCCAAGTACAAAGAATATAAAAGGAAGCTAGGATAATCAAAGGAACGTACCGAATGTGGGGCAGAAGCGACGGGAGAATCAGGTGGAGTCCGGGAAGCAGGAGAAATCCCATAAGGAGCAGTAGAAGCAGAGCTGTTAGAGGCAGTACGGCGACGAAGGCGGAGACGATGGCTACGGCGGGGCGCCATACTGGATGAGGCAGGACTAGGTGATCCCACGGAAGAACCTGAAGATATATCCAGGCACACAGGTAGATACGACGGCCCACGACACATGGAGGCAGGGATAGGGTCCGGCACCACCACCTCCAGGCCAGAGGTCAACGGTATCAGAAGCCCTGAAGAGGGAGCAGAAGAGACAGAAGAGGCTGGAGTCACAGTGGTTGCAGGAACAGTGGCAGGAAGAGAAATAGAAGTAACAGAGACGGGGTCATGGGAAATAGAAGCACAGGTGGAATGGGTAGTAGGGAGGTTCATCACCAATGAGGGTGTGTTGGAATTAGTGGCAAAAGGAGAACTGAGGTGGGAAGTGACAGTGTTGACAGTAGAATGGACAGAAGTAGAAGAATGGGAGGTAGAGATAACAGAAGAAGTAGTTTGGGAAAGAATGGAGGAAGAAACAGGAGATGAGAACCAGGAAGAAAAAGGAGACATGTACTCGGAGATAGAGGACCAAAGAGCAGTAGGTGTGGCCTGTTGAACAGAGGAAAGAAGGGCATCATAACGGGTGGCAGAGTCCACACGAACAAAGAAGTCATGGATGGAATCAGAGGAAGATAGGTCCAAAGGGAGAGAAGAAGAGGTGGAAGCAGGCATAGGAAGAGGCAAAGAAGAAGGGAGAGACAGAGGAGGTAAAGGGAATGGAGAAGGGGCGCTACCCACATCAACGACACAAGGAGTCAGGAGAAGAGGATCAGAAGTAGGAACGGCATCAAGAGAAGGAGGAGATATAGAAAGGGAGATAGGAACGGAGAGAGGAAGAGTTGGCAAGAGCAGAGGAGGAGAAGAGATAGTCACAGCAGTGACTTCATCAGAGGGAACAGAAACAGGAGGGTCGGCGACTGAAACGGTCCCAGAAGAGGGAGTAGGAACAGAAACCACTGAAAGAAGAGGAGAAGTCACAGGAACAGAGGTCACTGCGAGGGGAGAAAGAGAATAGGCGGGAATACAAGTCGTTGGTACGGAGATAGAAGGAAGGGAAGAAGGCTCAGTCATATTAAGAGCCAAAGGTGTAGGAGGAGGCATAGGAGTGTCAGTTCGAGGAAGGGAAGGCAAAGAGGAAAAGGAGGGAGAAATGGCGGGGGGAGAAGAGATAGAAGAAGTAATAGGCACTTGAAAGGGAGAGGGAGATACTGAATCAGTAGCAAAGGTGGAAGGGAGAGCGGAAGGCATGGAATAAGCAGGAAGGGGTAGAGAAGAAACAGGGGGTAGAAAGGCAGGAGGCTCCGAATAAGGATGCCAGTTGGATCCATAGGGAGCGCTGGGAGGAGGATACCAGTGATGAGCCGGGACCTGACCGTCTATCCTCCAGGCACGCACAGCAGCAGGGGGCATGGAGGTAGCCACCTGGGCTAAGGCACGAACCACATCAGAGGTGGGCGGATTGGTCACATCCCCGGGTAACATGGTGATAAACCCAGGTAGGGCTGAGCCAGGAGCGGACATATAAGCCTGACGGGTGGAGACAATAAATACCCGGCCTATGGGCATGAGATCCAGAGGAAGATAGACCAATCATCCATGAAATAAGCAGGAATAATAGTCCGACATGATGTGCAGTGTAGTTAATCCCGGGGGGAAATGAGAAGGGGTAATACAGGGGAAGATTGAAAAGGGGCCTGGGAAATAAAAAGGCCAACAGAGACAGATAAGAGCAACTAGGGAGAGAACAGGACTGAAAATGAACCCATTAAGATAAGAGTATCACATAAAAAGGGAGAAAATAGAAAAATACAAAATGGAGGGGAGAAGGAAGGCACTGTGGATAGCCTATATTGTGCTGGGGAGTATAATTTTGGCACCAGAAGGAGGCAACATATGTCCTATTATACAAAGGATAGAATTGGGTGTCATAATGCAAAGTGGAAAGATCATAACTACCAGTGATGAATCCCATGTCACACAGGTATTCGTGGTGGAGATACCAGAAGTGAGACCACCAATGAATATAAGTAGCATATATGAACAATGTAAAGAAAACTTGGAAGGGTTGTGTAACAATGCGAGCCAGAATAGGACACTGATATACGAAGACAGTTGTGATAATCTAAAGACAACAGAAATATGGATGGACGCTGCCACTCAGGAGCTGATAAATACGAGAAGATCACTAGTAAGAAGGGTAATGAAAGGAATAAGAAAAGAAGGAGAAGATATAACCAGAGACAAGAGAAATATTATAGCTGATGGATTCTACTGGATATTCGGATTTGGCAGGGCTGAGGACACGGCCAGAAATGAAAAGAAAATAGAGGTGTTAGAACAAGACACCAGGAGGATTAGTAACACACTAAGAAAGTTAGTGACCACAACAGACAAAACCTTCCAGGACATGCACGGAAAGATAGGAGAAATGAGTGACAGACAGAAGCAACTCAGAGACATGGTAATGAGTATAGACAGAAAAACTAGATATCTGTCTCATAAACTCGGCATGCTGTCACTAGCACTATATCAGAAATCGATAGCGGATACCCATGAAAGCCTATTAATAAGGGTAAAGTGGGGATACATGCTACATCTATTGTATGAGATGATTAGGGTGGTGGAACTGACCAGCGACCTGGAGGCCGCTAAAAACCACCACTTACCTGTGAGACTAATAGCCACTGAGGCGGTACAAGAAGCCATAAGGAATACCAACGATTACCTGAAAGAAAACTATCCACGCTTTAGGGTGGCATTCACCAACCCCAACTATTACTATGAGAACAGTTTTGTCGATACGTATAGGGAAGGGGGCAGAGTGATGATCACGCTGGGTATACCGGTGATCTCAGAACAACACTTATATTGCACCTATCAGGTAAGGGCGATACCGTTACCAGTGAGGCTAGAAGGAAAAGAGGCGGATGGCGCCATTATGACAGGATTACCAAAAGAAATAGCACTATCCATGAACGGACGGTATTACATTACTGAGCCGGTAGTAAACTGGGCGAGGTGTCACGGGAACACCATTACGATCTGTCCAGACATCCCACATATGCGCAAAGTGTCAGAGACAGGATGCATTGCAGCACTCATTAGGAACGATAAAACGGGTGTGGAGGAGAGCTGCGATGTGGACTACATAATCAAACCACGCTTCCCGGCTCTGGCCATCCCCTTACAGGGAGGAAAGACATTAGTGTCAGGGCCGGAGATAGAAGGGCAACTACTGTGCGGTTCCAGTCCGCCCGTGGTAATAGTAATTCACCACTTCGCAGTGATTAATATAGGCTGTGATTGCGCATTTATGACGGCTGGGGCATGGATGCCCTACAGCCTTAGGGGATGTCACCGGGTTCAAATGGTGAATAACATATTGTATATTATAAATGATTTGCTGAAAACAAAAACGTTCAAAAGGATAGGCTATAGAAAGACAACATATGATGGGCACGAGATACAGGCATTGCCGGAGGACCCGCTACCACCTATGATTAGATCACAACTAGAGCATAGGGCGGCATATACACGAGCCCCTGCCCATATCGCCTTGAATCAGCTAGAAGAAGCTGTAATAGAGGGAAGATTAGGTATGGATGAGGGATTCGAGACTAAGATAGACGACGGAATACATCAACTAGCCGGGTATGGATCCTCCGGTATACTGTTGGCGGTGATAGCAGTTATAATAGTATGCTGTTGTTGTAACTATAAACGGGTAATGACGGGGATGATGCTATCTACGGCAGGGTCGCAAGGTGTTCAAGCCGAGAAGCAGTGGGGCAACCAGGATATGGACGATGCTCAAATGGATTGCCCGGAAACGGCAGACGAATCATACTCCCAACTCACCTCTATGATAGTGATGCTAATATTGGCAATCATAGTAGCAATATGGGCGATCAGAAAATGGAGGCAGGAAAAGAACAAGAAGCCGGCAGATGGGTTATACATACAAATGGCCTCCAAGAGACTAGTAGAGACAATACCGCTAGGGGAGAGTATTATGCCATTGGACCAAATATTCCAAAAGCCGGGAACAGCCCCATTAATCAAAGACGCCAATGTCAGTTATGCATGTAAAGGACACGTTGCTAGGTTACATTGGGGTAGAGTGGTGTATGCGATGGAGATGGCATCAGGGGAGAGCGCCATACCACTACCGCTACCGACCACCATCAAGGTGAGTAAAACATTAGCCAGAGTGCTCGAAGGTGACCACACTGAGGCGGTCATGGCGCGACTGCTGAGGTTTAGCGGCGGGGTGTCGGCGGCGGTTCCTGTGGATATGCCGATGATATCAATGGCAGGATGGTCACCTTTAGGAAACCGCAGCATGGAGGTGCATAGTTTCAGAGGAGACGAACATAGAAGGGCCATACAACAACTGAACATAAATGCCGCGACCAGGGAATTACCCAGAACCCCTATACAACAAGCGAAAAGAACAGGAGAAATAAGGCTAAATCCCACGGGGGCAGCCAATAGGGACCCAATAGAGATATACCAAGAAGTACACGAGTAGAGTTGCCGTGAGAACTAAAGAGACCAGGGAACTGAAGGTACATCGGATTAACCTGGTTCCCTCTTAACGAAACTGACGGTAGAACATTACTAACCCTATGTTGAATCAATAGGTATACTTTCTCAACGCTCACATAGGCAGCAGGGCGATTAATATATCACGAACGGAATCTAACTATGGTGACTGGGGTGCAATGACATACGGACAAAGACTTACGAAAAGCCGCACTTCGGTTTGTTACTATCCTATAAACACCACTAGTAATCTGCCTTGTGTCACAGCCCCATGTTGATGCACAGAATTAAACTGTCAGGGGTCGACACGGGTCAGGAATCTCTGAAACAGACTATGAAAGGCCAGAGAGCAGGACTATCCTAGCTCGAGCCTAATTTGCATCTATATCTACATATTTATCAAACAGACTATGAAAGGCCAGAGAGCAGGACTATCCTAGCTCGAGCCTAATTTGCATCTATATCTACATATTTATCCAACAGACTATGAAAGGCCAGAGAGCAGGACTATCCTAGCTCGAGCCTAATTTGCATCTATATCTACATATTTATCCAACAGACTATGAAAGGCCAGAGAGCAGGACTATCCTAGCTCGAGCCTAATTTGCATCTATATCTACATATTTATCCAACAGACTATGAAAGGCCAGAGAGCAGGACTATCCTAGCTCGAGCCTAATTTGCATCTATATCTACATATTTATCCAACAGACTATAAAAGGCCAGAGAGCAGGACTATCCTAGCTCGAGCCTAATTTGCATCTATATCTACATATTTATCCAACAGACTATGAAAGGCCAGAGAGCAGGACTATCCTAGCTCGAGCCTAATTTACATCTATATCTACATATTTATCCAACAGACTATGAAAGGCCAGAGAGCAGGACTATCCTAGCCCGAGCCTAATTAGCATCTATATCTATATATCTATCCAACAGACTATGAAAGGCCAGAGAGCAGGACTATCCTAGCTCGAGCCTAATTTCCATCTATATCTACATATTTATCCAATAGACTATGAAAGGCCAGAGAGCAGGACTATCCTAGCTCGAGCCTAATTAGCGTCTCTACCCAATTCGTTTCATCCATGAACTATGAAAGGCCAGAGAGCAGGGCTCACCCCGCTCGAGCCTAATCACAGTACATAAAAATACATGTTAAGCATATAAATAGATCATACTAAGAAGGGGTTAAGGTAAAAGCTTGCTAGAGCATAGAAAAGGGCAATAAGGGGATAAATAGACGTCAGAAGAAAGTAAAAAGCGTGAAAGAGTAGGGATAGCGTAGAAATAGTAAAAGTGGAGAAACGGGGCACAAAAAGAAAACAAGACAGGAAGCCTGCAGAACAGCCCAGAAACTAGAATTCAAAAGAAAAACGCAAAACATAAGCAACAAAAACATAGGTTAGGAGAGAAAAGAGAAACGAGAAAAAAGAAACAAGAAATAAAATAAGAAAAGCAAAGAAGACCATTCAGAAACCAAAGGAGAGAAAGAAAAGTAAAACAGAAGTAGAATAGAGGCAAAATAGAAGCAAAGTAAAAGAAAAGGTGAGATCCAGAAAGGACGATTCGTATATAACACGAATCTACGGGGGACCCCCCTGTCCTGGGTTATAGTGGAAAACTAAAGAAGAGCAAAAAAAGGTTTGGAGGATATATTTATTGATTGATAAATAATGTATAATATAACATAAGGGAACGGGCGAAACTGTACATATATATGTATGAATATGTATGGGTATAGTAGATATACATTGAATAAGTGGGGGGAAACAGTACACTTTAAGATACAAGTACAGTGAGATTAATATAATAAGAGAAAAGAAAGCCGTCGCATACATTAAGTCACATGTAAACCAGACAAGCCCAGTACGCGGGCCACGCAGTAAATAACGAATATAAGGAACATGTATAAATAATGTTATAAGGTCCTGTAATGGTAGACTTGGCCGTAATAAGAGTCAAAGGTTATATGGACTAAATATATTCAGCTCTGTGGCCAGGGTCTAGAGCCCGAGCAGGAAAGCAACAAATAAACTAGGATCCGGGCTGACACAGCTGGTGGGAAAGATAACAACGGTATAAAATCCAGGTCAGGAGATAAGCTAAGATCGGGAAGACGAACGGCGAATGGGGAACGCGGCCTCAGCGATGGGAGCAAGTAGTACAGGCAAATGGGGCTATGCGTCGGGGTTAAAATCCATATGGCCAGGATGTCCGTGGCAGGGGTCTTCGAGAACAGCAGGTGGGGTAGGTAGCGAAGGAGGCGGTTAACCAGGGCCTCAAGAGCAGCAGGTGGGGTAGCTGGTGAAGGAGGCGATCACTAGGGCCGCGAGAGCAGCATAGGGGGTAGGCGACGACACAGGCTGAAGGCCGGCCCCGAACACAACATGGCCGCGACCATCCCCTGCCTAATTTATGCAGGATGGTCTTGAGTAAGGCCGACTAATGGCCAATCAATAGAGATGAGAGATGACGCTGACGAGCAATCAATAGGTGCTGGGTGCTGTCATGAAGGGAAGCTGAAATAAAGTAAAAGAAAACAAGTATAAGCCTGGGGGAAAAGGAAAGCGCAGTCAGTTATCAGTGAGCGTTTGGGGAGTACGATCGAGAGCACCAGATGGCACTGTGTAACTCCTGAGGAGTATGTGTGTGGTTCTAAAGGATTAACATCGGTTTAACATTGACTAAACAACGGTCTTGTGATCTAAACGTTGGGAAATATGGATCATTGGAATCTGTGCATTTATGTATAATGTTTCAATTGGAGATATGGTATAACGACATTGCCACCGGAATGGTATATTGAATGTTCTATTCACATGCTAACCTGGGATCCTATATTCTGGAGAGAACCATGGAGTTAGTGATACAGTATACCGGTTTTATAAGCATGGAGCTGAAGAGTCAGTTGTATAGGCTGGCCGACCTGATGAATTGGAAACTGATAGTATGTGTATACCCCGGATCCATAGTGGTGACCGGAGAGTAAACCTTAGATTGCACCTGTGTTCTCATAAACCGATATCAGATCCATCGGTATCATAGAGAAGCGTATGAGGTCGTCTTCGAGACATGTTGATGATTATGATATGGACATATAATGACCTAATTGAAAGCAGGTTGAAAGTATTTATTGGTTGACTGCGTGGAGACTTATACATTCTGGATTCCATAAAGGATTCCTGCTGGATATTTATATGTATACTTTGCCTTGACTAAGGCCGTCGCGTATAATTATCAATGCAAGCCCTGGAGCTAAATGCTAGAAATGAGGTATATATCTCTATATATATGAAGGGAAGGCTGTGATTATAATATAAACCTGTGAAAGTGCTCTATATATACTATAACATCCATAACATCAAATAAAGCTGGATCTCACTACCCTTGCGTTATCCTTGGGCGGAAGCCTACCTCTGACTAGTTTACCCCATAGAGTAAGAGCGTAGAAGGTGAATGTTGGACCCCATTTAAATATACTAAACGCTATGTTTATATAGGACATTAACTATAGCCCAGTTCAACATACAAAATGGCCTGTCTTTGGCAAGTACTCATTTGAAATACAATGTTGGTACAACATTGGAATTCTGATAATAAGGCATTGCTGGGTTGACCACTGGCCCATGCTTGCAGATGCTGATATTGACCCACATGTTGACCCAGTGTGGAAACATTTCAGGGCCATGATATCACGTTTGATGATGCATGGGCTAACATCAATTATAATATTGGCCAACATATTGGCTGGCTTTTTCTAAACTGATGATACTTGAGTCATGTTTGCGCATTCAAGTGTTTGCATATATAGTTATCACTCTATTCTTATAGATGATCCAATGATTTAGATGGGATCCAGAATATCCAGGCCTATATACCAGTAGATAATATTATCACAATACAAACAACGCTTATCATAATGCTAATTACAACTGTATAATGTTGGGGCGACTGAGGTATTACAGTAAAACTTTGTTATAAGGAAATCTGATAAGGGGACCTTGCTTATGAGGAGTAGATTTGTGTGGTCCCGATTTTACCCTATACATTTCTATAGTAACAAAACTCTCTTACAAGGAGGTGTTTTTGCCTTAACCTCTGATAAAAGGAAGTAATTTCTGACTCATTTTCTTATTTTAGTATGAGCCAACCTTTCTTAAGGAAGTCATCCCTCAGGGCTAGTCACATACTGCTTGAAATTGTCCACCAATCTCAGCCCAGAGAGGCAGGGAGAATACTTATATGTATGGGAAGAAGGGAGATCAAAAGCTCCATTAAGGAGACCTAGAGAGATTGTTTATTTAAAGTAATATTGAACTGTATTTGAATCATTTGCTATTAAGGTATAAGAGACCTGTAGGGAGTGAAGTCCTCGTCGCCATTGAAGTGTTCCCGTACGTATATGCATCAATATTCACGGACGGGAAACCAAACACGTGTTGACTCGCAGCTCGTCTCGCCGGAAGTACTTTTATTAATCTCGATCCGATCATCATCTCGCACACGTACACTACAGGGAGTGTACTGTTATATTGACCTTCCAATTAGGCTGATCTTGCTTAAAGGAGCAAATTGAACTGGTCCTGAGGCCCTTATAATGAAGTTTTACTGTATAATATGGCGCCAATATTTAATATATAACCATGGAATAATGTTACATTGAAATGTTTCCGAAGCATTGAACCAACATGAAATCAATATCACCATCTGCAAGCATGGGCCATTACTGGGCCAGCAGTCAATCCAGCGGTGTGTTAATATTGAAAATGAAATGCCAATATTGGTCCATTCTTCAGACATATATTGGCCCGACCATGGCCCAATGTACCTGTGTTACCTGGTTCGTTCCCTGAAGATAATTATAGGTGTAAATACGATTTACTTTATATAAAGTGAAGAGGTCTTGAAATACCCCCCCCCCAAAGAATAGAGCGAGTCCATTCCGGCCAGCCATCTCTTTCAATCTAGACCAGTTTAAAGAGTGCACATATATCCATATACGTTTAATCAATAGCTTGAAACCTGATGGTTGAGACTTTTAGAACTACAAGAGTGAAGTGTAGTGCCGGGGGAGTCCGGTACAGGAAAGGGGCATACCCGTCCATTATAGATAATTCCACTCTTGTTAACTTGAACGTGAGGAATGCAGCGCTACCCCATTCACACTTTCCTCTGCTCCCCAGCAGTTCTCTATCATCGTATCTATCGGTGACATGTTGAACTGATAAGGGAGTATCCAGCCCCATACCTCATCACAACAGGACCAAGTCTATATTAGAGAGGCAGTGAACAAAATACCCGGATTCTACCCAGTTGCGAACGTTCAATTCCCAAGTTCTGTTTGGAGGCTATTCTAGTTTTTCTAAGTGGAACATTTTGGTCCTAGTTTCTTGGATATTCCATTAGTAACTCAAAACTGAAAACAGACCTTGAAAGTTCCTACTGAAACCAACTCTACATAGAATATTCACACACTTTTGGGGTTATTATCTGTGTACCCCCCCCCCCCCCCGGGCTGCCCCCTGTCCAAGTTCAAATACAATGTAGTTTTATTAAGTCCAATCAGATACATGTACATGTTTTGCCGGCTTAATAATGGGTTGGCCAACACTCGCGGATAATTTGCATGTCGGTCACCGTTATGTAAAGAACTCACGTTCAAATATTAAGAAATATCTTGGTTCTCATTGGTTCTTGAGGTCCGTGGTTCTCTCCCACTGGGCAAAATTCAGTTGATTCAATGTTGATTCAATGTGTGTAGAGACATGATATCAATAGTTGATACAGGGTTGTCATTTAGTTGATATTGATGAGGTCATCAAAGTTGATAATTTATCAATGGTTCAACATTGATATGGCCATTGTGAATCACCGACGAATAAACATAATAAATGATGATTTACATTGATTTAACGTTGATTAAATTCTAATTCTAGCACCATCCAGGGTAGGGATACATGAATGACCTCTGATGATCACACTAAGAGGCGTTCATATTCATTTCAAACTGGCCTGGTCAGGACTGAGGCTTTATCTATTATTCTTAGCAATATAAAGGGTGTCTTACTGAAACCATACATGTATTCTTGTCATTTAATTCCAAATGTCAACCAAATGCACACACCATAGTTGTCAATGAAAATGAATGACATTTTGATCAATTGTATACATTGATGAGAAAATAAGAGCTTACAATTAGGGAAAATAGATGTAGCATGTAGATAGAAATGCTGAGGAGTAGATTGTGGAGGCACCTAGTGGGAAAGGTGGGAAAGGCATGGTTGATTCAAGGTTGATATCCAAACATTGCATCAATGTTGAAACATGTGTTGGTTGACAACTTTGAAACAATAACATTGCATCAATGTTGAAAACAGGTTGATATGCCCTGTAACCCTATATATCAACCAGTTGTCAACGTTGAATCAATGTTTTGTGCCCACTGGGCTGTAGGCGGCAGCATGGTGCCCGTGCCAGACTGCATAGAAACACTAATACACTGTGAAATTCAAGGAGTTTGCTGTGAGTGAAAAAATGATGAGTTGAAGAGTTAGGCTGCAAAACGGCATAAATCCATCCTAGAATTGAAGCATTATAGTATTTTATTTTTGGTAAGAACAGTCAGGGTGAATATAATGCCGATTTATTCACCACTGATAGTGAGAGTGAGGCTGAAAATACTTCTACTACAAACAACAAACCTCCTGTGGAAACTCCTGCGGAAACTCCCCTGGAAACCACCTCACCATCCAGTGCCGTGAAGGATGACTCTGAGAAAATTGAAACTGATCTTCTAGACACCACCATGAACAGTCGGCCAGCCAGCACAAGCCCCAGCACTTCAAGCATTTCCAGCAATAACAGTAACTCTAACAAACATAAACGAGAACTTGTAGTGCACGATTATGATGAGGAATATATACCCCCTAAGAAAATCAAATCACGAATTGTTGTACCACCATATATACCCATAAGGAGAACTAGAGAGTCATTTTCCCAAACTGAGTTTGACCCAAGTCTAGATTCTATCAAAGAAGTGTATTAGCTAAAAATGTCCTGAAGGATTTGTATTAGGCCTATGCTATAAATAACATGGACCAGAATAATTATGGGCACACATCTACGTCAAAGGATGGAACGAGTTGGAATCCTGAGACCAAAGTAGACTTATTGAGTCTCATCTTAATATTGTAAATACCATTTCACACAATTTTCATACTTGTATGCCTATTTTAATATAAAGGAACCACCCACATTTCTATTACCCATGAATGTACAAAGACTTGCCATAATCTTCAAATCATTCATTTATCTGACGGCTCAGTCTCATGAGTTTGTAACATTTCAAACGTCTTTGACCGGTGCTGTCTTTGACCGGTGCCGTCTTTGACCGGTGCCGTCTTTGACCGGGTATGTGATTAAAATGAAGAAAAAAGGACATATATAGTAAAGAAATTTAAGCTTCAACTTCTTCATGTAATAAACAGTCTATGGTTGATTTACCCAATTAAAAGAATAATTTTAATGCACATATTAAGGGTTCCTTTTGGGCTTTTTTTTCTTCAGCAGGTCAAAGACGTCACCGGTCAAAGACGACGCCGGTCAAAGACGTTTCAACTGTTACAAACTCATGAGACTGAGCCAGTGGGCTATTGTTAATGTACTATACAAACATAGCGTTTTAGTATACTTAAATGGGGTCCAACATTCGCCTTCTACGTTACTACTCTGTGGGGTGAACTAGTCAGAGGTAGGCTTCCGCCCAAAGATAACGCAAGGGTAGTGAGATCCAGCTTTATTTGATGTTGTGGATGTTATAGTATACATAGAGCAATTTCACAGGTTATATTATAATCACAGCCTTCCCTCCATATATATAGAGATATGTACCTCGTTATTGTCAGTTAGCTCCAGGGCTTGCATTGATAATTATACGCGACGGCCTTAATCAAGGCAAGGTATACATATAAATATCCAGCAGGATTCCTTTGGGGAATCCGGAATGTGTAAGTCTCCGTTCATTCAACTAATAAATACCTTCAACCCAATCTCCGTTAGGCCATTATGCGTCCCTGTCATACCCATCAACATGCCCCGAGACCGATCTTATACGCTTCTCTATGATACCGGATAGTATGGTATCTGTTGTACGAGAACACAGGTGCAATCTATTGGTTACTCTCCGGTCACCACTACGGATCCGGGATATACATATACAATCAGTTTCCAATTCATCAGGTCGGCTAGTTTGAATAGTTGACTTTCCAACTCCATGCTGATAAGGCCGGTATACTGTATCACTAACTCCATGGTTCTCTCCGGAATACAATACTATACACATAGTACATGAATCAAATATCCAATATACAATCTCCGGTGGTAGTGTTATTACATAATATCTCCAGCTGAATATTACACCTTAGTGTTTAAACTCCAGTGTTCCATATCCTCCAATGCTTAAATCACAGGAAACCCCTGTTAGTCAATGTTAAACCGATGTTAACCCTTTGGTGCCCAGAACTATTTGATCAATATCAATTTTGTTCAATATGATTGTTCTGATGTTGGAAATCATGTCCTAAATTCTCTTATTTTAGTATAAGGGTCATAAAACATTTCCTGAAAGGTTTTCAAATGGACTTTATCTGTGACTATAGAATATTACTCAACCCTGGTCGCCATGGCAACCTTAAACCTTCTATTAGGTGTTATAAGCAACATACTGTACTTGTAGGACTAAAAAGGTGTAATTTTTACTATGAATAGGCAATTCATAGCATAGAAAACATTCTAAATAAGAAGCTCCTGAAAGAAAACTAAAGAATATTGATACTGTAATAAGTATCTACAGGAAAACTTGATGCAAGAAGATTTTATGTGTAAAAAAATCATATTTTTATGTATAATATAATTATCGGAGGGTATTTTAATGAAAATTTTGCATTTCGGGGTGATTTTGGATAACTGTGATGAATCACATATATCTGATCATTTGTCCTTTAGGTAAGTTTGCACTATTCCTCACATATACAATTCACGGCAAAAATGATGATATCAGTGAAGCCGTGAGGTCAAGGGGTTTAATATGAGGGTAAAACTTTAAAAATCGACCCAATAGAAGTGTCTGAATGATTCTCTACTTCCATCTACCCTTGATATAGTTGTTTTATGCCTAAAACCGCGCCAATTGGCGCGGTTGGGCACGTAAGGGTTAAACCTTTAAACCACACACATACTCCTCAGGAGTTATACAGTGCCATCTGGTCTTCTCGATCGTACTCCCCCAAACGCTCACTGATAACTGACTGCGCATTCCCTTCTCTCGACTTATACTCTGTTTCTTTTTACTCTTTATTTCAGCTTCCCGTGGATCAATCCCTAGACCACCTCCCTTCATGATCACGCCCGGCTCATATCGATTGCCCGTCAGTATCATCTCTCATCTTTTATTGATCAACAATTAGGCGGCCCTACTTGAGACCAACCCGATATGATGAGGCAGGGACTGGCCACGACCATCCTCGCCAGGCAGAGCCCTGCCACAACCATGCCGTGTCCGTGGCCCGGTCTTCAGCTTCCGTCGCCGTCTACCCCCCATGCTGCTCTCGTGGCCCTGGTTACCAGCCTCCATTACCACCTACCCCCCATGCTGTTCTCGGAGGCCCTGGCCGCGACTGCCATGCCCACATGGATCTATGTCCCGACGCACAGCCCCATCTGCCTGCACTACTCACTCCCATCGCTGGGGCCGTGTTCCCTACTCCCCGTTAGCCTTCTTGGTTCTATCTCCTGACCTGGATCCATCCCGCCGTTATCTTTCCTACCAGCTGCTCTAGCCCGGATCCTATTTTATTTGCTGCTTTCCTGTTCGGGTTCTAGGCTCTGACCACGAGCCGAATATATTTAATCCGAATAACTTTGACTCTTATTATGACCAAGTCTACCGTTATAGGACCTTATGACATTATTCATATATACTTTATATGTCACAAAACGTGGGAAAACGTGACATTAGGGGAAAACACCTGTATTTAAGTTCATGTCTTCAGCTACAATTTGCTGCTTCAACCATCAAAATATTTGAAATAGTTGCTGAGAAATGACATCTTAAACATGGGATGGTAGGGACATGTAGGAATTCAGAATAGACTGCAATGCGATTACATATCAATCTATTTTCAAATAATCCATATAAATCATAATTATTAGAAATTAAACAAATAAATGCATATTATTGTACATAGATTTGGATCTGGTGGGAATATTGGCATTCTGTTTTCAGTTCTGAAATCCCCATGGATGGGGCAATCGGATAGGGATAATTTTTATTCCAAAAGAATGAATCGATGGTTGCTATGGCAACCAAATATCAACAAATGGCCTAAAAATGGCTAAAAACGTTCTTTTCACATTCCAAATAAGACAAATTTAGAATGAAAATAGAATTTTGATAATAGCTTCAAAAGATTCCTTGGAAAAAGTTAGTCCAAGGTCATTTTCTTTTAAGTATTCACATTTTTGGCTATATCTCCTGAAATATCATGTTTAGAGCATTTATGGCTATTCCCCCTAATGGTACGATTTCCCAGGTTTCGTCACATATTCGTTATTTACTGCGTGGCCCGCGTACTGGATTTGCCCGATTTGCATGTGACTTAATGTATGCGACGACATTCTTTTCTTTTATTATATTAGTCTCACTGAACTGCATCATAATGTGTACTACTTCCCCCCATTTATTCAATGTATATCTACTATACCCATACATATTCATACATATATATATACAGTTTCGCCCATTCCCATATGTTATATTATACGTTATTTATCAGTCAATAAATGTGTCCTCCAAACATTTTTGCTCTTCTTTAGTTTTCCACTATAACCCACCAGTAACATAAATATATGAAATATATCAATTTTAAACAATGCCTCGAAATGATGTGTTATAACATATTATACAAAAAATTTACCCATTTCTTTACTGTACACTACTTTTTTCTTCATTTTAATCACATACCCGGTCAAAGACGGCACCGGTCAAAGACGGCACCAGTCAAAGACGTTTGAAATGTTACAAACTCATGAGACTGAGCCTGACCTGTTAAATACCCGGTAGCATCCCATAATCAAAATAATATTCTTGTGACCTTGACCTCATGACTTTTATATGACCTTGATTGTTTGGTAACCATAACAATGAAACATGTGTAGATGTGTATTTGTTTGTCTCTGGAAAGATCCAACCCAATCACCGATAATCAATATTATACACTTGAATCTTTGTAATTATATCACCTGATGAAGGCGCACTCATAGCCGAAACGTTGTGATCAATACAATTAAACATGGTAGATAAAAGCAACCATAAAATCCAAGTTCTTGTCGTCCTAGTTGTGTCTATTATAAAAATGAATATAATATTTTCGTCTTCACAGGCTCTCATGATATGGAAATAAGTTAGTCCTGGGCGGAGATTGTTGAGGATTACACCTGACCATCCCTAAAGGTCAAATCCCACAGGGCGATGTATGGCTAGTAACCCTCTGCATTCTATGCCTATTGCGTTCTAGGAGCCTTTCTTATACTCCAAATCGCAAGGGTTCCCACATCTTATTGCAACTAGCAAATCCCACTGTACACATGTACATGGCACAGAATCTCTGCATAATGGACTGCATACACTTTATATGTAAGGATCAAGTGTTGCATTTGGAGGGAGTTACTCCATAATAATTGTGCTTACACTTGCTTTACTATAGAGGGGATATCCATTAACTTATCCTTTGAAATAATAATATTATGTACGTCTAGTGGTGGGCAGGTTATATACATTATTCATGAAAAATGGTTGTAAAATGTTGTTTGTGTATCATCAGAATTAGGAAGTGGCCCCCCTGACTTCCAGATGATTGATATGTATCATGTCCATAATGAATTCGCAGAGATTTCCCTCTTTAAGGGCCGCTGCTGCCTCTGGGCAGCATCTAAAATACCCTTGAAAAACCGCTGCTGCCATAGGGCAGCAAAATTGCTATCCTAGGGCAGCAATACCACTAAATTACAGCTCCTGCTATGGAACAAAGAATAAGAATTTTTGAATCAATCCAAAAATATTTAACATGAACACCATGTCCCCTTGTCAGAAAGTTGTAAATTCTGTCTCAAATACAACTTATTTCACTCCTTAGCCATTATCCCAGGGAGCACATACTTGAAAATATCCATACTCCCATGGCATAGGGCCGGTGGTTAAGTCCCAAATGACATATTTCAAGGCCAGCAGGGAAAGGGTTAAGGGAGGGTTCATTATTTATGGCAGGGGGGGGTGAGCGTTTGGCAAATCGAATACGTCAAAAATAATTGGCCCCCCCTCGGAATAGGTTGAAAAAAAAGGCCCCCCCCCTCGGAATAGGTTAAAAAAAAAGCGCCCCCCCCCCTCAGTGGACCTCACCCTGGATCGTTTTCAACTTTATTACAAAAACGATAGTGGTGTCTACTAATTGTATGCATTTAATCATGGGCACTTTTTTACCTACAATTTACTACATTGCAACAAATACATCCATTTGTAAGGTGTTTTAGTGTAAATGTCTCATGATACTCGCTGGTGAGCGATAATAGTCAAACCTCAGACACTCGACTTACATATCGTTGAGTTTAAGGTCCCCCGTGCTTATAAATTGGAAGCTCCCATACCCCGGGTGCTTGCATGAGGCCGGCACTTTTTTGAAGACTGACAAAACGGTGGGCTATTCTGAGTGTTAAAAGTGATGCAGTGAGAAATTTGCTGGGAGTTTCAGGAAAATTTTGGAAAATTTTGAAAATATTGACATAATTTGGTAAAATATAACACAGGCTGTTACCAAAATTCGCGACATTTCAACGTACTAAATTCGCGACATTTTTAGGAATACCCTTAAAAAAAAAGGCCCCCCCCCTAAGAATAGGGTAAAAAAAAAAGGCCCCCCCCCTTTGAATACCCCTAAAAAATTTGCCCCCCCCTCAAATGCTCACCCCCCCTGCCATAAATAATGAACCCTCCCTAAGCAAGGAAAAATATCTAATTATTTAGATCTTATTTTGTGCCTAATTCGCAACAGATCCTTTGCAGTTTTATCTCCCTGTTGTAGCTACATCTATTGCGAATTGGAGGGAGTTCCCCAATTCGCAACAGATTGCCAATTCGCAGAGATATTCCAGCATAAATCGCCCTGTGGGATTCGACCTTAACCGATAATTTCCAGACTTTTGCATAACTAGTTTTTTTCAGCAAGAAATGTTTTGGAATTATACTAGCTTTTTGAAACATCCAGATGGCAACATTAAAGTGGTCTACCCGTCATACATCGGCACCATGTACGACATCCTTTTTTTCCCCCATAGAATGTTTCTTTCTGTTTTTAACTCTATGAGGTTATTTAGAATTCCTCACAGGGATACCCTTCACTACAGAGCACAAAATGGGCCACTGCAATTGGTTTAGAGACTGGTATTCAGCTTCAACTCACGTGCTTAACCTACATTTAGGGGAGCACCTTATGAGTTGAGTGTGAGCCCATTGAGCGGTTAGAACTCGTCTATAGGTCCCTAAGGCAAGAACGGATATAACCTTTCATGGAACTTGTTTTAATGTTAATATACTGTCTTCACATATCCATCAAATAGGTGATTTCAAATGGATTCAGGTCCATGTAATATATCAAACAGCATTACATTTCCCTGACGCCGAACTTTTATAATAGTCTACCATAACATAGTATTGCTGAACATAGCATTGGAACTGTGTACATGTAACAAAACATCTCGGAACCGTTGCCTTAAATGGCTAACCTAATGATTGATTAATGAGCAAGATCCCAAACTAGAAACATTGAAATTGTACCAACTCCTCGTGAATCAAGAGTTACTCACTGACCAGTAATATTGAGCCTATCTTCTTTCAATTGTCTATAGTGCTGAGCACGTGTGGTGGCCCTTTGGTTCCCCTGAGAGGAGGGACTTAGTGCCTATTTGTGACCCTCTAAAGCAGCGAGAGCAGCTCAGGAGGGCTCTATGGGGGAGCAGCTCACGGTACTGGGCTCATTGATTGAGCAGGAGGGCCCAATTAGCCAGTGGTGGTGGTGAGGTGTGAAGCCTGGGCAGTTTGGTGCACGCCATAGTCCTGTTCAGAATAGGCTACCTAGGTTGGATTTGATAGTTTCATTACTTTACTACACCGCCGTCCTCGGTCTCTGATAATGCAATATAGACTGTGCAATTCAATGTAAATTAGTAGTTACTGCTTCAGATTCATTTGCTGTAGCAGTTAACACAGTAGACGCTGCATTACTTCTACGAGTTAGGCCACTCAAAAAAAGTTGTTTCTCATCACCCGGCAGTGAGAAATATGACGGGGGCGTTTTCTATTTCAATTTCTTTTTTTTACTGGGCCCTAAAATATATAGGAAAATTGAGACCTTTCGCACACAATTTTCACATTTTAGTAGTTAAGAGTATATTGATCTGCAAAAGTTGATATAATGCAAGTTATTTCTGGTTCACTGCATTTTAATTACTGACAGTCTAAGATTAAATTTGATACCAAATATTTATGCTTTGTCAATTTGTTATATTTGACAATTTTTTTATCAAAACCCTTTTAAAAAAAAGAGATACTTCCCCAAATCACGATTTTCATGATGCGTGCGGTGATGAGAAACGACTTTTTTTTGAGTGACCTTAAAAATGGGTTGCTGCATTAGGTGCTCGATTTAGTAATGTGGTTTAATATGATAACTTTAAAGTCTACTCCTCGGCCCATAGGTAACCCCCTATTTGATATTGAATTGTTTGCTACAGAACATTCCTGGTGGGAAAATTTAATCTTCAACAGCCCTCAAGAACATTTTACAACAATGTTGCAATCATTAGCTATCATTCAATATAATATACCACATTTTAGAAGTTGATGCGTGAATGTGTGAATGTATCGATATTGATCCTGATATGAATCCTTTTGTGCATTGATATACCTAATTCGCAATTGTACGTGATGTCTACGGACTGGGCAGATTAAACAAAGGTATTAAATATGAGATAATTGACCTTCTGGGGTAATTCCTTTATCTCCCTTTAGGTTGTAAAACGACGGTGTCTGCTTTGTTCACAGTCAGTGTCTCCACGTACTGAGCATTACAGGAACCTCTAGTTCTACCGCAGTCACCCAGGTGGTAGGGCAGTTCCCACAAAACCAGTCTGTCTCTCGCTGTCTCAGACACAACCACAGAAAGAGGTGATGTTAAACTGTAAAAATCGAACGTGTGATTGTAATCACAGAAGACTCAGGTATTTGGTATTGTTGGTGAAATGTAGAACTGAATTTAAGTTTGATTGTTCAATATTGAAATGTTTGAAATATCTAGGTCAATAAGAGCTGTGTCATAGTAGTTACCCATTTTTAATTCTTATCTAATAGTCCGTTTGTTGTTATTCTCTGTTGAATTATTTATGTTTCATATCAAAAATGAACAAAATAAAAGGCAAAGTTGCATCAGATTTTGTTTATCTTCTTAATCAACTTGTTGTTTTCTCTATTCTCTAAGAACTGTGTAACAAAGCAGAAATGGCAATTTGTATAAGTGGTAGCACTACTTCTTCTTTCTTTCATGGGAAACATGTTCCATAAATACTTTTGTATGTTTTTGGGACTGATTACAATAGAAGAAACATGAATAAACTTTCGTGCATGGAAAGAGCGTTCTTGTTTTCTTTAAATGATTCTATGTAGGCAATCAGTTCAATAGACCATGTTGTCTACTTTTGTTTCTGTTTTATATAGACAGAAATTTCAGGAATGATTTGTAATATTTATGGGTAAATGAAAATGACGTTTTCTTTTCCTACACATGTATTTAACTTTCACTTATGGCCTTGTAGGGAGAGGTGTGCGGCTGCGAGTAAATTCGCAGAAATCTAAAAGTTCTGATTTTCACGAGTGTACTCGCAAGGGTCTGTCATGATACGACAACATTCGCAGCAGACTCGCGGCAGTGGATCGCCGGCTAATGTGTGGACGCAGCTCGGTCCTCGGTTACAACATGGCAGTAGCGTCTTCCGGAAGTGTGGCAGTGAGGCGTCCTCTTTAGTTTACTTTTCGTTTCCCCGCCCTGTGTTTCTCATGTTTTGGTCTTAAAAAAAGCGTCTTACAGTTCCCAATATTTCTATTTACATTGAATTAACTACTACTGCAAAAAAGGACATAAAGTCTACATCAGTACATTCATGTTTGTCTACAAATTACAAAACGACACTGATATTTGGTCAAGTTTTTTTTATTCAATTTTCTTGCCCTCTATAAGCATCAATGTATGGACTTTATTTACATGATAGGATAGACAACATCTTTAGGCACATCATGCATTCAATTATTTTGAGTTCATTGCTTCTTTCAGTTGTTTAGGGGTGGTTGAAAATTATTTAGATTGCTTGAAAAAAGCGTCTCACCAAGGCGTCGTATAAGACTCTGGTAGCAGAGCTACCTGAGTCAACAAACCTATGTTAAGGATTGGTGTTCTCTTAGTGCGGCTATATATAGGTCTTATCAGAAGATCGAGTAGTGCAACGTAACATGCCCTAGTTACCGTATTGGCAGTAACAATTAATGCCTAGATGGAAAAAGCACTTTTATATTTGATGCACTAATGCTTCCTGGGCCTTTAAAGGCGCACTTAACCCAGGACCTAACCCTGCCGACTTTTGTACGCAAATGACGTCGTGGGTTCAGTGTGCCTTTAATACCACATGTATCTCTCTGTACGAGGAGGCGTCCTTTGTGCAATGAGAGGTTTTATTACAATATGATCATATTTACCTCTGTGTGAGAGGATATTTCTTTGTCTGTAATGGGGGGTATCAACACCACATATATCCCTCTATATCAACTTTATTACATTGTTATTTTGTTTTGTTGGTGTATCCTAATATAAGAAACTGCAAAACCAGACATTTCATTAGATTTGTTTATTGATATAATATGTATACCTTTACAACAGTGGTGCACCGCGACGTACCATGGTTCTTTCTAGTACTCGGTTCCAATATTCAACTGGTACATAGGATATCATAATAGAAACAGTTCATCATCAATTTCAACAATGATCAGTGCATAAATCCATAACAATAACACGTGCTTAAATTATGTAAATATTTCTGCAAGTAAGAACAATAAATAAGTATAGAACATCTTACAATCTCGAGGTAGAACTCTTATAAATAGTATGTACAATAACAGTGCGATGAATACATTAATCATTTAAAATCAATGTAACATAGTTTGTTCAAATTGTGTTATTTCAAAATGTAGTTCATTCCAGTTTATACAAGAACTTTATTATTTTATAAAAGCGTTCTTGAATCCATTATTTCATTAGACAATTTTATTTGAATTATTTCATGATAATATGCAGAATTTGGTACGCGACCTAATCATTATCAGCAAGTGTAAAAGTCATCACTTTAACACCAGCGAATTACTACGAATTTCATGATGTAAGAGTGACCTTGTACTAAATATAAGGCTCGCGGAATCTATTCTCAAGCAGGCTGACATGCAGGTACAATTATTCCTGCGAGCTTTACATAACTCCTTAGTCGTAACTATTTATTACATCATAATGTGTGGTATGTTGCCGTGTAAAATTCATAATACTATTTCTGGAGCCAAATAAATAACAACAAATGCCGTAAATTAATGGCCAATAAAACTGTATTAGTACTTATACTACATATATGAATACCGAACATTACAATGTCTCCTTAGATTTACGATGCCTTTCTTATATATTAGAATGACAATGCAGTGAATCAAACATCTGAGTCTGTTGAGCCTATAAAAGGTGTTACATGGAAAAAATCCGATGATACATGATATACATGAGTTTTATAACAATGCGAATGACTGATACTCACTCCTACTAATCCAATGGTCTTTGGATCAATGAGGCTTGATTTGATAATTTTTAAAAAAGGAGAGAAATGAAAAATGTGCCAGATAAACAGGTAGGCCTTGTAGTTGTGTAGCATGAGGTGATGAGGAGTGACTTACAGTCTAGGTGGGGTCATGCTGTAGCGGCTACCACCGACCTCCCTTACTGATGTAGATAGGCTCGTACGGCGCCTCTTGTTTCACGGCCAGCCGGTGAAGGGCGCATAGGTCTGTGGAAAACAGTCAACATTAATTACCATAATGTCAAAATCTTAAAATCGGCAAACATGGGATTCGATGGGATTTAATGGGAGGGGGAATATAGACAATGTCTGTTAGGCAGATGAACTCACACAAACACATGTCGACTAGCGGCTAAATTCCTTCAGTTGATCTCTCCTTATAATTAATTGATGTGATAAGTTTAGTTTTAAATTCATGGTTGCCACGTATGTGATATTCCAAACTTCCCTTCTATTAGATAGCACCATCAAAATATTTATTGGGAGGCTGTGTGAAAGAGATGGTGTGGATATTGGTAATAATGAGTACTAACCGAGGAGAGCCGAGAAGAGGATGGCGGCGCGGTCCCTGGTCTCAGTGACCGGGCACACCTCTAGGAAGGTAACAAACCTGGTGTGTTTGGTGGACGTTTTTACTGACCTGAAGTTTAAAAGTTGACACTTTTACTACACCGTAGTTATTATATATTCTTCATGAGTTGGACCTGGCCTGTATTGGACTGGGCGGAACGACCTGGGGTCTAACATGAAAAGCAGTGTAAATGTATCATGACGGGTGAGGTTTTGTACATGTACTTAGTACATAATTCGTAAAATATGGTGAATAAAGATATAGATATTAATTTTAAGTGAAGTGTGAATTAAGCTCTTATGAAATGGACAACTCTGGAATAAAACAAATTGCAAAACAATAATTGACAATTTACCTCATCAGCCTGTGGTGTGGTAGGGGTGAGGGGGCATTGGCAGCGGGGGCCGCGTCAGCACCGTCAGAGGGGGGACTTGTCGCCTGTCCGTTCTCCATCCGTGGCAGTTTGGTTGGTGGCGCTAAGATGGGGCTGGCCGACAGGTCCAGGCTGATGTCGGCCTGCTGGAGCTCCTCAGGGATGTCCTGGAGGACAAACTGCTCACCCAGGGTCGGCTCCTCTCGCGGATCCTCCTCGAAGGATGCACCAGCACGCCGCTTCCGGGACCCCGGGCTAATAACAAATGTTTTATTAAAATACGAAAGTGAATTTAATTTTTCAGTTATTGGACATTTTGTCTTAAGTTGTAGAGCTGTTTTTTTAATTTCACAGGATTTAATCATTGGTTATATTTACCTACGAAAAGTAAAGACGCTGTCTGTTATAAAAACAGAAGTATAAATTGAAAAAACTTTAAATGAATATGAAATCTGGGCACATAAAAACAAGAGGAAAATGCTAGTTACCGTAATTCAGGCCTAAGTTGAAAAAATTGAGCGTGAGTGGCCTCACAGATGACTCAGGGTAAGCTGGAGCTGGAGCTGGAGCTGGAGCTTATCATGTACTTAGATATAGTACTCCCTTAGAATCATTCATTGGTCAATTCTGGCATCAGAAATGAATTCCTTGTTAAAAAGTACCCTCAAGTTATGTGTCATACATGTAGGTTATTCTATTATTTCAGGCCGGCAGGTGGGTGTGGGTGAGTAGGTGGATGTGGGTGTGCAGGTGGGTGTGGGTGACAGTTGCAGGCTGCGGGCGTGTACCGCCTTTTGTCCCTATCAAAAAGTGAGTCGATCGGACGATAAACGGCGGAGATACAGGTGGTACAAATTCATCTGCACACGTTGATGTCTCGCGCAGTACAAGAAGTACCAGTGGCTGTAGCATCCATACCCTTGCAGCAGCGCGGGAAACGACCAGACGCCGTTCACGGGGCGCCACTCTTTGATGTGTGGCATGCGCTAGCCTCACTTCGTCGTGTAGGCCATGGGGTTACAGACAGCGAGGGCCCTGTGTGTCATGTAGATCTAAGTGAAAGGTCATGTCATGTAGTGCCATTTTGTTCCTGTGAGCCTGTGCTGTGCCATGTGCATTTCATGTCTACCCTATGTCATGTCTTTTTTTTTTCCTGTTGTGATTGAGCTGCTTCAAGTGTATCTGTATTGCAAGATTCGTGCCCACCAATGAGAACAGCGGGATTTACCATGCCAGCTGATCCAGCGTAGCATTTCTTTGTCTTGTATTCTTTCATTTAAATGTAATTTAAGTGTTTTAGATAGTTTTTGTTGTGTGTATGAGGGTATTTTGAGCGTACAAGATGGCATTTCTGCATGTGAGGAGAGAAATATAGCACATTTTGGCAGAAGTTGTCATTTCTATCTTTGCTTTAATATTGGAGCCTATGTACCTTTCATTTAGAGGGTAGCAATTTAACAGTAGTTAAAGAGTTTAAGGAAAAGAGAGAAATCAATACCTAAAGATCGCAGGCGATTTACAAGACGGAAAGACATTTTAAATTTTTTTTCGAAGGAAACATGTGTCCCCCGATCTTGCCCATCTGTATTCTTTGTCATGTCAGCTCTATCTGTAATACTGGCTGAATAACAAACATTCTCCTGTGTAACAAAAACGTCTTAATCCATGGCTGGGTCGTTTAGTATTACTCAGTTACCCTGAGTCAAAAACAGAAGAGTCGTAGCCCACCTAATAAAAAAACACTTTATTTTACGTCAAAATAATGTTTTAAAACTTTATATAATAACGTTATGCCACAGAAAGGAGCCTCAGAGAAACGTTATACAACGTTATAAAATTGTGTATAACGTTTTTTGTTTACTGGGAAGTCGTAGGCTATGTAGTACTTACGTCTTGTGTGCTGAGTCGGTGTGCATGCTGGTCTCCCCGGTGGTGTTACTGAGACTGTGTGAGGTGTCTTGTAGGGACCTGCTCAGCAGACTCATGTGGGGCGTCATCACGTCACCGAGCAGCCCCGACCCGCTCAGGTCCCGCAGAGACGCATCACGCCCCACCTCGATGTGACTCACCGACGCCTCACGCAGCGCCTCTATAGACACTCCCTCCTCTGGTATCGGGGCCAGCAGGGCCGGCTCCTCCACGTACTGCAGTTCTTCTGGCTGTTCCTCCTACAGGGGAAAGTTAGTACAGTAACTTTAGACTTTAATAAATTCAAAGAAAGCTTGTTTTTCGCAAGAATGGTTTAGGAATGGAATCAGATTTAAACTATCAAAAGTTCCGATGAGTCCCGGGCTTGGCCTTTTTTAACAAGGGTTTTTAGGTCTGGTATAAAAAAAAATCGAGCATGTGATCCTAATCACAAAAGACTCAGGGTGGTTGCCTGTAGTGTGCATGAGAAGTGTGTGGGCATAGTGTGCATGTGGAATGTGTGTGCAAGTGTAGTGTACATGTGTAGTGTGCATGTGTAGTGTACAGGTGTAGGATGCATGACTGTGTAGTGTGCATTGTGTAGTGTGCATGCATACCCCCTCCCATCAAGTGCCCCCCTCCCAAACTGACATGTTCAATATCACACACAATACAAAATTACCATGCATTAACCATTCCCAAAGTAACCCCCAGTCAATTACCCTAAGGTTAGAGCTGTCAAAATGTCTGAAAAAAAACCGTCTCACCCCTCCCTGCTAGCACCACTCGTCTAAATCATGTCAATATTACGTAAATATGACGAGAAACACGTCAGTTTTACATGATAATGACGTCTTTCTGACAAGTGGTGCTAGCAGGGCTGTAGTGTCACTGCAGATAACCCTCTCCCATTGCTAGCACTGAGCCCGTTCAATATGTAAATGTTTAATGTTAAGGGTTATCTACGGTCTGCCATAGGGCTCTATGCTGTAGCAAATTACCAACATTTTAGCCACAAAATAGAATCATGCTTTTTTGGGGGGTAGCATTTGAAAATGGATTAAAGCGCGACTACATAGGAAGGACAACATTGTAACGGATCTAGTGACACAAAATTGAGAGAAAAAGCTCCAATTTTGAAGGAATGAGAGCAGTTTTAAATTTTAGGCTGAGAGGACCACTGCTACCCGTCGCACAAGACTCAGGGTAACCCTGAGTCAAAAATATCAATAGGGGGGAGGTTGGTCGACAAAATTGGTCAGAGACTCCCCATAATCAACTCAAAAGTTGCTGTTTATTATTAAAAACAAGAAGGGAAACATCGGGACTTTTGACAGGTTAGGTTAATCCTCATATATGTAAAGCAACCATTCCTGTGAAATCTAGCTTTCTTTGAATTTAGTCAATGTTCTGACTACAATTGGGTCAAAGTTACTGTACTATTAAAGGATATCCCAGGGTTGGCATAGCAGTATTTCTATCTGATGGCATGTTAATTCATTGTAGTGTACAGAGCAACGTCCATTTAATACAGGGATGAAACTGACAAATCTAAAAAAAACTTGAAAGGTTCAAATGGAATCCCCTGAATTTTGCGACATAAAAAGAAAATTGAAATCTGGGAAAAACTTTTATCCCTGATTTAGTAGTGCCGCTATATTGATTTTTGCAACATTAATTCAAGTTGATGAATTTCGTATTTAAAGACCGCCAAGTCACAGATCATACCTTGGTGGATGATATTGGGACAATAACCTGGACCAGAAAGCCTTACCACAGTAGGGATGCTGGGTGGTTCTATGATGCGTTGTCTCGGGGAGTCATGGTCCGACCCTCCACTGCTGCTGCTCTCTGCTATTAATTAAAAGAGAAATATGGTGGATGAGGATTTATTGTATATCTGTTCCTTTACTTCTGTGATATTGGGCTGTTTGAATGTTTCAGGGGATTTTAAGTTTTTGGAAGACTTGCAGTTTAAAAGTCGGGGGAGATGTGGTTTCACTTGACGCAAGCTGCAGACAAAGATATGCAGCTGCTCCTAAAGGGGAGCTAATCCGTTGAAAAAAATATATTTCAAAAAAGAAAAAAGATTTCCATTTCCGAAAATAAGGTGCGCGAAATCCATTGACCAACTTTTTTAGGGTCTGGCTTATGGAAGATATATGCAGGCTGTAGAGTATAGCGTTGTGTACCTGCGCCCAGGCCTGGCACGGTCCATATCGGGTACTCCTGGTCACTCTCCGACGGTTCAGTCTGAGCTCTGGTCTTGGTGTTCCGCCTCCACAGGGCCAACAATCTAGGGTTACGCTGAATCGCTGGAAAAAAGAAATTGTTATACAGGTAATTGTACAGCTACATAGATATGTTGATGATATTTGAATACAGGGCATCATCAGCACGTAATTTTATAACGGGTTCAGTAAAGAAGGTGGCGTTAGAACAACCTTGGCTCAACAGTGGATGGGCAATGTAGGTCCTGCAATTAAGTACATGGCTGTGTGTACTATTCTACACTTTGCATGTGTAGTTAAGTTAATAATTATACTACCGTATGCTTACATTATTATGCTATGGGGGAAAAAGACATAACAAGGTCAACTTGGATAAAGTGTCCCCCTTCTTACCTCTGCTGTAGGGCCGGTTGAACAGATCCTGGACTTTGTAAGTTTCCGTTCTGGCAATTTCCTGTAAGAGATATACGGGGAACATTGAGGTTATACCATGACTATAGCAGTACAATAAATCAAAAGAGTTGACTTGTGTAGTAACAGGACATATATAGTTTATCAAAAGCCATACCCAAATAAACTAGGGTTACCGTATTCGACGTAATAAGCGCCCTAGGCGCATATATAATTACTTTTATGGCGTTTTGAGTATTTGAAGGGGCATTCTCACCACTCACACTTACCACATAGTAGACTACCCAGCTAACAAAAAAACCTTATTTCACGTCAAAATAACGTTTTGAATTTTACATAATGTTATGTCATACTAAAGAGCCTTAGAAAAACGTTGACATATAACGTTATATTACGTTATAAAATTGTGTATAACGTTATTTGTTTACTGGGTAGAACAGTACTAGAATTGTGAGTGGGATACGCTCGGTGAGAATGCCACTTTGTATTTAAGAGTTAAATTGTCTCCAAAATCGGGAAACTTGTACCTTTGTTTCAGTCTAAAAATTCCCCGAAAAGGAGAGGTGGCGCTTATCAGGGGGCGCTAATCACGTCGAATACGGTATTTCCAATTGCAGGATTTCAAATTATTTCCATTTATAGGATGTATACCATGTAAGTGTCGATCATTAATGTAAGCTTCTGTTTCTGCATGTTTTTGCCCCCACCCCAAATGCCAATAGGTCTAGCTTGACTAAATTCTCTGGTACATTTGTTCATGATAATGTCAACAGTCCAAACATCTACAATCGATATATGATATTCCAGCGTCTCAGCTACCCAGCTAACAAAAAAAACTTATTTTACGTCAAAATAACGTTTTAAAACTTTAGATAACGTTACGCTATAGTTAGGAGAGTTAGTTAGAGAAACGTTTTATAACGATATAAAATGTTGTATATTAACGTTTTTTGTTTACTGGGTAGGCTAGTCTTACCATTTCTGCGGATGTTTCGGCTCCGTTCTCAATATGCTGCCGGAGCTGTTTCTGTGGGATCTGGATGTCTAAGTCAGCAAACAGCAGCCGCCGCTTGTTTTTCCGCGTCCTGGGTGTGTCGCGCTCCACATCTATCGGCGAAAGGTTCAGGCTCAGGTTCTCTCTCTGAAAAACAAAGCAAGTTTTGGAAACTTGACATTCTTCATCCAAAGAACAAAGAAAATGCACCCTTCAGCAAGTATAATTTGCTTTTAACATAATTAGGCTTGCCTTAAATTTAAAGATGTTAATAATATGCTCAAATGTTAATGATAGGAATTTAAACAAAGGGAGTAAGATACTAATGACACCTCTTTCATGAGTACTTAATTGGTAATTGAAAGTGAAATTCTGCTATATACCAAAGCTAGTCTGGCCGCCTGTCTATCGGCAGGTTGTTGCTGGATGGGTGTGACTCCGGGTGAGGGGGGTGGGACGCGCTCAGGACGAGCGTCTAATCCCAGTTGGTCGGGGTCGATGAACACAGCCGGGGTCTCCTCAGCCGGACTTATCATCTTACTGTAGGAGAAATACAGCTTTAATACTGATATTTTATTTTATTCCAAATGAAAACTATGTCACGCGATAGAAACTACACCACTAAAATCGGTGAATTCCACTCTAACTGCTTGATTATATATGATCTTCACATGTTTGTAATTCCATACCAAACATTCGTTTTGAAGAAAGATTGAACGTGTGATTTACATGACGAATGACTCCGGGTCAAGGTGATATCTTATGTGATTGAATTGATTGAAAAATTGCTGGTGTAAATCATTAATCATCAAATTATTATTCAAAGGGGATTTTTCTTTCTTTTTCATTCTTTGTTTATATATATCGTCCACAGATCAGAAATGCCACTCGATGGTTGACAAAAAGTAGGAAATCGTAAGATTTTGGTTAATTTTATGTAGGAAAGTAGGCCTAACATAATACAATATAGAAATGATAGCGAAAAAGTAGGAGTTCCTGCAAAAGTAGCATCTCTGGCAGATTTACGTGTCCACACGAGTCAAGAAGTTTAGTGGTTTGTGTTTGGAAATCTTCACCTTCAACCTGTTAAAAAATAAACTAATTGCGATTTTTTTTGACCCCCTACAATTACATGCTCAATTTCATCCAAGAAAATTAACAATTCAAATGCCTAGAAATCTTTAGTTAATAGTAACACGTCGTCAAAAACTCAGGGTGGGAACTCTGAACCAATGTTTCTGAACACATCAACTAAGCAAAGGCAGAGATGACATTTTATAAGTCTGTAATATTCACTTTAACGAAAGAAAATGAATCCATATATTCATTAAGATACAAAAGGTAAATCGGGACCCCTCCCAGTAATGCAATGCGCCTACTGTCCAACCCAGTTCTTTTCTCATCTTTCTTCCCATCCATCCTGATTTCAACAATTCCCTATACTCTACATTCCATATCTGTTTAGTCCAATATGCACCCAAGCCAAAACATAAATGGACAAATGGAAGTTAGTCTTCGCGGAGCGGTGAGGCAATCCCACAATCCACTGCGCCACGCCATGTTCCCGCGCCTGGCTGCTCTCCTCGGGACTAGATGCTGCCTTCCACTTTCCCGCGCTCTGTGTTGACTCCACTGTCTAGGGGCGGATGGGGGATGGGGGGGCTATTAGGGGTGGATCCAGGGGCGGGGGCGTAGGGGGCTGCACCCCTAATTTTTCTGTAGGCCTACATTTTAAAGTAAATGGTTCAACACCCCCAATGCTGTAGGTACACACACCTAGAATGAGGTATAGGCCTATGCCCTCGACTCTTCCCCACCTAGAATGAGGTAGGCCTATTAACTCGGTCATTTTTCAAAAATCCCCAAAAGGAATTTAGGCCTACATAATCAAGTTTTAGAATATGCTGACATATTGTATTAAGCTCGGCCCCTAGGCCTACATCTAAACTTTGCTGGCCATTGTTTCAGTAGGCGTAACTGTATTTTTGCATTTAGATAATGTGTGTGCTTTTTGTAGCATACTAGGCCTACTGTGGGTATTTTTAACACAATTGACTGTAAAATAAAATAATTTTATATAAAGAGGGAAGGGAGGGGATCAAATGGGCCTCAGGTCTAAAGTAATATATACAGAACCCCTTATAGAGTCTATATCGGATAGGCCTATGTTTAAAGGATCTTTCAGTAGGGAAGTGATCATGGGGGGGGGGCATTTCGACCCCCTGATTGAGTTGGGGGCGAGAGGCAATTTTGGGCACATTTAAGTAGGGAAGTGATCGTTCATCGGGGGGTGGGGGGGTGGGGGGGTGTGGTGGTTGGGCATCTGAACCCCCTGATTGAGTTTTCAACGATAATGTCTGCATTCCTGAAGATAGGCCTATAGAATGTTCAACCCAGGAGGGGGGGGGGGTGGTTGTGGACGGAGCGAGGGCAAAGAAAAATCCAAATATCGTGGGGGGGGGGGGGGGGGGCTTTTTCTATCCACAGCTTTTTTATTTTTGTCGATACAAAAAACTGCTGTCCACTATCCAGTGCCGAAGGCACTGGTAATATATAAAAATAGTGATGATAAACTCACTCTTCATCACTGAGTGATGAGCTGCCTGGGCCCTGTCCGTCTACTGTTGGCGGCGCACGCATGTCTCCAACGAGCCCATCCTCAGGTATGTCAATGCTGATAGGGTCAGTAACGGCCGGACGCTCCAGGTCTTCGGCTGGAGGCTCCTGTTCTAAGGGATCGACACCGAGCAGGTCAGACATGTTCTCCACGGCCGAGAGCTGCTCCAGGGTGAGGTCAGCCGGGGGGAGGTCCTGCTCACCGGGGATCTGGACACACGTGTATAGATAACAGTGATTAGGGACTTTCACCAGCCAAATTCATGAAATCAGGAATGGAAAAATGTCGACACAATTATAACAATGTTAGAGAATGAAAGATTGATAGTTTGATTTGCATCATGCATCATTGATTATATGCAGATGTTCTTGAGTCTTTATAAAAATAAATCCTATAAAGATGACTATAAGATTACACGGGTGCTTTACTGTTATACTGCAATTGTATGTTTTCAATAGCATAGAAAAGTTAGAAGTGGATAGTATGGTTCGTCACAACCACACATGTATGGTTCCAATCTAATAGGGCAGTTACTGACGTGCCCAGGCATACTGATACAGTCCATCCTTACCAGAATGTCGGGTGTCCTCTGACGTCCCATGGTGTCGTCCCTGAGACTGATGGAGGCGTTGGGTGCCTGCATGGGTCCCACCTCTGTTATAACAACATGCATCTTTTAGTGGGCTAGGAAATATTACAAGGACGAGAGGTGTGTAGAAATAGATAAAGTGAGGGGTGAGGAATACTGAAATTTAAAAAATCCATCCCGGAAAATATAATTGTTTTAGCAAGGTTGAGGAGAGCAGACCACTAAACCCCGCCGATAAGCTGCTTTATTTGGTCATTTTTCGTCCATAAAAAACAAATCCTTATGCTGAGGTTCATATCTTTTTATAATAGGCCAAATGTTCCCCGCAAGTCAGGGCTTGGCTTAATTCGCTCCTTTAATAGATGGGGGTTTAAAGGGTTAAATATTGATTGAAACCGGTTAGATATTGATTGAAACCTTGAGGAAAAATAATAATCACTTTGCAAAAATCTCCAATATAAATTGCAGAATGATATGGCATATGTACATTATGTACCACATTAGAACAACAGAAGATCTCAAACTCTGAAAAAATAACGAAAAGAAATTATGAACCATGAAAAGAACAGTCATTTTTTTGAAAAGCAACATGTTGATGCCGCCTAGACCAGCACAAACCAGCGGTGAAGGCGGGTGGGGAGACTGCTGGTTGGAGTAAGTCGCGGCGGGATCGGCGCGATGCCTTGGTCTTCTCAGGTAGGCGGTGAATCTCCATGGCGGGGGGAGACGCAGAGTCATACAGACCCTCCTCATACGTCCAGAACTCCTACAGGTGGGTATGTTTGATAGTGGCTTTAATTTAGTCATAACCAGGGTTTCTGAGGTACGAAGACGAGTACTGATGGGGAATCTAGGATCTGCATGAAGATTCACCGTACATTTAGTGGTGAGAGTGATGCTTTTATCTCAGTCATGCAATATGTACGTTTAGAGAGTTTAAAGAATATTGCCTGTACCTCTGCAGCTTTCTACTCACAATATCTGGGATCTGGTCGATGTGTGCGTCGCTGTACTCGTGTAGAGTGCCAAAGCCAAGGTTGGCGTGCTCCCGACGCGGCCCCTCCATGTCATCAGGGATCGTCATGTCGTCCATTCTACAAACAGTGTTTGTGTGTGCCATTAAGTGTCTTTTTGTTGTTCAAACACATTTTATTCATGTTCATGATATTCAACAAAACGTTGTATCCTTAGACTACTTCTGCTTACACTTTGGCAATTCTGGAGTTATCAATGAATTATGTTTAATTTTTATATATTATGGTTAACTTGCAAAATCATTATAGCTGGGTCCCTCATTCTCCAGTGGAAAATAGGCATTGAAGCAAAAGGCAAGGTCAAGGAGTTTCCTCTATGATTCCAATTCACTTATTGACTACTTCAAAAAATAGTTGAATGATGCCACTTTACCTTCTGATTTGTAGATCTATGTTGGCTGTGCTCTGGGATGTCATGAAGCGCATGGAGAGCTGGGTGGTATCAGCTGCAACAGACAAACCCAAGCTACAACAATGGTCGTGTAGGCATTATGTGACAATGATATCACAGAATCTGATGTTTGTCTCTTTAAGAGCGATTGAAAATCATGATTTTAAAATTTGGGGGAGTAAGGCTGTGTTTAAGGTTTAGGCACGGAGGTGCTGTCTAGTTTATCATGTAATAGACTGAGTCAAAGTTAAGGTAAATCTTCATCAGGCCTGTTGATATTTGCACAAAAAGATTTCACTCAAAAAGATTGTTTCTGAGTACCTGGTAAGTAATGAAAGGACGTTTTTAAGATCAGCCAGTGGGTCGATGTAATGAATTGCCCACCCCTTCTAGGAAGAACTGTAGTTTTACCCCTCTTTATTCTCAAATCAACCCTTAAATGTTGTTAGACGGTCTCTGCTCCCGTACCTCTGTTCTTTCCAAAAGTCGTGCGTACCCATGCAGCTAGAAATAGAACATATTTAAATGTTAGACATAAAAGACTGAGGTCTTACTAAAGAGGTATTCCTGTTGCTTGCGGTAGACCCGACATACACCAAACATGAGTTGAGAAGACAGGTAGAGGGAGAAGCGCGGTCGGACTCCGCTCACATCAGCCGCTGCCTGCAGTGTGATGAACTTGATGATGTCCTCACTGAAAAATATAATAGTACTGGGTAGTACATGTGTATAACAATTTAATGGTGAATAAAGACCAAAATACAGTGTCGCAAAACTTTATAGAAAATATGGGCAAATGTCTTCTTTTTTTTTTAATTGGAGAGGAGCAATTTTCTTAATTAGATTTGCAACTTTGATCAATTTAAGTTGAATACAGCATGAGCCCATGGGATAAACCCCAGGGTATCTTTGTACACTGAATTGCTCTTTGCATGTGTCTTTATTAATTATATAAGTTATTCTACCCTTGATATTCAGTGTCACAAATCTTTACTTCCTTCATATGATTAGTAGCAAAGGAAATAGAAGAATATTTTTTGATTTTTGATTGTATGGGTATTGATTTTTTTGCTGTCTCTGAAGTCTCTAAAAGACTTACCATGTCCGTCTGAGGTTTACACTGGAGTACTCCCGCTTGGACAGTTGGATAGCTCGGGTAGCGGCAATCCTGAATAGAAGAGAACTCAACATGACACAAATTATCACAGCTATTAGTATTAGGGAATGTGTAAACCATGTTTGATAGTGTAGTTAAAAATCCACTGTTTGTAGTCTACCCCTGAATAAAAGTCGGGCGGGAGAAGGGGTTCCACTTGCAGTAAACAGTAAACTTACCAGATGACCCCGAACTTTCCGCCCCTCTTCTGCAAGATGTCCTGACTGTAAAACATCTTGGATGCTAGCCGTCTTCAGAATGCTGGATCTGTTATCAACAATCGAAATAGGTAAACAGGTCGAAGGTCGGACAGGTTTGGTTATAATTATACCCCCCCCCCCTCGATACCCCTAGGCATTTAAGGTTGATTGCTACTCATTGAACATGGACTCCTGCGTAGCTCTCTGTGCATTTAAAATGTTCAGAATGGGCTAATATTACATAACTGGATACATATACATGCACACTAAGCAATATCCAAATTTTTTATTGCACTTTAAACATTTGATATATTTGGAGCCAGTGATATTTACTATTTTTAACATGAATTAGAATACCGGCACTATTTACCAATAAATCATTATCGAGATTAATATAGACCTCATCCATGTCCTTAAAACAACCAAGGGTATAATATATATACATTTTTTACCCTGATCCTTGGCTTTTTACCCATTATTTTGGCCTTTAAATATGAGATTTAGACAGTTTCTGTCCTATTTTTTAACTTCAAAGGCCCAAAACACTAAAATTATGCAAGGCAGTTTGTCAGTTATTTGAGCAAGTTTGCCCATATAAATGGACTTACAAATAGCGGTATACTTTCATGTTCTAGTCTTTTTCGTAATAAAAGAAGATATATAAGGAGTGTTGGGTGTTGGCGTTGGACACAATTCATTTAAAATATGACATTGATGTGGGCAGTGGTTCAATAAGAAAAAAAAAACGTGAAAATTTCACAATTTTTGGTATTTTTTGCCAAATATAGGAAATACTTCTTTTTTTCAAAAACCTGTAACAAAAAAAGTAGCTTGGGACCCCCCCATTTTTTTACATTTTGCCCTTCTTAATGATCTTAACAGTTAACTACCCTGAGGCAAAAAAATTGGAAATTCTATAATGGATGAAAAGTTAAGAGTAGCGATCAACCTTAATAGCCATACACTCTTTTGGGGGATATTAAATTTTCATGTATTTCAAAAAGATAAGGGAGAAATTATCTAGGAAAAGTTAAAATGGAACAATTTTGAAGACTATTAAAGGCTCTGGAAAACTAAATTAAAATTGTTCTACACTTTTGGGAGAAGAATAATTAAATTCGATAAAGTTTAGGTACAGGTAGAAGAATTCGTCAATATGTCCCGACTTTTTGACAGGTGTCCGACTTGTGACTGGCCTACTGTACTCTACTAGTCTAGAGAAATGAAAAGAAATCTAGGCCTAGATCTAAATGTTGACCCAAGATTATAGGCCTACCATGGATATGTATACACGTACAATTCCATGATTGCTCCATGAAATTACAGCCAGCGTAGTCATACTGATCATACTCCTATTCTAAGGCGTCTAGCTAGATGCACTATCAACCAATGAGATAATTCCCTGGCCTTCACTGCGGAATTTTTAGGGTGCATTATGTAACTGCTGGTACCCATGTGATCGCTGTTATCAGTGCTTGCCTCACCAGTATCATACCGGACCCACCTAGAAATCCAGAAGGGTAGTAGAGTATAGATAATGGTGTTCCTGAGATACATTATAGTATAAAATTGTGTAAAAATAAAGCCGACACAGACTAGGCATTGTAGGCCTATTGGATCAGTAAAACATACAGCTTATAGTGTATAATATTATGGTAGGAGAGCTCCATGGTACCCTGGTACTTTGAAGACCACATCCGGAGGTTTTGAATAATATGAGAAAACCAGAATATACCACTGCAGACATACTGTTTTGAATAATCCTTTAGTATATGTGACATAAATATGTGAATAAAGTGGTGTTTTTAGCAAAAATAGTAAATCCCTCCAAATACTGAATTGGTCAATGTGTGCTTTCCTCACTTTGCACAAGGGGGCACTGCTGTACATGGTCTGCTGTGAGAGGCCGTTGCTAAGTACATGTGTGAGAGAGAGTGTGTGTGGGTGGGGGGGGGGGTGTAGTTGTACTCACATACCCCCCCCCCCCCCCCCCCCCCCCCCGCCTGCTTGCAGGCAAACTAACAACTGTTAACTACCCTATGGATTGCCCATTGTTACACTCTGTATTGAAGTATGGTGAGTGATCAGGGCCAGTGCTCAGTGATTGGGTGGGGGAGGGAGGGACGGCCAGTGGGAGGTAAGTGAGTAGTATAGTATGTATCGGAACGGGACTATAGTTAAGTACTGTTTATTACTCAATCGACATGCAGCCAATCAGAGGCCTCCATTTGGTCACGTGACCCCCTCATTTGCATAATTACGTAATAGGCCACGCCCCTCATTTGCATAATTACGTAATAGGCCACACCCCCTTGATCACCAGCCAATCAGGGGCCACCATTTGGTCACGTGACCCCCTCATTTGCATAATAGGCCACGCCCCTTGATCACGTGACCCCCTCATTTGCATAGTAGACTACGCCCTTTTGATCACCAGCCAATCAGTGGCTTCCATTTGGTCACGTGACTCCCTCATTTGCATAATAATGGGTCACGTGACCCCCTCATTTGCATAATAGGACCACACCCCTTTGGTCACGTGACCGGAAGCGCTCTTTATTTGGAAAATAGGCCACACCCCTTTGGTCACGTGACCTGACCCCCTCCCTCATTTGCATAATATAGACAATAGACAGACTACGCCTCTCTTTTGGTCACATGACTTGGACTAGCTAATGAGAGGCTTCTATAAGGGGGGAGGGGAGGGGAGGGGGGGAGGGGGGCACTTTAAGATGCATGGGGAGGGGAGGGGGGGAGGGGGGCACTATTTATGGGGTGGGCGGGCACTTGGGGGGGAGGGGGGGCTTTTAGGGTCTGCTCGGGAGAAAAAAAAAAAAAATTATCTGATCTCTAGGGAATCGCTTCCTCTCTACCCCCCTTTAGGGGGGTAGGGAGGAGGCGAGTCGGAGGTGACTGTAGAGGAGTTTTTCGGTGACTTGATGCTTTTCAAACGACTGTGCTGATAGTTGATGAATTTGACTTTTTGACTTGAATATTTCATGCGACTTTGTGACTTGTAAGCGAAAGCGAAAGCGACTTTGCGACCTGTAACCCTTTAAATAAAGAGGTGACTTTGTAACCTCAGGGGGGAGATCCTTCTACACCCCCACGGAGTAGAAAGGATCTCGGTTGATTGACTGTACTTTGACTTGTTGTTGTAAACAAAAAAAAAAAAAAAAAAAAAAAAAAAAAAAAAAAAATCAATGAATAGAACGACCCCCTCATTGCTAACAAAGGAACGCCTTTTGAATTACACAAATGATCCTCTTTTTGTAGGGGTTAGCGGTAACTCGACTTGAATTAGAGTATTAGGGAGAGCAAAACGCGACTACACACCGTCTTAGACTGTCGTCTTACGGACCGGATAACAATAACCCTAGTTACCTCGGTTACTGTTGCTCAAGAGACGGCGATGGATCTGGTCACGCGGATACTGAAAGAAGGTCTACCTATAACCACCACGCTAGTTTGAACGCGGCGGGTATGAGTCATCATGGGGCCCTTGACGGGTGGGTCCTCCCCATGCAGCCGTATGTCGAATTTAAGAAATGTCCATGTCACACGTCACTAAGGGAGAAAACGTTTTTTGAAAATATTTAGAACCCGAATTTGAGCATTCTGGTACATTTTTAAGGACCCAGACACTGCAAAACCGAGTACCATCCAAGAGAAAAAAAAATTTGGCGAAATGTTTAGGCTTGAAATGGCACTTTTCTGATGCACTCTTTGAACATTTTTTTTTTTTTTTTTTTTTCCTCATGTCACTATGGTCCATGGCACATGTGGGACTCAAGAAATGCCACATGTCCCATGTCACTTAGATGTCCGTGCCCGTGTCGTCGTATCGAATTTTAAGAAAATGCCCATGTCACCATATCGAATTTAGGGGTCTAGTGACATCAGCATGTCCGGCTATCCTCCACAAATTTAGCTCTAAAATGTTTACTTTTTTTTTGGGCTGATTTTTCATCATTTTAAAAAAACAATAGGTTGTTTGAAATGTTTGCTGTTGTAAATAGAAACAAAAACAAAACAAAGCGCATGGTAAGATTATGTCACATTTTCAAGTGGCGGGTCCGCGCGAGGCTTATTCAGCCTCTTCGTGGATCCGCGACTCCAATGTGATCATATACTAATCACCGGTGTTTACGGTATTATATACTAAGGTATGAGACGGGTCTTACAGAAAAGGTGTCTAAAGAGCCCTGTGACCTGATTGAAATGACGTCAGCGCCGTCTGCTCGTCAGTGCCCGGCTGTAGCCCGTAGGACATGTTATTCTGCTTTTCTGGATGTTTTGAAATATTTTGATTTAACTGTTAATACCTGATAACAAGCCTCTGAAGCAGATTTTTGGTCGAGCACCTGTTCTCTACTCTTCCATCGATTAGCTGCTTCAGCAAAAAAAAAATCGCGCGCGCGGTCTAGTCTATATGACGGAGTCGCTAAAGCTCTGTTTAGAGAGTGGAACTTGACCTTGAGTATAGACTCAGTACTATAGACTCAGTACTAACTGAACGCCCCGCGGGGTCACCCCTCACCACGTGGGAATATGTACAAGCTCTGGTTCTTCACTTTACGGCTTGACTGAAACTGAGACGCGTCCATGATAAACTCTAGCCTTTTTTTTCCTTTACTAGGATCGAGAGAGAGATTTTAAATGGGGCGGTTATCTAAATAGCGTGGAACTAAAATCAGGCTGCGGCAGATAGTATCTCTGCGCACCTCAAGACTCAACGTAACTTTCACTCTCCAGCAGAAGTTTAGTTGTGACTAATGATGGGCGGCGACCGTCGTGCACCGGCGGACATTGGAGAGTGTTGGAGAGCTGAACCTTACAGACATATAAATCAATCGCTTTGGTGGAAATATCTCGCCATAGATTGGAACCAAATACTTATCTAATGGAATCGTTATCAGTTTTCAGTTTTCTTGCCGTACAAAATTTATTTCCCACTCTTCACGTGGTGATAGCTGAAGGTCGCTCGTCGTAGGTACGTGTGACTGGAACACCTTTTTTGTTTTTGGCGCGGGTTGACATCAGATTTGTACCGTACTGTCGCGATTAAGAGCTCTGAGGGAGGGCTTTTCAATTCGGTGAAGTTCTTACTCAGGAGCTATATACAAGCCAGGCGCTGGCGCTTATTCAAAGTCGCGATTTTAGTGCTTGAGAAAAAACATTTGGAGGCTCTTATACTCCGGCGCTTATAAAAGACCGGCACGCTTTTCAACACTAGTTGCTTTATCGCGACCGTACGGTATGACTTCGGTGTCAAAAGATCCCAAACTCCAAATAAGGAAGTGAAACGACGTCGTCTGTCTACCTCGTGCGCGTCATAGCGTCGTCGAAAATAGTGTGACGTCAGCATCTCTCAGGCGGCTAGGAAGTCAGTTCGACAAAATGGCTCACGGAGTGAACTTCGTGGCCGTTTCTCGATCTATGATCGATGCGGCCGTGGAGAAGGAATTCGTAGCCGTGCAACAGAGAGAGGAGGCGGAGAGACAGAACTTCGTGGCCGTTTCTCGATCTATGATCGATGCGGCCGTGGAGAAGCAGTTCTTTGCCTCGCTACAGAGAGAGGAGAGACAGCGGACTGCTGCTGAAGCAGAGGGTGTGGTGGATGAGCTGATCGAGAACGTCGCTGATCAACTCATCCGCCGGTGCGTGGAGCAGGTCAAGCAGCAAGTCTGCATGGAGGAAGGACTACCGCCCGCCGTGCTGGAGGAGCTGCTGAAGGACTGCCACGCGTTATGACCACGCCCTCCGCTTCAGCAGCAAGGTCCCTGCGACCCTCTCTCTACCAAACGGTCCTTTTAAGGACCAACCACTGATCACAAAAGTTGAAAATCAATCTCAATATAATATACGCATCAGAAAAACCCCTAATACGCTATACACTGAAACCCTGTTGAGTAGGTAGATCGAGTTGGGCATTTTTTTTTTAGGAAGAGCAATCAGGTCATCGTGTGGAGATCATCAGGTGTCCTGTGTGTGTGTGTGTGTGTGTGTGTGTGTGTGTGTGTGTGTGTGTGTGTGTGTGTGTGTGTGTGTGTGTGTGTGTGTGGGATGTGTGTGTGTGTGTGTGTGTGTGTGTGAATTTTATACAAATACAATTATTCATTCCTTTCAGCAAGAAAATTAGCTCAATGTAATCATATGATTTTAACTGCCCTACTTATCAGAGCCTTGACGACATCTGACCGCCCCCCTTTTCAGGATCTAAATGGAAATTCACCGCCACCGCTTTTCAGAGTACTGCAGCGCCATTACCTAATTCTTTTTGTATGTGAAAAAAACCCAAAAAAAAACAGCACTGATAAGGGGTTTAATTAGACAGATATTGGTTTCTACACTATCAAAAAAACAAACAAACCCTCAGCGCTTTAATGCTAAAGGTGGCAATAGTGCTTTAATGCGCTACGCCCTTTGTCGATATGCCAGTGTATGCATGCATGCAGCCCTGGTGAGGAACTCTGAGTGCCGCATTCATGACTTATGACGACAACGGGCACTGCACATTAAAGCGCTATGCGACTATTAAAGGGTTAGATCCAGTCTTGCTACAGGCATCCAGAATGCTATACCCAGAGTTGGTGGTCTGGTCCAGACTGCTGTACACAGATTGTAGACGGGATGGCGGGTTGCTGCCAGACTATCCCTCTGGTACGATATGCGGCTGGCGCGGCCGAGCCTGTCTTATATGATGCTGAGTCTAACTATGTATTAGATACCCTACGAGTAACTGAGAGTATGTCAAAATAATCACGGCAAACTGACTGGCGTCTTCATAGGATCATAGAGTGGTTATTATTACATAACTCAGTAACCTTTGGTTATGTGTTAGATAGAGTACACTTGGACACGGTTATTCCATATACCCGCTGCCCCACAGGGTCAAGACGAGGTGATTTAAATAATAAGACCCAGACGGGTAAAATAGCCAAAGTCAACAATGACCTGTTTTTTTGGGTTTTTTTTTTTAGCCAATATGGACAAAGAGACACGGGGTGCTGTACACAGGTTGTGGACGGGCTGGTGGGTCACTGCCAGACTATCTCCCTGGTCCGATATGCAGCCGGCGTGGCCGAGCCTGTCTTATATGATGCTGAGTCTAACTATGTATTAGATACCCTACGAGTAACTGAGAGTATGTCAAAATAATCACGGCAAACTGACTGGCGCCTTCATAGGATCATAGGGTGGTTATTATTACATAACTCAGTAACCTTTGGTTATGTGTTAGATAGAGTACACTTGGACACGGTTATTCCATATACCCACTGCCCCACAGGGTCAAGACGAGGTGATTTAAATAATAAGACCCAGACGGGTAAAATAGCCAAAGTCAACAATGACCTGTTTTTTTGTGTTTTTTTTTTAGCCAATATGGACAAAGAGACATGGGGTGCTGTACACAGGTTGTGGACGGGCTGGTGGGTCACTGCCAGACTATCTCCCTGGTCCGATATGCAGCCTGCGTGGCCGAGACTGTCTTATATGAGGCTGAGTCTAATTATGTATTAGATGTGCTACGAGTAACTGAGAGTGTGTCAAAATAATCACGGCAAACTGACTGGCGACCTCATAGGTCAGTTATTATTACATAACTATTATTACATAACTCAGTAACCTTCGGTTATGTGTTAGATAGCGTGCACTTGGACACGTTTATTCCATGTACCCGCTGCCCCACAGGGTCAACACGAGGTGTTTAAATAATAAGACCCAGACGGGTAAAATAGCCAAGTCAACAATGTCCCGTTTTTTTTAGCCAATATGGACAAAGAAAAACGGGGTGCTGTACACAGCTTGTGGACGGGGTGGCGGGTCGCTGCCAGACTATCCCCTGGTCCGATATGCAGTAAATTTTCTGCACCGTGTGACAACGACCGATCAGCTACCAACCTATTTTTGGTTATTTTTCTATTCAGTTTTTGATCAGCGCACTTTATTAGCGTGGTTTTTTTTTTAAATTTTTTTAATCATAAATAATATGTAGACTTGGAAAAAAAAAGAGAACTGACATGTCGCTGTTTTGTCACTAAACCCAAAGACCCACCCACCCCGTAGGAAGGGGAGACGTTTGTGAACGTTCCCTTAGGTCTCTATTCTTTATTTATTGTGTGGCCCCTAAAGAGGGGCCAACCAACTGACACTGTCAGTTGGTTAGTAGATGCTACTCAACATGGGCGTAATTAATTACACCTAGTGTTGAGAAACAACATGCCTGAGCTCAAAAGGCCCCCGTTGGGTGGGGGCCCTTGTGGCACAACGAGTTGGTTCGTTTTTCAGATTACCTACTCGGCGAGAGTTTCTGCCTATGTATCTTTTATAAAGCCTTAGATATGGTGTGGTATTTTTCATCTCGCTATAGTTTAGTTGGTATTCAAAGAAACTGCCTCATTTCTATCAGAAATACACAGTATTGAATTGTTTTTATATTTTAATATATTCAGAAGCACACTTTGTTGCCTATATAGCTCATTATGCGTTGAAATGTTCGCGAGCATCGTAGGAATGTACAAATCCCCTATTGTGGCGCCATCTGACGAAAGAGCAAGGAACTATACGTGACCTGAACCCCGCCCTCAGCGCGTTCGTTATTCGCATCTTTGACAGCGACTAAGAGACGCTCAAACTGTCTTATTTAGTTTGAACTTATCACAAATTTGTCTTTGATAGGTCGTAGATCGACTTCTGACTTTTTAGTTAGAATAAAAAACAAGTGACGCCGCCACAGACCCGCGCATTAACGCGCTCCGCCGTCTTCAGAGGGCCGAGTCTATAGTACAGTAGATTCTACTGTGTACTTACACTAACAGTGCTACATATACATACCTGAGTCATAAGTGGGTTTTTTTTGTTGTTTTTTAGGGGAAAAAAAGTGATCTACTCACCCAAACCGCTATTAGTAGGTAACCTGTATGACCCATGCCGCAAACATCTGCCTCGTGACTGATAGTGTACCGGTGGTGAAGTGCTGTTGCAAGAACAATTGAGGCTCTTTATATAGCTGAGAGAGCGAATGGACTAATCTTGTTTTCACCTTGAGCCCCACCCTATTCCAGAGAGGGTATCAAAAATCGCATGTACGCGTATATGGGCTTATAGCTGGTGAATAGATAAGGCGGGGCACCTGTGTATACTAAGACTCCAGGGGGCGTTTTAACGACAGGTGTGACGCGCCAGCCCGTGGAGGGAGCTTTTTTGTTTTTCACTTAGAGAGCGTATACAAAGCCTACAGGGGGTGATTAACGCCAGGTGTGACGCGCCAGCCAGTGGCCGGATCACCTCATCTTCTAAGCTTTTGTTTTCACCTAGAGAGGGGATCGAGAGTGTATACAAAAAACTACAGGGGTGTTTAACGCGGCCAGCTGCCTACATACTATAGTCTAAGCCTGTTTTCAGCTAGAGAGGGATCTACATCACCTAAGCCCTTTCCACCCTTAAATCGATCTGATAATTACCATAGAGAAGAGTAATGCGCGTTACATGTATATGGGCTTATAGCTGAGTAAGAGCTTAAGATGCTAGTCAACTGTGTATGCAAAAAAACAAACTACAGGGGGTGTCTAAAGTCGATTGTCATGCGCCAGCGGGCGGACAGAAGTCTGCCACTCTAGCTGTGACTACAAGCGCGTGCGTGTGGTAGACAGCTTAAATCAAACACGAGTTAAGCTCCTTATAGCTTCCTACTGTCTGCGGATTCGAGTCTTTTGTTTTTTCATGTATTTCCTCGGAGGGTCGAACAGGATTAAAGATGTAACGAACCCGCGCCTACACAGGTAGACAGCCGGTCGCCTTCCTAGTGAGAGTTTTCCTCCTGAGTTAAGAAGCTTATCTCGGAGCCTAGTACATAAGCGAGAGTGAAACATGAGTCCCACACACTTCTTCAACCACCTTCAGCATGGCGTCATCAGGAATCACTCTACGTTCTACCGAATGTGAGCAATCCCAACACTACTACAGAGCCGCGACAACACCACATGAGGAGACGTCCATGTTTACTGATGAGTCAACAAGTAGCAAGGTGGAGGTTAGTTTTTATCAAGATTCGTACGGGTGGCTGGAAAGTGTGAGGGCTACTTCTGCAGCTAATGCTGCTGCTCGTGCAAAACGTGAAGCTCGTAAGGTGGAAGTTGGTTTTTATCAAGATTCGTACGGGTGGCTGGAAAGTGTGAGGGCTACTTCTGCAGCTAATGCTGCTGCTCGTGCAAAACGTGAAGCTCGTATCGCTGTTCGTGCTACACATGCAGCATACGAAGTTGCCCATGCTGCTAACAACGTTGCTGTTACTCTCGCCGCTGCTGCTCGTGCTGCTAATCTTTTTGCTACTGTTTCCGCTCTTGCTACCGATGCTGCTGCTACTGATGCTGCAACGCCTGCTAAAAGTGCCGCTGTTGCGGCTGCTGCTAGGGCTAATGCTATTAATGCTTGTACAGCTGCTAAACAAATAGCCTGTTTTGCTTCTGCTAGTCGCAGTGTCGCTGTTACGGCTATAGCTGATGCCCATGATGCTAAGTTACGGGCTTTTGCTTTTGCTGAAGCTGCTGTTGATGCTCAAGATGTTGCTGCTGCTGCTGCTACTGCTGCTGATGAGGCTGCTGCTGCCGCTGCTGCTGCTGCTGAAGATGCTGCTGCTGCTGCGGCTGATGCTCTAGACACCTATGACGCTGCTGCTCTAGACACCTATGACGCTGCTGCTGCTGAAGATACTGCTGCCGCTGCTGCTACTGCTGCTGCTGCTGCTGCTGAAGATGCTGCTGCCGCTGCTCTAGACACTTATGACGCGGCTGCTGCTGCTTTTGCTGAAGATACTGTTGATGCTGCTGCTGCTACTGCTGCTGCCGCTGCTGCTACTGCTGCTGCCACTGCTCTAGACACCTATGACGCGGCTGCTGCTGCTTTTGCTGAAGATACTGTTGATGCTGCTGCTGCTACTGCTGCTGCCGCTGCTGCTACTGCTGCTGCCACTGCTCTAGACACCTATGACGCTCCTGCTACTCCTGCTCTAGACACCTATGATGCTGCTGCTGCTGCTGCTGCCACTGCTCTAGACACCTATGACGCTCCTGCTACTCCTGCTCTAGACACCTATGATGCTGCTGCTGCTGCTGCTGCCACTGCTCTAGACACCTATGACACTCCTGCTACTCCTGCTCTAGACACCTATGATGCTGCTGCTGCTGCTGCTGCTGCTGAAGATGCTGCTGCTGCTGCTGCACTAGTCATCTATGACGTGGCTACTGCTCTAGACACTTATGACGCGGCTGCTGCTGCTGCTGCTGCTGAAGATGCTGCTGCTGCTGCTGCTCTAGACACCTATGACTGAAAACATAGTAGGCGTTATTTACAAACACTGCTGTTACCTATGCCTAAACTTAGTAGGTCTTATTTACAAACAAGAGAGCCACGTGGTGTTGTTTACAAACAAAGAGAGCCACGTGGTGTTGTTTACAAACAAAGATAGTCACGTGATGTTGTTGTGGTCTATCATGTCAATGAAGGGGTCACGTGATCAAGGGGGCGTGGTCTATTATGCAAATGAGGGGGTCGCGTGACCAAATGGCGACCTCTGATTGGCTGGTGATCAAGAGGGCGTGGCTTATTATGCAAATGAAAGGGTCACGTGATCAAGGGGGTGTGGCCTATTATGCAAATGAGGGGGTCACGTGACCAAATGGAAGCCTCTGATTGGCTGGTGATCAAGGGGGCATGGCCTATTACGTAATTATGCAAATGAGGGGGCGTGGCCTATTACGTAATTATGCAAATGAGGGGGTCACGTGACCAAATGGAGGCCTCTGATTGGCTGCATGTCGATTGAGTAATAAACAGTACTTAACTATAGTCCCGTTCCGATACATACTATACTACTTAAGTGCTTCAGGCAGACTGACCACTGCAGGGGCCCAGGGGGCCACTCCCTCAGTTTTGGCTAGCATGTGTGACCATGATTCCAAGGGAAAGGGTACTTTCTGGGGCCCTTTATAGATAGGGATTAGGAGGGGTTTCTCATCAAATTAGTGCTAGTTTGTTGATTTACCTCTTGTTATAAGAATACCAGGTTTGAAGTGATATTTGCACATGCATGTAGTTTCTATAGAAAATATATGGGGTGGCCTCCCCATTGGGTTGGTTGTCACCCAATATGAGATCACATTGGGTATTTGGGCTGTAGTTCATGTGCTTCTCACTGGGGACAGCACAATCACTGATATTTAGGATATGAGGTCTCATGGATTGGCCCCCAACTAAACCAAGTAATAAATGAATAAATATAGCTCTACAGGAGTTACCTTTAGATAGGAAGTCAGTTAACATACCTAGGTACCTGATTACAATAGCGAAGTTGCCAATTAAAAACCTCCGGATGTGGTCTTTAAGCCTTAACCCTTTAGGGCCGAACATTGACTATAGTCGACACCATGGCTGGCCGAGCATCGACTATAGTCGATGCCATGGCTGGCCGAGCATCGACTATAGTCAACATAACTCTATGGGAAACAGCAAAGGCTCGGCCCAGGGAAGGTTCCTGTGAAAATGTCTCGCCCCCATCACCAGCAAATACTATTTTTGGTCGGCCTCAAAGGGTTAAGCTAAGCTCAGGCTGGTTTCTGATGTGTATGGAATTGAGAGTAGATAGGACATATCATATTGACGCTGTTGTTATCGCTAATTGCTTATACAAAGCACGGATGTTTATCCAGGTTATTAATAGTAATCTCGTATTCTCCTTCCTACCCTGACCCCCAATTGTTCCCCCATGTCCCCAGTAAACCTACCCGTCCAGGATTTCGATGTAGAGTACTGGCTGGTATTTTCGGCCGGGGGGTATTTTCGGCCACTCTGGCCTTATTTTGGCCCTACCTAATTACATTTTGGAAGATACATGATGTAATTTTTTTTAGAAGACACCTGAAAGCATTGTTTTTGTTTCCTGAAAATGAAAGGGTACCCAGGTTACCCAACTCAAGTATAAATTCCCTCATTTATAGAGTGACCACTAGATTTGTTGGCCATGACCTGAGAACCTTAACATGTCTGTTAATACATCAATATAAACTCAGCAGTTGCCAAAGGGTATTCATATTGTGAAATTCCATTAAAATTCAGGTCTTGCTTAGTATTCTAAAGTTCTACTTTATATTTTAGTAGAAATTTTCTATATTTATATTTTCCATCCCTAGTTTAGGGGGGGTGGCCGAAAATAGGTGCCATAATTCAGCTGTGGGGGGTATTTTCGGCCACCAGGCAGTATTAATGCTGTAAAAAGCACCCATACCACTTTTTTTAAACTGGCAACAGCTTTCCTCAGCTGGCAAACACATTTAATATGCACATTTAAATATTTTTGGAGCAGTTTGTATAGAAAATATATATTTTCCTGTTTGGTATATTCGTTTTGAATAGATTTTGAAACCTAGATCTAGATTTTTGGGTGAGCTAAGACAGATAGACCTACCACCATCATCCATATGTAAGGCAGACCCTGAAAGTCTGGGTTGAAGCCTATTTACATATTTTTTATAATAGATACAAAGAGAATAAAAATTTGATTGTGGGAGCCAAATCAAACAAATGTACCTATTTTGCATGTACTTCCACTTTTAATTCGCACATATATGCAAAGTGGCCGAAAATACCAACCCCTGGCCGAAAATACCCCCCCAAAACTGAAAATTTAACAATTGGCCCTACTTGTACCAGTAAAACTGTCATTGTGGTGCCAACTGTCCAAATATGTTGGAAATACCCTCCCTTACTTTATCTATCACTAAAATTGCTTTAAATAAATATTTCCATGTGTGGTAGCAAATTAAAGCTTAAGTGGCCGAAAATACCCCCCAGTACTCTACCTTTTCGCTAATTTATGTTGTGTACCTTGTTGCACACCAGGGGCGGTATTAGAACTTATTATAAGATATGATAGAATGAACTAATTATGTAAAGAAGGGGTCATATTCTAGTACCGCATGTTTTACATACCCCTCTAGGCGCTCGATGAGGGAAGATCATTAGCATATAGTGACTGTACTTGAGCCTAGATAAAATAAAAACCTTACAAACTTGAACTTGAACTTGAGTTACCAGATGATCAGATCAAGCAATGGATGCGCCCACAGGGCGACCAGCCTGACCACAGCAGCTCCAGAGCAGACAACTTTTTATCTTTGATTCTGTAAATACCTCTGACTGACGTTTCGTGAGATTGGACGCCTATTTAGTTGTTATTACCATGCCAAGGTAGATCTACGTAGGCATACAACTAACACAAAGTAAAAGTCAATGAACGACAACTTCACAACGGCATAAATTTTAGCACTGTGTCAGTGTTACTCTCACTCAGACAGTGACGTGACACTCACTGAGTCAGTGATGGTGCCGTGACGCTTTTGGGCATTTCTGCCCACTCCCCAATAATCTTTCACATCTTTCAACCCATGAAGATCCTCTGGCCTTTAGGCAAGACATGAATATGTTAAAAGCAAGAACTTACAAGGCTTTTTCTCTCTGTGATCGCTGTATTCTTCAAGATGTTTCCTCTTTGCGTCTTCTTTGTCGGCTGCTTCAAATTTGTTTATAGCCTCTTAGCCAATCAGAAGCGCCCCCTTTTCCCGCCAGGCGGCGTTTCTCGCTGGTTCCCGACTGCGGAACCAGCGGCGGGGCGGGCAGGTGCGCGAAATCTCCAAGCGGATCCTCATTGCTTTGCTGTAGGGTTTAATCGCGGTTTAATTCTAGCAAACTGTGCTTGGAGATCAGAGGCGCTCGCGCCAATCTGAGTTTATCAACAAGGCGGCGTGGGGCACTGAAACAGTGAAAGTTACGGGCACGTACGAAGTCCACCACTTTACGGTAAGCCCATCTAAAATAACATCTAATATGTGGCCGGGTGGTCACCTAGTACGCCAACACCAATTTTGAGAAGTTTAGAGGTAATTATGTGTCCTAAAATCGAGCAGAAATAACACCAGAGTCCAGACGAACCTCTGCTGCCGTGTTATCCCGGGGCCCAGGGGGGGGGGGGGGGTACTCAAATTCTTTTTGACACGGGTGTGCGGCTGGCCCTTTGACGACCCTTACCCTTGGTGAGGGGGATTTTGGTCAGAAGTGACCCTTGGTGAGGGGGATTTTGGTCAAAAGTGACCCTTGCTGAGGGGGATTTTGGACAAAAGTGCCTAGGTTTTAGCAATTTTCCCCGAGGAGTCGGCCTTGGTGTACGAATTTTGGTCAAAAGTGACCCTTGTTGCAAAGTATTTTGGCAAAATGTGACCCTTTTTTGGGGGGATTTTGTTGAAATCTCCGAAAAGTGACTCTTGGTGAGGGGGATTTTGGTGAAAATTGACCCTTGGTGAGGGGAATTTTACTCAAAAAGTGCCCTTCCCAGCCGCACACCTGTGTATACAAAATATATGAAGTGCCCCCCCCCCCCCGGGCGTGTTATCCACCGCCCGGGTGTGGACCGCTAAATTCGACACGGCGACATGATGGGGGTGGATGGCTAAATTCGACACGGCGACATGGCCATTTATTAAAATCGACATGTGACATGAGGCCTAGTGACATGCGACATTGTGGTGTTTGAAAGGAATCAACAATGGACAACAGTTGATGAAAGTCCGTGCCATGTGCTACGTCCGCTGGAAGTAACCTTTATTACCCTCAATCTTGGCGAGTTCTACTCCATAGTTCCGCCATACAAGTACAGAGGGCGGGCCGCAGGTTTCCCGCGCTGGTCGAACACCACATCTCTCCCCTTGTTTAAATAATGAGAAGGATCACCATTGTACACAATGCTGCAATAAAATGGACAATTAAGTATGAACAGTATGATATGTTAAACTTGAGTCTTTGAGTAAATAATGATGAGTGTTTAACACATCAACATAAAGTCTCTTTGCAATGTCAATTGTTTTCCTTGAGTCCTTTGATATAAACATATAACCTGAAACATAAAGTGCATATTTCAATGAGGTTAGATAAAATGATGAGTCATTCTCACTTCATAACTGTTTCAAACAGAAGTCACTTTAGAATATGTAATAATCACCTGCATCTGGAACAACAGTATTGACCTCAGGCCTCTCCTCGATGCTATGCACATTGCATCGGCAGTTGCACCCTCGTTTCTGTCCGTTGTTGGACCTGGTAAAGCATGCCTTTTCATTGTGCCCAGTGACCCCACACTTCTCACACACATGGTCCTTCGCGACACGGCACTCCTTAGCGAAGTGTCCTTCTGCACCACATCTCCAACACACCCCTTGGGGACTATGACCGCAACCCTGGATTGGCCTAGCCGCAGGTCGCTTTGTCACGCGGTTCACCATTGATATCCCCTCCATCCCCGACGCTGTTAGTTTTGGCGTCAGGATGAGAGCATTCTTGTTGTGGTGTTCCCCAATAACCTTTATCAGTGTTGCTAGGGTCAGGTCATCCTCCCGGTACAACTTGGCCTTTAGAGTGGTGTCACTGATATGCCAGATGACCCTGTCACGGACCTGGTTAGCCCCATCATTTCCATAGTCGCAGTGTTTGACCATGGCCTTCAACCTTATAATAGGTTCCCCCTGTGTTAGTGGGGACCTTCATGATGAGGGCATGAAGGAGTAGAATAACTTCATCGGGAGCCTTCCATAATACCAATGGGCATACCGGATTCGTAAAAGGCGACAAAACTTGAGGGGTCTCGTGCCTTACTGCTGTGATCAGTCACGTAAGCTGTTTGGCAACCGCTGCCCATATGCACGGGCCCGGGCCTTCTTGCTGGTGGTCTGGCATGGGATTCCTCCTCAGTGAACCACGTCTGAGATATCAAAGGCCGTGGTTTGTCTGGCCCTGCCTACTATGGTACTAGCCCAGGTGGGTAGGAACAGGCAAATAAAAGAACACTTGCTATCCTTCGAAAAGAGTAGGGGACGTGCCCCGGTAGCGGTTTTCTCCCTCACCTCATAGATGCAGTCATTCATTTCATAGATTCGATCATCCATAGATGCGGTCACTGCTGTATAGGGCAAGCAGCATATAAATATCTGTCCTACTACTGCAAGGCAGACTACCACTATTCGTGGATGACTCCTTGCCAACTTGAGATGTCCCGTGAGGTACTTGATGTACGTCTGGACGTTAAACAAATCAATCAATCATAACCTTATAATATAATTGTTAACTGCCTCTCCCGGCTCCGGGTCGGTGCCCAAAAAGTTCTGGCGGGCCTTGGCAGAGCACTTATTCAGCTTGAAGTACTCATCAAAGAGTCCAGATGTTACCTTGTATATGTCAGTGTTCGCACCTACTGCTTTCTCTTCAGCAGTGAAAGTATCAAATATCTCCATCAGGCCAGGTCCACCGAACAGTAACATCCGGGCCTGGATTACCTTGGCATCTGCCATCTCGGACGCTACTACATAGATGTCAAAGCGCGATTTCCATATTGTCCATCTCTGGCCTAGGGTTTCTGGTTCCCCAACAGTGTCAAACTGGGGAATACTGGGTCCACCCCCAAAGCCAAAACTCATGGCCATATTTAAATTGTCAGTCTTCAAACTTGTTCCACGGGTTAAGGGGGATTTAACAGAGTCCTGACTTAATGTTGACTCCTACTGATTTAACAAGACGTCTCCTGATTTAACAAGACGCCACCTGATTTAACAAAACGTCTCCTGATGTAACAAGACGTCACCTGATTCAACAGAGTCCTGATTTAACGTTGACTCTTACTGATTGAACATGACTTCCAGCACTGATTTAACTTTTAGCATTGGCTTGGGACTTGCTTGTTTCACTTGTTACTGGGCAGATCTAGTTTGCCTCCAACCACCACCAACCTGAATTGTCACAGTCTGATTGAACTCCTGCCGAATCCTCAAGTCCACATACAGATCAAACCTGGTTCATTTATCACATCAATCGTCGCCAGAATGTGGTGTTTGAAAGGAATCAACAATGGACAACAGTTGATGAACGTCCGTGCCATGTGCTACGTCCGCTGGAAGTAACCTTTATTACCCTCAATCTTGGCGAGTTCTACTCCATAGTTCCGCCATACAAGTACAGAGGGTGGGCCGCAGGTTTCCCGCACTGGTCGAACACCACAGACATGAGGTTTGAAAGGATAGTGACAGGGGACATGAGCAATTCTTAAAATCGACATGGGACATGGGGATTAATATGCGACATGGCCATTTCTTAAAATCGACATGCGAAATGGGGGGGCCCCCCATCTACACCCCCGACATGGGCCTTTTTTGGCCTAGAGTGACATGCGACATGAAGAATATAAGAGATAGTGACATGGGACATAGCATTTTCTTAAAATCGACATGGTGACATGGCCATTTCCTAAAATCGACAGGGTGACATGGCCATTTCTTTAAATCGACAAGGAAAATTGGGACCCCCCATCCAGACACCCGCTCTTGGCAGTCTTGCCCGGGCCCGGATAACATCGGGGCCCGGGTTATCCGGGTAGGGAGCAGTCTCGGGCCCCGACTGTCGGTATACAGTCTGGGACTGGGAGAGTTCTTATGACGTTATGTAATGGGTTGTACTAGAATAGATGGGATGTATTAAAGTCTTCAGAATTTTGTCTGATTTCAGAAAATTAATAAATGTCAGAATTTTCCCTCAAAAACTATCTTTACCTCCTTATTTACTTTCGGTCGGCTATCGCCTGGCATAACTTAAGCACTCTCTGGATCAACCCCCAGGGGGGCCACTCCCTATCTTTTCTATAGTTAGTAGCTATGTGTGAACATCACCTCAAATTTTGGACCCTTATCACGGGAGGAGATTAATAAAAAAAATATGCTCTTATCAAGAATGACCAATAGAAATGAAAGAATAAACCCACAAAAGATGGGCCTAAAACGTGCCCCAATATTCCTATTAATTTGACAAAAAAAATGAATGAAAATTGAATCTCAAATTCTGTTGAGAAATAAGACCTTAAAATGTTTTTTTCATCCAAAATTACCTTAAAATCACCCCTTTTCAAGGGCCCTCGCGGGCCCGTGCCCATGGTCCAAAAACAGGTCCTTTCCCTTGAAATCGTGTTCACACATAGTATCCAAAACTGAGGAAGTGGCCCCCCCGGGGATCAACCTGGCGCTCTCCGGTGGAAAAGGTCCGAAAGGAGTACCACTTTCCTGCTTTCCTGTCCGAATCACACACTGCCCATCTCCCTACACCAAAAATAGTTCCTGGGAAAATCAACAAATGCTACCATCAAAACTTGTTCAATGTGTCTGTAACGTTCAGAATTTCATGTTTAGAGCTTCATTCAAATATTTGAATTGAATTGTTTACAGGAAATTGCATATTTCAATGACCATGGCGTAGGGGACCGTTTTGGTCCCTATTCTTGCACGGAGGAAGTATATTGCAGAGGTGATGCAAAACTGGTGTCGCGTGGAATATTTGCCGATGGAGATTGTGGCATAAGGCGCTCGATGCAGTTGTCTCAGTCAAATATTTTCCCAATAGAAGTCTGTTCTTATTGACCCAGGGGCACTACTGTGCCGCAGGGTCTTATACGACGGTTCTGAACTAAATTTAGGACATTTTTCCCATCACTTGTATCTGGAATAATTCTGCAAATAAAGCTTTCTGCAAAACAAATGTCACTGTCTCATAATCTCCTGACAAATGCCCATGTCCCTATACAAGTTTTGCAACTATGGGCTTTGTCAAATGGTCAAAAATGGCATTTCAAAATGTGTCACTTTCGGCTTTTTTTTGACAAATTTCTTTAACACTGCTGGTATAGGAAAAACCTCCCTCTAATGTCCTCCACCAACTTGTCGAGCCCATAGAGTTCCATGTTAAAGCAGCCAGGAACGTTTTTTTAGACGGTATATGAGACGCCTTGTGAGTACCTCCCTCTAATTTTTTTTTTTTTTTTTTTTTTTTTTTCAAACCTTTTTTTTCCAAACTATTCTTTTTCCAAACTTTTTTTTTCCAAACTTTGTTTTTTCCAAACTTTGTTTTTTCCAAACTTTTTTTCCAAACTTTTTTTTCCAAACTTTTTTCCCTCCCTCTCCCTCTCCCCTCTCCCTCTCCCTCTCCCTCTCCCTCTCCCTCTCCCTCTCCCTCTCCCTCTCCCTCTCCCTCTCCCTCCCCTGGGTCACATGTGATGCCAATCGCCAATACCATTCATTCTGATTATTCTCCTCTTTGTTCAGGCTAATCTATTAATTTTCTACTGAACTATGTCCTCAGACAATATTGCGATTCTTCCCTTCCTTACATTAGGATATAAAGTACAGGGGCGGATCCGGGGGGGGGGGCGCCCCCCCCCCCCCCCCCCCCATTTTTCTGTACATTCTAATTTAGATGGTTCAACACCCCCAATGCTGTAGGTATTACAGCGCCCCCCCTTCCAAAAATCCTGGATCCGCCCCTGAAGTATGTTATTTCTACCAATTCCGGCATGCTCCCCCGGGAAATTTTCATGAATTACCTTCAATTTGTTGCATTTTGGTGCATTCTGAGGTTAATTTTTCGATGTATTTAAAACTCTTCACCAGGTATTTTTATCAACTTTTTAATTGTTTCTAACAGCAGGCAAAGGATTAGTTTTTTTTTGTTGACGGTTATTCAGGGCTGGGCGTGTAGTGATATGCTGGAGCAAACCTAGAAATCTGTGGAGCAAAGGTTAAAGCCTAAAGCATTTTGGGAGGGCACATCCGAGGCACACATTAAAGGCGCACTGAACCCATGACATCATTTGCGTAGAAGAAGGGTTAGGTCCGGGGTTCAGTGTGCCTTTAATTAAGTGTGTCATGTGTGAAATCCAGGAGGATTTTACCACCTCTAGCCTTAGATTAATGTTTTCTAAGGGATTCAGTAGGATATATCCTAGTCAATTCTACCTTATGATTAGTGCAATCTACAATGTACAGCTCCCGGGATTTAAAAGAATTCTACCTTTAGGCTAGTGTGTTCTGTGGAGATTTGGGGCCTAAGAAGAATTTAGGGAATCTACATTATTTTAAGGTATTCTGAGGACTAGGGGGCACATAGGAAAATTTTGAAATTCTACATTTCAATTGGTAAGTTTTGGGGGAATGTTACTCCAGGGAAACTTTGGCTTTCCATATTTAGAATCATATATTCTGATGAGTAAGGGACTTACTGCTCCAAGGAAATGGAGTAAAGCTTTTTGGAACCATTGCACTACGAAGATTTTGAAATCATACCTTTCAATTGGTGAGTTCTGTGGAGTTTTGGAGGCAAATTGTGGCAGAAAAAAAATCTGTTTTTAGGATGGTGTATTCTTAGGGGGCTGGGTGACATACTGCATAAGAAAATGCTACTTCTTAGATAAATTCATTCTGATGGTTTTGAAATGGAGAATTTTAAATATTTACTTTTAGATTGGTGTCACTGTGCTCAGACTTTGGAGTTTTGGGGGTATGTTGCTCCAGGATCTATCTCCAGATTGGAACCTTCTTTATGGTTCCAGGATACATATTTCTCCAAGAACTCTTCCTTTTAAATAGACCAAAGTATTCTCAGAGGTTCTGTGGGTATGTTGCTTCAAGAAAAAATTTTAAGAATACTGTTGTTACATTGATGTATACTGAGGCTTTTAGGGGCATAATTATTGCTGTAAGAATACTCAGGGAAGGCTATTGAAACAGGCCTATAAGTTTGGTTCTAATTGAAATATTTACTAAATTCTTCCAGATTTAGAAAGCCCACAGTATCCCTAATGTCACTGTCGCATTTTCCAAGGCTCCTGTCGCACATTTTTTGCGACATTGCGACAGCTGCCCAGCCCTGTTATTGATGACACTCCCAGAGGAGCTCATGACTCCTTTTGGAGTAAAATATCTTGGAGAATTTTGAAAGTCCAGACTTGAAATGATGTAATCTGGTAGATTTTGCGATAAATTTCTTGTTAACTTTCCTATTTAGAAACCTTAATTATTGTCCGATTCTAAAACTAATAAAAAAAAACCTGAAAACCGGAGGTTTCGCTGGCGTTGATGCCAGAACCCCTGAGACAATTTGGCAGTCCAAAACCCGGGGTAAGGGAGTGTTCATTTATTAGTTACAGGGGGGGGGGGGGTATTAAAAATGTCCGACCCCTCCTGAGGGGGACGGGCATAAAAAATTCTGACCTCTCTTGAGGGGGGGGGGGGTGTAAAAACTTTAGCCCCTTTTTAGCAAAAAAGCCCACGCATTACTATAGTTCAAAGGGGGTGGGCGAAAAAATTTCGGCGTAGGGGGGCAAGAAACGTTTCATGCGCTCTCGAGGGGGAGGGGGGGGCTGCCGATCTGCATGGGTTCGAGTCCCACCTTGGCACAATTGGTAGGACTTTTAATGGCTGTACAATGCACCTCCATTACACTATTTTCTCTATCTAAATATTTAATATGTAATATAACTACCGTACCGTCGCGTATTAGCGCCGGGGCGCTCTTCAATTTGGAGGGGTCAATAAACACAAGACAGGCGCTTATACGAGATCCTATTTTAGTGCTTAAGGACCATTTCAAGACCTCTGTACCCCCGGCGCTTATACAAGACCGGCGCTCTTTCGAAACAGGCGCTTATTCGCGACGGTACGGTATGCCAGTATAGGGGTATTTATGCTTCAAAAAGGCCAAATAAATAATGTAAAAAAAATGAACCTATACATGTTTGCCACGGTGGGATTCGAACCCATGAGGCCAAACCCAACATATCTATGTCATTCATGATCATGTGACCATGGCTAACCAATCAGTGGTTGAGCTATCTAATTAAGAAATGATCCAGGATCCTGGATCATTTTCTAAGTAATGGGCCTGGAGAGCTCGAGGCTGGGTAGGGAGTTGCATTGAAAATTAATTATTTACCCCGGTTATTTACCCAAGAGAATATCTATTTAGTGGTGCCTAGAGGGGGGATGTGTACAAATGCAATGCAAAAATCAGATTTATTTTTATTAGGGCCTAGTAAAAATTTGAGAGGGGTGTGAAGTTGAAAAGGCTCTGAAATCATTACCCCTTAATTCTGCTCTAGCCTCTAGAGTAAACGAAGAGGTAACAGGTATAGTTTTTGCTTCTTCGAGTAAAGGAGGGTATTATCGCACACTTAAGACAAATATTTCACTTGGCAACATTTTACTTGTCCCAGAATTAAACTATGAGCTCAAAACATCTTGCACCCTATAATAATGGTGTCTACGCCAAATATTAAAAAATCGGGCACCAACCCTGACATATGGCCTTATGCGTCCTCTACTGGCCAACTCCCCATTCCTTCACCATAGATGTAGTTGGGATTCAACTCATATCTATCACGGAATATACTTTTATGGCCTTTACTCGCTGGGAATCACATTCCCGATCATGTACATATCTTTGGTTAGTTAATACTAATAGGATAAGTATAAAAGATTTCAGACATCTTCCCACCAACACATGGGATCATACTCTCCCTCGCCTCAGGAGTTGTTATATGTTCATGGAATTCCAAGAGAATAGAATTTCGGAAATGGTACCAATGTCTAAGTTTTTGAGTAATCCCCAAAAAAGGGTGTGGCCTTTAGGGAGGGGGGACACAAAATTGTACATTCATAAATTCAAACCAAGAATTTTCACTCTTTTTCAGAACTTCTCGGCCAAGATGGGTGATGTCCTATCAGCTGAAAGCTACTCTGAGGATGAGGATGGCGAGTGGATTGATGTATCAGATGAAGCGTCTGATGATGACGATGTAGAGACTGAAACTGCACAGAAATATGCAGGTCCATGCTCTAGCACTCCAGGCCCAGAGGAAAGCGGCTCGACAGCCGCAGACAACACTCATGATCCCATTACAGTCGGAGTGTTACACTTGTGGGAGGAAGATCAGCTAACAGATTACACTCTACATGTTGAGGACCATAATTTTCAAGTGCACCGTGTAATCCTTGCTGCGTGTAGCAATTTCTTTCGAGAAGTACTGTGCGAGGATTTAAACGACGAGTCCAGGGACAGTTTCCGTATAGAAGGAACGAGTGCTGTGGTTGTTAAGATGCTCCTCGAGTTTATCTATACAAGCAAACTCAAAGTTAACGATGAAAATGTAGATGAAATCTTGAACGGGGCACATTTTCTCCAGATAAAGTCAGCGGTTGACATTTGTACCCAGTTCATGAATGAAAGGGATGGTTGGTTCTCTCCAGTTGTACATCCTTTGAAATCTGGTTTACAATCCCTGTGGGAAAATGGCTGGTTATTTGATTATACAATACATGTTGAGGACCAAGACATCAAAGCTCATAAAGTGGTGTTGGCGGCCATGAGCGACTTTTTCAAAGTGATGATGACCGGGGGTTTGACAGAAACGGGGAAGGATGATGTGAAAATTGAAGGAGTGAGCGCTGGCACTGTGGAAACACTTATCGACATTATCTACACAAACAGTTTTGTAACCGATGATGTCGCGGATATTCTCGGTGGCGCAGTTTACTTCCAGATCCAATCAGCGATCGAAGCATGTTCAGAGTTTATGATTGGACAACTAGGACTCAACAATTGGCTGGAGATGCTCACAGTCTTCAAGTCATTTGGGCTCATGGCTTCTGTCAAAGAGGTCCAAGGATACATCACATCCAATAGCAGAGACATAGTAAGAGAATCATCTTTTCCTCACACAGAACTACAATACCAGGATCTGAATTTCCTCATAGACAATTGGAAAGCATCTGAGCATGATCTTTTCCAGTTTGTACAAAATTGGGTCATGGCTGATGTAAAAAATCGGAAGCAGCATGAGGACGATTTGCTATGCTTTGTCCGATTTGGCCTCATGACTCCTGTAGAACTGACGTCGTTGAAACTTAGGGAGGTGACCAACCCTTCTGTAAACATCCCAAAACCCTGGTATGGGTTTCTTGATGAAGCGCTCGAGTACCACAAGCTTCCTCTTCATGAACGTGTTGTTGTCCAGTCAGAACAGACGCGAGTTCGAGCTCCTACGACCTTTGTCATATTCCCACCAGAGGACTCTAATAAGGCAGGTTGTGTCTTTGAATCGAAGGAAAGGGGTTTTCTCTTACAAGAGTCCATCACCTCACCAAAGTGGGAAATAACACCCACGGAATTGGAAATAAACAATTTCCTGATAGTTCTTCTCGATGCGTGTAGAAAATGTTACGCGTGGCGCATATTTGACCCGCGGACATTACAATGGGCTCCCATTGCGAGCGTACCCACAGACCTATGTCCCGCCAGCTTGAGCCATGATAGCAAGTTCATGTACGCTTGTGGAGGGGAAACTCAGGATGGCAGGATCGTCAACAGGATCGATCGCTATGACTTCATAACGAACAAATGGAGTCCATTCAGCAAACTACCTGTTCCGCTTCGATCGCATTCCACATGCGCTGTGAACAACGGACTCTACGTGAGTGGAGGATTCCCAGAAGAATTCATTCCGGATTTCCTCAACGTCTTTCAGTACAACGATGCATGCTTATCTAGAATGGACCGCTTGGACCTCACAACGCTCAAATGGGAAAGGCGGGCCCCGATGCTGGATAACCGCTTTGACCATCGGATGCATGGCATGAAGATGGAGGGTGAGGAGGTGGTGTGTATTGTGCTGCTGCATGACTTCCACATAGAGTACTACAGCCCCTCTAAGGACCAGTGGGTCTCTTGTAGCTTCAGCTTCAATGTGCCCCCTCCCAGGCCCGCTGTGAGACCATACGTCAGGGGCAACAGTCTCTACCTTCTGGACGCCCACATAGGGGAGGGATCTGGGAAAGGGTTGAGTGCTTACGCAGTGATCACCTACCCCGAGCAGGGAAAGGAGGCCACAGTCGACTACTTACAGAAGTATAGGGGACTCATCGGCTTCTTTACCAGATCATCCGTACTCGCTCTTCGCCCCTACACCCAACGTACACCAGTGCCGAAAAACGGCAAAGGGCACAAGGGTGAACAACAATAAATGCCATTACATAGACACACTCCAGATCACTTGTGATATAGGTGCATCCTCTATTTTCTCTTGATGGGAGTACACATATGTGCATATCCTTTGTACATGTAGCACATCTTCATACGATGCTGCATGCACCATGCAGATTGATGAGGCACTGGTCGGACACTGCTACATTTATTGTCCATGGAAAATATTGGACAATATTGTTTTTTTAACTTATTGTTAAAGGTTTTTATACATTGCTTTGGTGTGTTGTTCATGTTCGCTGGATCGTTTGGGATATGTCTATATGCAAGTCTATTTAAGCGAAGTATTGAGTTGAAATTTACACTTGAGGTATGTGTCTCAAAATAATATTGTAGACTTTGGCAAGTCCAGCCCTGATATCATATAGACTCAACCCAAATACATCATAGCCACTTCATGTATCCGTCTTGGTAGCATATGGAAAATAAACCCAAATTAAACCCAATCTGGCCATGACTTTAATGGGACTAGTGATGCATGTGATACCACAGTTGTCATCGTGTTCCGAGACATGTTATTGTGTATAAGAATAAAGCTCATTAGTGTTGAAATAGTCTATCTGGTTACATGCCCCCCCCCCACCACCTCCATTGGCCAAACCTACATATTGGTTAAACCTAAAAGGTAAGGCCAGACCAAAAAAAAAGTTGGTCAATGGATTTCGCGCACCTTATTTTCGGAAATGGAAATTTTATTGTCAGTGGATTTCGCTCGCCTCATTTTTTTCAAAATTGACAATTTTCAAATTCTTCTTCCAGTAATTCCCCCCGATCAACCAATAGATTTTATGTTAGGGGACTTTTGTCAGAGGCTGGGTAAAATTAAAACAAAAGTTGTTGCTCGCTCCACTTTTCCACCAACAAAATCCATTGACAAAATAGAATTCTTTAAAAATAAAAAAAACTAATTCGCTCGCTCGCACCATTTTTTGAAAAGTGAAATCCATTGACCAACTTTTTTTTTTGGTGTGGCCTAAAGAGAACTTTGAAACTGCTTGCCACGCCCCTGCGTTATTTGAAAAAAAATTGTGAATATTGATCGCCCATGATACAACATATTTAGCATACCTGTAGTATTGTATATCTCAGAATCGGTACATAGGCCTACTGTATGTCCGAGTATCAGTCGTGCATTTTACATTTAAGATTTCAGCTTGTTCATATAAATCATGTTCTCAAGTCTGAAACTTAACCCGCAGCGCTATGAAAATACATAGGCCTATTGTTTGATATATTTAAATTATTCAAGAAGTTTCAATAAATACAGTAGAAGATATTTGCCGTGTGTCGGGTCTTTTATATCTTGTAGTTACGAAACAAACCAGCAGTGGGGTCACATTTGAAAGGAATATATTTCTATACAATTTATAATATAGACATGGAGTGAGTGTATTAATTACTCTTTGAAATCTGATTCTAGCTGGGAGATGCTACATTGAAATAAAAGATTGGTCCAAGTTGCAACTATAAAAAGGTAACCCGGAGATTTAAAAGATATACAATACCATGGGCCTATATACATGAATGAAAAATTGCAAGTTACTACAAGGCCACTCAAAAAAAGTGGTTTCTTATCACCATGCAAGCACTGGAAAATATGATGAGGGAGGCTTTTTTGAGCCACGAGGTATAATTCAGGGAATATATGATTTTCATAACCAAATGCAAATTCCTGTAGTTAAGAATGTTTTTAATCTTAAACGTAAGTTATTTCTATCAGTATTAGCTTTACATTGATACCAAATGTCAATATTAGTTATATTCATCATCAAAAAGAAAAGCTAATTTCTATGATGGTGAGGAGAAACCTTTTTTTTTTTTGAGTGGCCTAAATACGACAACCTACTATTTCTACCACATCCTCTAGTACCAGTAGTTTCATACTGTGAGTGTTAACCAAAGAAAATGTGTAGGTTTCGCCGGGTTTCGAATCCAGGACCTTTCGCGTGTGAGGCGAACGTGATAACCACTACACTACGAAACCGCTGATATACACCACTAGGTCATATTTTTCAGACTGGCACATTGCTCTGCACATGAGGTCTCTTTTTCACATGATAAGCCTGGGAACCCAGAGAGTACCTTACGCCGTGTAACTATGACGCTCAGAAACAAAAATCGATAAGAATTTAATGTCTAAAACACTGTGACCAAAGAAATCGATCTAGAGTTTCAAAAACAAGACTACCCGGTAGGGTGAAAACTGAAATGTTTCTCTAGGGTATGGCTGAAAAAAAGTTGTCCCATTCAGTTGTCTTCAATTCCCCGTACAAAAAAGTCGCCCTTCTGTCAATGTTGTGACCGTCTTTTTGAGCAGAGATGCCACTTTTCCTACTTTTGCAGGAATTCCTACCTTTTTGCAGGAATTTCTGTATTGAATTACCGTATTCGACGTAATAAGCGCCCTCCCCCTAATAAGCGCCCCCCCCCTTTTTCAGATTCTTTCTACATTATTTTCATGTGTTCCTCCGATATTGTTACACACATTCACACCTGTGTGTACCATGGAGTACTTCACAATTGTGCAGGTGTTAAGGTCAAACCAAGTGTGAATCATAGGAGTGTGTAGAAGCCTTTTAGAGACAACAGAATTCTGTATATGACAGCCATGGGGGGCGCTTATTAGAATGAATATTTGAGGTTGATTTTTCCACTTAAAATAATCTTTTAAGTGCCCAGGGCGCTTATTACGTCGAATACGGTAAGCTTATTTCCTACAGAAAATTGACCAAATTCTTAGGATTTCCTAGGCTACATTTTGTCGACTAGGGAGTTCCATCTCTGTTGAGACGTGCAATGGATCGCCTACCCAAACGTACCCAGGTAATGAACAGATAATGGCTATAGTATTACAAAGACAGCCTGACATATAGGTGAAAGCTATATGGGCATTATTTATAAACTCATGTGGGCAGTCCCACGTTCTGACAGAGACTGTCCCCACCTCACCTTCACAGCTGACCGCCATGACCTTCACGGGGTCACGAGAGACAGGGTCATGGACACATGGGGGGGGGGGGGGGGGGGCTTTATCCAAAACAAGACCAGCGGCCAGCAGGATATACAAGTCATGTACCAGCATCTTATTCATAGTCCACAAGGGTGTTTCATTACCTGACCCTACCCAGTAAGACAAATATGGTGTGTAGCCTATTGCAGTTACAGCCTAGAACACGTAGGTCTATCTACTCTATAACATGAACACAGCGGATGGGGGTATGGCAGGGGTAAAGCTGGGCGAGGAGAGAAGATTCCTGGGACTCGCCATCACTCAGGTAACGCCCGAGGTAAACCCATGTAGGCATATAGGTGACTATATTTTTCTACTTTCTTAAACTCCCTTTGAATAGAATAGTCAAATGGCCTTGGTTCAAAGCAGCGGTGAGTCAGCCAGATTTGGGTGAGTCAGCCAGATTTGGCCAATGAAGTATTAGGCCTATAAATTAAATCAGTCAAGCTTCAAAGTTCAAGGGGCGCCCAAGTTTGTTTGGACCCCCAACATTTTGAGAAACAACCTTCAGGGATGCCAAATGTTACGATTTTTTCGTATTTTTACGATTTTTGACCCTATTTACGACCACTACGATTTCTGCTGATAAATTACGATTTTTAGGAATTTTTTAAGTGTCTATTCAGCCTATATATATATAAAAAAAAAAAGGCGGTGATAAATGCTTCCCTCCACCAAGCCCAAAATATGTCTAGCGAAAAGGGGTTTCTTTTGAAAATGCTTGCCTACAATCTGGTCTGCTTTAGACTTTAATGCAAGTAGGTGTAATTACTACATTTATATATAATGGAGAATAAAGCACAAACATGTCCCAAGTGCCTTCTAAAGGACATATCATTGTTACGATTTCAAGCAAAAATTGTTACGATTTTGGGGTCCAAAAATCATAACCAATACGATTTTTGAGTGGGGTAACTTGGCATACCTGAACCTTGTAGACTTGAATATCCTAAAATAATGGGGGTAGACCCCTAAAATCGACAGGGCGACATGGCTGTTTCTTAAAATCGACAGGTGACATGGGTCTTAGACAAAATAAAAACATAGTGACAAGGGCACTAGCATTTCTTAAAATCGACAAGGGACATAAGCATTTCTTAAAATCGACAGCAGGAATAGAAAGATAGTGACAAGGGACATTGGCATTTCTTAAAATCGACAGGCGACATGGGGACCTCCCATCTAGACCCCCAAAATACCACAATCTCAGCACACAGAGAAGTAAAGGCGTCGCCATGACTCTTTTACCATAGTCAACTCTATCATGGTGGCTCTGGTGGAGGGTCACAGCTACTCCAGTCATACCCCTTGCTACTTGTAAAAATTGACTCTCCCTCTTGACTCTATCAGTGCAGAGTCAAGTGCAGTTGACTCTTCCCAAAGCAGAGTCATTTGTAGTTTGACCCTTCATAAAAATTGGGCTGACTCGGATAGTAGTTGTATATGAAACCACCTGGTGGGGCAACCAACACTAATTTGGTACCAAAGGCAACCACAAGGCAGAGCCACTATCTATACTTTAGATAATTGTTACATATGCCACACAGTTTTGATTCGTTCTAGATAGGTCCACTGACTCAAAATAGTTTGGTTAAGGGATGTCAATGGATAAGCTTTCCAGTTAACTTACCTGAATCAAATGTGATGACAAACTATACAATACATTCCAAGATCATCAACAGTATAGAGCTTAGTCACCATTTATGTGGGTATGGGAAATAAACATAAGACTGGGCACTAACTGAGTGAGATATAGTGTGTGGCTCTGCTTACTTTCTCATATAGATCTGATATTGGCATCTAATATGTGGCCAATGGTCTGTAGAATATATTGTGAGGCAGATATAACTTACCCAGTAAACAAAAAACGTTATACAACATTTCATAACGTTAAATAACGTTTCTCTAAGGCTCCTTACTATTGCATAATGTTAAATGAAATTTTATAACGTTATTTTGACGTAAAATAACGTTTTTTTGTTAGCTGGGTAGCCCTTTCACACAGGGAGAAGTGGTGGACGTTACAACATGTCTTGGGCAATAACCTCACCTACTCACTTCTCTCACAGGGCTCACCTGGCCTGCCCACTATTATATACACCTGTTGCCCCCACTCTACCCTGACATAAATACACAATCCACCTGACCTGCATGCACTCATGTATTCGATTTTTACTCCCCCTCTTTTGATGGGTCAACTGCTGACTCAGGTTAGTCATCGGGATATTGATCAATTAGGTTGTAAAGGACTCAAGCATGAGTGATTAAGCGATATTCAGAAATAAATGACTAATTGTTAACTCACAAATTAAACACCAGATGGCAGCCTCGTGTCGGGTATCCTTGATAATTGTACTTTTACAATACTTTTATTTTCTCCTGTTCTGCCAAAATCTGCTGTTATTTATTTTGATACACCAACAAAGACGACAATAATTTAGAAGGTGTTGGCCTTCCTGAGGGAAACGTGTTTTCCCCTCTATCGGCCACCCTACATGGGTGGTAAGAACATATGCCCTCAGGATTGTGATGGAGTAGGTATGAGACGATTCTAAATATGTACTGATATGAGTGTCTAAGGGAGTGGTCATTTTTTAACAACAGGGTGGGGGTGGTGGATTTTCGGGGGGGGGGCTAAAAAAGTTTGGACCCCTTGAAGGGGCGGAGGCAAAAGAATTTGGACCCCTCTTGAGTGGGGGAGGGAAAAAAATTGCACCCCTCTTTAGCAAAAAAGCCAGCGCGTTAGTATAGCTCAAAGGGGTCGGCCACGCTCAACTTGCCCGAGGGAGGGGACCAAAAATATTTCGACCCCTCCGGTAGGGGTCCAAAAATATTTCGACGCACTCACGCGAAAAAAACACTAACTCCCCTGTTATTAAAAAACGACCACTCCCTAACTATTTTATTGCATGTACACACACATCTGTATAATATATACAGGTAGATACTTATACAGGAGTAGGGCTACTTATAGGTACAACCCATTCATCATAGGCCTACTAAACGCTCATTAGACACTTAAGTCCAAATGACAAATAACCACAGGGGAGTTCTTCATGGGTGGGAAAATAAGAAAGGTGCACAACAGTAATGCACACAAAATACCACGGGGCAAAAACAGATGCAACCGACAGTGCTACTCATCACGCAGTTAATCAATCTTTACAGTATTGTACCATTTAAGCCGATATGTAGATCATTTTAAAATGATTAGCATGCTTATCATATGTATTTATTCATGATATTAAAGTTGTATATAGTTAGTAGCTGAATATCTATGGGTGCAAGAAGTGACGTAACAAGCATAACAATTTCTGTGTTTTTTTTAATTCAGTTCATGTTAAAAATATAATGCTGCTGTCATATTGTATGCGATAATAGTGGGAAGATATACATAATTAAATGTAAATTTATGTAAATTAATAACCAAAGTGTGCACATTTAATTAAAATCCTAACCATGCATGTACTTAGTGGATGATCTCAAGAGCCCTCTATTTTAGGTTTAGTGGTGGGGATAAGTTGTGTACACATAGACCCTTTAATACTTAGGGCAATGGGATTTTCTTTATGTAAGGGACTAAGCCTTCAGGCTACTAGGCCTCCTTGTCAAGATTTATTTAGGTATTTATAGATAGTCCGAGTTAAACATATTTATCCTTCAACCAGCGTTTCCTCACTTTGCTAGAAGGTATGCCTGTGTGAATTGGCACCTGGCGATGATCAGGTAGCGCGTATGCGAATTCCTTACATGACAAACTTAAATGTAAGATTTGGATATGGAACTTTTTTTTTTTTAACATACATGAATCTCACATAGTTAACATAACTCTACTTGTATTCAAATATGTCTGTAGGTATGGGTATATGGATGTTTATTGTTTCTAATTAAACGGGCATTTTTAATATTGAGATGTATGAATACGCATGATTATGGTAAGAATTATTGAAAGGCGCCTCCAGTAAGAAATGGATTGCTGCTTGCAGCGCCTTAAATGCCAACACTTTGGTATTCCTACAGCAACAATAACAGTGGAGTTGCGACGGGTATATATACTTAATCCTATATATATAGGGTAGGTGTGGGTTAAGTTCCCTTGAGGTCCCCAGTGTAGGTCTATAGATAGGGGTCTATAGATTACTATAATGTATACATAGGCTCGGGTCAGAAACTCCAGGGGCCAAAATACATGTTGCTGTTTTTGTCACTGTGCACAGACTGGTACACTATGGTTGTGCTGGTGGTGGAGTAGTGGACCCGTCACTGGAGGTGCCTGCGTCTTCTATGTGGCCAAACTTAGACTTATAGACTTGGCAAGGCCTTCCGTCAACTCCAGCCCCATGTATATCCCCCTCCCCCTCCCTCATACCCTCACTATAGTTTTCACTACACACCCTTCCCCTTGTCAGTCCGGACGTAGTACACATATATAGGCCCCTCCTGCAGGGTCTTAAAGCTGGTAGCAGACCCACAAGGCTTACTATACTGTCCACACACACACACCCAACCATAGACATTGTGGATTATACCCAAAGGGGCAGCCAGGAGGGACCCTTATTGTGCCCCGGGAGAAATCTGGACGTCCCTGAGATGCTTCAGTGTGTACACCATACATGGAGCTAGCAGGACAGGACCTTTAATTGTGCACCTCCAGTAGCCACTGATTGTTCCTGAAGTGGATATACCTGGACAAGAGGAGAGTTAATCATCCCCCATACTACTATACCTCAGCTACACAACACATGATAGAGCAGATAAGGTGCAGGAACATCCAATAGAGGTAATACAAGGGTAAGCAGGTGTTGGTCTGCATCTATCTGCAGGGAGGTGACACTGGAGTATTATGTAAGCCTCCCTTTCACCTGCCATTCTGGTATATCCCCTTGACATAAACAGTTGGGCCTGGATCCCCCCCCCCCCCCCCCAACACATCCTCCGCCTTCACCCTACACCCCACACACCTCTCCTACCGCATCCAGCAACGTCTCAGTTGAGTGGCTACCTATTCTTATTACCTTGACACTCCCCCACCCCTCCTATACCTGTCCCTGACACCCCAGTTGTAAGTCTATATACCATCACATCACCCCCTGTGGTATACACCTGCAGCATCTTATTTACCTGTTGGATCCCCAGACCTACACACTCACCTGGCATCCCGATACACCTAGATACTCATGTACCCTAGTGAGGAGGTGACACTTGGATCATAAAGCACTGTGTATGTGCCACAAGCCTCAGGACCTGCCACTGGTCTGAACCACCTAAGTTACCTGTTGGGTCTATGCGCCTAGTTCCCAACCTCTGGATCTTTGCCTCTGGGCCTCTGCCCCTGCGGGATAACTGCCAGATTCGGAAGGCTACCTCAGTTACCCTTAGACAGGAACAGGAACATCTCCAGGTAGGCGACAAGCATCTTGTTCTTTCACTTTACATTCTTTAATTGTTGATGTTATTTGCATGTCCATGCAGTGCCATTTAATGTATACAATGTCATGTACTCATCAAAACTGAGGGTACTCATGAATTGGCAGTCACTTGCTTAGCTATTGCAAAACTGCATTTGACTCCAGCGTTTCATCAATGGATTGTCATGAAAGAATTAAGGGGTGCACCTCTGAACTCGTCGGGGAACTATATAGGTATTCAATGGTTGCCCAAGGCCGAGTACAAGCTCTAGAGATATTTGGTCCACACTACTCTATGGCCTTGACGTTTTTTTGGCAAAGGCCTAGTTACGAGATAGGTAAAACCACGTTGAAGGGCTCTGCCCGCTCCCTCGCCCTTTTGATCTTATGTAGTAAGGGGCCGTCCATAAATGACGTAACACTGGAGGGGGTGGGTGGGTGTTGGTCAGAGTGTTACAAAGTGTGACAGGGGGGTGGGGGGGGTGTCAAGCCCAGTGTGACGTCACACTTTGGAAAATACAAATAAAACCTATTTTATAACGTAAAGCTTTAATAGAACGTGTAATATTTGACCAGCGTGATAGAAATCCATAATAATTAATAACAATTAAACCGTAATAAACCTTTTTGAACAAGCACTTGGTTAAGAATATATTCAACACATGATATTCTATTGCTTAGCCCAATCATAACGCATGTATGATCTTCTATAATAGAACTCTGATACGATACCTTACTTATGCATGGCCCAAATTAGTGTGATGTCATTTATGGACGGCCCCTAACCTATACAGGCTCATAACTGGGTCTTAACCCTTCAGGCTATAGGCCCCCAGTTATCCTCCCCGTGTACTTAAAACATACCACTTCGCAGAAGGAGGCGGGCATTCTCTCATCGGTTCAACCACTTCCTTTCAACAAACAGCCTCAGCGTAACGAGATGTTCACGCCACATTCTTGTACAACATTCTTCAGGAGAGTGAATGCACAGAACGAGGGCTGTTGGTGCATCACTATACACAATGTCATGTATACACACGCCGTACATTGACGAGAGGTTGTAGAGACCCAGACATAGTCAAGGCGATGTATATACACCAACATACCTGCATGTCCATGTTAAAGTATAGGTATAGGTCTGCATGCCATGTCCCCTAGTGGAGTGGTGTCAATCATTGATTGATTGGTTTGATGTTCAAGCGTGCAAAGTAGCCTACCCTATGGAATTGCCTCAAGTTAGCGAGGAAGCCATCCACAAATATAGTGGTAGTCTGCCTCGCAGTATGAAAAGTATTTAAAAGGTTGCTTGCCTAATTGAATACAGCAGTGATCGCATCTATGAATGATTGCATCTATGAGGTAAGTACAGGTAATGATATAATCTATGGGGTGAGGGAGAAATACGCTGCCATCTCCTATTTTTCGAAGGATAGGAAGTGTTCTTTTTATTACGTGGTCCTACATAGGGCTAGTACCATGGTAGGCAAGGCCAGATAAACGACATCCTTCGATATCTCAGACATGGTTCACTGTGTATATTATCTAACTTCTATCCTTTTTGTATGACCTAAATATATATTTTACCTACTGATAACTAATGCCATAAACTCATATCAGTCATTATCTCCACTTCAGGTGCAAATGTATGTGTAGCTTAGAGGTCCTTGTAGTACATGTAGTATGCCTGTAGTATAGAGTTTGTCAGTGCCTACTATAAGCCTACCACATAGCCTTATCACCCCAGCAAATTAGTTCCAGATTGTTTCACCTTGTTTTACCCCTGGAACTTTGTGCTCATTTCGTGCATTTTGTGTGACATGTGTACCATGTAACATACTCACACACACTGACACTGTGTTCCATGGAACAGATTCACACAGATTTTTGAAAAGCTTATTTACACAAAATGACAAAATATATAATGCCCGAGACCAAAATGTTTAGTCATATATTTTTAGTTTTATCATGGATTGCTAAAATATAGGAAATACTGTAGTAATTCCTACAATGAGCATTAATTGACATAGATTCTCACAGCACACTATTGGTGTGTGTACTGCTGGTTTGTACTAACTCACTCAATCAGGTTCCTAGCATTTCAACATAGGGCTGATGAGTATATGTACCTGGTCTATAATGACGATCAATGCAAGAGTTCACATACATAGCAGAAGATGGCCAGGCTCTTATCCAAATATGATGACCAGTGGAAGGGTGTCTATCATCTGGACCTCATAATGCTGTTTTAATCAAAATGACATAACATGTGTTTCTATACCTTATAAATCTTAATAGAAGGACGGGTGTATTGTCTGTTTTACAATACAGTGAGACCATATTTAGATACTTATATCTAAAAATGATCATTCTCTTTAATCAGGAAAAGGAGTACGATCAACTTTGATGACACCTGGTGTCACACATTGCAGGTATTTGTGTGATGCAGTGTCACCTAGTTTCCCTTCTGGCACACACTCTCACATCTTCAAACATAACCACTATCTCTTTGGCAGGTTGAAATAGTGCAGGGTTTTGACACCAGGTGCTATCTTTGTTGTTCTTTGATATTTTCATGGGTAAAATGGAATCATTATCATTGTGTATAACCATAATAACATGTTTTCAATGTATCTAAGACCTGGCCATACACTCCTAATTCTATCAAGTTTCATAAGATATTGAAATGCATGCTATATCATTTTGGTTAAAGTGGCAATAAGAGGGAAAACCCATAGACACCATTCCTCTGGTAATCTCATTTGGATAAAGATCTGACCTTCTGCTGCATGCGCATATAGCTAATGGTTGGTGTGAATTGCACACCACTTCATCAGGCCAACACTACCATGGTAGGAATCTTGGTGAATATACTGGCTTGCACACAGACAGTTGGGAGTGCACTAACATAATTCTGCTATGGTACCCTATGCCAACCTTTAAATATAATGGACATTACAAACTTAACAGACTTTCCACATTTCTTTTTCAAAAAAGTGAAACAATATGGTCTGAAACATTTTTGTGCCAAGGTACACAATACTGTGTGAATGTGTGTGAATATGGGTGAATGTGTGTGAATATGTGCCACTTCTTGTCCTATGGTGTTTGGTTTCATATTGTGCCAATCAGTTACATGGAACAACAGTCACACAAGGTGCACGTTCCAGACACTAAGTCAAACTAATTTGCTAGGACCCCTGTAACCCTTTAAGGACGCACAAAAAATACATTTGTCGTAATGATGCACCAATGTAGCCCCAGCGATTAACTTGCCAGTGCTACATTGGTGCATCATGCCGACCCTTCTGGAGTGTCTCAACCCCACAGGGTCGGCATGATGCTTGAATGCAGCCCTGGTGAGTTACTCGCCAGGGCTACATTCTTGCATCATGACAACCAAGGGCATGATGCATTAAAGCATCATGCCCTCCTTCAAGGGTTAAAGACATCATACCATGGAGGTGAAGTTGTTGTCACAGTACAAGGTAGGTCAAGTTCAGAGTTCTTTACATGCAGGGTCCTTACAGAGACCAGAAATAACTGCATTCACATATATATCTTGGTGACTTTGTACACTCAGTGTATAGCCCTAAAGGGCTGTGTATTTGTGACCAGGCTAGGGAATACACCCATCCGGGGAGGAATTAATATTTAAAGTTTGTGTTATACGCTTTAAAATGAGATATCATGAGCTATGAGGGCCATTCCACAGTATTTCAACGAGTGGTCCCCACATGACCCCCTCAGATCCTAATAATTTTCCACCTACATGAAGATGTATGTAGTTAATGACCACATGCAAAATTGTAGCATCTTACTCCCGTAACTTTCCGAGATTTTGGCCGCTGAACATGAGGGGGTTTGGCCCTCAGTTTGCAATATCCCAATTTGGTGTCATCTTCAAAGTGCAATATCTTCAAGATGCAATGAGCTAGAGGTCTGGTATTGCTTGAGCTGTCTCACACATTCATACATTCTTTGGAAATGCCAATATTGGGAGGTTTTGATAAAGGCTTATACTTGAACAATGAGCATAAAAGGTGGTAAATTTTCCTGTTTGAACTGAAATTTGAAAAGGTTTGAAAATTCATAGCATCAAAACCGTTACTTTAAATGCCCTAGAAATTTGGATTCCAAATGTCAATGAAGGTCTCAACATGAAAATCAAAGATGCAGTGTCTGCCATGATATGCAAATCCAGTATGGCCGCCTCAAAAAGGGCAAAAATTGATTTTTGCCACTTTTCAATGCCCAATTTTGGTAGGAGGGATAAATAGTACCAGCTAATGCTCTTCACCAATCAAAAGGCCATTATGTGCCTTAAGTCTGATAGCAATATGGTATTGGTCCTATGTCTCCTTCTGGTGAAAATCGGGGGACGGAAAATGGTAAAAATGGTATTTTCATACGATTTGTATTTTTCATAATTCTCTTAGCAATAGTTAAATATACAAAAATCAAAGCATAGTTTAAATCAGGTGAAAGTAACTGATGCCCCCTAAATCATGGAACCAAACTTGTTCCAGTGCTTTGGTTCTTTCCATTGAAATATAATATGTCAATATGAGGGAAAAAACAGAGAATAAGCAAAAAAAAAGAATCTCTTTATTCTTTATTTTAACTTTATTTTGTGTAAAGTAGGAGGACAACAACATGTTATATATAGCAGAAAGGTATATAGATTTATTTATATCTATGCATACATAGGCTACTCTAAATGCCGGTTTGGTACTCAAATCCCTTCGATTTCAATTTGGCCAGGGGCTATGACACATATATGTCAAATGCATTGTATTTAGACTGCATGTATCTGATTTGGCATTATTGAAAGTAAATAATTATAAACATGAAAGAGCTTAGGAGTTTGGTAACATGTATCTGCTTCTTTAGGTACTTAGTATGGAGATCAAATCCTCAATTCTAATGGGTCATGGTGGGCGACAACCTTAAAGTGGCATAGTCTGATTTTTCCCATATTTCAATTCCTACTGAAATGTGTTCCAAATGTTGGTACACTATCATATTTGAAGAATGGGGTGCATTAAAAATGCCCTTTTTGGGAAATTATACCTTAAATAGAATGTCCCATGTTGGTGCAGGTATAGTCTTTACAGTGTATTTTCAATGAGTGCAATCATAGCGTGCACTCCAAAAGTATCTAATTGAGCCGAAATCTGATAGTTGGTTGAATTCTAAGCTGAATCATATTGAATGGGATTAAATGAAGTAGGTAGTACATTAAGTATGGCCATATGGAACATTTTAGTTTATTTTTAACAGGATTGATTTTTGAGTGCCAATTATCGGACCATGTAACTTTAACCGCTCCCACCCTGATGGGAATCCAAATTTGTTTTACATAGTCTATAGCACATTGTAAGGGCTTACTTGATAGAGAAGGAGTGTTCAGGGTTAGATGTACCCAACCTTTTGATTCCTTTTAATACAATAGTTATCTCAGGGAATCCCAAATCATCTTAATGTGATGAATGAGAGATATTGTAACTGAATTGGCCAAATCTAAATGGACAAATTCATATACCAAACTAGGGTCTGAATTATATTTATGGTATATTTCATTGTTCTCTACCAAAACAAACATGTTATGGTCTTATCACCTCTTTTTTACTCCAAAGAATTTTTGAGAAATAAGAATAAAATGAGTTTGCTGTTTTTTTTTCTCTTATTTCTGTATTTTCCTCAATTTAACAGTGTTTCTTTCAATGGAAAGAACCAAAGCACTGAAACAAGTTTGGTTCCATGATTTAGGGGGCATCAGTTACTTTCACCTGATTTACACTATGCTTTGATTTTTGTATATTTAACTATTGCTAAGAGAATTATGAAAAATACAAATCGTATGAAAATACCATTTTTACCATTTTCCGTCCCCCGATTTTCACCAGAAGGAGACATAGGACCAATACCATATTGCTATCAGACTTAAGGCACATAATGGCCTTTTGATTGGTGAAGAGCATTAGCTGGTACTATTTATCCCTCCTACCAAAATTGGGCATTGAAAAGTGGCAAAAATCAATTTTTGCCCTTTTTGAGGCGGCCATACTGGATTTGCATATCATGGCAGACACTGCATCTTTGATTTTCATGTTGAGACCTTCATTGACATTTGGAATCCAAATTTCTAGGGCATTTAAAGTAACGGTTTTGATGCTATGAATTTTCAAACCTTTTCAAATTTCAGTTCAAACAGGAAAATTTACCACCTTTTATGCTCATTGTTCAAATATAAGCCTTTATCAAAACCTCCCAATATTGGCATTTCTCAAGAGTGTATGAATGTGTGAGACAGCTCAAGCAATACCAGACCTCTAGCTCATTGCATCTTGAAGATATTGCATTTTGAAGATGACACTAAATTGGGATTTTGCAAACTGAGGGCCAAACCCCCTCATGTTCAGCGGCCAAAATCTCGGAAAGTTACGGGAGTTGGAAGCTACAATTTTGCATGTGGTCATGAACTACATACATCTTCATGTAGGTGGAACATTATGAGGATCTGAGGGGGTCATGTGGGGAAAGTTCCTCAAATCTGTCTATATACGGCGGAATGGCCCATGAAGTTCCTGGTAGTTTTGTGGGAATTGCTTCTCAAAGATTAGTTCATATCAATAACTGAAAATGTTAAATAAGCTCTAAAAGCATTGCATCCCATAATAGATAGTGATAATTATGAGAAATAGGTTTTAGTGATAAATAACCAAATAAAATGGGATTTTTTTAGTCAAAATTTGGTTCTAGAAGGAATTTAAAAAGAAATTAGCACAATTATCTCCCATTTTGCGTTATGGAATGGTTTCCATGGCAACCAGAAAGGGTCTTATGTGCTAATTTTCCATGAGAAACGTTCTTTTTGCACTCCAAATATGGAATGTTTTCAGTAAGGATTTGTATTTAAATTGTGCACTCTTTGGCCATTCTGGTGCCCCCTGGTGGCCAAAGCCACTACTAAAAATCCCGCCTGAAGGGGCCTTTTCCCTAGATGGGTCACAAATTTTATTTATGATTATGTGGTCATGGTGATGTTTTAACTCTTCCTTCAAAGTCCGGGGTGCTGTTCTCCCATAAATCCGACGACCTCCATCAATTTATGGACACCCACAAATTTGTGGAATACACATTCCATAAATTTCTGGAATAGGCCGAATGAAAAAATCGTGTTTTGGTACTAAAGCACACAAATATGGACCTCCATATATATTTGCGGAGCTCCACATATTGATGGAATGTGTATTCCGCAAATTTGTGGATGTCCATAAATTGATGGAGGTCCGCAAGTTTGTGGAGAAACAGCACCCTGATCGGGGAAACAGAACTTATAGAATGGGGCAACTTCTTTTTTAACATTGGCAATAACACTATGGTGTGTGGTCATGCTATCTATCCACGTGGGTAGATTATCATAATGGCACAGGGGTGTCTGTGGACGTAATGTATGTTCCTCACGCAATGGACACTACATATTTGTAGCTGAGGAGGGTTCTGCGGGTTTATATAGATATTACCTATAGATACCAATGACCAACGTAATCATTAGTTCGGACCTCTGTTACTTTGCAAAAATCTGAATTGATCCTAACATTCAAATCAAATTGCAGACTAAGCAAATGCATACATTACAATGGATATCATATACAAAAATACAAATGTATATACATACCAGGTTTAAGAATAGAAAAGAAAAGTATTATCATCTCTTAAACGCGAAAGCAGCAATGATCTGTAAAAGTAATGATAATTGTATAATTCACACCGAATGTGAACACATATCAGAGGCTCAAACGTGCCAACATGGTCTCCCATGTCCCCCTTCTCATAGAGAGAAGTAAAGATGTCAACTGTGTCTCCCACGTGGCTCTGGTAAAATAGAGGGTCAAACAGCTTATGACTCTGTTTATATGAAGGGTCAACTTGAGTTGACTCTACTATCAATGTCAACTTTGGTGGACTCTACTATCAATGTCAATGGCAGAGTCAATATCTGTTTGACACTCTATTTTTGCCAGAGCCACGTGGGAGGTACAGTTGGCACCTTTACTTTTCTGTGTGCTCCTTTTACATTTCAGAATGAGGTATGGCTAATTCTACACATTAGCTAATGGGGCGGGGGGGGGGGGGACCATTAATATGTAAGAAAATATTATTCAAACAATATGGGTACGGAGTGTACATTGATGAGCCGTTGGTCTTTTTGGTGTCATTCACCCAGCACATTACATATAACAGTACTCCTCAAGGTACAATGTATTGCCCTCAGAGGAAAATTGTCTTTATCCTGTGAAAACTTCTCAAGCTTGTCACACACAAACCATGCCATTTTGGCCTCTAAAATACCATACCTATGGCAATGTATATCTCCTATAAGTATATTTGTGCTATAACAACTCATATAATTGATTCTAAGTAGGCTAAATCAACCCCCTTCTGTTTGTTGTCAATATCCTAAGTAGCCACCCCCTATTACCTAAATTCGAATTGAGGTGATAGGTCTAGACATAGTTTATGCGACAATGTATTCTACTCCTCTAGATCGTACGAAGCATCTTATACCTTTCACTATATATCAACTGATATAATCCTCAGGTTTTATGAATCAGGCCCAGACTTTATAGCAAGGATGAACATACGGGCACTGGAGCATGTCTCCTTAAAACCACCCTAAAACATTATTATGTCAGCGTGTTCTTATTGTACGTAATTGTAGGTATTGTCCAATGAACTAATTACGTCAAATCTGAAAAGTCCACAATGGGCCTCTCATAGCAATCAATATAAGATAAACTTGTCTCCTTTAGATATGTTATCGTTGCTATGTTTATATTGTAAGGTACTCTGATACATTCCTATACTGCGTGCCGAGTTAACTATAATATTCCGTATAAAAACAATTGTTTATTAGACAGGCAGAAAGAACTTTGCAATATCCATTTCACATAGAAAGGAAAGGGAGTCTGTCAATTCTCAGTATATAGCGTTATGTATAAGAACATGGGTGAACACGAAGGCACGCCCTTCACTAATGCAATCAGGCCTAGGTTCCTAACTGGTCTTTTATTCCTTTCTTCAAATACATCACTTGTGCACATTGTATGCAACAACACAATCCTCCAGAGGTCGGCTCACACAGGCCTAACGATAACTCAGTATTTATAATCCACACTATACACATCATTCTATCCTTTACACAGGTACCCCTTACGAGACTCTATATCCATTTCAAAGAGTTTGGCCTTGTTGACCCATGGGTTTTAAAGGGTGACAATTATGCGAGTTAGTCTCTTATTCCAGAGCCAGTCTCACTAGAGACAAAAAATGTCAAGCGTCACTCTGTGACATGCTCGTACCCGCTATCTGCCTACTATGACCTTCACAAGGAGACTGTCAAGGATCACCCTGTGACATGACATTGTGTTAATTTCCCCCAATTATCATGGTGGGCGTATCTGTCATCCCCATAATTACTATTAAGTAGCTGTCCATCAGTCGGCTTAGTCATACACTGTAAAAAATATTCCGTAGAAAAAACGGAGAAGCACTGGCATCAATAGGAGCCGGGAAACCCACGTTTTTTTAGGGAATTCCGTTTTTGCAAGTCACCGTTTTTTTAGGGAATTCCGTTTTTAGAAGTCACCGTAATTTTTACGGAATTTCTCTGTTTTATTCTGTGTTTATGTCAGTGTACAGTTCATTATCTCATTACAGTTCATCAACCATATCCATTTTTGTTCCATGAGATATCTTGTGCTGGGACTTCATAATTATTATGAAGCACATACACAGCACTTTATAATCACAATTCATGAGCAAACATTACTCTAGAATTGTTATAGAACACCAACTTCAATGCTGAGAATATATATTTTTCATATTACCACAAGAAGGGTGTCTATGGTGTTACAAGTACTGCTTAGTGTCCCACACAATTGAATCTTTTATTGATCGTAAATATTTCATCAAATTTAAATTACATCTGTATATCTACTTTATAGTGAATTAAGATATTGAAAAATATTAACATATTGGCATATTTATACTGTTTTAAAACCTAGAACCTTCAGAAAACGCTCATGAGGAACTAAGCTGCCACCTGATAGGAAAAGATAGAACTACCCAGAAAACAGAGGTTCACTGGAATAGAAATAACGGAGTTTCACTGCAATGAATTACGGAATTTCACTGTAAAATAGATGACATTTACAGTGATTCACTGTACACCAAAAAACGGAGATGCACTGCCAATTTTAACTGAGATTCTCCGTGAATTCAAGGGAATTTTTTTACAGTGTAGTGAGTGGTATAACTATGAGGCTGAAGTATAGTGTTAGAGGAGTAGGCGATTTGAGGGTATTTGTGTGAGTATGGTTGTTTGGGTCATGTGGGAAACTGTGCATGTGCAGGTGAAATGACACCTTTGCCACAAACTACCTAATCGTTTTATAAAGTAGCATAGTAGTAGTAGATATTGACCCTCCCTCATTTTGGGGTTATTTTCTTAGGAGCCGATATGATGGTCCACCCGACGAGGGCACAGTGAGCTAGTCGCTGCCACAGCTTGCGAGTCGATTTCTGAGTACGTTTCAGACGCAGGCAAAAGAAAAGTAAAATGAACAAGATCCAGACCCAAGTGTCAATACGTTATAAACTCAAAACAAAAAAAAAGCTTTAAAATACGTTTTTTAAAGAAGTAATATCCAACCGACCTATGCCAGATTTTAATACCGTGTAAACCTGAGAAATTGAGTTAGTTGTGAAAAACTAAAATTAATGTTCAGACCGTAGAACTATACCGCTCCATTGCGATTATGCGCCTGATTTTGGTAGAGACCGGTCTTGTATAAATAATTGAAGGGTATAGGGGTCTCTATTTTTTTTTCTTTAGCACTAACGCAGGACCTTGAATACGCGTCTGCCTTGGTAGTGGTAGCAAGAATTCCACAGAGTCTGTCACAGGGTCCTGCTTCATCATGCACCCAATCTGGCCAAACTTCACACAAGATACCCATCAAGTCAGGCTTAAATACATGCCTCTAAATCTGGACTGACCACATCAAAGCCGGGTCTCAATGAAAAGTCAACACGCCCTGTGGGGCAGGTTTGTCGGCCTGTACCCCGCCCCGGCTGACCCCCTCACTCCCTGACCACACGGACAGACCCCTTATGTGACATGTCACATGTCATGGCGACCATGTCGGACTTGCCGACATTGTCCTCCTGTCGTCATTATCTCGTCAATGCTGAGAGGGTGCGAGATAATGCGAGAGTAGCGACACAGTGGGCACTATGGCGGAACAAAATGCAAGGTAGGGGTAAATTTGGTTCCCTCCAAACTGGCAATAGGAGCTAAAAATGTTAAAACGGGGTAGGCTTCTTATGTACTCTTATGGCCGAGAGAACCTGATTTGACAATTGAATAGTAGATATAGCCTATTGCACTGAATAAAACCCACGCAATTCTAATCCAAAATCTCGGAATAGAGCCCCTTAGAAATGTTAAGATGAACAAAATAGGTCTCAGCAGCTAGTGGGAGCCCAGGTATAGGGGCAGGGGTATTGATAGTGTCATTTTCGTCTGGGGTCAGCAGCCAAGAATGTTGATGGGAAAATTTGTTTGTGAACTGTCCTTGTTGTAATGTATACGTCCCGTATTACTGTTTCCTGACAAGCTAAGGGCGTTTGACAATGTCTAGGGTTGATTCAGGTAAAGTGGGACACCTAAGCCATACTCTGACTTTGTGTTCCATTCACACATTTGGTACGAATAGAAGAAAATGTCAAACACATCAAATAGGTTCAATATCTATTCCTTTAAACAAAAACATAAAAAAGATATGAAATACCTTAACCAATGTTGCCTAAATAGCCCATTTCTTAGAGATGCCATTTCAAAATTGAAGCTTCCCACTTAACTTGTATTTTTGGTAAAGTGGGACACTTGATTCATGTAAAGTGGGACAGTTGATAAGAATTGACCCCCAAGCTTTATAAACTATATGACAAAAATGGTAAAGGTCAATTTTTGAAGGTGAGATATATATTTTGATGCACTACATCAAAAGCATTAAGGAAATTTATGAAGGGTCCTATACAGGAATGAATCAAGTACACAGAGTATAAATGCAAAACTGCCAAAATACTGTGCATGTGGGCCTAACTGTGAGCTAGCTACACTGCATTATGTCGCATGACAACATATTTGTACCTAACTGAATCTATATCCTAAAATTATTTTTACAAAGTGCTAAATAATTTTATGCACAATTATATAGCTCGTACTCTTAATTGTAAGCATCTAAAATGAAATGTTTTGTCAATGAGGTAGTAATGCAGGAGCATTTCAGGGGCATATCAATTTCTATAAATAACTATTTATGGCAATAATTTCTATAAATTATAAGAAGGTAGTATTGGTGAATGATTTCTACGGTTTTAGCCTCAATGTATATCAAATACCAATTCTAAATTAAATAGCTACAGATTTTACCATTCAACATCATAATGTATGGTTAAAAATCATAAAAAGTAAGAAATATTATGATAATTATCTGAAATTATGATGGAAGTCAATGGATCACTGATGGAAGTCAATAGTTCGCTCATCTAAATAATGATCATGAGTTAAGTCACTAGATAAACTACAATCTGGGTCACTAACAAAGCTCTATTTTGGCTGTTATACTTAATATTTTACACAACTAAGTATTGTAATGATATTTTCTATGATACTTCTTCTCATTATAAATCAAAATATGGGCATATCAGGTAATGATACCCTAAGGAAGGGGATTAATATAGTGTCCCACTTAACCTGAATCTGCCTGTCCCACTTTACCTAACACTTTCAGCTTAAGTGGGACACTTGCATTTAAGGTCTCAGTGTACTTCATTTCAATATCTGACTAATAAAAAAATATCAGGATGTAAAGAAACAATATATGTATCTAATATATACATACATTTTGAAATATGATGTTATTATTCTTAGTACCACTACTAACAAATAATTGTACTATTTCTTATGTAATTCCGAATTCATAGCGGCAAAAGCTCTCCACCCATATCATATTGAAATTTAGAAGGTATGATTACCTCTTAACTCTGGTGAAATAGGTACAGTTAAGAGGGGTCAAACATTATTTCCAAGAAAAAAATAAAATTTTACACTCAGGAAAGAAAATAACCTCTAAAAATGGCCTTAATGTTAATTGTCCCACTTTACCTGATGTCCCACTTTACCTGAATCAACCCTAAGTGGTAGACAAGCCCTAAACATGCATGTACGGATATATGGACATGCACACCAAGGCGTCTCTTTCATCTCGTAGAAATGCCAGTTTCCTACCTGAAAATCTTTGATTCTTTCAACACCATAAACAACTTAGACCAAGGCCGAATACCTTAGTCCATACATTTGACAATGCTGTCCTATATTTGATCTAAACTTTAGACATTACAACAGTGATACATAGTTCCATTTAGGAATAGCATAAATTAGAATACTCTATACCCTGAACCAGCATTCTAAAATAAGGATAGAGCCTGTTGAAATGGAGAAACCTACTTAAGTAGATATGTAAAAGAATATTCATGTATTGCATGGGCAGGTAAAAAAAATCAAGTGGCTTCCTGCACCATATACTTTAGCACTTTGGCCTTATCTACTGACAATTTGCAGTATGAAAACCCCCAGTTAATCATTAATACGACACGTGTGACCCTGGGTGATGTGTACGCTCTACCTGCAGTCCTGATCCACTTCCAATCCTCACCTACATTTACCAGTTATGGGTCAGGGGGCATATCATACATCTGTTTACGCCCTTTAAGTCTAGACTAAGTGTGCTCTGTGTGCAATATTATGTTTGTAATCAACTGTGATATCACCAGATGTACATGTCACCTGGGGTTTATCTTATCGCCTACCACACAATAAGCCTTTGATGTAAATAGTGTAAAAAGCGATAACAGATAGGTATGTGATAGAACATGAAACAGCACCATAAGTGGATGTGAAGAGGGTCATGTGTTGAGTATGAGCAATCCTTGCATTAGCCATTAGATCCCAAAACTGCCGCAAACCATCGCAAAATGGCCAATTTAGGCGCTGATTTAAGCCAATATCAAAGATGGGACTTTCCCAAAACCTTTTTAATATCAATAATTCAGCATTGATCAATTGCCATGTATATTGGTAAAAGTTAACTGTATTTCAGGTCATATATGATATTCAGGAATGATTTAACATTTTGAGTCACCTTCGAAATTTATAATACAAGGTGCAGGCGTAACATAATGTCACACTGATCACTCTATTTGGAAATAGCAGGATCATTGATGCAAGTTACACCTTAATGGGTAGCCCAAACAGGTTTAGCCAATGGTGCTTTGGTTCATATTTAGATAATCCGGCCGAATCGTTATATTTCTAATGTGATTGACCTCTCAAAGAGGATGTAGCAATTTCCTCATCAAGAACCACACATATTTCAAGCCCTGCCATGAACTCCAAAATGAATATTTTTGATTGATTTCAGAAACGTGACATTGTTCTCAGAAGCAATACAATATTTAATGTGACATATAAAATAAGGAATAAAGATTCAATATAGTGTACTCTCCACTGATCTAATACATTATAGATTTAAGGCAAATGTATTGAGAACTTTCAGAAACTGGCACTATCACCTTGAGGCAAATGTGACATGATCTTCGAAATGGAACCTTATTGTAGGAGCAATTTCCATTGTATTCGCAAATTTGTGTCTGGATATCAGCTGATGGTGCACTCAGCAGCGGGGCCGATATTCAGCTTGCTGTGCACCTGAGATACACTTCCAGTAGTGAGTGTGACTAGTAGTGTACCTAAAATACACAACAATCTGATCAATCAAGAGCCAGCACCTGCTGCTGCAGATGGCAGCTCGACTGTTAGACGCCTGAGACGTTACCCCAGGTACACAAGCCACTGGCTACCTCAGGTACACAATAAAATATCAGCCAATCAGGATTCACCTGCTGCTGCAACAGCAGATCCATCTGCTATGTTGGGTTTGTTAGGCTGTGCTGTGCACCTGAGGTACACTAGGCTAAGTACTAGTGGGCCTAATTGAGTAATTACACTAAGTTACAGAAACCACAACTCAAGTATTCATTCTCTACCTCAGGTACACAGTGGGCATCCTAGCTACTGTACCTCAGGTACACAGTGGTCATCTAGTGTACCTCAGGTACACAGTGGCCGTGCTAAGCTACTGTACCTCAGGTACACAGTGGTTGTACTGTACCTCAGGTACACAGCGTCGTACTGTACCACAGGTACACAGTGATCATCCTGTGTGTACCTGAGGTACGCATTCTAACCCTACTGTACCTGAGGTACACATCCCTTCTGTACCCCAGGTACACATCCACACTCCTAGAGCTATATACTTACTACACATGTGTTTTCTCGTCTAGAAATTTGATTGCAAGTAATGCTCTAGTATGACATGCTGTGTACCTAGGGTACAGAAGGATTGTGTACCTGGGGTACACATGCATCTGCTGCAGCAGCAGGTCGATTCTGATTGGCTGATTGTATCCTGTGTACCTGAGGTAGACTGTGGCTTGTGTACCTGAGGTAACGTCTCAGGCGTCTAACGGTCGAGCTGCCAGCAGCAGCATCTGCTGCTTTCCAAGATGGCTGACCTGGAAGTGTATCTGGGATACAGTAGTGAAGGAAGTGTATCTGGGATACACTTGGGGGGGGCAGAAGTTTATCTGGGATACACTTCGCATGGAAGTGTATCTGGGACACACTTTATAGGCAATGGTCGTGTATCTATCACAGAAGTGTAGGCCTATCTATGATACACTTGAGGATGGAAGTGTATCTTGAATATACTAGGGGATGGAAGTGTATCTGGGATACACTACACACTCAGAAAAGTGAGGGTAGTTTTAGCGACAATGACTCTCACTTTTCTGTGTGTGTAGAGGATCGCTCATAACATAAACTTAAAAGCAGATTGCCATGATCTACCCATGACCATACAGTACTGGGCAGACAATGCATAAATGATCACCTTATAATGATTTGGCACCCCACGACTCTAGTATTATCAGATACACATTGGTCTGTGTATTCTTAATGAGTGTAATCCAAATAGTGAAATAGTTCTCTAGTGTATATCAGATACACTTCAGTCTCCAAGTGTATCCCAAATACACCTTCATCCCCTAGTGTATCCCATGATAGGTATGATACACTTTCTCTGCATATGTGTGCCAGAACAAGAACGGATTGAAAGTATAGCTATTTGGCTAGAGAAATGGTCACTTCCTGTCTCTATTATGCAATGGCACACTTACTTAGTGTAGCATGATATAAGATGCGATCTTTACCTCCCCTTCCAGTTCCAGGTGTCCCGGTTCATGAAGTGTGCCTCTAATGGGGGAGGAGGGTTGAGGGTGAGATGAATTCAGCTGTATATAACAACTGGATACAAGACAAATGCCAACGCCCATTGATACCGTCTCTGCCGTATTTCACGAGTGGGGCCATATCCCACAAAGCCGCATATTCCCCAGCCCCCATGAGTGAATACGGCAGAGAGGTATCAATGTAGTTAGCATTTGCATTTATTTTTACTGCTTTCTCTTAGCCCTTTGAATACAGCCACATTGTATTCAATGGGGGGGGGGGCATTGAATGCGGCCCTTTATATAGTACAGTAAAATTCCGTTATGACGAAGTGCTTTGGGCAGGCAAAAAAGTTCGTTATAAACGAATTTCGTAGTATCCAAACAGAGCATTTTAGACATCCTAATATGGAATATATAAGGACCCCCCCCCTTCCCCAACCTCCTACTCTATCCCTGTGATCAGCTACAGCAGTGCATTCTATATGTACGTGTTGTCAACGATCAGGAAGTTAAAAATAAAATAAAATAGAATCTCTACCATTGCCTAATTGAGTGTCTGACCACTAATCTTAGAAATCTTTATGCCCACCACAGTGCCCGTCTATACCCCTCCATGGACCTCACCTGTCCATACTGGTGGTGGTGGGAAACCTGGGAGGGTGAGTGGGGAGATGAGGGGTGCGACTTCAGTTTGAAATCTGGACATCAGGCACAAGTGAGACTGGGGGGGGGGGGGGCGGAGGGGGGTACCCACGGCCCACCTGAGCGGCTCTATGAGCGGTAGGACTTCTGTTTGAGGGCACAAAGGAGTGGTCGGCTGTGTTCATCACCTGACATAGTCCGTCACCTGGAGTGGTGAGAAAGCCATGGGGTGCGGGGAGAGGGGGGGGTGCCCACGGCCCCTGAGCGGGCTGACTTCTGTTTGGTCTGGACTGACCTTTCATCCCTGCTGTACGGTGTTGTACTTTTAAAGGGAGAACCTTTTAAATATTTGGTATTTAAGTGGGCTGGAAAAAATTCGTTATAAACGAATTTCCATATGAAAACATTTGTAAAAACAGGATATTTTTACTATAGGAATGTATGGGAATGGTTTTTGGTACAGAAATTTGTTTGTTGTATCCGAAAATTCGTTATAACAGAATTCGTTGTAGCGGAATTTTACTGTAGTTAAGTATAGTAAATCTTGTATTTCAAAAAAATAAAACATTATATTCTGCCTTCCTATAGGCTGTTCTGCGAGCTGCTTTGTATGAATGAGTGAGACTTGCTAAACTCTCTCATTATAAATGGTAGGGCCTACGTACATATTAGTGAATTGTTTTACAATGAATGCATGAATCAATAGACTTCCTTGAGGATGATTGATATTAGATTAAATTGATTTATTTTTCTGAATTACCAATTTATTATCATCATCAGTGATGATCCCAACATTTGTTTACAAGTGCGCCTGTATGTTAGATATAATATATGGATTGATGGCTCCCTGGCACTATAATTGCTTATCCATGCTGAGAAATTTCAATAGTCTTTAAAAGCTCACCTGGATCAATAAATTATGGTGCATGCAATGCAAAATTCCAGTGAGATTCAATGTAGTAGCCTCTCAATCCAAGCGAGAGGGACTGGATCTTTGGACTACAGATGACAAGTCTTTATATGTAGTGAATGTCTGCCATGTTGCATTACACGGCCATTGGCGTTCAGCTTCCTGTCCCTGAATGGGTGCTCCCATCTATGTCCTAATGTACACCATTTTGAATGTAATGTGAACAAAGACACACCCCTAGGTATCAGAGCCCTATGTATTCTATAAAAGCGGCTGTGGGTCTCCTTTGTGGTTTAATTCATAGTCGCGATGTGGGGGTGAGGGGGTGGCGTATATTTACTTGTATTTTGGAGTATTCCAATGAAGGTTCTAAAACTAGTGGTCCTTCAATATCCTAATGCATGTAAAAGGTAATCCTGAATGCATTGAGAGGAGGTCAAAGGTCACCCAATTTCAACCAGTTGTGACTATCAGACTATGTCTCCATTTGGGATAAAATCATATGAATATGATCATGGGAAAAGTAAACCTTTCCATAGCTGTCATCATCAGTCCATATTACAGACTATCATCTGGGCGGGCCAGCAGGAAAGACACTCCACTGGGGCTACCAGTATATAATGCAAGTATGCTGAAAGTAGATAAAAAGAGGTGTTCCTATAACTGACTCATCCTACAATTCGATAAAAGCAAAAGATTAGGATGAACATGAAATCACTTTTTTAAATAAGGTTCATACCAAAAATAGAAATAAACAATCTGAGGCGAAAGGGTTGAACCGGGTACTTCCCAGTACAATGACCACCAATCCCTGATAAGGTCATGATGTATACCCTATGGCAAATAATAGCTGTGTTTTGTAGAACGTGTGTCAGGGAACACAGGAGGCTGCACCCTGGAAAGAGTACCAGGAAGGCTTTTTTTACTTTTGAATCAAAGAATTATCCAAACTTGGTGTCCCATGTATGTATTACATGTGTATAGGGCACTAGCAGGATGCAGTAATTCTACCTTGTGAGACCTTTAGCTGAAGCTGGTTCCTGTCATGTACAAAATCGGAGTTTTAGGGGTCATAAACCTTTCAGTTATAGCTCTCTATTGTGGGTCCTTAGGTCATCTGTTCAGATTGGGGGATTGGTTAGGACTCTGGCCTAACAATCAATGGGTCATGAGCTCAATTCCATGTCTAGGCTTTTTTGTTCACACATAATTTTAACATGTATTTTTGGTAGGTCAAAAATTGTGATAGTATACAATTTGGTTTTAAAGATCCTTTACACAAGATAAATATTTATAGTGTAATCTAAAATGGTTTTGAATCAGTTGTATTTGAATATTTCTCATGCCACCTGGTTGCATTGGGGGAGTGGTTAGGACACTGGCAAATCAATCCAGGGGTAATAAGTTCAAATCCATGCCAAGGCAACACATCTTTTTTTATAGTTTGTATTTTTGACCTACCAAAATACATCTTAAAATTGTGTGTGAACAAAATAGCCTTTACATGGATTTGAACCCATGATGCATGGATTGGCAGGTCAGAGTCCTAACCACTCCCCCAATCTGAACAGGTGACCTAAGGACCCACAATAGAGGCCTATACTTGAAAGGTTTATGACCCCTAAAACACCAAATTTCGGTCATGACAGGAACCAGCTTCAGCTAATCAGCAGGCTTCTTTAGTTGGCAGAGGAAAGAGCACTGGTACCAGACAAGATGGCGCTGTACAGTGATCATTTAGCTAATGCGGAATAGCTCTCCTCAATGAAGGTCTGGAAAAGATATAATCTTAAACATGCCTACCGGTATACCCCTGGTCAGTGAACCGTTGTAGGGTGAAGATAACTGTTAGTACAAACCCTTTCCTCCGTAGGCATTGCCTGCTCGTGGTACAAAAAGAGTGTTAAATACATAAAATGTTCTAAAACCATTTTTTATGTAGAATGCAATAGTCTATATGAAATCATTCCATCTTTGATGCTAACATTCTATATTTGGAATGCAAAAAGAATGTTTTTACAAAGAGCATATGACACATATGGAAAACACCCAAGCAGTCGAAATTTGAGGTTATCATCCTAAATTATTTTCAAACCCCATCAGGGACCCAAAACTGAGAACAGAACACAAAAATTCCTTCTAGAACCAAATTTAGAGTAATAAATCCAATTTATTTGGTTATTTCTAAATAAAACCAATTTTTCATAATCATCATCATTTAATATATATATATATATGGGCTTTTATAGTCTCCGCCCCTCCCCCTCCCGCTCTCTCTCTCTCCTTCCTGGGGATACTGAATGAAAGACCACGTGGAAGTATTCAACGTGGGAGGATGTAGAAAATTCTGACATGCTGAGTCTAAATCTGGTCACAGTGTTATTCCGCATGTCTCAGGTAAGGACCAGACATGTAAAAACGTGTTGCTGAGACTAAACATCAGCATGTGGTGAGACGTGTGGGGTCCGAGATAGAGGAATCAATTAGCTTGGTAATAGCTTTGGGAATTAGTGAATGGTGCAGTGTCCGAAACAAGGGCCCAAACCTTAATTAAACATTGTTATAATGTCTTGGTGTTTATCTGGTAGACAGGGTATATGTACCGTGGGTATCACTGACACTTTAATGAGTTTACCTAACGTCTTTGAGTATTTCTCTACCCCTCCATGGAATCTTCATCACATTTCTCATCTATTATAAGAAAAGTCAAAAATGACTAAGACAAAACTAACTCCTTATTACCCAAGTAATAAACACAGTGTGGCCCCAAATGGGGCCACAGCAGGCTCCCAATGTGGCACTGAGTGGGTTGCCCGGTACAAGCCTGGTGGGTTTGGTCATTGGATTTTGTTGTGGCCCCAAGCAGGCTAACCAATTTGGGCTTAGCTTGGGTTTTGGCCGGGTTGCCCAATTTGGTCATGTGCCACCACCTGGGAAAAATATGGGTTTAATGGTAATCCAATAAATCCCCTACTTAAGTGCCCCTACTTAAGGTAATTTGAAAGTGACAGGAATGGGGTCTACGGTTTATCGCTACTTGGAGAGCCTAATTTTGCATATTCAAATGGGAACCTTCATATATTTCCAAACTTTTAGAAAATCTGTTCATTATTACACAGAGGAAATTGTGAGAGTGACCTGGACTCACATGCCATAATCAGGCTCATGTCTCCAAAAGCACCCTCATGTGAAGGGACTGCTATACTTAGATTGCTACTTCCTGTCATGCTGTGCACAGGAACTGGTGTACAGGATTTGATTGGTCAACTCCTGAGGAAAAACTAGTGAAACAAGTTTTTTATATGAGTTTGCCCAGACTCTACTATCATAGAGTCGGGCCCGAGACTGGGCAGTGCTGGACCCTCTCTACAGTCAAAGTCAGGCAATGCCGGACCCTTCTTTACGAGAGTGCAACACTGCCTGACTTTCACGGTAAAGGGTAGTCTGGCAATGGTGGACTGTAGCTAGAGCAAGAGTACAGCGGTGCCAGACCCTGGCTATCGAGAGTCAAGCCAAGCTGGACTCACATTTGAATGTGAGTCTAGCAATGCTGGACTTTGGCCTCAATGAAAGTCAGGCATAGCTCACCAGAACATCTTCTGTACAGTAAGACAAGTTGCTTATTTGCATTGGGGAAAATATATATGGCCTCCCCAACACAAAAAAGTCCAACACAAAAAAGTTTTGTTGTCCTGAATAGAAAAGGGTGTGCTATCACAGACCAGAAGTCATTTAGGCATGTAACAACACAGAGATACATGTACCAAAATATGTCAGAGGTGATCCCAGAATCTCAATGTATATACATTTCAAATCCACAAGAATGGTATCTGAAACCATACAATTAAGTGATTAATCTCAATACTGTATTGTGTCCCCACCTGGTAGCAAACACAGAAGGCTGAGGCTAACTGACCCTCATTCCACAGTCAGACATTGCCTGACTGTGGAGAGAAAGTCAGCCTGACTCTGGTATGGAGAATGGTCTTTCCTGACTGTCTTTTAAGGATCAGGCTGACTCTCAAAAGGGAGTAACTGTATGGGACTATGAAAGGAGGCTCAGCCTGACTGTTGTTAAAGTCCAGCAGACTCTCTTACCTGAGTGAAGCAGTGCCTGATCCTGGGAGAGTCTAGCTGACGCTCACCTTTCTCTCTGTGTACATATTCTGCAAAATTAGTAATCTATTTTGGTTTCATTGTACATGTATTAATAACTTTGGATAAAAACTCCACATACTGTATAGTAGAGACCATCTAGTGTTAAGTGTCAGAACTACATGTCAGTCTGCCCTGATCTGCGCCCACATGGGGCCACATTGAAACCCAATGACCAAAATCAACGGGCTAAAGACGGGGTCTGATCGGTTTTCCCAATTCGGGCAACCTGTTTTGGCCCTGCTGAAACCCTGCCACTAGCCCAAGGTAAAACCCAGGTACTGAGATCTACCCAAGCAGGAACCGATTTGGCCCATTGTGGGCTTGCTACTAGGGTAGTCAAAATGATTAATCCTAAAATGCCATAAACTAAAGAGAATGAGGTGGGCTAGTCATTTTGACAAACCTGACAACATTGACTAACATAGGCTGGGCGTATAATATATAGGGAGCCAAAATATGACCAAGGGTCTCTCAGTCATTTTCTGGCTCCCTATACGACCAATCTGTTTTAGTTAATTCTGTTCGATTAGTTGAACTTTAATCTCTTTTTCTTTTTTATGCAAATTAAGGTTAGTTATTTTCACTAAATTTATTCTTATTTTTGCCTGAGTCAATATAAGTTCGTCATTGTCACTACGAACCTGGGATACACTCTAAAAACAGTGTGTTACGTTTACACACTTTTCAACACACTTTTCTGAAGCCACTTTTAACACACTTTTTTTTGGTAACACACAACACACTTTTGGCAAAAGTGTGTTGAATCTAAAAAGTGTGTTGGTGTACAAAGCCATGGTATTGAGGAGGTGGGGATTAAAATAGCTGTTCTACACCTCACAGAGTATGTCAGGTGCCGTGGCTGAGTTGTCTAGGTGCTGGCACATGAGTCCTGTCCATGCAGGTTCGAATCCCTTGACAATTTTTTTTTTCTCAATATTAAGTATGATTCTTTCTACATGGGTTAAGAGTTAAATAAGAATAGATTTATTTAATTTCTTGTTAGGGCTATTCATGTTCATACTGTGCATATACTGTGTGTATCACTTTTAAAGGCTTCTTATATCTAGGAAAATTGCTTATTGAACCGCTCACAATAAAAGTGGGAATAGAAGATTATATCAAAACTGAGTTTGTATTGACAGTAAACAAGTCTTAGTCAACCACTGTGAACACATCCTAGCTTCTGACCCTGGCGAAACTGACACACCTGATAACCAACTGGTGACTGTGGCGCAATGTGCCATGACCGTACCACCGTCAGATAGCGTGGGATGGCTGCTCTCACAACCTTTTCTCAGTGTCTCCAGTGGTCCATTGCAGCCTTTTCCCCTCCCGGCTAGGACCACCTTCGTCAACACTGATATCTGCTATCTCTTTACCAGTCGCAAGTGTATTATTCTTCTACGGGTTGAAGCGGATCGGTGCAAGTCTCATGGGAGACCAGGACACTGAAGGTTCACCGCAGTCTGTCTACCGACACTTACAGACGCGACTCTTGTCAGGACAACTTGTTTCACTTCGGAAGATTTGGTGCCAGGTCTTCTCTGGGGATCGAACCCAGGACCTCTCACACACTTGTCCAGTGACTTGCTCACTAGGCCACCAAATCTCCTTGTACAATCATGGCGTATTCCCCCCTCAAATAGGTACCAGAACACACAACAGTGAGGAGACACAAAGTATTCTCAAAGATCACACAACTTCTTACCAGTTACCAGTAAGCTATATAACTTACCTTGGGGATTAATATGTTATGACATGAAGTGGTTCTTAGACAATACAAAGACCGCCCTTATTGAGGGATGCCAATGCACTGACTAATAATAACATAATTTGCAGGGCTTGATATCTATTATAAAGACAATAGTTAATCAGCTATTAATAAGCCCTGCTTTTACAGCCTTGCAGAACCTCTAATAAGATCTTACATGTGATGGTTATTTGGTTTACGCAAAAAACATGTGTGTATAGTTGAAGAGCAAAAACTTCCCATCTATTTCTAATATGGATTGAGTGAGTTTGCTCATTCAACTAGATTCAAATAATACAGTTTTTGTATGTATCTCATTGCAAATTAACCCCTATTAAATAGGTGTTATATCTTTCATTGTAGTAGAGGGGATTGGTTGGGGAGGGGGTTGTAAAACAGTTCAACCTCTCCTGAGGTGGAAAAGAAATTTGACCCTTCTTGAGGGGGGGGGGGCTGAAATATTATGGTCCTTCTTAGAAAATAAACATTTCCATTTGACAGTGAGCCCCATTGGGAATTGAGCCAGGGATCTTAAAGTTCTCAGTCCAAAGACTTGCCTACTGAGCCACTGCGACAGCTACTATATGGCTGTAAGAATGTAGCATAGGTGCATGATAGACATCTACTGCTGCTGCCCCCTTTTGTATATGATACACACCTCTCATACCACAAGTGTGTAAGCAGGTAAGTGAGTTGACAAAAAGTGTGTTACAATTCATAAGTGTGTTAAATCTCAAAGTGTGTTGCAAATTTATGTGTGTTACTCTTTAAGCATGTTCCCACAACACACTGTTCTTAGAGTGTAGCCACTATTGACTATAACCTCATAAAGTCATAGATGTCAGTGTACGCCAATCTTTAGATTTATGACTCTATGATTATAATTGTGAAAGAAATCGTCCTAATCACAAAGATGATATCCAAACCCTTTTTGTTTAAGGGGAACAGGTGCCAGTAACCCCCCCCCCCCGCCCGTGCCAGTAATACTGTACGGTACTGTAGAGCAAGTGTGACTGTAAAAGCTCACAAGAATACTCAACAAACAGATAAACTCAAGAGCCAAAAGATACCGAGAATCAGATTGACCCCTCCCACAAGCTTACCACCCCCTCCCCCCGGTAAAGTGTGGGTGTAAACATACATGTACCATGTATAGTAGACAAAGACCTTGGACTCTGAGCTGAAGTCGTATCACACGAGGCACATAGAGAACCCTTGGAGTTGGCCTTTGCTCTTTTTTTTCTTTTTTTTTAATATGAGAAACCGTGAAACCAGGAAAAAGACAACGAGGGACCTTACGTGACTTTACTTTATTCAATGGGACGTATAGTAAGGATTTCAAGTAGTTAAGCAAAGTAATTGTCGTATCAGAAATGAATGAATAGACAAAGGCCCATGGCAAGAGAGTCATTTTGGCCATTTTGGACCGTTCCTCCCGAGGTGAGACTGGGGCAGTATCCCAAGAGGGCTGGGTGTGATGCGGCCCCAGACCCCTAAATAACCCTCACCATGGGCTTTTGTCTATATGTTGATGTTATTCTTCTATTCACAGTATGTTACGTTGCTATTAGATAGTCATCGAAATTCAAACAAATGATGACGTGACATTTTATGTGATACAGAAACACCATATTCCATGGGGGGTGGGGGGCATGGAATATAGGATTTCTATTCTATTCTAGGCATAGTGGTCGTCTTATTCACCATGCATTTAAAAACAAACAAATTTGACGCCACGTTGATGTCACACCTCTGAAAAGAGTCACACTTCTGAAAACAGGCTGAATGTATTATTAAAGTAAGCTTCTGAAAAGAGCCAAACTTAGTTTTTCAGTAAATGGTAGACAGACACTCTCATCTAAGAGAGACTAACTTCAGTATACCTACTGCCTCCATGATTCAGGCGGGGAGGGGGGACTTGACCAAACACATAATACATATAAGCGTAATACATGTTGTACTTAACATGCCCCCCCCCCCCCCCCCCGTGCCCCCTAGATTTTAAGGGTATGCTGATGATGCCAGTGGGCTTTTGTGGCAAGGGTACAGTAACACAGAAGCAGTCATGGCCGAGTGGTTAAGGCGTTTGACTCGAAATCAAATGGGCTCTGCCCGCGCAGGTTCGAATCCTGCTGGCTGCGAATGTTTAGTTATTCCTGTTAACATGTATGAGACCACTTCAAGTCCCCTTGCTCTACTTCCTTAGACACCTGTCTGATTGTGCAAATAGCAATAATGCCTTTCCATGCGTAATACATGTATTCTATGTTCTGAATATGGGCAGGCATGTATACATACTCTACCAATCTGAAAGTTTGTGATTGATACGATATAGATAGAACGGGTCAAAGTACCTCAGCCTTTACCCTTACATATGTATACAAATTAATGTATAGGCACTCTGTAGTAGGCAATGCACTGACACGCAAACTGCAGCCACAGGCAGCAGACCAACATTAGGGACCTTTAGCAAACCCGACGTAGCTCATTTAACGCAGACGTGTCCTATACTTTCAGCATTGCTACGTCTGCGTTTAATGAGCTTTTACGTGGTTGCTAAAGGTCCCTAGTGGCTCTGCCTTTATCGGTCTGCTTGAGATCAACCTCTGGGTTTAGCTAATTCTTCAGCCCCTGATCATGCTATCATAACATTCAATAGTCAATTGCAGCTAACATGCCTTATTTGAATGCAAAAAGGACATTTTCTGGTCCCTATGGAAACCATTCAATTACTCGTGATGGGAGATGATTGTTACAATTTTTAGATATCCTATTGGTCACTCAAAACTGAAAACAGACCAAAAAAATTCCTTCTAGAACCAGCAATGCATATAGAGCTTATTAGCCATTCCCAGTTAGTGCACTATAACTATTGTTTGAAAATGAAGTTCAACATAACTACCAGGAACTCTTTCGCCCATGATATCTCAGTTTAGAAAAAGGGTATCAACTTTAATTACCAATTTCCCCCAAATGGGGGTTTTCCCTATAGCGTGGTCACTTATGGTATTTCAAGTTAAACAGCCTTATTGCTGTGTATGAGCCACCAACAGTAAAACTTAGTGATCGAGCTTATCCACCCATCGAAACTTGCAATGGGAATAGAAGGAACGTGAATAAGACCAGACTGAAGTCAGACTATAAATAGTCAAATTTGTGGAGAAATATATATTAGAAGACACACATATTTCGAATGAACATTATGATATGGAACCCTCACATTCCATTTGTATTTGACTCCTGTTGCGATTTTGTCACATATACTTTTCAATAGAGTTATAAACGTGTATTTACACAATCCAAGTGGCCGCTTTAGATAAATACATCGTCACCGTCACTATTAAAGGGACTTGGTACTTGTCGCAGGATTACTGATGTTCTATTGACTTTTGCATATAACTCAGGATTATGTTAGTTTGATTTATAATCTAATAGAAAATCAAAAGAAATTGCCATGTCACGGAACTAACTTTCATGATATGGCCATTTGAGCAAAGGAGTACCTTAACTATAGAAATGAATAGGAAAACAACATTTTCACAACATTTTCACATTATTTGTCATGCATAATCCCCGTCTCCTATTGATATTGCAACCAAACTTTAGGAATGTATAATGGACATCTATACAAACATTTTAGGACCAATAAATCAGGGGGTCATGGATGAAATGAGAAAGGCATGAATTTTTGAAAAATATTTCTTTTGCCTTAACTATAGTATCCTATCCATGGGTGTCCCAGCAGTGAATATGTGAACAATGGCGGTACATTGTATACTGTCAAAATAGCAAATACAAATAGTTGATTTAGGGAAAGTGGTCTATGTAGAAATATGAATACAGCTTAAAGAATACTTTTCATGAGCTTCAATTTTTTCCACCAGGTGGCTTCTGTGTAGGAACTAGCAATTCCCTTTAAACATAATAGCAATATTATGTCAGTACAGTCCTGCAGGTGCATACACATTATATGGTATTAATATCTCTGTGTTTAGTGATTGGTTTCATTGACATTCCCTGACGAGGTTTATATGTGGGGTATAAGTGGACTTCTAATACATGTGCCATTCTATATTCTCTAATGACTTTGTTACAGTTATCATGTTTAGTAGTGTCGTAATTGCCCACTTGTCCCATTGCCCTATTAGGTCTATATTTCATATGTCACTAGTAACACTGTTTATGTGGTCGTAGTGACAGCAGGACCTCCATAAACAGATCCAATGTCAAGTCACACTTCTAGTACAATTTGTGAGGACCTTAAATCGAATGTAATATTAGAATTACTGAAAGTACATTCTTCCTCTGACAAAAGCTGATGGTTTCCACTGATACAAGAATTTTTTCTCATTTTATTTTTGTAATTTTACTAAATTTTCTATTCATACAGCATGGTAGGTCCGGCCAAACCCCACTTCCACTGGGCGGACTATGTCGTCTTCCTGGCCACGATCGTCGTCTCTCTGGGTATCGGCATCTACTTTGCACTGTCCGGAGGTCGGCAGAAAACCAAGGAGGAATACCTCATGGGGGACAGGAACATGAAGGTACAAGGCATTACCATAATCTTATCCTGGTATGTAATTACAAAAGGTGTCGGGCCTATACAAGTAACCTTGTGGGGCCCTTATCCTACAAAGTTATATAGGTTTATACTACAAAGCTATAGAGGTTTGTAGGATAAGGGCTGTTTAGTTAGTCCTAAACAAGGTTTAACCCTGTATTATGCTTAAACCCTTGCAAAACTATTGAATAGAACATAGCTCTTTAGGACAATTTAACCCATATCGGTTTAATGATTAATGTTTTAAAAAACATAGGCTAGACCCAGCGACTATTAAGGTGGGTCAATCCCTTGGTGTAAAAGTAGCAAGATTTTCATCAGGGTTTTGCCATAAGACCATAATAGCATACACTTTCGAAAAAAGTTGAGAGCATAGGAGGGTCCCGAGCTGTTTTCTGAGATATTCAAGCCTTAAATCAATGTTTCATATAATAGGAGTATTATAGACAGAGGTCCACAATAATCTGTCTGAACAACAGGTTTCTTCACGAGTGGTGCATTGGATCGAGTGGAGAAACCAGGAGTTCAGACTGATTAGAGTGGATCTCTGTATTTATCTTATGTAATTCTTAATTAATTTTATTAAAATATGCATTTAAAGATCGGTTTCATAGCTATCATCGTGGAGAAACAGGCCATGGAGAATGAGCATCAGTTTCTCCATGGGGGTGTGGAGAACGGCCATATTTACTATACACAGAATATCAGAGTCAGCCAATGTCGCCAATACTACCCTCATACAAGGGCCAGGCACTGCTGGACTATAATAGATGGGTCAAGGGCCATTCTAGTGAGGGTCAGGCTAGGCTGGACATTCAATAACAGGCTGGACTCTGGCAAACTTGCTTGAAAGTCTGGCCATGCTGGATCCTCATGCCATAGTCTGGCAATGCTGGACTCTGGGGAGAGTCTCTTTCAGCCTGCAAGATCGGTTTCATAGCTATCATTGTGGAGAAACAGGCCATGGAGAATGAGCATCAGTTTCTCCATGGGGGTGTGGAGAACGGCCATATTTACCATAAGCATAGTAACTTTGTTTCTCCACATGAAATAAATAGTGTTTTGCCACATATATATGTACATAAAATAGTACTGAAAAGTAGCTAAATCTCTAAATAACTCTCTCAGGATATAGGTTTTAATGTTCTCTCTCTAGAGAATCCCTTTTGAACATATGGTCCGGGCATATTTCTAAAGTTTTTGTCCATTGAAAAAAAAAGTTGAAAAGAAATAGAAATATACTAAGGGCTAGTGATGTATGACTTCTGAATGAGAGTCACTACCACAGACTACGTAGCACTCCATTTCATCAGCTGACCAACTCCTGGCTGTGTCTCACGACTGGGTGCCGTCTCTGACCGGGTGCTGTCTCTGACCTGGTGTCAAAATTTAATTCAATTAAAATTTTAACCTATAGTAATATATATAAGGATTTGTAAAAACTGTATAGCAGTTGTTATGTAATTATAATTAGCCTCCTGCTGTTGGTAGAAGATAACTAAACTCCCAAAGTATCATCCGGTCAGAGACGACACCCGGTCAGAGACGACACCCGGTCAGAGACGGCACCTGGTCAGAGACGGCACCTGGTCAGAGACAAAAACATTGGCCCAAGGTCGTGAGACACAGCCTCCTGCGACTCTTTTGCCGCACCTGTACCCCACCCCAGCACTACTCAGTGCCTAAGGGGGGGGGGGGAAGGCCACCTCTCCTGTCCCCTTCATGTCCAGTGAGGGAGGGGAGGGGACGGAAGGAACAGCCGGGCGAGGTCACCCACACCCACCTGCTCACCTACACCCACCTGCCGGCCTTAAATGGAAAAACATGCACGTCTGACACATGACTTGAGGGTACTTTTTAACAAAGAGTTATTGTCTTATGCCAGAATTGACCAATGAGTGATAATAGCGGAGTATCATATCTATCTGTACATGATAAGCCACAGACCCAGCTTACCCTGAGTCATAATAATTATGTGAGGTCACTCACACGCTCAATTTTTGTGGTACATGTATATGCATGTAAACATATATTATAGAACCGAACATTTTATTAGAACAAAATATGAACATATCGAATACATCTAATTTATTATAAACACATTGGAATTTAAACACGTCTTATCTAAACTTGTTTAGAAACTAAACATGTTTCGAGTGGATACTTTTATAAATCTTGGATTAGAAAGTGTTCAGAAAAGTGTTGAGTCTTCCAAACATGCGCATTTAACATTTAAGCACTGCTGAAGAGTGCAGTGTCAGTGTCCCCATTTACATTATGTCTGCTGGTTTTCAGGTAGTACCTGACTTCCCTATCTATAATGTCTGCTGGTTTTCAGGTAGTACTTGACTTCCCTATCTATATAATGTCTGCTGGTTTTCAGGTAGTACCTGACTTTCCTATCTATATAATGTCTGCTGGTTTTCAGGTAGTACCTGACTTTCCTATCTATATAATGTCTGCTGGTTTTCAGGTAGTACCAGTGGCCCTGTCTATCCTGGTGTCCTTCGTATCCTCTGTGGGTATACTTGGTACCCCGGCTGAGATGTACGCCTTCGGCACCCAGTTCGCCATGTACATCATAGCAGCCATCTTGGGCTGTATCTATGGGGCAGTCATCTTTGTACCACTCTTCTACCCACTTAAACTCACCAGCTCTTTTGAGGTAAGTGAACTTGCATTAATACAGTCCTTATTCTAGTGATATTTTTAATGATTTTATATAAGAACTAAAGAATTAAAACTAAAACTCACCACTTTGGACCAATCACAGTTATCATTATAGTACATTATAGTGCAGTTGGAATATTCTGGAAAGATTCAATACCCTTTGTAAAACACCAATTGCTGTTGCATAACAACTGGGCTTCCTATTACAAGAAAATTAGTATCTTTGATAGGCATTTTGATTTAAGGGGGTAGGTGTGGTTTTTAGATTCAGAAATCTGTATTCTCGGGAGCAGAACCTACGTCACACAGTTCAGCGTGGCCCTTATCAGGCTTATCTTCCCTATGATAACACCCCCCAAAAGGGGTCTAAATGAATAGGCAATGTACTAGAAAAAGGTGTTAAAATCCTTATCACAAGAGATCTAAGCTACCCACAACAAAAAGGATTACAAAATCTGAAAGATAGTCAAAATATCCTTTAGAATTGAGATGCATTATGTATAATGCCATTATTTACAGGGAAAATGGCAAAAAGGTGACTTTTCCTAGTACATTGCCTATGTAGCTAGACCCTTTGCCTCTCCCTAGGAACCAGGCTTTATGGACACTGTTGTCATTCATCGTGGGTATAAAGCATACCAGTTAAATTGTTAACCTGAACCCAAAATATACATTTAAATCTCATTGTGTTTCAGTACTTTCTCATGCGCTACAATTCGGAGACAGTGAGAAGGGTTGGTACAATAATGATGCTGCTTAACACGGTAGGTATTCTTAAGCATTTTAATGTGTGCATATATCAGTACAATGAGATTTAGATTAATTTTATTTTGTTCTAGTTGCTAGAGTAGAAAGCACCAGTAATCTAATAGCCACAGTCCTCTAATTTCACCATTGAAAACGTCATCTTATATTCTTAATTATACAATTGTATATTCAAATATTGCATCATGGTTTTTAGATATCATCGGCTATAGTATAAGGATACATTTTGTTTTGTGTATTTAGATATTTGCCAATGGGACCACGTTGTATGCCCCGTCGTCGGCATTGGAGGCAGGTCAGTAGTCGACAAACTGTAAACTGTGTGTAAGAAGAACACATTGAGTGGTGGCGACCCTTACAAACGGGCTAAAGTCTCTGTAAAGACGAGTGACACTTTTTCAGTGACCTAATCCTTTCAGGGCCTCATCATGTGTATTGCAATATGCCCCTTTTGTCATATTGCATAAATGCAGCCCTGGAGAAGATGATTATGAATAACAGAAAGAATTTTATATTATGATGCTACAAAATGTATTTGTATTTTGCATCTAGCAAATGTATTTGTATTTTGCAACTAGCATATCTATTGTATTCCCAAAAGTTCCCCAAAAGACATCACTGTGCTTGTTGTAATAGCAATATCAGTGGTAGGTGGTCCTGTCTCCACAGCTATCATCCATGTTTTGAGGACATTCATGACGTCCATGCTGGTTTATTTATATAATTCTCTATTTGTTTGTTGTCTTTCAGTGTCTGGATTCCCACTGTGGGCTTCCATCGTCCTCTGTGGGATCTCTACGACAATTTACACCACAATAGTAAGATTTACACCTTTTAGATAAATCTAAGTAGACATTGTCATATTCTCAGCAGAAACAGATTATGTTGCCATTAAAGCTAAACATAAGTTTTGTAGGAACATCCTATTGTAAACATAGCACGTGCTCTAGTCAGTGGGCACACAACACAAGGGTTTAAATCCAATAGTATCGGGGAAGGGTGGCTACAATGGCATGTACCTAGAACAAGGGCAAGAGCGAGGAGCAGTCTGTTTGAATCACCCTATATCCATGTACAGATTGCATACTGCATTTAAAGAACAACTCGCTAGTATATAGTTTAGGAACAATATGCGTCTTCGCTAGTTTCTGGAGCGAACGCTCTAATTAGTCTAAGATAGTTTAAGATATGATTAAGATAGTTTAAGATAGGATTAGGATTGCGCTCTTAACGTTTGTCCGCGCACCTATAGGACAGCTATCACGGACGTACCTAGTTAGACCCAATGAACACCTTTAAAGAAGAGTGTGTTCCCTCTACGTCTACTTCTGGCAGGTTTCCTGTCCGTAAAAAAAGGACATACTTTCGGTGCAGATGGGTCATACTGAATTAATAGAGAGTTGTCTCACCGACTGTGTCGACCAACATATCCCCGTCAGCCCCACACCATACATGTGTGTAATGTGGACACCTTACATCCAACTCATGTCGCCCCAATGAACACCTAGGTTACTCTGAAAAAGGGTCAAGGACACTGTATAATATAGGCCTGTTGCTATAGGTCTATGTGCCAAGATTTCTGATCATTTTGCACTTCTGATTTGCACTTCTTTGTACTCTCCTGACCCTCCTGGACACGACTCAAACCAGACATCTGAAACGAGTGTTTTAGGGTGGATTTAGGAGAAAAAAAGGTTTGTTTCAGGTCACCCGACCGACCCTATCAAAACAGGGCCAACCCTACCGTTTGTAATGCAATTTTGAAGAAATTTCCATAATTTTACCTTTTTTTTGGTCAATTTTAGGGTCTTCGGCGAGGCTGACTAGTACTTTCATGTTTTAAAAAAAAAGTTTTTAAAAAAATCCGACCTACCGACCCTACATTTTCTTACCATGTTACCTGAAACATCCGCTTTTTTGGCCTTACCATGGGTCGGATATTTGAATGTTGCATACTGTCGTGATGTAATTTATGATAAAGTGAGGTCACAATGCCAAACGTCTCACATCAAACAGTACCAATACACAATCTAGTTCTCGTACATGGGTTACCTTGGTATACAAAAAACAATATTAAAGTAGATTCTAAGAACTCCCTTTTAGAGGAGACATAGTGTTGCATTTAGGCTAATACAGTCATGTACGCCATATGCATGTAAACCCTTTTACATGCATACCTTAAATGAAAGAGGCAGACTGACAGAGAGTCTTCACAATATTAGATGATGATATAGTTTTAAAACCAACATAGCCGAAGGCTGGTCAGCAGGTCCACAGGGCCCATACGGACCGAACCTGGGAACAATATTAGACAACAATGCAGAGAGAAGAAACAGTGTCAAAAGGGAGTCCAGGTTGCCTCTAGAATGACTCCCCTGTTATGGGGAGTCCGTGTCGCCTAAGGGAGCCTAGCTGAATCTCTGGCTGACCTAAGGGAGTCAACTGGGGAGTTATATGACCCAGAGAGCTATATGATTCCCCAGGTGACTTCTCTAGGTCAGCCAGAGAGTCACCTAAGCTCCCTTAGGCGACCTGGAGGGTTTTTATCTTTTAAAAATGATTGGCTTACAGAAGTTCCTTTGCCATTTTCTATTTCTGGGCTTGGAAAAGAAAATACTTTAGTTCATACAAAATCCTTTCTAGGAATTATACAAGAATCGTTTCAAGCAAATAACAATAGCATTTCTAAAGAGTCATGTGCAAATCGTTAGGCTTATTTTCAGGGATTTACTTTCAATAAAGAATTTCGTTTTACCCCCATTATCTGTTTCTAAAGCCCTACTTAGTAGGAGCCTGCAAGGTGCTGCTAACTACAAAATCACAACATTACACATTGTTTTATATAATTTTTGTCTATCTATTTCGCAGAATAACACATTATTTTCCATACCTTATCATGCTGTGGATTCCTTTTTTGTTTTACAATATATTTATATAAAAGCTACATCAGTCCATATCCTGTATTTTCGTGGTGTGGTCGTTTCCAAATGGGGGGGGGGTATAGATGGGGGGTCCCCATGTAGCATGTCGATTTTAAGAAATGGCCATGTCGCATGTCAATGTCGCATAATATTCCCCATGTCCCATGTCGGTCTTAAGAATTGCTCATGTCCCCTGTCACTATCTTTTCAAACCTCATGTCACATGTCACTAAGCTCCATGTCACATGTCGATTTTAAGAAATAGCCATGTCGCCGTGTCGAATTTAGCCATCCACCCCCATAAATGGTGCAAACTTGTTATATGCCTGTATTTTACAATGGGTTCCAGAGTCTTAAATAAAGGTTACCCTACAGGGAGTGATGTCACTAAGGGAATCCCCTGGGTGTTTTCCGGAATGTAGACTGATTTCTGCATATTTTTGTAATTAGGCCAGGTGCAAAACGAAATTCCTATGCTGCCAAATTTAAACGAATTCCCTAAGGGAATAACCATATAATCCCTTTTCTTTATTTTCATTAGATGATCAAGAAACGAAAATCAAGGATTTTCCCATCAGAAATGCAATATTGTAATTGATGAAACGATTTCCTTTACTAGTTCCCAAAGTATTTTCTTTTACTAAAGAGTTCGTGGAAAAAAGAGAAAAACCTTCCTGGAGCGTTTTCCTCTTTCGAAACGATCTCGTTTGCACTTAGAAATGCTGTGATGACGAGCACGTTTGGGGTCCATTATGTTTGTATTTCTTACTTTCTATTATGTCTCAGATAGGTAAACGATTTTCCTAACGAATATGATTGTATTTCTTCACTCAAGGAAAATCGTTTAAAAATACATTTTTACCCACGATTACTAAAGAGAAACAGGCTCCAGGACCTCTAACTACGCAAGCCTATGTTGCAAATCGGCGGCTAGAAATGATGAGGAAGGTTGATATTTTAGATGTATTTTTATAGGTTTGGCAGATGCTCTCTGGTCTAAAGTGGTAAATACTGTTTTAAAATGGGAGGGTTCTTCTCAAGATTGCAAAAAAGTCAATCGAAGACTGTCGGGTGACATGGAGACAAACATTATATTTTTTCTCTATCTTGTAGCCTGTTTATTGGAAAGGGGTGATCCATTTAGTATGTCACGCCCGAGGGGGTGGGGGGGTCTTTTTTTTGTGTGACAAAGTGTGACAAGGGGGTGGGGGGGTGTATAGGATTATGTGACGTCACACTTTCAGATTTTTTAAAACCATATATTAAATAAATGCTGTATGATTAGTGATATCTCCAGGCTAAAAAACATGCTGACCTACAAAAAGATAGACCTACAACTACCAGCCACATCCACTATAGACAGGTCAGCCTTCATCTGCTTAACTGACCTTGGTTCCATGCAATCACTGTAGAGGGTAACACAAGATCCCGTATACATGGATGTGCGACTGGCAAGGCTATATTTTGAGCAAGATCCCCCTTGCCATGGGTTTGCTTTTCCCAAGAAATCCCCCTCACAAGGGCTACTTTTCACCAAAACCACCCTCACCAATGGTCTCTTTTTGGAGATTTCAACAAAATCTGTAAAAACAAGGGTCGCTTATTGGAGATCTCAGCAAAAAAGGTCACTTTTGACTAAAAATCCCTTTCACCAAGGGTCGCTCCTCAGAGAATTTGCTTAAACCCAGACACAAAAATCTCCCCCATTAGGGGTCACTTTTCACGTCACCATGGGAAAGGGTTGCTGGAGAGCCAGCCACATACCTGTGTTGAAATAAAATTGAGTGCCCCCTCCCCCAGGTAGCATTACCAGCACACCTTTTATAGGGCACCTAAGTTTCCCGATAAAATGTTGTCATAATTTTATCACTGTTTCTAACAAAAAGTACCCAGATCTAAGTTGGCCTAAAAGAGGTCCTAGATCTGATATCATATACCCCAAATCTCGATATTAGTGGAGATATATGGAGACAAAAAATGTCGCCCATCCTTCAAGCCTGCAGGTGATAATATGGGGAGCCCATGCGACCACTTGCAAGAATCCATGGATCAAGGCCACAAAAATCTTGGGTGCCACCAATATTCATATAATTTTGTTACCGCCTCTTTGAACAGTTGTAATCTGAAAAGGTTCTAATCGATAAGGTACATCATGCCTAATAACATCACTATTTGTAAGGGGGGGGGGGGGGTGTCAGCAGATTTGTGACATACTTTTCTGGGGGGTGTTGGGAGAAGTGTGACAAAGTGTGACATGGGGGTGGGGGGGTGTTCAAAATGGCCCAAAAAAGTGTGACATACTAAATGGATCACCCCAAAGGTCTCAGATGTTTGTGAAATATCAAGTTTAATTCTTGTAATGATAATATCGATGTTTAATATTTTTCTTCTTATTTTATACGCAGGGTGGTATGAAAGCTGTAATCTGGACGGACGTTTTCCAGTCTGTCGTTATTCTCATTGGTTTAATTGTTGTTGTCGTGGTTGTAAGTGTTATTTTTGTCTCGTAGCAAATACAATTATTAGTATAATCACATTGTCACAAATTAAAATTCAATGTATGAGTATTTTATTATCAGAGATGCCACTTCTCCTACTTACAGGAATTCCTACATTTTTCTGGAATTTCTGTACTAAATTGTGTAAATTTCCTACACAATATTGACCAAAATTGGAAGATTTCCTACTTTTTGTTGACGACTGAGTGGCATCACTGTATTATCAATATAATTATAAGTATTTGAAATTATATTACAAATGATTTCCGACCTCTCAGTATTGAGTCTATTGAGGACATTTTAATTGAATTAATGAAATATTAATTGAATTCGATAAAAGTCTATAATAATGTATAGACTTATGGTGGTATTATTTTACTATTTCAGGGTATCGTCAAAACGGGGGGTATGGCAGAGGTGTGGCAGCTGAACAAGGAGTGGGGCCGGATAGAGTTCTTCGAGTAGGTGTACACTATCATTGCAGTTGTCATTCATAGAATCAAAAGCTTAAAGTGGGCATATCCATTTTTTCTTCAAATTCTAAATAATGCTTGAATGTATTCCAAACACTCTAAAAGTATCGTATTTAGAGAATAGATGTCAATTAAATGTCATCATGGGGTGTTAATAGGTCACAATGGGATCCAATATCCCCCGAACATGGGCTTTTCTAGTGTATTTTCAATGTGGGGAATTAAAGCGTGCACGCTTTTATTCCAAAATGACCATATTTTGAGCAATAAAATCCAATTAGAGCAAAATCAGAGGGAATTAGGGGAAATGGAATAGATAAGAAGTCAAATATATTATTTGCAAACATTCTGACTCATTTTTAGGGAAATCTATTATTTTGTCCCACACATCGGATGTACTAACTTTAATTTCATTGGGACAATCTTTTGTTTCTACTTTTTTTTGATATGGTGATAGAATTATATTCCTCTAGCATGATTGAACGTCTGCCCCATATTGCTTTGTACACCTTTCGACCTTGTTATTATGTGTAAATTCAATTATTTCTAACTTGATTATTTCATAATAGTCATTATTGGTATATATCACTTTAATTTCCAGTTTTGACCCTGACCCCACGAAGAGGACTACATTCTGGTCTATCGTGGTGTTGATGTCGGTGTTGTGGATGTGTATGACGGCAGCCCAGATGTCCGTACAGCGCTACTGCAGCCTGCCCAGCATGAGGAAGGCCCAGGTGTAAGTAGACACTGCTAGCATCTGCTGTAGATTTACAGTATAAAAGGGTGTATAATTATGTGGGTTCACTATTCACAGTGTAGCAAAGTTAGTTAGCTGACAAAACCTAATGAAGTATTGTTTTTGTAGAATGATTTTGAAAAGTTATAATATTTGTAATTTACTGTAAACGACTGCATAATGTATTCGAATCCATGATACCTATCCTCAAATGGGAAGACGCGAGCATGTGCACTAGATCCAGTTGTTGAATAGTATACACCGTATAAAAGCTGCAACCCATCCCAATCTGTGCAAGTAATAGGCTATTATTCTGCAGCTATAGAGAATAAATCACGACAGGGGAAGACTTTAGGTTAAATGGCTGGCAAACACTAGGCGCTATCCCAGGCAGCATTCATGAACAAAACGACGGGTAATGTAATACGTCATCAAAATTAACGATGTAATTTATGATAAAGTGAGGTCACAATGCCAAATGTCTCACATCAAACTGTGCCAATACACAATCTAGTTCTCTGGCGGAACAAAGGGAGACAGACAGAGACTCTTCACAAAAGTAGACAATACTAAAACTAGCACTGCCCGGCCTTTTTGTATGGCTGTTTAATCCGCCCTTGAATGGGCCCATACATCCACTAGTATCTCTGTTATCTTTAATGCGGCATAATCACCAAGTGTATCCCACTCGCAATGCTAGTACTGTTCTAGTCTACTATGTGGTAGCTGCGCCAGTGGTGATATTGCTCCTTTAACTTCGAAAAGAGATCAAGTCTAGACATGTTGTTTCCTGGAAGAGCTGCTTCATCATGTATGATTGGTGGCTCATCTTAGTTCCCCCTTATGTTAAAGGCGAGCAATTACCCAGAAAATGGCTGCTCCTCACCCTCCCTCCCCACATGGGGCATCCGTTTTTTGTGGCTGCTCACAATAAAATAGTGACATGATCTCTGAAAAGGGTCCTTAGTGTAGTAAGGTCTCTCTGACTTGGACTATAATATGGCCCTTCTTCAGGATAGATATGATTAATAGTCTACCCACGTCGTGTGGCGATGGCAGTATGGAGGTGTGTTTGTAAAGTACACCCCTCCATGTGCTGTCCCTAGTAACCAGATATGGCACTGAGATCAAACTTTCTATTTTAATGTTCTTTTTTCGACAAATGAAAGCCAAGCTTCACTCCAAACTCAAATACACTTCCATTGGAGATGACATTTGATCTTGAATGGCATTGAATGAGAACACAACTGGTTCTGTATGGCAGCCATCACCAGTTTCATGCTCGGAATATAATGTGACACTGGCATAATATTCCAAAAACCGTATTTACTATACAAGAGGTGTAGTCCTTGGTAAATCACTAAAAGTACCATCATGATAACAGCCGAGCGTATATTACACTTTTCCTTATACTAAAATGGATTTCCTTAATTGATAAACTCATGAAAATATTGTACCTAGCTCGGGAAGGTTTGTTGTTTTTTCTGTTCTTTTTTTATAACAAGAATTCTATGGTTCATTTGTAAAATAGGGGTTTTCACATTCTTATTTGAACTGTCTGGTAATAGTGTATGACCATACAGGGCAAGTCATGCACCACGCTAACACCAAATGAAGTACAGCTTTAATATCCATCATACTGGGAATTAACTGCTGAGGGATACGTTCACTATGGTATTGCACAATTTGTAAGATAATTATGTTCAGATGCAGTACAAATGGATGATCAGAGGCGTGTAGAGTGATCTACCCCTTTGTTCTAGCTATGCCACTGATTGCATGTTTCTTGGTTACAGATCTATACTGCTCAACATCCCAGGCTTTGTGATAATTGGCGTGCTGACCTGCCTCTGTGGGATTGTGGCCTTTGCTTACTATGCCAAGGAGGGATGTGACCCTATGAGTGCAGGTTATATCAACAACCCAAACCAGGTTAGAAATACACAATCTCCTCAGTAAATATATCACCCATAACCTAATGCTTTTGGTCTATTGAGATGTCTACGATTTATATGACAGTGAAGCATACCACCCATAATGGCTGCTGGAGTCCATTTGCTCACCTGCGCCCTTACCTATTCTCAGAAAAATGAAGACAGTGGATTTGTTTTTCTCCTTAGAAGTATGACTGAGGAAGAGTCAAAATGTTAACATTGAATGCCTTGAGATAACTTGCTTTGGCTCATGGGCGGAGCTACCCCGATTTATAGCTCATTATGGTCGCCTACTATTACTAGTAATGCTCATATTACTTTACATTGAGTATGCCATATGTCAAAATCCTAGAATGTTTTTTGATATTTCGAGAAGTTGTTGATTAATGCTAACCATTTAATTTGTTGACATGTAGATCCTGCCATACTTTGTCATGGACGTGATTGGCTACCCTGGGATTCCAGGCCTTTTTGTAGCTTGCCTCTATAGCGGATCTGTCAGGTGAGCCAATTCTGTTTAAACATGAGCATGATTATGTGAATATTAAACTTATTTAGTCATTATTTTTCCCCGACTTTATAAGTTATAGGACCCACAATTGTGGATTCGCGATGTGTTATATAGTAACTGTCTGATTCTCTTGATGGGACGTGTATTTTAAGGTCTCTGTTATGCCCTATCCCCAGCAGAGCTGGAAAATGAAAAATATAGTATAATGTACTAATATTGATATGTGTTTGGCTTTCCAGTACTATCTCCTCCACTCTCAACTCTATGGCTGCTATAACGTGGGAAGACCTGATGAAGCACAAGCTACACTGGCTATCAGAACGTGCTCAGACCAACGTCAACAAGGCACTAGGTGAGCCGCTCATCTGAGCTACCCTTTCCATCAATAAGGCACTAGGTGAGCTGCTCATCTGAGCTACCCTATACATTAACAAGGCACTAGGTGAGCTGCTCATCTGAGCTACCCTATACATTAACAAGGCACTGGGTGAACTGCTCATGTAAGCTACCCTATACATTAACAAGGTACTCGGTGAGCTGCTCATCTGAGCTACCCTTTGCATTAACAAGGCACTAGGTGAGCTGCTCATCTGAGCTACCCTATACATTAACAAGGTACTCGGTGAGCTGCTCATCTGAGCTACCCTTTCCATTGACAAGGCACCAGGTGAGCTGCTCATCTGAGCTGCCCTATACATTAACAAGGTACTAGGTGATCGAGCTGCCCATCTGAACTACCCTATATATTAACAAGGTACTAGGTGATCGAGCTGCTCATTTGAGCTACCCGATACATAAACAAAGCACCAGGTGATCGAGCTGCTCATCTGAGCTACCCTAGGCCAAAAAAAAAGGTGTGTTTCAGGTTACATGGTCTGAAAATCTAGGGTAGGTAGGTCGGATTCTTTTTTTTTTTAAAGATTTTTAAAATTTTACTTTGGCCTGAAAGTACCCAGACATCGACTCATGAACTTCAATGCCAACTTGCCGACAACCGCCTTGACTCGTTAACTATTAGATCGACCCTTAAATAGCCCCAAAATGACTTAAAATATAAATATTTTTTCAAAATTACATAACAATTTCTAGGGTCGGCCCTGTTTTGCTAGCCTATACATTAACAAGGTACTAGGTGATCGAGCTGCTCATTTGAGCTACCCTATAAATTAACAAGGTACTAGGTGATCGAGCTGCTCATCTGAGCTACCCTATACATTAACAAGGTACTAGGTCAGCTGCCCATTTGAGCTACCCTATACATTAACAAGGTACTAGGTGATCGAGCTGCTCATCTGAGCTACCCTATACATTAACAAGGTACTAGGTCAGCTGCTCATTTGAGCTACCCTATACATTAACAAGGTACTAGGTGATCGAGCCGCTCATTTGAGCTAACCGATACATAAACAAAGCACTAGGTGATCGAGCTGCTCATCTGAAATACCCTATACATTCACAAGGTACTAGGTCAGCTGCTCATCTGAGCTTCCCTATACATTCACAATGTACAAGGTCAGCTGCTCATCTGAGCTGCCAGCAGCCACATTGAGTCTAAAACAGTTAAATAATTATTTGGATGCAACGGCCAGTACCGATCCTGATAACTCTTATCAGCTCTATTATCTCTCTGCTCTCATTGAAGTCCATGGCTGCGCACACTAGAGGACCTGCAACCTACATTTTTCTACCACATATCTCCCCTTAGCATTTGCACCGCAGGGACACTTGAAGTAGAATGCACGCAGTACAAATATACTGTGAAACTAAAAGGGGTAGTTCATGGCTTGTTGTACGGGTTCCCTCTCTGTTCCTGTGGTAGGATAATTAAAGCTAAGAATTGAAAATGACCAAACCTGTATTTATGACCTTTTGTTAGCTCTCTGTGATCTAACGTGAGTCAATGTTGTTGGCTTACTTCACTGATATAACTCCCTCATTATGTTTTAATGCTCTGCCCTCTATAACCTAATGCCTTAAGTGGATAAGTCTTCAATTTACATTCTGCATTAGTGTCTCTTCTCAAAAAAATCACTGACGTGTTTTGATAAATATTTCATATGTTATCATTTCTTTAAATAACTATTTTGTTATTTCAGTATGCATTTATGGAGCTATCAGTATTGGTATGGCATTTGTTGTCATGCAACTTGGAGGGACCTTCATACAGGTAATTATTCATGTCCTCTTTAATATAATTTACCCTGGCCAGGCTAGTAAAGGCCCATTTTCTACCGACAAGAGCCAATGTTAAGTTGCGGTTGATTGGGACAGCGGCCATTGCAGCATGATTGCTATCAGGAATAGGAATTTGCTAAATTCTCCAGGATGCCATCGAACATCCTCTTTATACACAAAAGGCCAGAATACATGGTACCGGTAGTTGATAGTATGTGCAATGTCATCCGAATTCATCAGGCGATAACCATTTACTGAAAGGCATAGAGAGAAGGTATAGACGTTTAGGCGGCAGGGCATTATATCTACAAAATGTATTATCTCTATCTTCTATTTCCAGATTATGTTCAGCATCCTTGGGACTACGATTGGGCCCATAGTAGGCATGTTTTTCCTTGGTGGACTGTTCCCTCGTGCTGGAGCATGGGTAAGTGTCTAGTTCTGTCTAGAGTAATTATCCAACTTCAAACAGAGGACAATGTTCAAAAAGGACACCATATAAGGTAACCATAAAGCGTTGCAGTGATAAGAACACAGTTATAACCAGCTAGATGCCGTTGGAGTATTGAAAATTAAGAAAATATTAGTAATAATCATTACATGTATAGTGTCGTCTTTGTACCCCTCTCCCCCACCATGAAGTAATGGCAATGGAGCTAATGAACCACTAATTTGCTCTCCTTTTGATGCTTCACAGGGTGCCATGCTGGGGGCACTGCTGGGCTGGACACTGTCCGGCTGGATGTCTATTGGAGGTTACAGGCTGGGTGTGCACACCCAACCCCTGCCCCTACCCAGGGCCAGGTGCCCCAACTTTCTCAACCAGACTATGGCCAACCTCACCATGGGTGCCATGGGGATGGCTAACAACACCTTCCCTGGTAAACAGATCACCATGGAGTCACAACTGTAAGTTTTTCTGCTGCGTTCATATTATTTTGTTGGCCTCAAGCATGCTCTCGAAAGTCATCCCTGGCATCTTAGCTTCTTGGTGCAAGTAGTTCCGGCACACCGGATGCTGTAATATTATAGATCTAGGTGGTGTGGGTACCGCGGAAGGATCCCCCCCAACAAATAGGTGATGCACAGATGATGCACAACCACTTTTAGCCACAACTAATATGAAAAGTTAAAATACCAATTTTAAAAAGTTATGCTGATGCACTGCTGACGCACAGCTGATGCACAGAATAATTGTATCCCTCTCAGCTCCTAAACTGAAACCAGCAACAATTTTCATATTCCTATTTCAGCACTGGTTTAAACAGGATGTATGCAGTATCCTACCTATGGTACCCCGCTATAGGGATCATCGCCGTCCTCACCGTCGGCATGATCAGTATGTGTATACCGTGTATGCGCACATCTGAAATTATCCCCCGGAAGTTACTCTTCCCTTGCGTGCGCAGGTGCGCCGGATGTATTCAAGGCGTTGATGATGATGAGGTTGACAGGGTCGAAATAACTAAAGACCCAAATGACAACAAAAACCTGGTGCGTAACCATATTATTGCTCAATAATACATGTATACTAGCTCTGGTTAAACAAGATTGGGAAATTTAAAAAAATGGTTACTGGGATGGTGCTGTACACGTGTCAGTTCGAATGTAGCAAATACAAAATTTAAAAGAATTAACCTTGATCAACATCCCATGAATGCAATGCAAGTTTAGGGAAGACATCTTATGCTGTAAGAGAATGGCAGTGTCTTTATAGCATTTAAATTTTCATAAATTAATCTCCTTTTTCATTTTTGCAGATTTACAAACCAGTGCCAAAATCGATGTCATCACCAAACAAGCAGAAGCGTTCCCTTGTAGAGGAGAAGTTCGTAGTTCATGATGCGGAATCGGCAATATGAAGCCAAGCACTATGTGTACAGTAGGATTAGTATCTGAGAGGGTTAGTTCATGTAGTCAACGTATGATGTTCTTTTAAAGAGAATGAATTCACAAGTGTTTACAACATTTTATGCTAACATGGGGTATAGTCCCTGATCCTAATTTGGAGAAATGAGTTTGCGGTTTTACCATCATAATATCATCTTAAAAGTGCAGTTGCATCACATCTGTTAAAATTTAATATGTTAGAACATTCAGAGTGATTATGATCTCCCTCTGTTTACACAATGTCCTCATCTCGTGCCGGGGTATGCTGTACAATTATATGGGTGAGCGAATGGCAGTCGGCGCAGAGCTCTGGGTGTTGGTCATGTTGCCGGTTATATGGCGGATATACCATCACTACTCATCATTAACTTTAGTTAATTCAACATACATAATGCTGCATGCCATGTTATCACTCAGGAAAATCTGACATTTCTACACAGTGAGCACAGAATGTCTGAATTCATCATACCTTAAGAAATATTTGTCACATGGACAATTATAACTGTGGCTTAGCACGTGAAATGTGATGTTCATGGGAGATTTTTGATATCCGTTTTACTTGTAGCCACATTTCCATTTTAGTTGTACATATCAGTTCATGTCTAAAATATGATTCCATCAAATTTTAGCTCATGACATCCCGTTATAAATTCATAGCAAATTTCAGTATTGAACTACACGTAATAAATGTTTTTTATGGACATGAATAGTGCGAGAGACTGCTTTAAAAAAAAATATCACTAATCAGTGTATTTCATGTTACAATGTGCTGTAATTATTCCTCTATATACCGATGTAGCTTGTACACTGCTTTAGTCAAGTTGGAAATGAAACTTACTTTTTACTTTTACAAACCACACTGCCAGTTATATTTTTGTAGTTGAATTATGTATATATTCTGAGCACCTGTGATATAGTTCAACATTATACTTACCCCAGAAGAAAATATGCTCTCACACTTCCATACTTTGCCTGTCTATCCATTGCCAAACGGGAAAGGTAGTGTCCCATATGGGGTCAGGTGTGAAAGCTTACTTTATGACTGATACGTTTTCCCAGGACCTTTGGATGACGGTAAAGACTGTATAATTGATAGACTATAGATGTAAATGCTGAATACGTATTGCTATGACTGCTGTGTATACTATCTGTATTATGAATGGTGTATGAACCTATTGAAGCTAACCTTCAGTGTGTTAGCAAGTTATTCTAACAATGAGGGATATTGATATGAATGTCCATATTCGAAATTCGTTTATACAGACCATGGCAACCATGATGACAGAAAATTAGTTTTTTACAGCTATACCGTCCTACGCATAGTATCTGGAAGTTCAAGTAAACGGGAGTTTCTTTTTTTGTAGACATAGGAACCCATTGTTCAGGGGCCACACTAAAAAAATATTGTATTATCTGTCTACCCTGTCATACTGCCATGATATTTTGTAATCAAGATTATATATTTGTATAGGTTGAATATATGTATATATTTGTATATAACATGCATACGCTATTTTGAACAATAATAGAGACACAATTATTTTGGTTTTATGGTAATCATTGCCATAATCGTGGTAGAGTAAAAGGGCAATTTTGAATTTTAATGTCAGACAAAACAGGAATAATCTAAATAATGTGAATGCATTCGGGTATAACGGAATTAATGGCGATAGAATGATTCGTGCATAATAATGTGTGATAGCTTCAATAAATTAGACGATTGATATGCCTTTGCGTCTTAAATATTTAATACTCCATTTCTTTCACTTACTCTATTAGGAATTTGCATGAATGGTTGCAGAGAGACTCTATTACAAAACATCTAAAAGTGCAGAAATGCCACCCTATTCAATTAAAAAATTCTTCTCGGATTCAATGCCCCCCCCAAATGTTTTTGCACCCGTTGGTGTAGGGCACTGGGCTTTAGTGTGGCCCCAAGCGGGCTGCCCACTTTGGGCTCAGGTCGGGTTTTAGACGGGCTGCCCACTTTAGGCTCAGATTAGGTTTTGGACGGGCTGCAAGCAGGCTCAGATCGGGTTTTGGATGGGCTGCCCACTTTGGGCTCAGACCTGGTTTTGGATGGGTTATTTTCTTGTATTTATTGAATACGCTATCCCAGGTCCTGCCAATCAACCCCAAGGCATAATCATACTCTTCCTATCCAATCATGGAAGTATCTAACAGGCGTATTATATGCAGCATAGGCAAGAGTCTATGGTGTACATTGGTGTTTATACCTAGGCCTAGATGGAGCATATGAGTCTGGTGTTATGCAAATTGTAATGCCACAGACATGGTGTCTACACTGGCCAGCTGCATAGAGAACCTCCTTTTCATCATTCAAATATATAGTCTATCTAATTCCCAAACTGTTAGAACATCTATTTACTGTTTCCTATTGTATATCACTTTAACATTTTCTTATATTAGGCCACTCCAAATAATATACTCGTTTATCATCACTATGCCATGAGAAAAATGACGAGGGCGCTTTTTTTTCTTTTTCTTGTTTTTTTGCTGAGGCCCAAATTGCATAGGGTCTTATACACTCTCGGAGAATTTAATTCACATTTTAATGATTTAAGATTAAAGGATCTGCACAAGTTATATGCATGTTTTCTCTAGACCCTTACATTTGCGGCACTCTAAGCTTCTACAATTTTGCACAAAAAAAGAATAAATGAATAAATTTAAAAGACGCTTTTGGTGTTGTGTGGTGTTGAGAAACAAGTATATTATTTGGAGTGGCCTTATCATATGATGTCAATTTCATCTGGCTTTGTTGGAAAACTCTCTATATTGTATAGAAGTGACATCTGGTGTCACTCATCAGAACTACTAGACCAGTTGCCCTGTCCATACCCAACCTTAGCCCAAATAGGGCAGCCCGCTTTGAAACTGATCTGACCCCAAATCAGGCAGCCTGGTCTGGGCCACACTTCAGCCCAGCCATCTGCACAATATGAAACCCAGCTCAGTTTTGCCCAACTTTAAACAGTCAATCTGAGCTAAAGCCAAATTGGCCCCGTGTGGGCTTGCTACACTAGAGAATGGGAGATTGCTGGATACGGGTGATTCCGAGATGGAAATTCAAGAAATAGGGTACATATTAGAAGGTGCACAGGTGCACATAGTAAAAAGGTACGAAGTACTGTAAAATATGTACATACCCAGGACCCATGTTTTGTACATTAAAGATAATTTGAAGAGGCTATGTGGAGTTTGCTTGTTACGGGAGAACTTTATGTATAATTCTATGGGTGAATTCTATGGGTGATTCGTAGATGGAAAATCAGTGATCAGGTCATACTTTAGGCCAGTACTGTGCATAGTAAGTACAACCAGTGGTCTTAGTGCTCCATATACATCAATATATTAAAAAGTCTGAGGATATTCATTCTTGGTATGCTCTAAGATACATGTTGTACCACGCCGTAGACAAAATTAGGAGTTATTATGATGTATGTAAGACCAAACAATCAATATCCATGTATTTTCCATCTCAGAATCAGCCGAAACAATGACCATCGACTTTGAGAGGCGATAAAGAATGAACTGCTAGGGTTATAGATGTTGAGAAAAGTGTTCCAAGGAGCGAAGATAACTTTCAATATGATAAACTTGCTAAACATATTCCCGATTTGTCCTTCCTCAGCCCCAAACCTGCATAACTCAGGAGTTTGTGCCATATACAGGTTTACTATAGTTTCGCACACTCCTCTCAGGCTGTATGAGGTAAAGTCATACCACAGGAGCTGCATGTCTTTTATCAGTTCTCAGGGAGCTGTAAAAGTAACACCAACGGATTTTCCCAAACATGAGGGCTGAGGCAGAATCACATTTTACAGAATTGTAAAGAAACGCAAAGAAAGTTGTCTATATTTTCACCCCTAGGGAACAGAAGAGAGGTTAAGATACACATACATTTAGTTGTTTGCTGTGGTCATTGTTGTAATTGTTTGTATGAAGCTGCACAACCCAGCTAGCATGGTTACTTTGGGCCAACATTGGCAATGGTTGGCACCATCGCAGGCAATAATTTAATGTTGTGCAAACGTTGAAATGCCAACATTGTACCAACGTTGGAAATTTATGCTATGCCAACGTTGCCCAACATTGGCCCAACGTTGGCATGCTGACGTTGGCTCAAATGGAATGCCCCCGGCCAAAACTATGTTGGGCCAACGTTGCATGTCCAACCTCCACTAGAGGACATGGAAGGTTGTCAGAAGAGATTTTGCCCAGCAGATCCTTTATCTCTCATCATAAGTGGCCATTAATTGGGCCCCATATGTGCGTTATATAGGTTTTAAAAGCCAGGCATATTCCATTCATATGCCATAACATACTTAATTACCAACTCTCCCAGTGACATAACAAAATGCAGTAACATTGCCACGAGGACACCTTTTTTAAGGTAATGGTGTAGGCCTATAAGGTCTAAAGGATGGGATGGCTGTCTATCACCTCTGGCCCCTTTAAGCTGATATAAAGGTGAAATTCAAAGGCAGAAATGGTTGTTTCTAAACTGATTCTTGTCTTTAGCAGAATAAATCACAGTTTTGTGATCATTGATACTCTATATGAGCATCATACAAAGTTAGAATGGAATACCTCTGACAAAAAACTATGTTGTGTCAATATCTGCATCTGACGTTGGTACACTTTCAACATATGACAGTTGGCATAACATTGGGCCAACGTTGGGCCAACGTTGGCATGCTGACATTGGCTCAAATGGAATGCCCCCGGCCAAAACTACGTTGTGCCAACGTTGGCATGCTGACGTCAGTCCAACCCTCAACTACGTTGAGCCCAACGTAACCATGCTAGCTGGGAAAGTACATGGCTGTAATAAAGGCCACACCTCGGAGCATGAAAATACACACCTTGGAGAAAACACACACAGAAATAAGGGCCACACCTGGGATTTAAGAAATACACACCTGGGAGACAATTGAGTATATACTTCAGGGGAGGTCACTCTAATGTGTGCATAATGCAACATTGGTTGGGTTGGGGGGGGGGGTTATTTCATGGGACAAAAATAGTACATGCTTCATGGAAGCCCCCTCACATACAATTATAAATTATGTGCTAATGAGAATGGTAGGATACTGCAGTAGGTTTCGGTCAGATATATATGTCAATTTTATCTATATCTATATAATTATGTATATAAATATATTATATTTGTTTGTATACATATATATATATATATATATATATATATATATATATATATATATATATATAAATTTGGGCCAATGCACACAGGAAAGAAAATTCAGAAAGATAAGAATGTTTTCTCACACATACCAAAAAATTGAAAGAATGTAAGTGCAGGTTCATATTCCACTGGGTATAAGGCTGAAAAGACCAGAAATAGCCCAAACTGCATAACTCAGGAGTTTGTGCCATATATAAGATATATATAGACAGATATATATAAAAATAACAAAAAGTGCTGCCTGGCTCTGATCAATACAGTTTGTTAGCAAGTGGTGGCAACCGGCAGCCGGTGAATAGTTCCTACACCTGCAGGCTGGGGTCTCTAGTAGGGCCTAATAGACACAACACGCCAAGGTGTGTTCCAACCCATATACCGTAAAACCTCGCGTAGAGGCCGCGGCTTGTACGCGAATCAGAACCAGCTTTCATTTGATACCAAACATGCCTATATAGGGTGCGGCTTATACGAGAGTTTTTGCAAGTATACTACAGTACTAAATTGACTGTAATCAGATCGTCAGTGAGGCTTATAGAATCGGCCCAAAGTCGGGGTGCGGCTTATACGCGAGTTAAGCTTATATGCGAGGTTTTACGGTATACATTACCACTGTCAGTTCATGGTGCAGTTACCTGTGTGTTTCTTTTACCCTGAACCACAACCCTGCCGCATAACAGTGCAGCTAGTAATAACCCTCCTATAGAGAACCTTAGGGAGAGTTACATTTATAAATAACAGGGGAGGTGGTGTGCTTTCATCGGGAGGCACACAATCTTTTTACTCCTTCCCCCAGAACAAATGTAATCACTAAGACTGAATCTTACCAATGAACTGCTTTGCTCCATCACAGGTAATGCTGGCAAACCTGAAATAATATAATCCGAGGTATGTATATTTTGCTTCAGGTGTTATGGTGATCCAAGGGTTGTATTTTATTGATCCGAGGTGTGTATTTTTTCTGGCCTGGTGTGTGGTGTGGAAGAGGTATATATTTGGTACATAATAACAGCACAACCAGTGATGGTAGAAATATGGGGATAGGCGCCAGTGATGCCTACTAAGTATATTAATCATCAATGGGAGTATACATTAGATGAAGTCCCTTTAGAACACAGTAATAGAGGTACAAAGTGTTGAAACTGGATATAGATGGTATATGGGGCAGCCATTCCACCTTCATGTGAAGAATGCAGCCACAGATATCAGTGGCTGACTAGTGATACATGACCATATACATGTTAGCCAGTCCGCTATCTGATTATATTTGCATAGAAAAAGCTGCTTACCACTGTTTTTAAACAAAATGTGTCTTCTCTCTTCTAGATGTTGCCCACCATGTGCTCCCAAAATCCATAGGTGTTACTTTACGGCTCCCTGAGTACTGATAAAGGGCATGTAGCTCCTGTGGTATATGACTTTACCTCATACAGCCTGCCTCTTAGACATTCCCAGATGGGAGCCAGGGGACAGGGGCAAACTGGTCCCTCTGACTGGAACAGCCAGGTATTTATCCTTCTAATAAAACATGCATGTATTGCTACTTTTTTCCCATCTCTCTTCCAAAAAGTAAATTTCTCATCCTTACATACTTTAAAAATCCTAGTTGACTCAGGGTCTCCCCTGAGTCAAGTGTGACAATTCTGGACACCTCTTTTCCCTGAAAAATGAATATTGCTCCCATTTGCTCAATATTTCACTCTTTGCATCTTGCATGGTCTCAATAAATCACTTTCCACAATATCTATCTAATGGTGTGTTTGTTTTTCACAAATTCCTACCATAACCCCCTAAAAAAACGAAAAATAATATTAGGCTGTAATTGGTGGTAATTTGCTTCAGCATAGAGCTCTATGGGAGCCAGAAGACAACCGACAACCCCAAATTTGGATATTTTGTGACAACCAAGGCTATCTCTATGGGAGGGGTAGGTGAGACGCTTTTTTTCAGACATCTAACAAACACTTAAGTACTAGAGGTAATTTACAGGGGAGGTTACTTGCTATCATTTGTGTAACAGTGATAACCCTGATTCACTTTGCACTGCCAATGCACATATCGCAACAAAGACTATATGGAAATGTGAGTACCCCCTCCCCCTCTCTCTATCGGGGTAATTGTTTACAATATGGACATGGGAGAAAGCTTTTTATTCAGTGTGTGTTGGACATAGACGTGAGAGGACAAAAGACATAGATAGCTAAGATCTGGGGACATGAAAATTTGAATTTGGGCTCAAGTACCCCCCCCCCAAAAAAAAAGTCAATGTTCAAATTTTTTCCGAGTATACCCTTTTTTTGCGCAACTTGCCTCACTCTGTGTGACTTTCTTAGGGCACCTGCGTCATGCGACCTATAGGTTGTGTGGTGCAGGCCTATAGGTAGTTGTCAGTTCCTGATATGCTATATTGTGAGGCACAATTTGGGTATGCTATCCGAAACGGTCCAGCCAGGATATAATAGGGGGAGCCAGTCAGGAATCCTGGAGAGAACCTGGTATGGTGAGTGACCAATGGATGATATGGATAGTGGACTAGGGTAAACCAAAGGTGCTGAATCCATTTCTGTTATGTGTAGAATGATATCTAGGTCGGAAAAATGTCAAAATCAAGGTCAAAGGTCACATCTTTAACCCATTGAGGGCGAATGTCGATTATAATCAACATCCATCCCTGGCCGGATGTCGATTATTTACTACACCATGTGGGGCCGGATGTCGATTATAATTGACTTAACTCTATGGGATTTTGAAAACCCCCGGCCCCTGGGAAAAAAATTGAAAAAAAATCCGGCCCCCTGGCTAGAATAAATTTTTCTTGTCCGGCCTCAATGGGTTAAGAATCCCATTAATACAAGAGTGCACCCTTTCTCTTTCTTACTATGATAAATGATACATTTCCCTTCACACCTCTACCTGACCCTGAGTCTAGTGCGATCTCAATCACACGTTTACTCTTTCTAGGTGGTGGATACCTTAGAGGCGAGCCCGCACGGGGCACTTCGGTTTTAGCCAGATTTGGGCTCAGATCAGGTGGCAGAAAGGCAATGCTCCTTAGCCTAGGTGTGGTTAATTGACCATTAGATCCAATAAAAACTTTTTCTTTTTTTAAAAACCAGGCTGCCTAATTTGAGCTCAGGTCGGTTTCAAAAGCGGGCTGCCTGATATGGGCTCAGGTTGGGTTTGTCAAGGGCAAACTGTTCTGGTAGTTCTGATCACTGATACTAGATGTCCCTACTACATCTCAGGTAGAGTTTTCTAACAAACCCAGATGAATTTGATGATACGATAATAGGAAATGAGTATGTACATTGAATTATCATCAGCATACGAGTTTATGTCCGTTTCATTGCGTAGCCGTTTCATCAAAATAGATCAAAAGCATCAATGGTCATAGAGGTCACTCTAAGCTTTTTATTTTCTCAGACCCACTGTGAATATCGTGGCATTGATATCATATATACTTTCTTTTGCTATAACTAAAATGAATAACGAACAACAAGCAATCATATCAATAACACAGGTATTTTATTATTGCATATAATTATAGTGGTTCATTCATAGTTTGAAATACATCTTACAAAATTACCAATACAGCTCTATCATATAATAGATACAGATAAAGCGTTAATAGCTGCCGTGGTTTTGCACCAGGTGATTGTTTGTAAAAGGGTTAAATAAGTATTATTTTTGATAGGAGTATGAATGAATAGCATTAACATAATATTATACGATACATTATATAAAAGACATAAACAGTGCATACCGTAAAACCTCGCATATAAGCCTAACTCGCGTATAAGCCAGGGGCGGATCCAGGATTTTGGAAAAGGGGGGCGTGAAATAGGCAATGTACTAGGGGTATTGGAAATTGTACATAAAAATAGGGGGGGGGGGGCGCACGCCGGGTCCGCCCCCCCCCCTAAATCCGCCCCTGTAAGCCACACTTAGTGTGTAGGCCGATCCTACAAGCCGCAATGGTGATCTGGATAATTATATGGTAACTTCAGTATTATACCATAATAGCAAAAGCTCGTGTATAAGCCGCACCCTGACCCTGGGCAAATCCCATAAGCCACACCGCCGATCTGATTCACGTACTAGCCGCGGCTTATACGCGAGGTTTTACGGTAGTACCAATAATATCATGCGGTACAGGACTGTGTAGTAACCGTGGTTGCGTAGGGTTTATCATACATAATTATGTAAATGCTCTTTAAAAAGGGAGTAATAAATCAAAAGATATGTTTAGTGCGTAGATCGTCCAACAGAGATAGATATAGGGGTCTGCTGAATGGAAATGGTGAACACACTGTCTGTACACTGCATAGTGGTTTAAATCGTCCATCAGGTGGAGGTACAAGTCAGCCTCGAGCTCTCCAGGCCCATTACAGCCGTCATCCAGGATCCTGGATCATTTCTTAATGAGATAGCTCAACCACTGATTGGTTAGCCACGGTCACATGATCATGAATGACATAGATATGTTATGTTTGGCCTCATGGGTTCGAATCCCACCTTGGCAAAAAGGTAGGTTCGTTTTTTTACATTATTTATTTGGCCTATTTGAAACATAAATACCCCTATACTGGCATAGTAATATTACCCATTGAATATCTAGACAGAGAAAATAGTGTAATGGAGGTGTATTGTACAGCCATCAAAATTTCTACCAATTGTGCCAAGATGGGACTCGAACCCATGATGTTCAGATTGGTGATATCCAGTACAAGTCAGTACATAAGGACTTTCCCAGACTGTATACATACAGTCGGGGTCCGAGACTGGGTACAAGTAGGCCTGGGACAGAATTAATCAAGTTAGAGATTATATGTTAATCGTTATGATGAAGGATGTAAGATTAAATTGCGGACCATCTGGAGGAATAGAATGACTTTGCAATACATTAGACATTTTGCTCTGCGGCCGATTCAGGAATTCGTTTTGGGGAGTTTTGACCAAGTAGTTAATATGTGAAGTAACATAATAGGTTGATAACATCAATTGAACGAAAGGCTCAAATTAACAGTCCTGCCCATTTTGTTTAAAGCATTTCTAAGATAATGATGGTCTACCTCCATTACAAAAGTCTTATATTGTCCTAAATACGAACATGGTCTATCCTGTTCAGGGTCGATTTTAAGAAACACCCTATATCATGTCACTCATATTTTTCCTCATGTCACGATAAAACTCCATGACGCATGTCGATTTTAAGAAATGGCGATGTCGCCGTGTCGAGTTGCACCTTTCAGTATCTTACAGTTTGTGTGAATTACATGTACAACTCTTGCTCCTTTAACTAATTTTTGCTCCTTTAACTCTCATGAATTAGGCCCTGGTCCATTATCAATGCTGTAAGAAAGCATAATCATCAGTCATTGAAATCAATATGGAGATATGGAGACACTGGAAAACCAAGCTAAATCCTATAAAGATAGCTGCACATTTCGTACCACATTCCGATCTTTAGTAGTTTCATTATTGTTTGTGAAACAAGTACCATTCACTCCATTCAATAAGAGTCCCGCTTCTTCCGCATTACCAGTAAGAGACTGCCTCGGTTTGAAAACCACCGGAAGTCGGTCCTTGGGTTGACGCACAGGGAAACGCAGCATGGTGACGTCGTTGTTCTCCAGTTCCCAATCGTACTTCCGGGCAAGATGCGCTGTGATGATGCGCAGTAGAAGTTTTGCATACTCCTTGCCCACGCATGCACGTTGGCCACCTCCGAATGGCACGTGGTTGTAGGGGAGGTCGGGGTTGGATCTCAAAGCCGACCAGCGCTCAGGGCGGAACTCTGATCTGTCCTGTTCATATAGTGGCGACACTTCGTGTGTATCAAAGGCACTCCAGATGATGGCCCATCCTTTAGGAATCTGATACCCCTGTGGAAATTAGGCATTCATGTACAACATGCAAGGTTTAGTTAATACAAAACAATGAAAATGTAATATCATACAACAGAGACAAATGCCAACGCCATACTTTACGTATACTTTGAGAAAAGAGAATTAGGCCCTAACTAGTTGGAAATGCATTTCACTTTTATCAGAAATTATTTAGGGCTTACTCCAACCGTTGTAAGGGATTTACGGCGTTTTCTTACAAGCAGGACAAGCAGCCTCCATGGCAGAATGTACTAAACTTTTTCCAATCTCTAGTGTCATGGCAGAATGTTCTAAACTTACTCCAATCTCTAGTGTCTTTAACGCCTTCCTGTAGCCTCCCCCGGCAGGTGGCGCAAGACGTAACGTCTCATTAATGACGTCACCCAGGTAGGGCAGGGCGGCTACCTTGTCATACGTCAGTTCTACGTCCTCCTCCAACAAGTCGTACTGCGACAACTCCTGTCGGACCTAGTATACAACACAAGGACTCTTTATGATTAAGAACATTTACACACGACTTAAACATGTATATGAGAACCCCCACAGCCGAAGACTGGTTAGCAGGTTGGTGGGGCTCAGGTCCGCAACACCTCAATGTGCCTCCACATGGGTACCCGAAATTTTGGGTGTGTCGAATTTTATTTTTCAAATCATTGTGTCCGTCGATTTTTAAAAAGCCTGTGTCGATTTTTATAGGGTCTCTATGACCTGTGTCGAATTGTAGATGCCTACAAAAGGCCTGTGTCGCCATGTCGATTTTTAATACAGCTTTTTAGACCATGTCCGTCGATTTTTAAAAGGGCCGTGTCGCCGTGTCGCACGTGTCGAATTTTACCATGTAGAGGCACCTCAATGTAGGGTCGGTAGGTCGGAATTTATTTTGAATCTTTTTTTTGAAACATGAATCTACTAGCAAGCCTCTCTAGTAACCCTAAAATTGATTTTTTTTTTATTTAAAAAAAGAGGGTAAAAATACAAGAATTTCTTTAAAATTGCATAAAAAAACGTACGGTCGGCCCAATCTACACAGGGTCGGTCGGGTGACCTGAAACAAAGCTTTTTGGGGGCCTAGGGTATATACCTTTTTCAGCACGGCCTTGTTCTGTACCAGGTACATGACGATACTGGTGGCTGCACTGGCCGTGGTACTGTGACCGGCAAACAGCATCTCCTTGGTGAGGCCAGTTGCCGCTTCCTCCGTCAGGGGGCTCCCCTGTTCGCGTCCAGCCTCCAGAACCAGACTCATCGCGTCGTGAAAGTCCAGCGTCTCAAAGTCGTCTGCTAGCCGCTTCCGGTATTCGGCAACAATGAGGTCGGTCAGACGCCCGTTGGCTGCCTCTGCCTTTGTGTGGTAAGGTCATAGGTATTGTTGATTGTTATTAATGAAAATTAAAGGTATTGAAGGAAGTCTAGGTAGCCCTCAAAAGACTAAGCTAAGGAATGACTAGGATAGCAAAGTCAAAACAATAGGGCATTAGGAATATGTTGCAGCTCTCGTGTTTCAAATAAAGTGGAATTATGCCGTAGATGAAACAGGGTTTGACAAAATTATTAATAAAACATTAATTCACAGTCATAATTCTTTCTGTAGCGTTGGGCTATGCATATCCGACATATCCATCTAGTATACATAGTTTAGGCCCGGAGTGTAGGCTATAATGCATTTAGGCTTATGTAATTATAGTTATGGTATACAAAACAGATTTATAGAATCACCTACCTTGTAAAAAGGTGTGCCTGGTAGAGACAAAGGTAAGGTGAAGAAGCCATTGAGATATAGCTCAAAGTCCTTGACGACAGTCTGTCTTGCTTGTTTAAAGTGCCTCAGTCCGACCAGCACCTCCCATGCAGCCCTCAGAGTCAGGTGTTCCATCAAGTCAAAGGTACAGTGTCGGCCCAGCCAGTCACACGTCTCCTCCGCTACCACTCGGTTTATGGCTATGGCATAGCCAGTCAGGGCCTGCAAAGTTTGCAACATTAATGTATGATCATGGAAATACAAGATGATACATTGAAAGAGTTTTAAACCGACCGAACCGGGGAGATATTAGGGACCTTTAGCAACCACGTAAAAGCTCAATAGGGACCTTCAGCAACCACGTAAAAGCTCAGAGTAGCAGTGCTTAAAGGATAGGATACGTCTGCGTTAAATGGGCTACGTCGGGTTTGCTAAAGGTCCCTATTATACGCTGACATAGCAGTGCCAAAAGCATAGGATACGTCTGCGTTAAATGAGGTACGTTGGGTTTGCTAAAGGTCCCTATTATAAATGAATGCGATGATTATTAGGGAAAAAAAAGGTGTGATTCAGGCAACATGGTCCAAAAATTTAGGGTAGGTAGGTCGGATTTTTTTTTTTTTTTTTTTAAATGTTGGAGGTACCTGGAATGAGTCGCGAACTGCCACATGGACTCGCGGGTCATCAAGACGACTCACTGATTGTTACTATGACTAGGAATATCATGAAATTATTAAACATTCTTGTTAAAAAGCAATTTTCTGAGGCTGGACAGTTAATTAGGCATGTGATCTGTTCCTCCTGACCAAAAAATTGCTAAAATTTCCGAAAAAATATCAATATTTTGCAAAAATAAAAAATAAAATCTCCAAAATCGGAAAAAATGCTAGGGTCGGGCCTCTTTTGAGTCTAGTCGGGTTGCCTGAAACACACCTTTTATTTTTTTTGGCCTTATTGGAAAATATAATGTAGCCTGCTGTAGTGCCTAGGGAAGGCATACATAGGCCTATACAGGCTAGGCCTCGGTCCCGGGCCTCGGTTCAATAAAACGGGGGAAATGGCAGCTAAGGCCAGACAAAAACAAGATGGTCTATGGATTTCGTGCACCTTTCTTTTGACCAGAAAAATACCAATGGATTTGGCTCACCTCAAGTTAAGATTTTTTTTTTTTTTTTCACTTCTTTCTTTTATTGATTCCCCCGATCAACCACCTTATTTGGTAGGCTTCACTTTTCTATCTACAAAACCCATTGACAATCCGCTCACGTGTACAATTTTCTCAAATGTGAAATCCTTTGACCAACGTTTTCGGTTGTGTTCAGAGCTTCAACATAGATACGAGGGACCTTTAGCAAACCCGACGTAGATCATTAAATGCAGACCTAGTAGTGCTAAAGGGATAGGCTACGTCTGCGTTTATTGGGGACCTTTAGCAAACCCGACGTAGCTCACTAAACGCAGACGTAGTAGTGCTAAAGGGATAGGCTATGTCTGCATTTAATGTACTTTTACGTGGTTGCTAAAGGTCCCTAATGAGCTTTTACGTGGTTGCTTAAGGGCCCTACGAGTAGAATCAAAATCGGCCTATAGGAAATTCCAGATTCCATCTGTTCAAATTTTTAATTCTAATTGACCAGCTGATACAACGGCCGTGATCGTATAGTGGTTAGTACTTCTCGTTGTGGCCGAGACAACCCAGGTTCGAATCCTGGTCACGGCAGAGGCTTCGTGGTCTCTATCATGGCAGCTCAGCTTAACTTTTTGACGAGGTAATCAAATCGTGGTAGTGGTGCTGATGGCTGAATGATTTCCATCCCAGAGGCAACTTATAATTGCAAGTAGGCCCGGGGGGGCCACTCCCTATCTTTTCTATAGTCACTATGTGTGAACATCACCTCTAATCTGGTACCCTTATCAAGGGGCGAAAATTTCGAAAGTCATACCCTTTTTAAGGAAAAATTAGTAAGAAAACAGGCCTAAATCACAGTTGACCCTGAAAGATATACCCTAATTACGGGTGACCCTGAGAGAAATCTCCTTCTCAAGGATAACCAAGAAATATTTTAGGAAAAGAAAGTAAAAATTACTCTTTAAAGCTCTGAATATGCACCCCTTTCTCCCAAAATTTGCTCAAAAGCACCCCTTATCATGGGCCCTTGCGGGCCCGTGCCTAGGACCCAAAAACGGGCCCTTTCCCTTGGAATCGTGTTCACACATGGTATCCAAATCTGAGGGAGTGGCCCCCCCGGGCAAGTAGGAGACTTGAGTCTGAATTAGCCTATTCCACATTGATATAATATTAGCCCACATGTAGGCCTACATTGACAATAGGCCTAGAGACCTTTAGCAAGCCACATAAAAGCTCATTAAACGCAGCGTAGCATTGCTGAAAGTATATGATACGTCTGCGTTTAATGAGCTTTTACGTGAGTTTTTGAGGTTGCTAAAGGTCCCTAATCATGGTTGACTTACCTTGGCCCCAAATGCTTTGAGCACCACCTTCCGGTGTGCGCGGTGCTCGTGTCCTGTGGACATGGTTAGTGTACTTGTACCAAGCAGACGACCGATGGTGGTAGGGACGCTCATGTCGGCTGACGTCATATCCGCCTGTAGGACGCGCCGGATGTGTGCTGCCCCCACCACGCGGACGGTGGGTCTCCCCATGACGTGCGTCTTGTAGATGTTGCCGTACTTATGACGTCGGTCTGTGAAGAAGTCGCGGCCTCTCGGCACCTTGATAGGACGATGAATTATGAGTTTATTACATTGTTCTACGGGCCTTGTGATATGCATGATGATGATAAAAAAAATGTAAAACCAACACAGCCGAAGGCTGGTCAACAGGTCCACAGGGCCCATACGGACTGAACCTGGGGGCCTTGTGAACCTGCTGACCAGCTTTCGGCTGTGTCTTTTTAACCCAGATATGCCTAAGGAGGGAAATAGTGCTCTTTTTATGACAATTTTTTTTTCCTGTGTTAAATTGATATTTTATGGGGATTTTTAGCAAAATTGGGAAATTCGCGCTCATGGCCTCTGATTTATGGACCGTCCTTTTAAAAGGACGGTAGGCACATAGGACATCAAAATTTTATGGGAAGTTCATTATTCAAATTTTTTCATGTGACAATGATATGGATGAACATAAAATGATGCAATTACCTCAGTAAACTGTCCTCAAGGATGGCACTGGTGTTATTCTTAATTGTGAAGGTATGTTCTTAATTGTGCATGAGTTGATATATTGCCTAGCAACCACATTTGACAAAAATTCCATGCCTAGCAACAAGCATGTGGAATAGGCCTAAGAGAGCTTTAGATACAGCTAACCCGAGTACACAGACCCTAGGATACCCATGATACTTATTGCATTTGTTTTGAATCAATATGTTGCCTATCCATGACATTCAAAAACATTCTGTGCCTAGCAACCAGCACTAGAATAGCATTAACAGCCTAGCAACAACATTCAAAAACATACTGTGCCCAGCAACGAGCCTGTTAAATGGCCCTAATCGAGCTTTAGATACACCTAACCCCAGTATGCAAACCCAAGGACATCAGTGATACCTTTCATTATTTGTTTGAATCAATATGTTGCCCTTCCATGCCATTAAAACATTCTGTGCCTAGCAACAAGAATGTAGAGTGGTCTCAATAGCCTAGCAACAACATTCAAAAACATTCTGTGCCTAGCCTCGAGCATGGGAAATGGGCTGTATAGAGATTTGATGTCCCTTACCCCCGGAAACAGACCCTAAATACCTGTTGGTATACATGATGCAAAGGTTACTGATCACTAAATGGTATGTGGCAGGCAATGGGGATTACAAGTATGCATGGACTCATACTTTCCTCTAGGGAGCAAACCTGAAGATTTGAATTGATAATGTACTGGTGCTCTATACTATCACTGCAAAGGAGGCTTTATACTCTAGGCTGACATAGCTGAATAGCGGCCTTATTGTAAGAAGCTGGATTGGAATTTGTCTCTGCCACATGCTGGGCTTCTGGTCAGTCAGTTGGGCACTGCTCTCACTGGAAGCCACATGTGGTGTACAGTGAGAGACCTTTGTCTGACTACACTAGCCCTACCAAAGATCTGGTCATTTTGTAGTAGAAACATCTCATTTCAAGTATCTCATTACCCCTCCAATATTCTATACTGTGGCCTGGTCGCCTACCCATTCTCTTTTGCACTCATGATGTTTAATTGTGTTTAAAAGACTACCCTGTGTGATCTATGAAAGTGGCTTGAATAAGGACACCCCTGATTATAAATTTTGATGATACAATTTACACTGTGCTTATATGAGACCTGTGTTTATTTAAGATAGAAAACTTACCTGAATGTTCATTTCAAAACCATCTTTTACCCTTTGCTTACACAGCACCTGTGCTTATTTGAGACCCCTGTGCTTATTCAAGCCACTACAATATTACTAATTCACTCCTGATCCAGAAATTGACACAAAACCTTGACTATGGGCATACTACACTGCTATTACTACAATAAGACAGGGGATTCCTCATCATATAAGGCCCAAATCCCCCATGGGGAGGATAAAATATGGATATTTCATAATTTGGGCTGAAAGAAAGTCATCTAATCTTTAACCTGTTAAAAGCATATGACAATCAAAATATGTTATCTGCCAGAAACATACATCTTTGTATTTTTCAAAATGATGCCTAATGGCATCACCCATTTTCAAGCTGCTAGCGCCAATTAGCTTCACCTGTTTAGCATGGGCCTTCTTACAACACAGTCAAAACAAGATGGTGAAAACAACATTTTAAAAAGTTTTTTTCCTCAGAAATCCAATTGTGGAGTTGACAACATAGATCTATTTTTGATAGAAATGCCTTAATTTGGAATCCTAAAAGGACCTTTTTACATATTATTGGATGTCTCTAAAATAATGTTTCTGGTTGCCATGGTAACCCAGCCTAAAATGTTATGGTGTAAAACAGTAACTGAAAGGCCATTCTGAAAGCGATTCAGTTCTTATCTAATGGTGACCCAATCTAACAATGATGTAAAATACTGACTTTCATCAAATAGTTCTGGGCCCATAAGGGTTAACTGTAAGCACATGACATTTTTATATGTTGTTGCTAGGCTGTTTAGGTCATTCCACATGCTTGTAGCTAGGCACAGAATGTTTTTATATGTCATGGATAGACAGCATATTGATCTAAAATGACCACAAGAAGTATCCTGGGTATCCTTGCATCTGTATACCAGGGTCAGGTGTATCAAAAGCTTGAGCTCTCTAAGGGCCATTCCACATGATTGGTGCCTGGCATGGAATGTTTTTTAATGTTGCTGCTAGGCTGTTTAGGCTATGCCACATGCTTGTTGCTAAGCACAGAATGTTTTTAATGTCATAGACAGGCAACATGTTGATTCAAACAAATGATGAAAGGTATCACTGGTGCCCTTGGGTTTGCATACTGTTGTTAGGTGTACCTAACGCTCGATTAGGGCAATTTCACAGGCTTGTTGCTGGGTACAGTATGTTTTTGAATGTTGTTGCTAGGCTGTTAATGCTATTCTAATACTTGTTGCTAGGCACAGAATGTTTTTAAATGTCATGGATAGGCAACATATTGATTCAAAACAAATGCAATAAGTATCATGGGTATCCTAGGGTCTGTGTACTCGGGTTAGCTGTATCTAAAGCTCTCTAAAGGCCTATTCCACGTGCTTGTTGCTAGGCATGGAATTTTTGTCAAATGTGGTTGCTAGGCAATATATCAACTCATGCACAATTAAGAACATACCTTCACAATTAAGAATAACACCAGTGCCATCCTTGAGGACAGTTTACTGAGGTAATTGCATCATTTTATGTTCATCCATATCATTGTCACATGAAAAAATTTGAATAATGAACTTCCCATGAAATTTTGATGTCCTATGTGCCTACCGTCCTTTTAAAAGGACGCTTTTAAACAATTATCTATAAGTGAGGGGTCAAACTAGTTAGATCTTTTTTTGGTGCTAAAATTGCCTCTATGCCATTAGTTTCACATGTTTTTGACAAAAATGTTGAAAATTCATGAATTTGTCCTACTTTCCTAAGCCCTGTAAGAGTCAGGATTTTGAAACAGGCATTATTTGGTGAGAAACCCCTCTGCATATGGTTGCCATGGTTACATGACAAATGATATACATACTTGTAAAGTCAAAATAGAAGCATGTACCCTTGTTCTATTATGATTTCAAGTTAAAAAAAATATGAATTCAATTTTGATATTATTTTAGTGATCATTAAAGTAGTACATGTAGGCGTCCTTTTAAAAGGACGGTAGGCATATCTGGGTTAAAACTACTAGTAATTCTGCAATTCTACCTGATGATGATATAGTTTTAAAACCAACACAGCCGAAGGCTGGTCAGCAGGTCCACAGGGCACATACGGACCGAACCTGTTTCTACCTGAGGTTTTAGTTTGTTGAAATTCATTGCAGTGTTTACTGCCTGGGGGGCCTGAGGTATGCCATACGTCAGATCGCAGTGGCGACATCGGGAGCGCCCGACGTCTGCGCTGATGATGATATATAGTTTTAACCAACACAGCAGAAGGCTGGTTAGCAGGTCAACAGGGCCCATTCGGACCGAACCTGGGACAACAGGGTCCATGGTTAACACTTAAATGAGATGAGGGACAACACAGACAAACATACACTAAGAAAAATGAGGGAAAACGGAAAAACAACAGTCATGACAAAAGAGGACCCAGGAAGCAGGGCAATAGAGAATACACTAGAGAAACCTAGACAATAGAATAAAATGTAATGTATGACACTGAGTGTCAAAATAGGTCGCCGTAGCTCCTAGGTATTTTTGCTATATGTACAGTATTTCTTTTTGTGCTTTTTGTTCGTTTTAGTTTATGTTGCACTCTTCGTCGGTAAAATATGTTTTTCGACATTATAACAATACATGACATTTGTGTAGCCCAAAAAAAGTTACCTGTTATTTGGCAAAATTACCCTCACGGTCAGAATGACATCTTGGAGTCATGAATAGACCAATAATTAGCCATATAGCCTACAGATATGGGTAATATCGCGCACCTACACCCTCAGAAAAGTGAGAGTCATTGTCGCTAAAACTACCCTCACCTGAGGGTCAGGCACTACCCTCACCTGAGGGTCAGGCACTGCCTGACCCTCAGGTGAGGGTAGTTTTAGCGACAATGACTCTCACTTTTCTGTGTGTGTAGTGACAATATTACCCAAATGATCCTAACCACTCTAATCCATTGTCATTAAGAACCATTTTTATATGTAAATAGAAAAAAATTAATGGATGGGTGGTAACCTCCCTAATGTCATCAAAAGTAAGGGGCTAAGTGCATCCTGGTTGAAGGTTTCTTGTGTTTATACAGCAATACTGGAGCACAGACAAGTAATGGAGTATGGTATATGTAGGATTGTTAGAACGTGATGAGTTTGCCATTGGCCCTGGCATTGGCCCCTGTTGCTCAGATGGTATGAAAGCAGGTGGCATTGATTCCACTTAGCTTTAATTATAGGGGTGGTCACTCACAAATGCTTGCATCACTGTAAGAAAGTGAGAAGTGAAAATGAACATAACACTATAATATACTAGTAGGTCTAGTATATGAGAGAGTTTCGGTCAAAACACTTTGTCAGAAGTGGGGTTCGAACCCACGCCCACATTCGTGGACCAGAACACCCACAAACCTGACAGTGCAGGCAAGGACTGAACCTTGAGTCTGGCGCCTTAGACCGCTCGGCCATCCTGACTTCTATTTTCAGCGCGATTTTATAAATATGAAATAATATTTAGTTGTGTGAAATCTCTCAACGATTGAGACAATTGTCATGGCCAAATATGGGAACCACTTATCTAACCACAAAGGGATGGATAACAACTGAGAAGACCTATGACACGCATGTCAGCTTACATCAGGGGCCGTCCATAAAGTATGTCACACATGAGGGGGGGGGGGCCTAATACAACATTTAATGTACATATCTATACACATATATTTGACGTTTGTGTGTATTTAACAAGGATAAGGGTTAACAGCCACCATTAACAGAACCCATACTAATGTTGTTTAGACTTTTGGAATAGTTTTGACTTAGGCCTGCGCTTTAGTAATTTGCTAACGTATAGTGGCTTGAATAAACGCACCTGTGCTTATAAATTTCGATGGTAGGCTACCACTTACCCTGCGCTGATACATACACACTAACATACGAGTCTCCAATACAGCTATTTTTATCAGACCCCTTTATGAAGGGTGTAGTGATATTATCAGCAGAGCCCGCAGGGCGAGGCTGATAATATCACTATCACCCTTCATAAAGGGGTCTGATAAAAATAGCTGTATTGGGGACGAGTATGTTTGTGGATTTATTATCATTTGGCTGACCAAAATCAAGTTTATAGGGCAAACCTGGCTATTCTGGTGGAACTACTTCTCCAAGGGTAGAAGTTCTGCAGTGAAACAACTTTTGCTTTGGCTATGCTCACATGTTAACATTAGGGAGTGGTCATTATTTAACAAAAGGGGGAGGTTGGCGGATTCTCACGTGAGCATGCAAAAATCCCATCCCCCCCCCCCCAATCCTTGAGACAGGTACAAACTTTTCTCCTTCCCCCCCCCCCCCCCCATCGAGACAGGTCCTAAATTTCCTGCACTCCCCCCCTCTTAGAACTATAGTAAAGCGCAGGACTTTTTGCCAAAAAGGGGTGAAATAGTTTTGCCCCCCCCCTCCAGAGCGGTTCAAAGAAGCATTATTTTACCTTCCCCTCTAGAGGAGTTGACTTTTTCTTGCCCCCCCGTGAATAAATGCCAGTAATGATCACTCCCTTAGTCAAACTAGAGCTATTGGTCAGTGTGGTTGCTTGGAGTGGGGTAGTTATCCGAGTGTGACTGGTCAGCAGTATGGCCTTCTGTCAAGTCTGACCTGTCCTGTGTTCAATGAGGTGAGACTGTCTAATCCACCTGGCTGGCTGCTGCAGCTCACCTGAAAGGGTAGTGGGGGGGGGGCAGTCAGTGTGCCCTCCTCCGATTTACCTATAATTAGGGCGGACTACTTTCCTCTAGGTGGACAGGGTCAATACAAGAATGATTATCAGCATAGTATGCGGGCCCCTCTTTGTTCTAATGTATCAACCTCGCCAAATGATAATAAAAGACCTGCACTTGTTTGAGACCCTCACTAATTTCTAAAACCTACAGGCCTTTTAGGGTAGGGTGGACCCAAAAGCGTCCCTGGATCCGACCTGCAGGGGATTAACAACATATGTAATTAGAGTTGCCAAAAGGCCGTATCTATCCCTTTGAAGAGTCATGGATACGACCTTTTGGCGATTACCCCATGTATACACGTGTAGCTTTAAAATTGACTCACTGCTAGCGCCAGTTCTATCATCTCCCCTACGAAGGGCAGCCCCAGTGCCCCTGGTGGTAGAGGTAGGCGACATCGTGTATCTGCCGTGGACGTGACGTACAGGTACCACACCCATCTGGTGACGTAGAAGAGAAGTACACACAGGACGACTATGGACACTAGGACGTACATCCTGACGTTTCGCGAGAGCCTATCAGATGAGAAATAAATGGCGGGAAGTTTAGTTGACATGTATACCAAGTTAGTTCGTACATGTATTATACCAAGGTATATAGGGTGCGGCTTATACGGGGCGGGGTGAAAAACTTTCCACCACTCATGTAGGCTGGGTGTAACAGCATGTTCATGTTGGAGCGCGACTCCCCTTTTCCTGCTGAAGGTTTATAGAGGTTTGTTCTGTGTTCCATAAACATTTGGGGGGTTTACCCCTGCATTCAATATATATATATATATATATATATATATATATATATATATATATATATATATATATATAATTATGCAACAACAACAACAACAATAACGAAACATTATTGTAAAAATGCCACTTATGCAACTTATGGTGACATTCAGTGTAATAGGGCCCCAGACGGGGGGGGGGGGTAGCTGTGTCACTTATCGATCCTAAGAAATGGGTCTTGTCCCTTGTCAATTAAAAGAAGCAGGCTTGTCCCTTGTCACCCATCCAAAGCATGGCCTTGTCCCTTGTCCATGGACAAGGGACAATGCATAAGGCTTAAAACAGGGGCTTGTCGCCTTGTCGAATTTACCCGTCTGGGGCCCTTGTAATGTACGTTACAATTTATTGTGTTATCTGTTTTTCTTTATTGTATTTTTGTGTGTGCTATTCTATATTGTGACTAGACGTATTTTGTTCTTCCCTTCCCTCTCTCTTTCTTCTCTGTGTAATATCCTTCGTGTGTCCACCTGTGTTGTCCCTCACATTAGCGAAGTGTTATCCATGGACCCTGTTAATTGTACCTGGTTCGGTCCGGTACTGTTAAGAAAGAGATTCAGAAAAGTGAGTCATTCTGAAAGCAAGCCTGGACTGCCTTTTGATGCTGTTTCTTTTCTCTGTGTACGGTGTCTAAAGCAGGCCGGGAACAGACATACACAGGCCGACTGAGGCCTCCCAGCCAGTCGAGATGGGTCGAGATGAATGGGGCGGGTCGGAGCGTTAGGTGCCCGTGTAAGGCCTGCTTTATAAGAATGAATGAGATAAGAAGAACTGACTCCTTCTATCCAAAACTCACCCTATATTTTACACCCAGTAATAACAGGAGGGAGATAAATGGACGTATATACAATTATTATATACACATGTCTATCAAAGATGTTTTAGGATAAACTGAAGACCATACAGTAAACCCCGGGGGTAAGCCCTCCTCAATGTTTTTTTTATATTGTTTGACATAGTTCTACTTTGGAGAAAGCGTTTCTTATAACACATTGCTACGACATGTATAGGGCCCAAAAAAAGGGTGTGTTTCAGGTTACACAGTCTGAAAATCTAGGTAGGGTAGGTCGGATTTATTTTTTTTAAAGTTTTTTTTTCTTTTTAGTTTGGCCTGAAAAGCACCCAAAAACTGACTCGCAAACTTCAGCGCTGACTCGTCGACAACGGCTTTGACTCATGCACTATCAAATTGACTCTGAAATAGCCCCAAAATTGTTTTAAAACGACATATTGATCCCATGGCATGAAAAGTACCTAAGTACCTAAAAGTTGACTCGCAAACTTCAGCGCTGACTCGCCAACACTGGCGTCGACCCGTGGACCATCAAATTGACTCTGAAATAGCCCCAAAATTACTTAAAATATACTTTTTTTTTCAAAATTGGATAAAAATTTCTAGGGTCGGCCCTGTTTTGCTAGGTAGGGTCGGGTAACCTGAAACACACCCTTTTTTTTGGCCTAGTGTATGTTACTTGCCATATGATATAGGTGGGTTCATTGCCCTTTGGCTGACCTTGGCATGTCACCCAGCAACCTTTTTATATTACCTAACATAGCCTAATAAGGAAGGTTTAGTGACCCCCTACATTGTATACGAAATGAAAGGAGGTAGGTATACATAATAAGTGAGGAAGGGAGCACAAGTAAACGTGTATATACATGTTTGTACATGCCAAAAGGGGTCTGACAGGCGCGGTCTGACAGAACGACTGCAGCGCCAGTGGGGCAGTTTTAGCGGCAAGGAGGTGAACCACAATGCTGCTACGATCTTCGCTGGTGCTCGTATCCAGCTTGCACATGGACGCAGTGTCAAATTAAATTGAAAGCAGCGATATGTCCCTGGGCGGGGGACAAGATGGTGGCAAACGCGGGGTTACCTGTTATATTATACAACTCTGGCCTATTATAGCCTGTGCACCCAGTTAGGCAAAAGAAAACGACAAGAGTCATGTCCCCTGAGCGCTAAAATACCAGTACAGGGGCAGGTAATCTCGTTTTACTATATTTTAGGCACTTCAAATATTTTGAGAGTTTGGGAATATTTCCCATGGCAACGCGAAAGCCGCAAAATGGATTGTCAGGAATTTACCCAGTATGCAATGCTGCAAGGCTCAGTCCATTTTTGGACTACTTTCTTATTTCGAAGGGCCATCCCCCCCCCCCCCCAAAAAAAAAAAAAATTGCCCCGAAAGATAACATTTCCCCCATAATGCAAAGTGATAAAGATACAAAACTGGTTTCAGAAAAAAATGTATAAGTATCTTTTTTTCAGAATTTTTATGTTCACATTATTTTGTCTTTTTTAATAAGAAATGTAGATGGTTTTATTTTTCAAAATTCTATACATGGAAAACTAGCTTGGGACCCCCTATTTTTCTTTTCAGTTTCTGTTCTCAGATGATTTAGACTACCCACAGAAAGAAAGAACAGCAAAGGAATTTTAATGGGATTCTAATTTGATTACATCCATGGGATTTAACTACGACAAATGCTTGCTATGCCGCTTTATTATTGGCTTATTTGAGGCGCAAACCATGCAGGGCCTGCATGGCTTTACAATCCAGGATAGGCTGACTCATTTCATCTATAGTTCCATTTATAACTGTGCACCAACAACTTGATGTAACATTCTGAATAATGGTGGTATGTTTATAATCCAAAAGGTCACAAGTTGGATCATCGAGGCTATGCACGGGGCCAGGGCACGGGGGTATCTCCCGTGGTTTAATCCCACAAAATATCAATATAAATTTATGTATCAATAGAAAAGGCTATGCCCAAGAACTTACAGATTAACAAACCTGACCATTCAATATCAGTACATGTGTTACTATAACATGATTATGATACGAATAAAACACAGAATAAACCAAAGCCCCATTGTAGCCCATCCTAGTCGCGTATATAGTAAAGTAGAGTTCGGTCTGCATCCTCTCAATCCAACCCAAACAAAGGGACACATCTGTCCTCAACATGTATATAGACAACACAATGCTCTTAGCATGTCGTCAAGGACAGATTCCATTGGAACCACTTAATGTTATTCCTATGTAACTCGTCATTTATTTAGTTCACATTCTGTTACACATATCGACCGACCACTTAGTACACTGAAACCCTACTCTCGTTCCCAAATCCTTCCGAAGGAAGGCTCTGGTAACTGGCAAATGTTGGGATTTTGCTGGGTGTGGGCAACCCCTGCTGATAGCTTGGAACCAGCGAACAGGAACAGGAAATGGAACCAGAAAGGCTGATGGTAAAACTACCTGAAACTACCATCATACATTCTGGGTCCTGCCCACTGGTTCCAGCCTACCAGCAGGGGTTGCCCAGACCTAGCAAAATCCAAAGTTCAAGGTCATTTGGCTGTTGCCAGAGCCTTCCTTCGGAAGGATTTGGGAACGAGAGTAACTGAAACCCATGCAATAGGGGGATTTAGGCGGTGATCCACTGCCGCGACTTTGCTGTGAATGTATGCCGTACGACACTTGGGGAAAAAGGAGTTGCTTCTCGTCACCTGGCAGTGAGAAATATGATTAGGGCGTTTTTAAATTTGTATGCTTATCTTTTTTACAGGGTGCTAAGATATATCGGGAAATTAAGAGTTTTTGCAATCAATTTTCACATTTTAGTAGTTAAGAGTCATTGATCTGCAAAGGTTGTTATAATGAGATTTATTCCTAGCCCAATGGATTATTTACAATATGAGTTTTGATTTAATACCAACTATGCCAATATGTGTCCATTTTCTTTCATTAAAATTCTAAAAGACATGTTGACATGGTTCTTGTACGTTGTCCCTTTGCTGCTTTATACCTGTATACTGGCCTATGTAATACTGTTATGTTGGCGTTCCATTATGACTTCACGCGTATATTTACACTTTCCACCTACGTCAATAGCGTATACATCATTTTGAAAGCGGGGGAGCTGTTGGAAAATCGTCACCTGAACAACTTTTAATGTTAATTTTACCCTGAAACGCCCTCGCATCCCCTCTAAATCCGCAACTGCGCTGCCCCTGACTTTCCCCTATAAAGTCCCAGAGTGCCGGTCCTCGCTCAGTCTCGGGCCCTGACTGTAATGGGCCTTGAGTGTTCGAGGCTGGTCCTCGCTCAGCCTCAACTGTTACTGCATGCAGGGGCAGCAAGCGTTTCGCCCTTAAATACTACAATGTATACTATAGTACTGTTAGCAAAGAGGTTTCTCCCGAAATAGCCCATAGCTATGGCGTAATCACCACGCAACAGGTAAGCCTGAATGCCTCCGTGTACCTCGGCTATATCCTGTTCAGGTCAAGGTTACACCAAGTGTTAAAGGCATATAAGGGTAAACACATATGGCATCATAGCGAGCCATTGCCAATCCAGTGCCACAACTTAGCTAGATTAAAATGTATGAATTAACCTACCTTTCTCTGTAAGGGTTGTGCGGATGGTTTTACTCCCAGGTGCATCTGTGTGAGAGCCAGGTTATGAACTTCTAATGTCAGGTGGTGCCCTACGCTCCTCCGCTTGTGCCCACTTTAGTGCAGGCCTTCCGCAGAGATCCAAAGGACGACCAAAAAGATCCAAGTCCAGGAGGGGTGTGCAGTAGCCCTTTCACTTTTGAGGGTGGCGGTGTATGCATGCAGTGATGTGGCCTATGCGCCCTAAGATCCGCTGCTTTGGATCCAACTGTCGCCGCTTGGATCATCTAGGGGTGCTGCTGCAGGGATCCCCCTCCTTTTACCTATATATGTGCCAGAGGGAGGGAGGGGTGGGGGAGGGTGTAGGAACTAGGTGGATCCACGAGATGTGGATGTGTCAATGACCCTGCTGCCTGCATGATGCACAAGTGGGTCTCCTATATACAGGACTAACCCAGCGCTAAAAAGATACTTATCAGTTCTTAGAGAAAACCGTTACAGCGGTATAGAAAGCGGAAGTAATATGGCACCGTCATACCCAGGTCTGCTACGATCATTCTTTTATTGTGTCAGATGGCGCTTTTTTTTTCAGAATTCGACCGAAAGCTGATTCCCGTTGAAATTATTTTTTGATCAGTAACCCCTCGCCCCCAACCCCGACCCTTCCTTGTACCTCCATATACACCACTCACGACCATGTACCCTACCCTGGCTTAGGACATTCGCACACCAAATGTCACCTCTCTATGAGGAACACGGAGGTCAACTTGATATTTAGGTACCTAACTCCTGGATCCCTTTATCTGCATGTTTTGCCTGGTGCTGCTATTCTGACCATGAGTTGGATAATCTAAGATTGTATAACGTAGAGTAATATGCACCCGGGAATATAGAGGAACCTCTATGTAATACTGCGCAATAGATATATGTATATACAACTTACAAGTGGGTTTTGTGTGATAGGTATTTATACGAGGTTGTACAAAGGTAGGACAAGTTACGGTCTAAGTCCTATATAGCTCTTACTAAAGGCCACTCAAAAAAAGGTGTTTCTCATCACCGCACACATCATGAAAATCGTGATTCAGGGAAAACCTTTTTTCTTTTTCTTTAGATTTTTAATGAAAACCCCTCAAAAGTTGGACAAATATTGGCATATTTGATATCAAATTAAAGCTTATACCGTTTGTAATGCAGAGATCGGATCAATAATCGGATCAATAAACCCTTAACTACTAAAATGTGAAGATCATGCGCGAAAAATCTTAATTTCACTGTACATACTATTAGCCCCCAGTAAAAATAAGAAATTGAAATAAAAATTCTGTCGCCTAACCGTTACATATGTGACCAGGTAGGTGTCAAAAAGTCGTATCTAGTGAGGAGTTGATAAGTCGAGTTTTGTCAAGCTCTTTAAAAAGAGGTGTCATAAGCTTATAATAGGTACTGGGCCTATAGTATAATGATAGTCATATCTCGAACATGAATTGTTTAACTGAAAACGCTAGATGAATGGACAAATGCCAATGTCCATTGATATCATCCCTGACGTATTTAACGAGTGGGGGATGCGCCCCAGCCCCACGAGAAAGGGAAAAAATTGTGGAACAAACAAATTTGAAATAGGAGGGGGTGGGAGCCTCATACTACAGCACTGTCGGCAAAAGGGCCTCTCCCAAAATAGCCTACACTGTTAAAAATCCCCCGTAGAAAAAACGGTGATTCACTGGCAACAATGGATGCCAAGCTTTCACCGTTTATTTCAGGGTCACCGTTTTTTAGATGTCACCGTAATTGTATACGGGTTTTCACCGTTATTTTTAAACAATGACTAAGGAGGCTTAATTAGCTCTTGCAGTGGCTCAAACTTTTAAGGAGTATTTCTTTTATATAGTGATTTGCATAGACAGATTATTCTGTAGTCATGAATTTGTTCGCAATTCACTACAATTATTCCCCATGTCTGATTTGGCTGGATGTCCAATTCATATAGACATCTTTGTGACTGGAATTCATAATTATCATGAATTAACGGCTAAGAGACATAGATAAATGTCTCACATCACATTACCATAACAATCTACAAGCAGAAGTATGCTAGAATTGTTATAAAACAACAACTCCAGTGATATCCATATATTATATCTTTCTCATTACCACAGCAGAGGTGTCTATGGTATCCAAACTACTTGCTGGTGTCCCACAAGGGTTAATTATTTATTCATTATGAATATTCGATCAATCTTAGGTCTAGACTAGAATGTTGATGCTTTATTGAAAAATGTAATCGGGAACTATTTTATTTCTAATAGATTTAGTCCACTTTTCAGTGTTGAAGCTTCAGAGAAATCTCCTCTGGAACTATGCTGCCACCTAGTTGGAAAAGAATGAACTTCCTATACTACGGAATTTCACTGTAAAGGAAATAACAGTGCTTTACCGTAATGGTTTACGGAGGTTCACTGTAAAAGCAATTGGGTTGACGCTACCTCACCGTAATATCCGGTAACGGTGATGCACCGTTAAATTTAACGGTGAATCTCTGTATAATCAACGGTAATTTGTAACAGTGTACATCTGGCGTAATCACCACGCAATAGGTAGGCAATACTAGGCATGAATACCTCCGTGTGCCTTGGATATATCTTATTCAGATCAGGTAGTAGGAACCCTGGGCCTGTAATCTGTAGTTAGCCAATCAAAGATGGTGAATTAGTTGTGTTCGTAAGCAAAACTACAGGGGTGAGTTCGGGGAGGGCCAAAATAATTACTTTCGTGATTACGAGGACCAGCGTGCCTGTTCCTCGTAATCACGAAAGAAATTATTTTGGCTCTCCCCGAACTCACCTAGGGGGTGATTGCACAGTATTAATAGGGAGTTGAACATTGTAAAGTTCTGTGTTGGCGGCTATGGTCATGTATTATTATTATGTAGTGCTCTAATGGTGTCTGGATATAAATGGTCTGTAAGAGCAGGAAATAATGTTTTTATGATATGGATGACTAGGCTAACTACATACTCAGTTAGCCCAGTTGCATCAACATACTTAGCCTAGTCTTCAATGTTTATTTCAGGCTGATTTCTCTACTATAACATTGATTTAATGAGGCTAGCATGTGCCTACATGACAACATAATTATACTTCAACTAATATTCTACCAACTACCATGTAAGAATATAAAGTATTTACATTATAAATAGACAAAATCTCCCCACCCGCCATCTTTACTACTACATATTCCAAACTCAGTGTTCCTACAGTGTCCATTCAACTGTGACTGTCACAGCACACGCGGGTGTGTACTACACACAGTAAAGTGATCACCACACACGCGGGTGTGTAGTGCTCACAGCACACATGGATGTGTAGTGATCACCGCACACATGGATGTGTAGTGATCACCGCACACATGGATGTGTAGTGATCACCACACACGCGGGTGTGTAGTGATCACCGCACACATGGATGTGTAGTGATCACCGCACACATGGATGTGTAGTGATCACCGCACACATGGATGTGTAGTGATCACCGCACATATGGATGTGTAGTGATCACCGTACACATGGATGTGTAGTGATCACCTCACACACGGGCGTGTAGTGATCACCACACACATGGATGTGTGGTGATCACCGTACACATGGATGTGTAGTGATCACCTCACACACGGGTGTGTAGTGATCACCACACACATGGATGTGTAGTGATCACCGTACACATGGATGTGTAGTGATCACCTCACACACGGGCGTGTAGTGATCACCACACACGCGGATGGTATTCCCCCAGTGCATCAATGTTGCCAGGTATGGACTAGACAGGGAGCACACACACCAAAGTCAACCCCTCGCACACACCTTTACATCTAGCCACTCCTGAAGATCTAGGTGACCTAGGTTTATGCACATCTATATGATCTCGAGCGTCTCAGATATAGAGTTAAGCCAAGCTCAGCATCAAAATTAGGTGCCTCTAAGAGTACATATAATTATATTGCAGTCTCTCCTCTTCTCGTCTCTTCTCTTACTGCTTAGATGCACTCTCCCCTATAAGGCTACATGATTGTCTACTTGACTGCAACAATCTCATATTTAGATTATCACCACATATCTTTGCAAACTGCAATTTGACCTGCTGATGCCTTTTAGGTGACATGATAAACTAATTCCTAAGAATTGGGTAATTTATGGCAGACATGCGTGGTCCAAATAATGTAACAGGTCAAGATTCATTCATGCTCCACCCACAGTGTAGTTTTAACAGGCTTCCTCGAACTCCTATAGTACCATGTGACTTATAGTAGTGTCCCAGTTACTAAACCTTGACATGGGCGTATACAGAGGCCAAGGGTTATAGTAGACTTAGTTTCCATATTTAGGTGGGTGGAACTGTGTCCCCGTTATGAGGGGTCTAGACATCCCCATACAAATGTACATGGAATGTACAGCAATCCATCACCCTAATTTTGTGGAAGGAGGGGAGCTTGGTTTGGTAGGGGCTGGGGGTAGGTTTATTACAAAGATGCCATTAGAATAATTGTATAAGAGCCCAGGGCGCTAATTACATATATAATATAGTATGTAGATCAATTTACATTCAAATACTTTTGAATTTGCATATACATGCCTGTACTATTGCTCTCTTATAATATTATTCTAATGGGGAAAAATCAGATTTGTCTTTTGTGTGTTATACGTACAGTTCCCCCATTGTCAAGGTATCACCTGTGGCGCCATCTTACTATCATTAATCCTCGTTTACCCAAGGAGTTTTACACTATGCTTTACCATAATATCGCTACGTATACGGAATCGATAAATTGATATGTACGATTCTATGGCTTACTCGGGAATAATGACTGAAGGCACTTACCCTCTCTAGTGACAGAATGCCTTATTTTATTAGATGCGGGTCCCAATTGCCATAGACACATAGCGGTAGAGAACGGTGTGATTCTTTTATACTATCTATACACCTATGTTATGATGCATCGGCAGGTGTGCCTTTTTTGGAAGTGCATGTAGTAAAAGATGTCCCAGTTCAAGCCCAAATGTGTGAACTTGAGACATAAAATCCACCCAACCTTACCCTGAGGGTAATTTTGTTGAAGCTTTGATTGGTTGATGTAGAAAGGAGTCCAAGTGCAAAGTAATATTCAGCCGCAATCTTGGTCAACTTGTCGCCTGCTTCAGAGGGGTTTATGTTTTAAATTATACGTTGTTTTCTCACTGCTTTAAGCATTAACATTTATCAGTGGGGACAGAATTCACAGTGTTTGTTAAAGTTGAGTTCTTTGAGTTTTTATTACACATTTGATAGATAGGGACATGCATAATTCCTAAAAAGATGATCCAACTCTGCAATTTCACATGGATATTTGTTTGGCATATTAACATTTATATTATCATCACTATGCCCCCTTAAACTAATGACATAATTCTATATCTATATAAAGCATTTTGGCAATAAGCTAGATCATTGATTGAAACACACAAATATGTATACACGTCTCTGTGATGTTGAAGTAGAACTGGGTGCTTACTCCAGGGTTGACCCGAGGTGAGAAATCTAAGTATAAAAGGTAAATACAGGCGGCATGCATGTAGATAGGAGAAGACCAAGTCACCTCAATCTCTCTACGACAATAGGGTTATACCCAGAAAATGTGGCGTGTCAAGAATCATTAAAGATGTCAGCAGCAAATGAGCTTGGGATGAATGTGCACGTGAACACAGGTGTAATACTTCAAATGGTTTTGAATTGATGTCCATTATTTCTTAGATGGTTAATGCCCTCAGCAATCTCCCAGCAATCTCCCAGCAGCCAATGGTGTACTTAAGTTATCAAATTTTTGAATTATTGTGAAAATAATTAAAACAGCTAAAGTTGTTTCTCATTTACAAAGATCCTCTGCATGGCTCTCTGTCTTACCCCCTTAATCCCCCACCCATGCACCCCATAAACCCGCTACCATCTCAGCTCTGTGCTCAGTTTGGTGCTCAATACACGCATCCAGGTACACGTGCTAATTATCAATGCTCCAGATTCTCCTCTTTCTTATCTACCCCCACCCCACACACCCTCTCCCTCCTACACCCAAACAGACCTGTCCCCATGAGGACATATCGTGGCCCAATTCCCAGCCATGGGTCACTCCCTCAGACAGTTCCCACTGGCACACTGCCCACAATTTACCCAAAATAAAGTCGGTCACATTTCTAGAACAAGGTCGTCCCTGTCTACACTAACACTATGCTTCTTAACTATCCAATAATTCAGGTAAAGGACTACAACAAAGTAAAAGTGCATGTTTGATTCCATATCTTAAATGTTTTTTTGTTTATTTTTTCGATATTTTTATGAAAGGCTTTGAAACTCTTCATCCTCCTTTGCTCCTGTCAAATATATTAACTCCTATATAATTAAATATATGAACATATTTCACAATAGTCTATGTCATTCAAGGTCCTCATCCCATCCTCTTATAAAAACCAATTCAACCATTCAGTGATAATGCAATTCTAGTTGACATATCACACCAATTCTGAAGAACTGGATACAACCAACAAGACCCATATATACTAGTATATTATTAAAGGTATAGCGTTCAGAATCTCAGCCTCGATCATTCCAGGCCCATTACCTCCGCATTTTATACCTTAAGAAAATGATCAGGAATCCCGGATCATTTTTAATAAGGATATAATTAGATATGTGAATAGGTACAGTAGTTCAATTCAGGTGCATTATGCAGATGCATGTATCAACAGTACTACTAATTGAGCCACAGTGGGATTCAAACCCACAAATCTACTGAGTGTTGATACTAGTGTAGGGTCTGGTTATGTTATTACTATTATATTCAGCGAGTCATGTTGAGCGTTGCATTGTGAAATGTGTCTGAACCCCAATCTATGGTGAGATACTCCGATAGATGTCTCCACCCGGGCGATTGAATTGTATCTCTGTAGGCTTCAGCTCTCCATCCCGCTCCAATATCCATCGGTGGATAATGGCCGCCACCCATAGTTAGTCAGCACCAAACCTGTGCTGGAGAGTGAAAGCTACGTTGGAGACTTGAGGCGCACAGAGACTACTCTGCCACAGATTGTCTGAACCCTGCGGGCTGGCTGACGACAGGTGGCGACACCTGTCCCAGCTCTGGGGTATGGACAGAGGTTGCTATAGGTGTCCAGTCTGGGTTTGCGTGTGCAGGCTGGTCTACTATAGTTAGGGCTGTTATGGTAAATTTCAAGACATTAATGACCAAGGGCCCAAATTTTGCCCAGTTGTCATAAATAACATATATTTTGAGATCATAAGGGGTGCCAAAGTGAGCGGTGGCTTCGAGGGAATATGACCCCTTTTTGGGGTCTTGGTCCATAATAATAGTTAAATTTCTCATAATTGATGCAAATATAACAGATGTTTATGTTTAAAAATCAAAGGATTACACCCAACAGTATATTATGTACTTCAAAATATTTGAGTGCTATTGAGGTTCCAGGTCAAAAACAAGGTCACTTGATCCATGAAACTTTTTGATTTCATGGAATAGTTCAACCATGTCTTATATATACTATTTCTTATGAGTCAAAAGTGAGTGCATACTTTTAGGTGCTTTGCCTCACAAGATGAACTTCTTATTTAATGTACTAATCTAGGCTCGCGCTAGCCATTCGCCAATTCGCCTGTGGCGATAGAAAATTGTAACTGGCGAAAATTTATCATAAAAATACCCTGAATTTTCGCCACATTTTACCCCTCTGGCGAAAATTAATATGCCCATACCTAGGCATATCATATACCATTGGAAAGAGAAAATTGTGAGGAAGCTGGTAACCCTCATTGCCAGCAGATAATGCCTAAGAATAAGTTAGATTACACCTTCAAAATATACCAATCTAGAGATAGAAATTGGATTTTTTTCTACATAGACATATCACAATTTTTATGATTAATAGGTCCTCACAAACCACATATATTTTGTACCCAGCCTTCAGTATATACATGGCCATACACCTGCAGGCTAAACAAATGAATGTCTGGCGAATCTACTTGGAAATTGGCGAAAGAAAATCGGCCGATTTTCGCCACCCTGGCGAAAAAAAACCAGATCCTAGCGCGAGCCTAGCTAATGTATTGGTAACACTTATTTTAACACAAACATAGGGAATTATTGGTAAATGTAAAGACCTTGACCTTGACCTACTTTTATGGATTGAATAACACAAAAGCTATCTTCACAATTTTCATACTTCCAATGTGAATTATTGATTGCTTTCTATGATATGGTACATACAAGTTTGTGATTTTGGTTAAAGTAAAGGGAAGGAACTCAGGTATGTGCTTTTGTATTTAGGTATAGCATATATATAGGTTAAGAGCAGATTTTGAGATAGTTATTTATATATTTTTATCATTAGTGATCAGAAAGATGTTCAAAATACTGTAAATTCCCACGTATCACCCGCATCTCGCGTATAACCCGCACCCCCAACTCAGGAGAATCCTATAACCTGATTTTGGATCTGAAAATCTCGATTTTAATACTGTTCTATAATAATAAAAACCCTCGTATAACCCGCACCCTATATAGGCATGTTTGGTATCAAATGAAAGCTGGGTTTGATTCGCATACAACCCGCGGGTAGTATGCGGGAATTTACGGTAGTTAGGTTTCCATCTAGGCTAAGAGAATGCCTATAATTTATAAGTCTTTGTTCACATTTAGATATATGGATTGGATCTGCCACTGTTGAAGGCAGTAGGCCATTGGAATATCCCTAGTAGCAAGCCCGCAAAGCACCAGATTGTTTTTTGCTGGGGCAGATCTCAAAAGTTTTGAAATTATAAGAAGGCACCTATTTGAATATGCAAAATGAGGTTCTTCAAGTAGCAATAAACCATAAACCCCATTCCTTTCAAATTGCCTTAAGTAGGGGCACATGCTTCATGCTGGTAGGAACTATGAGTTTCAAGGCCAATGTGTCCCTAGATCAGAGTGTGAGTATTGTTGTGTTGGCTGCTATGCAAACCACTGGTCGCTATGCAAACCACCAGCTGTTTGACAGCCACTTGTTCCAATGGATGTATTCTGTTTCCCATATGTCACTCATGCATGATATGATTTGGTGTATGTAGGTACATTCAACCGTACTTGGCTTTTGATGAAATACTATGACAATAGCTGTCTACGAGCATGATTTTTAGATTGCTACTGTGCAAATCAACTGTTGCTAGGCAACCACTGGTTCTAGGAAAAAACTGTTTACTCCATAGTAGGCCTTGGGGTGGATTTACGAGGGGTAGGTGTCATCAGAATTGTTCTTGACTCCTTATTCATACATTGTGAAGCAGAATTCTAATTAATCGGCCGCCATCTTGGATTTTGACCATTTACAGCTTCTGCACAAAATCCTGTTGAATAAAAACAGGAATATTCTTAATGGCCATCTTTTCTAGGTTAGATTTAACCTCATTGTAAATGGTCTAGGATGATGAAATATACCTTTACACTGGGTGGAAAACAAAATACCATAAAATAAAGCACTCTTGGCTCACTGTACCATCCATGTTCCTGATACAATAGATGTACTTCTAGTCATCACAGAATGCTGTTCTATGGCTTATCCTCTTGATATCATATGAGATTGGGTGGCCAGATGTGGGATAAGGGGTTGTTATATATATATGTTTGTAGTGTCCACTACCATTTTCTCGTTGAAAACTTCCAATTTGCGAGTTCAAACTCCGATGTTCCCGAGCCTCTGGCACAGCCAATTTTTAATTCTCATGCACATAACAACCATCAATGAATAGGAAATTATGTTTTCTTTCAAATGAGGCCCTTATCTTAGATATCCTGTGATGGGAAGGTGCTATTAGAGTTCAAAGTCTGAACATACCTCCAAAGCTTTGTGATGTAAAAACAGACCCAAAAGTGGTATGAACCCGCACATGGATAACGAGCCAAAACCGTTACCCAGCAAACTGGGGTGATCCCTCGCCATGCCTGGTGATGTATGGTGACTACTATTTGAGTGATCACACACTGAGTGACAATGCGCCACTGCTGGTGAGTCTCACTCAGCATGGCGACATATCACTCATCTCGCCACCGTGGTGATCACACGCTGAGTGACAATGCACCACTCCTGGTGGGTCTCACTCAGCTTGGTGACTCATCACTCATTTCCCAATTGTGGTGAGCTCACTCAGCATCACCAGGATATTAGCATTGGAGGTATACTGCTTGTATTTTGTAGGGGGGAATAGAAGTTGATGTTGATTCTATTAATATTATTGCACATATGGACCAGAGTTTTACATGATTATAATCATTATGAAAATGTGCACATCATGGTAGCCAACAATATGATTTTAGATTAAGATTTAAGACAGAAAATAGAATTTTCACTTGTCTATGGGACTTAACACTGAAATGGAATTATCTACATTTTACATAGTATATAGACACTGATCAGCCTTGCTCTAACAAGAATAGGAAAGTATGATGTCCAATGACCATCATGGTATCATATAATCATGAGTAACAAGTAAGGATTCTCAACAGTATGGTAAAACATTCTTGCATTGAGTGATAAAAGGGGAACTTTCTTTGTCTGACCAACATGGCAGCTCTCACTCAGCATGGCACATCATCACTCACAGTCGCCAACATGGTTCTCACTCACTGAGTGACTAGGCGCCACTCGTGGTGAATCTCACTCAGGATGGCGCATGATCACTCACGGTCACACACATCCTGGGTTCCTGAGTTCTGATTGGTCCATTTCAAATTTCCCGCCCTTTCTTTGTTCTCAGTGGAAATTTCTAGCATTCACAACAGACAGGCAGAGACTGGCAAGGAGAACAGATGTGAGGTGGGTTGTCCTATATAAGTCATGGTGAAATCTCAGCCATCAGCTGATTGTGAATTCTACAGTAACTGTTCTTGCCTATTTTATGTCTCTATTTTTCTCTAACATCTTCTACTTTGCTATTTTCATAATTATAGGTAGGAACTATATTTACTGACTGGAATGGCACATTTATTGGTAAGTTCTATGGTAGTTTTGGCACTTTCTTTACCTATCTTGTATTTTTATATTCTTATATATGTTTAACATAATTGTTTCATGATAAAAGGGGAATTTCACTTTCAAAGTAACATTTAAACAGTTTTATAACTTTGCCATGTACACTGTGTTCCTCCATTATGTTTGCTTATATTTAAACAGAAACACCCACAAGGGCTTCAAGTATTCATCATTGCCAAGAGAAGAGGAGAGTCTGGATGAACAGCTTAAATGATGTTGTCAATGTTATGAATAAAATATCCCCCCCCCCCCCTTGCCTCAGTGCAATGTGGCTTTGCTGAATGTTCACCAGCGTGGCCATCATTGGTGATGCTGAGTGATCACCAGCGTGGCCATCGCTGGTGATGCTGAGTGATCACCAGCGTGGCCATCCTTGGTGATGCTGAGTGATCACCAGCGTGGCAATCCCTGGTGATGCTGAGTGATCACCAGCGTGGCCATCCCTGGTGATGCTGAGTGATTGATGGCGACACATCACTCAGTTTTATTTCATCTAGCACATGAGTGAGGACCTCACCCAGGATGGCCACGAGTCACCCCAGTTTGCTGGGTAGTGCATCCCAAGATATTCAATGTTAACATCTTGAATCTTGTTCTAGGGACCCTAAGGAACAAGAAAAATGCTACGGGGGTGAGTTGTGGGGGGGGGTGCACGAGGGGTGCCAGTAGCTCATGGACTATTTGATGTCGTCCAAATATACCAGACAGTTCTTCCACAATAAGCCTCTTAGCATTGTTTCCATCATATTTTCAAATGTAGCTGGAGCATTACACAAGCCAAATGGCATCACATTGAACTCAAACAACCCCCTATGGGTTGTGAACGCCGTTTTCTCTTTATCCTCTGGGTGCATTCCGATCTGCCAGTATCCTGACTGCAGATCCAAGGTACAAAACCAATTGTTACCTCCCAGAGAATCTAGGCTCTCGTCAATGCATGGTAAGAGATATGCATTCTTCCTGGTAATCCCATTCAGTCTTCTGTAATCTATACAGAAGCGACAGGTGCCATCCTTTTTGGTAACAATTACCACTGGACTGGCCCATGGACTATCAGAAGGTCTTATAATCCCCTCCCCCAGCATTTTGTCCACCTCATCTTCCAGTGCCTGCTTCTTTGACAATGGAAGACGACGGTAAGGCAAGTGTAATGGTGGGCTAGAACCGGTGTCTATCTGATGAGTTACTCGGTCAGTTCTACCCAACTGCTCCCCTGGAGCCGAAAACAAGTCAGAATTGTTACACAGCAACTCCCCCAAACTTTCCTTATCTTCTTCCTGCTCCAGGTGACTGTCTGTCACCAATGGTAGGAGATGCAGTGGTAATCCATACCTATCATTCCTTTCCTGCTCACCTCTGTTCTGTAACACAACCGGTGTAGCAGATGGATCCAAGGCACCCAATTCCACTGCTCTCCGAGCTGCTAATTCCACCTCAGGTGAATCAGCTCTTCCCACCACATCAGCATATGTCACCTCCCCAAAGGTGGTTCCCTTCTCCAAGTACATGTCCTGGAAGGTCATATTACTGACTGGTACTACTGTTCATCTTGAGCTTTGCACCAGGGCACTAGTGCAAACCAACCGGAGCTTACCTAAATGCTCCTGGTTTGGTTCCACTACCCCCATGCGATCGAATTCCACATCCCAGCAGTATACAACTACATTGCACACATGGCGAGGAGGAATTCTCACTGTCTGAGAGACTGATGAGACGCCTGAAATTCAACGGAGTACACACTGGACCTTCATCTCTTGTGGGTATCGAAAAGTGAGCTCCCCCGACACACTGTCCAATACAGCACCATAGAGAGAACAAAAGTCCACTCCTAGAATTCCCTCATCTGTCAACTCAGCTACAGTTTTTGAAACAACAAATGAATGTTGATTCACCCAAAAGGGTATCACCTGTCTGCCATGCGTCCGCATATGAGATCCATCGGCAGTCCTTACCGACCCTGGCCCCACAGGGCTGGTTGGCAAACCTGCCAGTTTCTTAAAGAAATGATGACCCATCATGGAGTGGCTAGCCCCAGTATCAATCAAAAATTCCCCCAAGCAACCTTGGATCTTTACAGGCAAATACCATCTCTTCCCTTGTAACGGGAAGGTCGTAAAGCAAATCTCTGGATTCCAGTTTCACCGCCCAAATCATATCCTCTCGAGTTGAGAAACTTAACCGTAGGATCCTCGGGTTTGAGTCGCCAAGTACAAAACCGTTTTACTTCTTCCGCCAACTCAATTCTACGAACGGTGTCCAGAAGAGCTAGTTCTTCAACACCCATCTCGTTTGTTCCCTGGGGCCCTACTCCACCTGGCGGATCAGACTCAGGTGCGGCTAACCCCAGCGGTTCCAGTGAACTTTCGTCCTTTGATATTAGCTCGACATTATCTTTGACAATCACAGGCGGGGTTGTTACCTTGTCATCAACAACAACCCAGCTAACAAAAAAAATGTTATTTTACGTCAAAATAACGTTTTAAATTTTACATAAAGTTATGTCATACTAAAGAGCATTAGAAAAGCGTTGACATATAAAATTATATAACATTATAAAATGGTGTATAACGTTATTTGTATACTGGGAACCCCTTTTAGTTTTCCGTCGGTGGTGGGCTTTGGTCAGGAGAGGGTTCATCTTTCTGTTTCTCAACTGATGATACTTTCTTAGTATCCTTGGACCAACATGTCCTGGCAAAATGACCCTTCTTCCCACAATTGTAACACTCCGTGTCTTTGTTAGGTTTCCCCTTCCCGCGACCACAGGTTGTGACCTTCCCAGCCGTCTCAGCTTTAGTTCGTTTATCTACGACCTTCCCGATCATAGCCTCTAACGCACCCTCATCTGACGCATAAGCGTCAGTCTCGGGAGTCTTTCGTCTCCTATAAATAGTATGACGCACTCCCCATTTAGGGTCTAAAGCTGCCACCTCTTGCAATCTTCCTGTAACTAGTTCACCCCCGCTTCAGGTGTCTCAGTTCCAGTTACCGGGGCTGCTTCCACAGTTTTCAACAGCTTCCATTTTCTAAGAGCATCTTCTGTGAGTTCGAAGATGTCCGCTAAAGACATACCGTAAATTCTCGCGTAGAAGCCGCGGCTTGTACGCGAGTCAGACTCAGCTTTCTTTTGATACCAAACATGCCTATATAGGGTGCGGCTTATACAAGAGTTTTTATTAGTATACTACAGTACCAAAATCGCAATATTCAGACCCCCTCTGGGTCAAACTCACGACTTTGCAACAATTAAAAGTGAAAAAAATGCAAATAAAAAATATTTTTATTCTCATTATTTCCTAAATGCAATAGAAAATATAGGTCTTTGGCAACATGCACATAAAATTTTGTGATGTAGCTATGATTATTTCTCACTGTATTGTAGCCATGAAAACACCATGTAAAATCATGATTTTTCATGGCTTCCACACAATCAGATATTTTTCATATAAAAGGGCTGGTTGCTAAGCAACCATTCGAGATAGAGAAAAATGGACAGCTTAATTGGAATCCTTGACATCGATTTAGTGGGGGTAGGTACTCTTAAAATTATTATAGGACAAATATTAACGACATTATGAGCTGCCATATGTTAAAATCTTCTGTGCTAAATATGGTGCCATATGGCGCCATATGGCGTAACGGACGCGTAACGGACATGTAACGGACACCTTAACATGGTTGTTTTGTGACATTGACTTTAAACTATTTAAAATAGGTGGCGGAATTCGAATATCTGTATGCAAATGGTGTCTATTAATATCAGAAAAAAATTTCCAATCGTTCTGGACCATTTTCAATTGTGCATTATTATGTTGTATATTTTTAAATATTTATACAAAAAATAAAATAACTGCTTTTTGATTTCTTTGAATTATAATGGATTTTTCTGTAAAACGTGGAAAAGCTGAAAAAATTACCACAAAAGTTCTAAAATGACATCACTGAAAAGGGAAGATTACAAACTTTGTTCTAAGAAATAAATGTGTATGATAACTGAATTAATTCTAATAAAATATTTGAGGTAAAAGAAAAAAATCCACTTTGTGACATCTGGGTATAGCTATTCTGTGGTATTCTCATGAGCCTGAGCCCTCTGCGGCTTATATAATTTGTCAGAGTTAGGGGTGCGGCTTATACGCGAGTTAGGCTTATACGCGTGAATTTACAGTAGTAGTCTTCCACTGTGAAGCTATTTCTGCCGACAATCTCTCATCCCGCAATCCATCTATATACAGGCTGGACAACTTCCTCATCAAACATGGATCGCTTGGACTTAGAGTCTCAAATGCCTCTGCAGCTAACACTCGGAGAGCCATCCCAAACTGTCTATGTCCTTCACCGAGCTTCTGAACCCTTGTCTCTAGTTCAGACGCGGGTCCGCACCGGACGTGGATCCCAAAGCCAATGAGGCTGTTTCCACTAACCCCTTGTACGTTCTTCCCCCACTTAATACAAAGCTTGTTAGGGCAGGATCACCAGGACCATCACGCAAACACCATGAAAGCGCTGCAAGGCATTCATCACCTTCCCAGCCATTGTGTCGCATGTCCGCCGTGAGTCGTGTGAACCATTTCTTCCATGGGACAGAACCATCAAACAGCTTCATCTTGATGGCATGCTTCTTCCCTGATGTCATCCCCGTTCTCAACGGGATTTCAGCCTGACTTAAAGCATAGTCCACTGCCCTTGAGTTCCCCACATCACTCGCTACTGCATCAATCCCCAATCTTCTAATTGCAGGATTGCTCTGGAACACCAACTCATCAGCCATAGGCATATTCTCCCTATGGTGATAAGGTGTCCCCCTACCAGTACCTCCGGTCCTTGGTACATACATGCTTCCCGGATTTACCTGGCCACCAGGCAGAGGGGAAGGTGGTATCAGGTACACTAAACATAGGTCTAGCATTGCCATAACAGTTGTCTGGCCCCACATTGCCCCATCCTCCGTAGGATGTATTGGTTGCTGCAGGGTTCCCTTGTCTCTGTGCTCTGTTTGTCGCACTGGACAAACCCCCTCTGCCCACAGCAGACACATTAACAGGTACTGTATTGACATGCCTAACCCCTGGAGCAGGGGTAGAATGCGCACCGGGAGCTGGAGCAGTATTAAGTGTTCCACCAGAAGAACTTACTCCTGCAGCATCAGCTGCTATTCCCCTTAACTCCCTTAGTGTCATTCCCCTCACTCACTGATTCTGTTTCCTCGAGAAAACATTCCAACTTCCTCTGAAACATCTTCTCAATTTTACCACATAATTCTATCATGAACTCATCATCCTTATCCATCTTACTGCCCTGCATTGATGAGTGGCCACTCACACTAGATAACATATCCTATGTATGTATCACCATGGAGTCATCCAGTACCTCAGCGGGAGGTGTTTTCACAACGTCCTCTGCTGTCTTACTGGCCAAAACTGAGGGCTCTTGAGCGGTCACAAAGGTCTCATCTCTAGACACTTCTTGTGGCACACTGTCCTGGACCCCCTTCTTAGCTACAGATAGGCCTACTGGTTCAAGCTTCCTCATCAAGAAACCCTCAGCCTGCTGAGCAAGCCCTTCTAGCTCCCCCAGCTTGCTACTTTGTCTCTTGATTAACTCATCAAACTCGGCTACTCGTATCTGCCTTGCCAGAATCTCAGAACTAATCTCTTTATTGTGGCTCCAGAGGGGTCAAAAGCGACCTGGCGACCTGGGCGGTTTTCCAGGCGAACTGGCGACCTGGTGCACTAATTTAAGCGACCTGGCGACTTTGGGAGATATTTGGATATAGTAAAAGATGGTCTAAAAAAGTAACTTTGTGACCTGGGCCCCTTAATTTCGGCGTCTTTCTGACCTCCAGGGGGGACCCCTCTGCACCCCCTTTATTCTGAGTTACTAGCTTCTCGGTTTGGGTCTTCAATCTACCCTCCTTACCCTTGAGTAGTCCTACATTGACAGAAATCTGTTCCAGATTTTTAAGTTGAGCTGCATGCTCCCCCATTTTTCCTGATCTATCTGCCAGAAAACGTTTCTCAAAAGCATCTCTTTCTTCCTTCAACTTCCTCAGGGATTCCTCTTCAATCTTAATCCCCTCCTTAATGTGTTCATGCTCGTTTCTCAATCTGAGCGTTCTTACCCCAGCTGCCCCCTCCTCCTTTTCAGGAGTTGGCACTGGAATGTCCCCTTCAATGGAGTCAATCCCCACCTGACCCTCCATGACTACTTCCTTAGTCACTCCCACTGCTTCCACAGTGGGTACCGGTCTAGGTTCCCATTCTCTTGGTACGTCTGATAACCCTTCCAGACTAGGAAAAGTGGAATCACTCTCCACACCAGCATCTTCAATGCTTACTTGTCCAGGCTGCACATCTTCTCCAGATGTATCACCATCTACCTGGACCAATTCTTTACGTTTCCAACCTGTTCTAGAGTTGGACGTTTCGCCGGGGGGTCCCCCCAGGGGGGCCACTCCCTCAGCATTACTGACTATGTGTGAACATGATTCCAAGGGAAAGGGTCTGTTTTTGGGCCCTAGGCACGGACCCATGAGGGTCCTTGATAAGGGGTGCTTTTTAAGCAAATTTCGGGAGAAAGGGGTACATTTTCAGACCTTCATGTCTTTTTATAAGGTCTTTTTTACTTTATTTTTCTACAATATTTCTTGGTCACCCTATTTTCTCAGGGTCACCCTATGATTAGGGTATATTTTTCAGGGTCATTCGTGATTAGGGTCCGTTTTTCTGGTAAGTTTACCTTGAAAAGGGTATGCTTTTAAAAAAATTTGCCCATTGATAAGGGTATACCAAATTTAGGGTGATGTTAGCACATAGCCTAGTGACTAGGCCTATAGAAAAGATAGGGAGTGGCCCCCCCGGGGGGTCCCCCTGTGAGCCTACCCTTTCTTCCACATCAGACCTCACTTCCTCCCCCGGGAGGGCCACTTACTCAGTATTAGTGACTATGTGTGAACATGATTTCAAGGGAAAGGGTATGTTTTTAGACCCTGTGCAAAGGGCCCGCGAGGGTCCTTGGAAAGGGGTGCTTTTTATGCAATTTTGTAGGAAAAGGGGTACATTTTAAGGCTGAAACTGATAGATGGCACATTAATCCAGCTTTTTTCAAAATTTAAGACACATAGCCTACTTAAGGTATAGGGTAAGGGTAAGCCCTTACTTTAGGGAGTGCTCATTTTTTAACAACAGGGGGGGGGTGGTGAGATTTCGCGCGGAGCGCGCGAAATTTTTTCACCCCCCCCCCCTAGAGGAGTAGGCCCTAGACATTTTTTACCCCCCCCCCCCGGCAGGCTGAAAATCGCGCGCATTCGCGCCCCTTTATAGCATAGTAACGCGCGGGCTTTTTCCCTCAAAACAGGTTGAATTTTTTTGACCCCCCCCCCCAAGAGAGGTCTAAATTTTTTACCCCCCCCCGGCCAAGGGGTCCAAATTTTTTACCCCCCCCCCCCAAATCCACCACCCCCCCCCTGTTGTTAAAAAATGAGCACTCCCTTAGGGGGCCATTTTAAAAAATCACACTTCATAAGGGTATTTCTCCTCAGTCCCCCTCGATTTGAGTAGGGGAAGATGGGGTAATACGGGCCATGGGGTAATAAGGGACACTCTCATTTCAGACTGATATTTCTTACTGAAAGGTAACACTAAGAACTCAATTTTGGTTTTATAATAAAAGGTAGGCATCAGATCATATATATTGCAGCATTTATTGTGTTGTTGGAGGAATTATTATCTGAATTATACGCGGGAAAAAATTGAATGTCTGGAATATTGAGGGCTGACATCTTGATTAGTAAAGCATAATTAGACACATCATCATTCATGTAAGCCCCTAGTTTGAGCAAAATGGTAATATTTGTTCTGGTTTCAGGTGCTAAGGATAAAACACCCAATAGCTTATAAAATTAAATATGGTTTGGATATTTTCTGTGAAGTGTCTAGCAATTGACACCACTATTTGTGTGGTGTCCCGTATTACCCCAACCTCATTTTTCAGTGGGGTAATACGGGTCAAAGGCAATCCCTATGGCAATTTGTATATATTTTTTCTACAAAAATGTTAAGCTATTAGGGTAAAATGGGGCAATATCGCGCACCTGGGTTATATCACGCATTTTTGTCTCTATGACGTCATAGAGAAGGAGAATAGGCATAGAGAAAATGTAAAATATGTTCTAAAAGGACATTTAACCACAGAATATGATCAAATCGAGAAATCACATTTTACCTCCATTTTTCTTCATTTCATGGGGCATTAAAGTGCTAGGTGCGTGATATAACCCTGAGGAAACCCTTTTCCCCTAATTTTAATTAATTAAGGTATTTTTTATTAATAGGAAAGTCACTAACAACCTTCAGACAGCATTTACAGAAGGAAGGCTTGAATATGGATGAATAATATCCACATGTCATGGGTGCATATCCCTTCTAAATAAAAGTATAGGGGAAATTGAACTGTTTCTCAAATTATTTTCATGGAATGTAGGTGTACAAAGAATGATGCATGATATAACCCTAATATATGCGTGATATAACACTGTGGTGCGTGATACAACCCCAAAGAAAAATGCAAATAGTACCTATCTTCTCCATGCCCTAGGAACAATTAGATTGTATAAATATGATGATGTTTTGCTTTTATCCGATTTAATGGGATATAAGATGTCTGCAAAAGTTGAAAAGAAAATTACCAAATCGTTTTCTGTTATTCTGTATGATTCCAACCAACATTTAGGCTTATTTTTAGGGTTAGATGCGCGATATTGCCCCATTTTACCCTAACGTTATATAAACCTTCCACACGAAAGAGTGTCTTTGTAGAAACTACTTTTTTTCAAGATATCTAAATAAACTTAAATCTTTGTGAGATTTTTTTCATGTTTTAAATTCGCATATGGTCTTGCATTGTGTGGCGGCCATTTTCCAAAATGGCGGCAAGAAAATACATGAAACTTCAAGGTCAATTTCAATATCAAGGACAATTCACAATTTTTGCAATTTCTAGTGTGCATCTCAAAAGCTATATAGAAGCCCCATCTACTAGGTGAGGTTTTGGGTATATCATGACATCCTGGTTACCATGGAAACAATGTAAACACTCCATTTTTGACAAATTTTGCTAATTCTTTTATATTTTGACAAATTATGTCGAAAGGAATAGGCATACAGCACTCATTGAGGTAACAAAGTATCTTTAGGCCTATAATGTTTTGCGACAATTTAAATCATCATATATTTTGTTATGGTACGTCAAAGGCTTCTCATTCAAAGAATTCCACCTATGCATGAAAGATATTTGGCCATTTTCACTCACGATTCCTATTCAGTCCGGCTTACCTCACAATGGCGACCCGTATTACCCCACCGTGGGGTAATATGGGTCACAAAATCTTTGAAATTATTAACTGCAACCATTGTACTTTAGGGGGTTTGAGGAATTTTTTCCTCAACACAGTTAAATATAGAAGAGGAATGCTTTAAACGTAGGTAAACAAATATTTTACTTATGGCCACCAGTAAGCCAGAAATTGCATGAAAACCCTTAGTCCCGTAGGCCTATTCCCCCATCTTCCCCTATACATTTTTGCTCACTTTCCCATGAAATGGGTGCTATTTTGCGGAATTATCTCCCGTGATAAGGGTCCTAAATTTGAGGTGATGTACACACATAGCTACTATAGAAAAGACAGGGACCCAGTCAGCAAAGATACGTTGGGCCAACGTTGGGCCAACAGTAGTCAATGTTGGCATGACGTCAGATTCTGACGTTGGGCCAACGTTCATTTGTCCGTCCATCCGAACGTTGCCCTGACGTCGCAAAGAAATGACGTTGGCCCAACGTTGGGCCAACGTTAGGACGTTGGCCCAACGTCGTTTTTTTAACGTTGGGCCAACGTCTTCTGACGTTGTGCCAACGTCTAGCCAACCAGATTTAGAGCCTAAAGATGCTATTGTTCCAAAATATATTTTCAAAAATTGACCAAATGTGGATCAACAAGGGAAAAGGGACCTCCGCGGGGGATTTTTAGTACCAACTTTGGCCACGAGGGGGCTCCATATAGCCAATAATATTCAAAATATCATAAAAATTGTTCTATACAGTCAACTCCCTCTTAGCGGCCACCCCTCCAGTGCAGCCAATCCCTCTAATGCAGACACTTTCCATAGTCCCAGACATACTACAATGTACAGAAAATGACCCCCTCTAATGCAGCCACCCCACCAAAGCGGCCACTTTTTCATAGTCCCAAGGGTGGCCACATTAGAGGGAGTTGACTGTACTACTTTTTGATGGAGAATACAATAAGCCACTTTAGAAAATTCCAACTTTAGTGAAAACCTTCCATATTTGGAATGTAAAAAGAACGTTTTTGGGCCGAAATTGGCGTTTTCACACTTGTTGGTTGCCATGGAAACATAATTTTCATTCTAAATTGAATTTTTCAAGAAATTAATGATTACAGGCCCCACAAAGATTTCCATGCTGAAAACGGAATGTAAATCCCATTTTAAGATTAAAAGCTGTGACTAAATGTTTGAAAAAGTTTGGATATTTGGGAATTTTCATAATTAAGCAAATTAGATAGAGATATCTCTAAAACAAAGTAAGATAGAGCTTATCGGCATCTGAGATTGGACAGTGCCCACACATATTCAAGGAGCCAGTTCACAAAAACTAGAAGTGGTTCCTGCTAATGAAATATATCACTGGAAAGCTGATGACCTCAATTTTATAATTGAGTTCAACCTTTGGAAGACCCCTTTTCCCTCGACTGTCCACAAATGATCATTTGTTATGTTGGCCCAACATTATACCAGATTGTAACACCATGCCATATATAGGCCTATAACAACCCAGAGGATTCCTATTAGTGCCCCATTATGGTGACAAATGATAGGGTTGCCTAGCCAAAATCTCTCCATACAACCAGCAATGTCCTCTGGTGGATGTTGGAAATGCAACGTTTGGCCAACGTTGGTTTTCTTCTCATTGCTGGGAGTATTTTCAATGTTGGGCCAACATTGATTTGCCAACGTTGGCACAACGTGAAATATCTGATGTTGTACCAACGTTGGCAGATCACTGGGAGTAGGGGAAGATGGGGGAATACGGGACACCTAAGGGTTTTCATGCAATTTCTGGCTTACTGGTGACCATAAGTAAAATATTTTTTTACCTACGTTTTAAGCATTCCTCTTTTATATTTAACTGTGTTGAGGAAAAAATTCCTCAAACCCCCTTAAGTACAATGGTTGCAGTTAATAATTTCAAAGATTTTGTGACCCATATTACCCCACGGTGGGGTAATACGGGGCACCATTGTGGGGTAAGACGGAACGGAATAGGAATTGTCAGTGAAAATGGCCAAATATCTTTCATGCATAGCTGGAATTCTTTGAACGAGAAGCCTTTGACGTACCATAACAAAATATATGATGATTTAAACTGTCGCAAAACATTATAAAGGTACTTTGTTACCTCAATGAGTGCTGTATGCCTATTCCTTTCGACATGATTTGTCAAAATATAAAAGAATTAGCAAAATTGTCAAAAATGGAGTGTTTACATTGTTTCCATGGTAACCAGGATGTCATGATATACCCAAAACCTTACCTAGTAGATGGGGCTCCTATATAGCTTTAATTTAAGCTATTTTGTGACCATTTATGTTGAGATGCACACTAGAAACTGCAAAAATTGTGAATTGTCCTTGATATTGAAATTGACCTTGAAGTTTCATGTATTTTCTTGCCGCCATTTTCTAAAATGGCCGCCACACAACGCAAGACCACATGCGAATTTAAAAACATGAAAAAAATCTCACAAAGAACTAAGTTCATTTAGATATCTTGAAAAAAAGTAGTTTCTACAAAGACACTCTTTCGTGTGGAAGGTTTAAATAAGGTTAATAGCTTAACATTTTTGTAGAAAAAATATATACAAATTGCCATAGGGATTGCCTTTGACCCGTATTACCCCACCGAAAAATGAGGTTGGGGTAATACGGGACACCACATAAATAGTGGTGTCAATTCCTAGACACTTCACAGAAAATATCCAAACCATATTTAATTTTATAAGCTATTGGGTGTTTTATCCTTAGCACCTGAAACCAGAAAAAATATTACCATTTTGCTCAAACTAGGGGCTTACATAAATGATGATGTGTCTAATTATGCTTTACTAATCAAGATGTCAGCCCTCAATATTCCAGACATTCAATTTTATTTTCCGCGTATAATTCAAATAATAATTCCTCCAACAACACAATAAATGCTGCAATATATATGATCTGATGCCTACCTTTTATTTTAAACCAAAATTGAGTTCTTAGTGTTACCTTTCAGTAAGAAATATCAGTCTGAAGTGAGAGTGTCCCTTATTACCCTATGCCTATGGCCCGTATTACCCCATCTTCCCCTATTGCCCACGTTAGTCCAACCTAAATTTGTCAACGTTGTACTGACGTTGGCAGTTCAACGTTGGCACAACGTTGAGATATTGCCAGCGACGGTGCCGACCATTGCCAACGTTGGTCCAACGTATCCTTGCTAGCTGGGGAGTGGCCCCCCGGGCTTCCTCCTGAGTCCCCTCACCCTCTACACGTTCAATCTCCCTACTCTGGCTAAATGTATGCACCCTCTGTCTAGCATTAAACCTTACCCTAGACCGTAGTCTAGGACGCGTTCCCTCACCTCACCGAGTCACCGAGGAGGGGAGGAGTAGGCCTATCTGTAGGCTACCTGACATCTCAACACTACACAAACGCTGATTGAGACTAGGTGTGGCCTGGCGCGGTGCGCGCCGAAGAGCGCGCGAAACTACCCTGCCACCCTGTGGACACAAAAGAAAACACACATCATCCCACACGTCCCCTTGTGTTAAACTCCTAAACCATTCTCTGTCACACTGGCTCCCTGCGCTTTGACTTCACAAAGTGGACCGCGCAGCCACAGGCGACTGTAATCTGCAAAAGACAAGAGCAGTATGGCACTTGCTGTTATCGCATTCACATCCAGGACACTGACAAGGAAACGACAGTGGTTGTCTCTCGTCTCCTACTCCCGTTCTTTGGTCAGAATGGCGTCTACTGTGAGTATAAGAAAGGGGAGGATACATGTTGAGTTGAGTGCATAAGAACAAATGAACACCCACCAATGACCGCTAGCAAGGTGCCGGCTGGGCGATAATATAGGTAAGGTAGAGTGATGACAGCTGTAGATCATTGGCACTAAACGCCCCTCCACAGTCTCGGGCCCTGACTGTACGTTTACAGTCTGGGAGAGTACTTATGCATATACCTACACTGGAGTCTGGACCACATACCATGCCACTGTGTAGGCATACAGTATAGGCCTCCTGTATCAGCACTCAGCATATTGTGGGTTCAAACCCCACTCATGCCCAATTAGTAGTACCGGGTAATGGTGATATCTGCATAATGCATCTAAATTGAAATAATGTATATATTCTAACATTAAAAAGATGATATAACTATGTCACTAGAGGTGTGATTATGCTTCGAATGGTTTAAATAAATAACTTGAAAAAAATGCTACCGAGTGTGCCATAGTGGGGTTCGAACCCACACACCTCATTGAAAAATGATCCAGGATCCCGGATCATTTTTTCTAGATGTAAATTTGTCCAGGCCCAGTACCGCCTAATGGCGACACTGGGCCTGGAGAGCTCGAGGCTGGCCCCTTGATCCAAGGCTCTAGAGTCTAGGGGCCCTTGATAGGTGGGCGGGGGGGGGGGGGGCGGGGGGGGGGGTCCTCATATCTCCTGTCCCATCATGTCAGTACCGGTAGAACCTATCTACTTGTTCCCTTTGCCACTAAGAGAGTGCTCATTTCTAACAACAGGGTGGAGGGAATTTAGACCCCTCTTGAGGCTCTTGGGGGGGGGCAAAAAAAATTCAACCTGTTTTCAGAGAAAAAGCCTGCGCGTTAGGCCTACTATGCTACAAAGGGCCGCGAACGCGCACAATTTTCGGCCTGCCGGGGGATGGGTAAAACATGTCGACACCTATCTATAGGCCTAGGGTGAAAAAATTCCCCCCCCCCCACCCCGCCAGTAGGTCGAAATCGTTGGCTACACGTTCGCGCTCCTTAATAGTATAGTAACGCCCGGTCTTTTTACTCAAAACAGGTGGAATCCTTTTGACCCCACCATATGTCATATGGCCATATGTCAACCAAATGCCAATGTTGGCCCAACGTCGGCTTGCCGACATAGGCCCGTGGTGTGCCAACCAAATGCCAATGTTGGCCCAGTGTTGGCTTGCCGACATAGGCCCAATCATGATCTGCCAACCACATTCCAACGTTGGCCCAATGTCGGCTTGCCAACATAGGCCCGACCATGGGGTGCCAACCAAATGCCAATGTTGGCCTAATGTCGGCTTGCCAACATGGGCCCGACCATGGGGTGCCAACCAAATGCCAATGTTGGCCAAATGTCGGCTTGCCGACATAGGCCCGACCATCGGGTGCCGACCAAATGCCAACATTGGCCTTATGTCTGCAGGGCATCGGCAACATTTGCCGACCACATGCCAACCATGCCGACCATATGCCGACCATATGCCGATGCTTTGCCGATCGCGTGTGCTGCCTGGGCCAGTGCCCAGAGATGTAAGGAGAGAGGCCCCTTCATTCACCTACCCAGTGGCCTGAGATGTGAGGGAGTTGAGTCCATACACTCACTTGCCCAGTTGTCATACAGCACTGCCTCCCAGTCCCCAAATGCCCTACCAGTCGTGTGAATTGATAGAAAGATCATTACTATAACCCCACCATTGCCCTATGATCCATGACCAGCAGCAGTCATCTGTTGTAGTCAGACGGCTGCAAACTGATCCATACTGGGGCCTATAGGGCTCATCATCACTTACCACAAAATGGACAAGTAGCAACAAGAATAGTACCCTTCTATTCAGTGTAGGACGGTGATACAATATTACTATTACATGTTTATTCATACGTGTATCAGTGATTTATCAGCAGGCCTACTAGCTAGAGTAGGCTCTACTTTCCCCACCGGAGACATTTTGATAATCTATAAGTTTGTCAACACTTTAGGACAATATGGTTCTAAATCTAGGTCCTAGGTACCTGGTATTGATCCAGCAGATATCTTGACCTACGGTTTGTTTAACTTTGAACACTACTGTGAGGCAAAAAAAAAACACGATAGCCTGAAATAGAAAATATCGTCTCTACTGACTCTACATGCCCTAAGATTTTATGGCGCCGCTTTCGGGCGCCGGTTATATGAGCGTTAATGTTGGTTCTAGAGCTCTATCATGAGTATCTGTTTACTGTAAATTCCTGCGTATAACCCGCACCCTGACTTTGGGAGAATCCCATAACCCGTATCTGGGTTCTGAAAATTGTGATTTTAGTATTATTCTATACTTTTAAAAACCTTTGTATTACCCGGACCCAGACGCTGAGAAGATTGTATAACCCCCACTAGAGGTTTCATGGGTTATACGTGTGAATTTACGGTACTCGAGATGTTACTCTTTCAAACTAAATTTAGATAGAAAATGTTCTTCGATTTACTTGTAGCAGACAAAGGGCCTGGTGGTGGGAGTCTACAAAGATGATAAGAACAGTGAAGTCAGCCTAACCAAAACCTCACAAGAACTACAAAGTAAAAAGGCCAAGAACCTATCACAACTTATAAAACTGTGAGTATATACATTTTTGTGTAGTGCGGATAAGGACTCTAACATCATGTATTAATAGCTCTGGCAATATTCTGGGCGCATGTATATATGCATATAGGATATCCTAAGCGGTGTCAATTTAAAACACCAATTTACAGAAGAATAATCATGTAAATAATATAGGCTTGAACAACAGTTTTAACAGACCCTACCTACAGAGCCGAGTGTAAACTATACTTGTACATCTTCCTTTTGAAATGATGATAATCCCATACCAATTGTCATTAAAAGATCCCCCCCCCCCCCTTTCAATTACAGGTCAGGTCTGGATAAGAAGGGTAAATGCCGGGTGTTCTACGACCTAGACCCGGAGTACCCGAGTGTAGCGGTGGTCAGCCTCGGTAAGCGAGGTGCTGCCTACAATGTACAGGAGGAGGTAGACGAGGGACGCGAGAACATACGCAACGCTGTAGCCGGTAGGTGGAAGCCGTATTGCCATAGTTCACTAGTTATCTCCATTGTTATCTATGAAGAAAACGGCATTATATCTATAGTAGGCTATCTGATGTTTATGGGATGTATCAAGGTCCACATAATATATGCATTCCTTGTCATATGGGACCTGGAATAAGAGGTTTTGATATGTGGTCCATGCTAGAATATACGTAGGAAGTTTTGCTGTATTTATTAGTTACATGATCCTCTGGTACCTGTGTGTGATATAAGACAATGAACTTGAGTAGCTGTAGTAGAACTATACACGCATGTATGCCTATGGTAGAACTTTATGAATGATATAATATAGTCCAGGCAAAATAGGGTTTGAGGTCAAACAAATTGCAACAAAAGGTTTTTCACCAAAATGCATCTCTATGAAGTCCCTAGAATGACATACTAAAAGTCCTAAGAGTTCTCGGTTGGGGAACACCCCTAAATCCAAGATGGCGGCCGACGGGCCGGAATTTTATACTTTTCACTCTAATATCCTCATTTGTCAAAAGAGCTGGTCGTGTAATAGCTTAAAATGATGGTAATGATGGGAACAAGCTATGTAGAAAGGCAAAGCCAATGTAGATTGTCATTGGAGACCCTGTAAATCCAAGATGGCTGCCAAAAAGGGTCTTTATTTTAGACATTTTACTCTAAAATCCTCATTTAGCAAAGGATTTGGTTGTGTAATAGCCTTTAGGGGAGAGTGCACAATAGATAATATCTATACGAAGGGAAAGCATCATACTAAGGTACATAATATCCAATGCAAAATCTGTGCATGAACGTTGGTTGACATTTTAACTTTTATGCAGCCGGTGTTCGCAACCTTCAGGAGAATGGAGTCCAGGTCATCGAGGTCGATCCCTGTGGGGATGCCGAAGGTAAGATTTGATTACAAATTTAGATTTCATTCAAAGTAGTTGAGATAAGGGTCAAGCTGTACCACTTGGCTATTGCAGGTACTAATAGTTATCAAATAAGTTTTTATCAAATATTAAAGTTATCAAATAAGGCCACTTAAAATTCATTATCAGCTTTGCGGATAGCGCCCGCACCGGTTTAAAAGGGCCACATCAACTCTTTTTTTGCCTTTTCAATAAAAAAAAATTAAAATAGCCCCTATTTAAAATTTTAAAAAGTTCAAATTTCCGCCTCAATCCAGGGGCAGGTTTGCCAAGGTACCTCACCCAGAAAAAACTCATTTTTTAGGATGTTTTGGACCCTTAAATCGTAAAACTTATGCTTGAAATCGTAACAGTAAGATACCAATTAATAGGATAGCCTTTTACAATGTACTACCATTTGTCTCATAGCGGCTGCTGAGGGAGCCTACCTGAGTAGTTACTACTACGATGAGCTCAAGGCCGAGGATGGGCGCAAGACGCACGTCAAACTCAACTGTTTTACCACATTTGCAGAGGATGCTGAAAGGTAAAATCCCATATCATCAAACCTTTTTTTCTAACATTATTATGTCTATCATACGCCTCATATACATTAATTTTATAAGCCATTTTTGAAGGTTCAAAAACGGATACTAGCCTATTTTGTTAAGATTTGATAATTGATTATGTCCTCAGCACTAATAGGGCTATGTCTTATGAGAGTGAAACAAGTCCGATTCGGACCGTCCGTTGGACCCGATTCTGACCGTTTCTGACCGGCCCAAAAATATGAATTTTGACCCAAATCCTTTTTTTTTTGGGGGGGGGGGCGGTTCTCCTAACATATAGTAACAGTACCTACTATTTGGTTAGGTTAAGAAATGCAGCATCTCCCCCCTACAGGGCCCCAAACTTTTTATCTAAATTCGTTCTGGCCCGATTCTGATCGGTTACTTTGAACCTGTGTGCAGGGTGGAGTTTTAAATTCTTTTAATTTTTTAAAATTTTATTCTGAGCGTGTACATTTTCTGTCCCCCAATATGTTTTACTTTTGATTCAGATCAAATTATTTCTCCCTGAAAACTGCACCCTCCATCCTGGTGTTCCCAAAACATGGTACAGAATTTGCACTGGAATTGTTGGGCCCCCTTAAGAGGGGTACACTAAATTCGACTTACACTATATACCTGCATCTCTTGCTGACCAGATTTTTCATTTTTTTCATATAGTTTCTGTGACCAGATTTAAACTAGAGAGAATTGAATACACCTTGTCTCACATCCGGTTAGAATCGGGCCACTAGCAGGTCAGAATCGGGCCACCAGCAGGTCAGAATTGGGCCATCAGCAGGTCAAGGGTCTATGTGCACTGCAGAAGCTTCTCTCCTGTGTGGGCCTGACTGCAAATACTTTGTATCTATACAAGTCGATCACTACTAACGTGTGTGAGGTGGCTGGGTATCAGGAGCATGCTACTCCTGTACCCCGTTGGTTTCAATCGGAACCACACAGGTGAAAACCCTCTTTTTTACACATTTGGAATTATACATTTCAACACTACATTTTGAGTCTTAGGCGATTGTGAGAGTGATACAAATCTGATTCTGACCGGCCCGATTCTGACCATGTATCTACACCCAGTTTACTTACACACAATGTACCTATACACCCCATGTACCAACACCTTATGTACATGAGTCAGACCCCAGAAAAATGGACTATGTTGGTGATTTTTAGTCTTTTTCACCTTACACCAGCCATACATTAAACATACCTGTACTATACTAGGTCTTTTTGATATCATGTAAGAGAGAACACTCTAGGCTTTCAGAAAAAAAATTAAAAAGTGAATCGGACTTAGATTTTTTGATTTATGGCCCCTCAAAGTTGAAAAATACCCCAAAAACAAGGTTCTAGGCAGTTTGAATATTTTTCCAATGTCCCCTACCACTACTATTGCAATCAGAACCCTTCCTATCCAACAAATATTATGAGGTATATGTGTTTACTGAAAGGTTCAAGCATTTTTACCTGGATATCTAGCCCAAATTTTTTACCTATACATCCCATGTACCTACCCATGTACCGATAGTCAATCCTTTTAGGGCCGCATAATGCTTTAATGTACATGCACTCTGTCAGCCTGATTCTGACTGGGTGGTAGCCCGATTCTGACTGGGTGGTAGCCCGATTCTGACTGGGTGGTAGCCCAATTCTGACTGGTTGGTAGCCCGATTCTGACCGGATGTAAGACAAGGTGCATTCAATTCTCTCTAGTTTAAATCTGGTCACAGAAACTATATGAAAAATTGGGGTATTCTGCATTACAACAGTTGCACCTGCATTATGCTGGTGGAATTTTTTGCTGGCCACATAGGGGGGTCACACAAAATGAATGCAAAGTTAGATATCTATTTGTTTCCTTATAATAAAGTTTGGGGCTATGTAGGGGGGGGGGGGGGTTTGGAGGGTTTTATTTTCTTAACCACATAGCAGGTTATATTACTGTCCCTTCATACATGACAGCAAAAAAGGATTTGGGTCAAAATTCATATTATTTAGGCCGGTCAGAATCGGACTTGTATCACTCTCATAAGACATATCCATAGATGATAAAGCTTTGATTGTCTTAATACTACCTAAATGCTATGTGCTTGACAGTGCCGAGTCTTCATGGCAGCGTGGGGTGGTGATGGCAGAAGCACAGATTCTTGCTAAACGGCTTATGGAGATGCCATCCAACCACCTCACACCCACACGCTACGGTCAGATAGCCACCGATCTTCTCGGCAAAATGAACACATGTGAAGTCATTGTCAGGTTGGTTGTTCAGCTTATATTGTAAAAATGTGACTGAGTTATAGTTTTTTATGTAGTTTCTGGACCCTCACAAATCTATTGCAATTGATAGAAAGTAAATAGATTGTGTTATGTTTTATATATTTGAGTCTTTAATCGGGAAGACTTCGATTTGAAAGTATTATTTTGATTCGCTACCATATAGGCCCAACTATCGGATACTTTCATTGAACACAACTGTATTTGTCCATCCTCACTTCTTTCATACCATGAGATTATAGGATATACCTCAGTGAATCTAAGAAAGGATGTCTATCGTCATTATGAAAAAGACTTTCAAAGTTAATATGTGTTATGTTATTCAACACATTAAACCCATCCAAACACTGATATTACTTAGCCTTTTATAGTAATAAACCGCCTCTCACCTGCTGGGTCGCAGAAGCCCCTATACAGTTGAGGTATCAACATGCCTTATAGTTTTACTAAAACACTGATATCTTTTTCAGGGACCGTGCGTGGGCGGAGGAGAAGAAGATGTTTGCCTTCCTGAGTGTGGCCGCGGGGGCCAAGGAACCTCCCCGCTTTGTGGAGATGCAGTACACCGGGGGAGAGAAGGGAGCCCCGCCATTTGCCATAGTAGGCAAAGGCATCACATTTGACACGTAAGAAAGCTAGATCTTTCAAATTCTGGTTTTGAATGAGTATCAACAGATAATCATGTATAAACAGGTTTATTACAACTTTAAATTCGCTTTCCTTATATTGCCATGAATCTAAATAACGTCCATGATATTACCAATAGAACTTCCTATTGGAGTCATCAATAAAGTATGTCACGCAAAGTTCGGCCATTATCACCCCCCCCCCCCCCCCCCCATCAATCCCTTGTCACGCGTTTCCCCATACCTCTATAATTGCTTGTCACACTCAGACCAACACCCCCCCCCCCAACACACACACACACACACACAACCCCAAAAATGGCTTAATTATCAACTTTAACATGCTAAAGACAATTTAGCAGTGTTATAGACATACAATATATGGCAGTGTGATAAATATGGGATTGAATTATCCTGAGCTTAAGTCAAATTTACGAGAATAAACCAACATAATAGAGCTACCAATACTCCTTTACTGTAGTGGTGGCATTTCGATCAAACCGTCGGCCGGTATGGAAGATATGAGGGCAGACATGGGAGGTGCCGCCTGTACTATGGGTGCTATCTACGCAGCAGCTCGCCTCAAACTACCCATCAACCTTCATGGTATGTCTAGACGTCTTTCATTATAGAAATATCTATAACTTTAATGGCTAATATCAGTGTATGAATATGTACAGACCTGTAATTGTAAATTGACCATGCGATGTATTATAGTTAGGCCTTAGTTGTTGTAAATAATGTCAATAAGAAATTGTTTAAACGAGTATTACCCGTCAATTCCCGCGTATAACCCGCATCTCGCGTCTAACCCGCACCCCTAACTTATGAGAATCCTATAACCCGTTTCTGGGTTTGAAAATGTCTATTTAAGTACGGTTATAATATATACTAATAAAAACCCTCGTATAACCCGCACCCTATATAGGCATGTTTGGTATCAAATGAAAGCTGAGTTTGGTTCCCGTACAACCCGCGGGTAGTACGCGGGAATTTACGGTACCTTGTATATTGGTTTTGGAAGATAACTGGAAAATATTAGTATTAAAATGAAGTATCTGATCATGTCCTCTCTCTGCTGCAGGTTTTGTTCCATTGACTAACAACATGCCGGGGGGTGGTGCCACAAACCCAGGTGACGTAGTGACATCTATGAGCGGCAAGACAATCCAGGTATGGTTCATTACCGGTGGTTTAATATGGGTACAAAGATAAATTCTGTATACATGTATGTACTACCAGTATATGGTTTCTGTTGTGTTTATTCAATTAAATAGATGGCCAAGTATGATTAGACCTCACAAGAAATATGACTTTCTTATTTGTTGACAATTTAAGTATTAAACGCCTAAGCATATGAGGTACAGAAAACTTCACAAATATACACAGCGAGTCAAAAATTGTAGTTGTATTGAACACTTTCAGATTGATAACACTGATGCAGAGGGACGGTTAGTACTGTGTGACGCACTGACATACGCACAGACCTTCAACCCTACTGGTATCATTGACATGGCCACTCTGACAGGTATGGCCCTGAGTTAACTTATTTGTTTCGTCAAGTTCTATGATATGACACAAATCCGATTAGCACTATGTATCATAGTGATTTGTATGCAATTGGCAAGATGTAAGGGAGGAAGGCAATCAGTAAGACACTCTACATTCGATCTATAGATTGATCATCAATTGCACTGACTGTGAGATACATATGAGAAAAATGAATGTTTAGGAAGAAGAAGACTGAATTATTTCATTTTATGTTGTCAAAATTCCTTTTATCTCCAGGTGCTATGGTTGTTGCCCTGGGAGCTGGGGCTACAGGAGTCTTCTCGAACAACACTGAACTCTGGGAAAAGCTTCACAAGGTTAGAATATTTTCATAACTAATTTATTACCATTTATATCCAAGGTAATATAGTCGCATATCATGCTGATGCCTTCTATAAAAGATAATTATATTTTGCATGGAAGGAAGTGTTAAAGACACTTCTGTGATAGTATGAAAAAAATAACATTCCAATAAGATTTACAATAAGAAGCGCTTATATAGATACTCACATCTGCTAAACTACAAGTATGCAATCTATTTGATTGTGTACGTTTTGCATTCCTTCAACTGCAACTAATGGCAATGACTCCTACTTCTAGGTGTACACCTAGTCACCTATAATACATGTCTTTATGAGCCCCATTTATTTCCAATTGTTCCATTGTATAGTTGTATTAAAGGAGAGGAGGGAAAAAAATCAGTATTTCATTGTTGCCCTATTGCTACAGGCTGGAGGCAGGACGGGTGATCGGGTGTGGCGGATGCCGCTCTTTAACCTCTACAGTAAACAGATGAAGGATGCCGGGCACCTGGCCGACATCAACAACATCAGCCACGACAGGGCAGGCGGCTCCTGCACCGCCGCCGCATTCCTCAAGGTAAGGTAGTCAATGGTAATAATGAGGACTGTAAATTCCTGCCTACTGCCCGCATCTTGCGTATAAGCCGCACCCCTAATTCAGGATGATCCTATAGCCCATTTCTGGATATGAAAATTTCTATCTTAGTACCGTGCTAGAGTAATATAAACCCTCGTATAACGGGTACCCTTACGGTAATCACTGTTATAGTTCTGAGAGAGGGGGCATAGCATAGGACATACGTGTAGGTTGTATTCTGAAAAGACCTCCCACCAGGCTACCTTGTATTAACAGTTGATACCAATCATTTGGGTTAGTTGCTGATGCTGAAAAGATTGTACATGTAGTACCTAACAGGCTATACATGATATATGTTGTAGTAAGTAGGATATTCCATTAGTTATCCAATTCCCACGGCATGGCACTTTATTTTCATATTGTAGGAGTTTGTTACACACGATAAGTGGATGCATCTGGACATTGCCGGAGTCATGTCTAACAAGAGTGAAGTAGCCTACCTCAACAAGGGCATGGCAGGTAGGTCACATGTCTTCATACTTCTATGCTACATTCAGGTCCAGAGACTCAACACACTCACCAATGTACCAGCTTAATATGAATTATAACTTTAATTGAAATGATTATAAAAACCTGGTCGTCAGCTGCCATCCTTTGCATGGGCACCTGTCACTAGAACATATTGTCTTACTTTAAGAGAATTACATGTATCAATATTGCTTATTATTTATGAAAAAAGGGGAGAGAATGAGGAGTTGTTTTTTGTTATGTACCACATAATGGTTTATTGATAGGATTTTTGCTAAGTAGAATATTAAATAAATTGGCATTATAATTATCAATGCTGGGTTTCTATGATGATAATATTATAATGTTTGACACGCACCTTCTCTTAAAGGCCGACCCACCAGGACCATAGTGGAATTCCTCAGTCAACTCAAGTAGATCCGGGCAGGAATCGGACGAATAGACAGTGGTGCCACCTAGTGACCAGAGTATATACCAATGGCACATATGGCGTATTCAGCAAGACCAGGGTTGCTCCAATTGAGAACCTAGGCTTAGTGATGAGTGCTGAGTGCTCTATCAGTATTGACATTACCCATATGATTGCTACATATTTTAAATGTGTGGAGGTGGCCAGATAGTTTAGTTTCATACATGTATATGACTCGACATTCATAACTACATGTATCTACATATAACTGTAACGAACAAACTGTGACGGTAACAGACAATGTTGAAAATCAAAACATACAATATTGCACATTTTCAGTACAATATAAGAAAACCTTCAGAGTTAAGGGACTAAATCTAAAGTCAATTAAAATATATGGGACACTGAATGTTTGGCACAAGTATTACCTTACTATTGTGTCAGTAATGTTCATTTGCAGTAGAGATGGGCGTATGGCATTTTTTCCTGCTTCCCTTGAGTGGAATGTCAATGCTACAAATTGGCATTACATCAATGCTGAGTTTCTATGATGGTTAAATTCATATGCTTCAAAACTGTAATCGAGCAGCCAATACGTAACTTATAGTTTATGAAATATATTCTAAAATTAGAGAATTTATTGATTGGAATGGATTTTTTTCACTTAATTAATACAGGACTCTGGCAGCTTATGTTTACTTTGGAAAGACTGTACACACTACATTGCCATAATAAACAGGTGCTTGACGAATACCGCCGTGTTCCCTGTTATAAACAGTACTCATACCTCGTGCATAGTTTAGTTATTGTGGTGCACGGTATATTTCATAAGTGTTATTCAGATCATTTAAAGCTGGTGTAAGACACGTGGAAATTAATCAATGTTACAGTCCCATCAGATAAATGTTTCTCTTTGTTTAACACATTCTAGAGACGTAAATGTATGAGCATTCGGAAAATGGTAATGGTTCCACCAACTGTTATAAAGCCTTGAGTCTACTCAATCCTATGTTTACGAGTGAAAAGTATGGTACAGGCATGGGATTGGGTTTTGAAGAAAAATCCAAAAAGCAGCCAAAAGATGTGATCTGCGGGGAATTTTGTATGATTTGCATGGCATAAATCCCTCTAGACTAACCCCCCCCCCCCCTATTAATGTTAAAATATTTTTTCATTGGATCTGCACAAATCACAGGGATGACTTTTTTGGCCTTAAAAATCCGGATAAATCCGGAAGAATCCCATGCCTGATGGTACCAGAGAGCGTTCTATGCCTTAGTGTTGTACACTGTAAGGAGTCCTTTTAAACTGTAATCCCAGATCCTTTACCAGCTTTAAAATAATAACAGTATGTATAAAGCAATTACTAAGCAAGGGGTTGCCAAAAATGGTGGGTCTCCTCAACCTCATTATTATCTTGATCAAACTATGACAGGAAAGACAACGCAACATTGGGTAGTTTTATTGGTTTATTTTGCAATGCCGTAATCCCCCTTACTACACATGAAACTGGTCTCTTCCATAAGTAGTCATCACAGCTTAAGCTACCGACGTGTTTGGCTGAATATATATAATTGGTCATAGACCACTTGTGTCTTGTTTAATTGAATATCAACAAGGGTGTCATTAGTATCAGTGACGTTAACCAGGTCAATACCCGTGATATCTACTTGAGAATGGCACATCTTCTTCCATAATTCTGAACATTAATAATTACCGGATCATACTATTCATGAATACGTCTGACGTTAATTAATGACCGTAAAACGTCAGCTGGTTTTAATTTGTTGAACCTTGTATAAATGATATTGATGATCGGACTTGTACATTAAATGTACTTAAATGCATTCATACATTTAGCCTATTGAGGCTACAGTCAATAATTCAAGCTATATGATCCCTTCAAGTATCACATCACTGATTACAAATTACTTGAAATAGCATTTCCAACAGAAAACATGAATGAAGTTTGATCGCATCACAAGTAAACCCTTAACTCTATACTGTAATACTTTGCCCTATGCTATCCATAATAATGATTTATGTGTCAGCATAAAATCACCCCTTCTTAGATTTGATAAGCATCTCTATTGCTCTCACATTACCAATCTAAATGCATGTGTTTACTTATCACACCCACCTCTACATACCTGGAATCTGTAACTAATAGGAACACCTTGTATATAATAGTGCAATAACTACATTCAGTGCAGTAGTACCTTATCAGTGGCACCCTAATACTATACCATGCTCCTTATCTCTAACACAGCACACAATCAACGTTCTAGATCTGTAACGTATACACATCTGAACAGTTGTTGGGCAGTGAAGGTATCCATGAACACGTTGTAGCACTTCAGTCTTTTCAGTCCATTTCACATCATTATGTTTTGCATGTAGAAATTACATGACAGTAAAATTAAATTTCACGATTTAGCTCTGCAAACACAGTATCTTAACAACATCATATACCCAGTCAGTTCATGCCCTACAAGCATACGCAATGCCGTGTTGTAGGCTAAAATACCGTACAACTATAATTGTTTTTTTACCACTAGAGTAGTTTGTTACTCTAACACTCTTCTATATCCAACATCATATCCCACTGTCCCAAAACGGATGGTTTCTATTGTAGGCACTGGGGCAGGTAGCACTTGGGGGTAACAATAACACAAGTATAAAACTCAATCTTTGATCCAACACTTTGCCCTGTGCTGTGCCACTCGGTAGTTGAAAGGTCAGTCGGTGTCCTGTTCTTTGGCCATAGAAACGTGTATACATATATTTACAACACCCTGCGTCCTTTTCCTATAGGGGCGAGCTCAAGGAGGGTGAAGTGGTATGAGAGTTTCCCTCCTGGGCAATATTTGATCACATTTGACATTTCAGAACCGACCCCTTTCAACCCTGCCTCTACCATAAGCGGAACAGGTGTCTGCGCTTTCAGTCCGGAATTGCTCACGAGCGCATGCATATAACATAATGTATATGCTCCTTAGCCATTGTTCTTATATCACAAGTCAGACAGATATATCCTGTTTATATGTGCCAGCCAAAATATCCCAACTTCACAGTCTAGGTCACTTATAAATTGTACTGACTCTCAAGACTATGCCATTACTTTGATGAGGTATGTAAACCAGTTGATCAGTTGAGTTGCTCCTCGGGAAGAAGTAAATCGCTCAACAACTCACTTGCTCTGAGCGTGCTGTTGGGCTAGTAATCGCCAATAGTGGTCATGAATATTCTCTCATGACCAAATCCTCCTGATATAAATCCATAAAAGAGACCGTTCCCAATTTTAGGGACATTCAAATCATGCTCGGATCTGATTTTGAGACAGGATATTTTACGTATCCAAGTCATTCTTCCTCTTCTCTGCCTCGACAATGAAGGCTTTGGTTTTCTCGTACATCATGAACTGAATGCCGCTGTAGACACACGCACGCAGCATGGTGGGGCGGAACCCGTTACACAGCGGGCGGAAACCTGAAAGAAGGGGAAAGTTATGCTTATTTAGAATCATCTAGATCCCGAGAACGTAACTGTTGATTTTAGAGCTATCTGACTCTATATATCAGTTTATAGTCACTGTTTAAAGCTATGGAATACTATCATGAAGAGGGCGGTGACAAATACCAGTAATCATGACTTTTACTTTGCAGAGAAAAATGCCCAATGGTACGAATTTCAGATGCACAACACCAGTGCTTATTACCATGTGGTAACAAACTCAACCAACTCACCCTCGGTCCTGATGATTTGTGTTAAAGCAGACAGGAAGCCCTGCGGTTCGTTGACTGCGGACATGACTTGGACTCTGGTTTTGACGGACTCCACAGGGTGTGTGACGCAGTAGCACAGTCCAGCAAAGACACCGCACGAGAACAACTCGAGGTTACCTATGGGAGAAAACATGTTCCGATGGTTAGAATTGAACTGAAATGTACCATAATATGTATCCTGCACATAAGTCTTAGAGTCTACAGCTTAGTACGAGATACAGATATGTGGGTCTACTATCTACAACCTCCCCCCTGCTGTGGTAGACATACAGCATATCAAAGGCCTGTCCATCTCACACTGTGCCAATGTGGTGTGGGATGTAAAAGTACCAATGCCTCAGTAAAAGTGTAGGGCGTGCTTTCTACCTTCAGTCATCCATAGATTAGATCACCATCACCGCCCTTGAAATGACCTCAGCTGTTAATTAGGACGTAAAGCAACCCAAGAAACCAACCAACCAACCTATGTGGGTCTGACTGAGAAACTTCAGATGATCAGGTTATCAGTGGATAGCCTATGCTAAAACAATTAAGGGAGTACCCGCGGTATATTGAGCATTGGTTATGTTTAATAGGTAACTATAGGGAGTTACAACTTGGTTTTACAAATGGCCCAAAAGAGTATAAATATATAAGATATAAAGACTAGCTTACTGTGTTTGTGGTCGGGGTTGAGGGTGGCCATGGCCGACTTGGCCGTCTCGTAGGACCCAAAGTAGATGAAGGAGCCCGGGATCTCCTTGACCCAGATGCCGTTCAGACCGCGGTACAGCCCGCGGACACCCTCTGACCGTAACACCTCCCGCGCCAGCGCTAGAGGCGGTCTGCAAACAGAGGGGACTGGTGAACAACAGGTGTCACATGTACCTGGTTAGGAGTTCAATAATATTACTTCAGTGACATGTAAGTTATGGCTTAGTCAATAATGCTACACTACATGATTCTAAAATCGGCATTATGTTATAGATGCAGATATGCCATTTTCCCTTCTCTGACGTCCCCTAACTTTGGATATCAAAAGTCCCCTTACCTGACAGTAACGTCCTTGTTGGTGGCCGCTAGGTGATGCATGGCCTGTAGACGACATTTGACCAGCTCCATGGGGCAGAGGAAGAAGGAGGCGACCACGCCGGTCATGGCGCCGGCTGTAGCGTGCTCGTACACCATGAGCTGCTCGGTGGTCTCCTTGCCGGCCATGCCCCTCACCAGCTCCTCACACACGCCGTACGAGCAGAACACCTGAAGTGTACGACAATATGGGGTTTACTTGGGATACATCAAATCACCTTCATAATAGCCTACATATGAGGAAAGATAGAGGTCTTTATGATATATAGCATACAATATTGACTAATTGAATTAATGCCATTGATGTGGCATTTTGCAAGTAAATTTTGGAAAAAAAACATAGAACATAAATATGATTACTGCCAGTTGCTCCTTAGTTTATTCATCAAATTATACTATTTCAATAGGAATATTGGTAGCGACGTCATGCTACGTACCACAGCGGCCTTGGTGGCCTGGCTGAGGACGGCAGGGGCGGCCCCGTGGTACAGGCCCCTCACCCCCTCCTGCTGCAGGGTGTGTCTCAGGCAGGCCGCCCCCGTACGGTAGTCTGTAGGGAAGGTCTGCATCTTCACCTTAATGGTGTCCAGCCAGTGGGTGGTGTAGGTGGCTGTACCACCACCTGCAGACAGAAATAACAATGTCATATAGGCTGCTCATACATGAAAACATGCCCCTTAAAGGAAAGTAGGGGCGTAAGAAGTTCGACCACTCCTGATCAAGGAAGAGGGGAAAGGCACAAAAAAGTGGGGTCCCTAAAGATGGCCCTCTAAGGAAGGGTTGGGGGCTGAGGGCGTAGCACCATCTACCCCTGTCGTTAAATGATGACCCTCTATAAGTAAGATAGGACACTCAGTCGTGTATAACACTCATGCATAAAGTGGGCTGAGCTGCTCACCTTTAAAACTACATAATTATATACACCAGTCCATCACCTAGGGTCTCCCACCCATTCCCCATGGTCTCCCATTACTCTCCAGGGTCCCCTGTCCCTCATTCATGAATGTGCATGGCATGGACCTCGATAGTAGTACATGCATGTAGAACCAAACTATTTCTATTTAAAGGGAACTGGAAAATATACAGCAGTCCAACATTATAGCACTCCAATGCACTATATGGATATATATCTAAAACTGGACATCGACATCCATGTAACAGAATCCTTCTAACAGAAAGCTATATTTAGTAGAAGTAGAAATCCATGAATATCTATAATGAAGGAGAACACCATGTTCATGCCTATGAATATGTCTGTGTGTATGTTCATTTCAAAATTCAAGATTGCAACCATTCATTGAATGCCACCATGCTTTTAATGTAATCTCGAATTGCAGTTGCAGTAATTTGATACTAATAAAAAAAATCTATTCTATTTTTTTTCATGAACAGTTGGCATCCCATAGATTCAAGATGGCTATCACTCATTGAATGTCCCGATGCTTGAAATGCAATCTTGACTTGTAGTTGCATTAATTTGATCAAAAAAACAAAATCCTATTTGATTTTTCCTTCATGCAACCCATTCAAGATGGCTACCATTTACTAAATGCCACAATGCTTTCAGTGCAATGAAGAATTGTAGTTGCATTAATTTGATATCTATTATAAGAAAATGTCTATTTGACAAAATTTAAACACAGTTGGCACCCCATAGGTTTAGGATGGCCACCATTCATTGAATGCCACAATGCTTTACATGCAATCTTGAGATGTAGTTGCATTTATTTTATACTGTTAAAAAAATCCAATTAATTGTTTTTTCATGAAGAGTTGGCACCCCATAGGTTCAAGATGGCCACCAGTCATTGAATGTCATAATGCTTAAATGCAATCTTGAATTGCAGTTGAATTAATTTGATTCTAAAAAAAATACTTTCTTCTTTTTCTTTCATGAACAGTTGGCACCCCAAACAAATTCTTATCGATTTTTCTTTCATGAATAGTTGGCACCCCATAAGGTGGCTACCATTCATATTAATGCAAATACGATGCTTTAAGTGCTATCACAAATCATAGTTACATTAATCTGATACTAAAAAAAATAAAATATTCTATTTGATTTTTCTGTGCATATGTTCATTTCAAAATTCAAGATTGCAACCATTCATTGAATGCCACCATGCTTTTAATGTAATCTCGAATTGCAGTTGCAGTAATTTGATACTAATAAAAAAAAAATCTATTCTATTTTTTTTTCATGAACAGTTGGCATCCCATAGATTCAAGATGGCTATCACTCATTGAATGTCCCGATGCTTGAAATGCAATCTTGACTTGTAGTTGCATTAATTTGATCAAAAAAACAAAATCCTATTTGATTTTTCCTTCATGCAACCCATTCAAGATGGCTACCATTTACTAAATGCCACAATGCTTTCAGTGCAATGAAGAATTGTAGTTGCATTAATTTGATATCTATTATAAGAAAATGTCTATTTGATACCTTTTTCAAACACAGTTGGCACCCCATAGGTTTAGGATGGCCACCATTCATTGATTGCCACAATGCTTTAAATGCAATCTTGAGATGTAGTTGCATTAATTTTATACTGTTAAAAAAATCCAATTTAGTTGTTTTTTCATGAAGAGTTGGCACCCCATAGGTTCAAGATGGCCACCAGTCATTGAATGTCATAATGCTTAAATGCAATCTTGAATTGCAGTTGAATTAATTTGATTCTAAAAAAAAAATATTTTCTTTTTTTTCTTTCATGAACAGTTGGCACCCCATACATTCAAGGTGGTTACCAGTCATTGCATGCCACAATGCTTTAAGTGCAATCACGAATTGTAGTTGCATTAATCTGATACTAATAAAAAAAACTAATTCTATTCTTTTTTTAAAATTCATGAACAGCTGGCACCCCATATATTTAAGCTGACTACCATTCATTGAATGCCCCGCTGCTTGAAATGCAATCTCAAATTGTAGTTGCATCAATTTAATGCTAATAAAAAACTAATTCTTATCGATTTTTCTTTCATGAATAGTTGGCACCCCATAAGGTGGCTACCATTCATATTAATGCAAATACAATGCTTTAGTGGTATCACGAATTGTAGTTACATTAATCTGATACTAAAAAAAATAAAATATTCTATTTGATTTTTCTTTCATGAACAGTTGGCACCCCATAAATTGAAAATGCACTCAGCAAGCAGGTCAACAGCTATATACGGACAAGTGTACCTCCCCTGCCTGTTCTCCTTCAATGCAGAGTGAAGAGGGTGGGAGGGGGTGACCATCAACAGTGCATAAACACTTTGATTGGATGACAATGCAGTTTTTATATTACAACCCTAAATTTGTGCAACGAAAATCATCAAGAAATACTAAGTATTTTTTCCAAAGAATAGCTTTTCTAGAATGGCTCGATACTCAGAAATCCTACTGCGAATAAAAAAAAGTCAAATTCTGATTCTAAACACCTGAAAAGTCAGAAATGCTGGCGTTCACGGTTTATGTAGGAAATGTACTAAAAACACCAAAAATATGCAACAAAACCCTAATTTTCTCAAAAACTGTTCAGTAGGATTTTTTCTAACTGAGGTTCCAGTGTTTTCTACCCTCATATTACACATTGGCATAGAGAATATATTGGCACCTAGTCAGGATTTTGCCCTAGAAGCAATCTGTGAGGCAAAAAACAGCCAAAATGAGCCACTGGTCTGAAGTATAAAACTGGGCATCGATCACTATAGAGCTACAAAGAGAGAGAATCGATGTCCAGTAACTACAGTAACAGTCAAGCGCGAGATAGATTTATCGCCTGAGAGCTAGTACACAATGAGTCAGAGAAGTAATGAAGACTATTTTTTAGTAAATTTCATATTTACATACAAATTAGGGAGTGTTCATTATTTATGGCAGGGGGGGTGAGCGTTTGGCAAATCGAATACGTCAAAAATAATTGCCCCCCCCCCTCGGAATAGGTTGAAAAAAAAGGCCCCCCCCCTCGGAATAGGTTGAAAAAAAGCGCCCCCCCCCTCACCCTGGATCGTTTTCAACTTTATTACAAAAACGATGTTGGTGTCTACTAATTGTATGCATTTAATCCTGGGCACTTTTTTACCTACAATTTACTACCTTGCAACAAATACATCCATTTGTAAGGTGTTTTAGTGTAAACGTCTCATGATACTCGCTGGTGAGTGATAATAGTCAAACCTCAGACACTTGACTTACATACCGTTGAGTTTAAGGGCCCCAGTGCCTATAAATTGGAAGCTCCCTTACCCTCAGTGCTTACATGACGCCGGCACTTTTTTGAAGACTGACAAAACGGTGGGCTATTCTGAGTGTCAAAAGTGATGCAGTGAGAAATTTGCTGGGAGTTTGAGGAAAATTTTAGAAAATTTTAGAAAACATTGACGTAATTTGGTAAGATATAACACAGGCTGTTACCAAAATTCGCAACATTTTAATGTACTAAATTTGCGACATTTTTAGGAATACCCCTAAAAAAAAGGCCCCCCCCCTAAGAATAGGGTAAAAAAAGAAGGCCCCCCCCCTTTGAATACCCCTAAAAAAAATTGCCCCCCCTCAAATGCTCACCCCTCCCTGCCATAAATAATGAACACTCCCTTAATGTAGTCAATGTAAATTATAGGGTTATATATTGCACAGCCACAACCGATGCAAATTGTTCCCAATCAACTTCTATCTCTAGTTTGACAAAATAACTAAAGCTACGCGTTTCCCAATTTTAGCGAAAGTACCCCTTATTCATTGTTGTTTCTGTCAGCTATAGTTGTCCTTATTTACATTATGATATTGTGTTCTACGTCGTTAGGTAGCTTTAGGTAACTAGACGATCTGATCAAATGTTATATGAGGGAGAGGTGGTAAAACAGTTGGATGCAACAGCTGTATATCAATGAGACCATTCACTGATATCACTTTTTCCTATAGCTTTTTGCATTATTCTCTAAAAATAAACCAGTCTGAGAGAAAAACTGACTTAAATGCTCTAACTCAACTGATTCAATTGTGCATGATTGAGGCCATTCTCCCCATAAACTACTCTGCACTCGTAGAGAGGAGGAAAAACACACAATCGACAATATGGCCATATATAGCCGATAGCTCACTTTCGAGGCAATCAATGCGGACTCTACTGCGCAGTTGGTCCACAGTATAGCAATCAAGAGTTCTTCTATGAAGTCAGCCATCTTGTCCCCCATGTCTATCGCTAGTTCCTATTTAGAACGCACATATATAGAGATACCGCTGTTTGGTCAGAAAAGAGTAGGAAATCTCAATTTCCTATAGAATATCTTACATAAGAATACGAAAAGTAATAAATCTCTGATATCTTATTTCTAAACCAGATGCTGGCAAATGCCCGACCCTCCAAGGCACCAGGCTTTGGGTACTTTCAAACTTTAAAGATTGCATGTGTTTTGCCCCTGTCTGGGATAGTAATTTGGGTAGCGAGGAGTATATATATAGGGTCGGACATAATGGTATTTGCGGATGGAGGCCCATATGGACATGTCGAAGGTCTATTTCCTCTCATTCTCTATAATTACTTTAACATGCAAATAAATAGAATAACTTCTCTTTTTTTTTTACTATTATAAAAGTATATTAACTATTACAGCCTTCCTAGAATTCCTACAATAGCAATTACAAATACACGACACCGATATTAGTCGTATATATGTGTCTTTTTATGGGAGTATAGACCTTGTTTATGTCCTACGTCAGCATGGAAGGCATCAAATGGCAACATGTTTGTGACGGGTGCATCTCTAATTATGCATACATAATGCGTCACGGACCACAACAACAGAGATAACCTCACATGCTGCACGACCACTTCACACTGAATGTCAACACCAGCGGGGGACCAGAGATCACCATGTGGTTCTACACAGGAATCCCACCTCACGCCACACCACACTCTCCAACACAGTCAATGCCCCGGCCCCCGCACTTCATGTCTGCCCTGACACCATCATCGTTAGATAAAACGCAAAAATAGGGTCTCATGTTTCCATATTTCAATGTCATCGTTCTTTTTAAAAAAATAGGGGTCTTTTAAGAAAATAGGGCCTACCAAATAATAAATTGGATGGGAATTATATTGAAAAGGAGGTTTAATTATACAGCTCATATTTTTGCTCACACGATTGAGTCTTTAATGAAGACCCCGTTTTTTTATGAGAGGGTTAAGTTTTCTAAAATTGTTCGCTTTTTCTAAAAATAGGGGTTACTTTTAGGCCCCAAATAATCGCATTTTTAGCAGAAATAGGGTACTTTTTTCACTAAAGAATTCGTGAATAAGGGGTATATTTCAATCTCTCTAACGATGATGGTGTCAGGTATCATAGGGAGTGCGGAGGCCGGGGTCAATTCCGGGTCATGAACATGAGGGCATATAATGGGCATGTGGGACAAGGATATACTCATATAGGGATGTGATTCATATATTACTAAACAATAGAATGTAACTGCTGGTACCATTAAGTAAAGTTTGATCGTAGAAAAAAATGTGTGTGTGTCTGGTAACACCCTGGAGGTAACACGTTGAACATGTATCCCTATATACTCATATAGGGATGTGATTCATATATTACTAAACAATAGAATGTAACTGCTGGTACCATTAAGTAAAGTTTGATCGTAGAAAAAAATGTGTGTGTGTGTCTGGTAACACCCTGGAGGTAACACGCTGAACATGTGTACCTAGCATAATTTATAGGGTAGCCGCAAGGGTCGGACAGGTAATTCATAGGATCAGATATCCCGGGTAGGACAGTTTTTTCCTTACAATTTTTGGTCAAAAAGTGAGAAATGCTAAGGGAGTGGTCATTTTTTAACAACAGGGGGGGGGGGGGGGGTCGGTGGATTTTCGCGCGAGCGGGTCGAAAATATTTTGGTCCCCCCCGCGAGAGGGGCCGACATTTTTTTGGTCCCCCCCCCCTCAGGCAAGTTAAAATTGAGTGCGGCCGACCCCTTTGAGCTTTAGTAACGCGCGGGCTTTTTCACTAAAAAGGGGTGCAATTTTTTTGGTCCCCCCCTCAAGAGGGGTCCAAAGTTTTTTGGCCCCCCCCCCTTCAAGGAGTCCAAATTTTTTTGGTCCCCCCCCCCCAAATCCACCAACCCCCCCATGTTGTTAAAAAATGACCACTCCCTAACATGTTCTAAAAGTCGCCAAAAGAGAATGTTACAGTTGGCCCTGTTTTGGGGTGGGGTGACCGGGTAAACGTGTTTGTGAGGCCTAAATCGTGTAGGCATACCTGCTACATTGTATATATCTTTGCTGCTCCCCACGGATTACCTCAACCCCGCTCAGCCCGGGAGGGAATTGCTCGCAGAGCGACTCTTGGGAATTGGACCAGCTGTGTCTCATGTACAGGGGTATTGTCTAAGTGTGGTGGAATTAATGATAATGACATAGGGGATGGCCATTTCTAATAATCGATAGGAGTGGGGGTTATTGAAATCGACAGGGGACATGTGGACAGCCCCCCCCCCCCCCCCCCCCCCCACCCCAAGCCTCCTCCAGGCAGGGCCCAATATGGAGAGAAGGTGAGTACATGAGAGCCTCACGTATTGACATTTAATGGGACCCGGGAGTGGGACCCTGTTGGGGTCAAAGGTGGCTGCACGACCATCTGACGGGGGCCGGTTCTATTTGTTATTGGTGATCCAGTCGGATCCAGTTCTATCACTCTGCAAGCGGACACTTGGCACCATGTGACAGTAACCACAGTAGGCTACCCTCCCCCTTCACCCAGCCCCCATTGGGCCCCCATTCCACCTAGATAAGGGGGTGCAGATGGGTCTGCCCCTAAGGTCGGAAAGTCGCCGAAATTAAGGGGCCTAGGTCACAAAGTCGCTTTTTTTAACCCTTTATCCTATAGTCATTTTTGACCAAAAGTCGCTAGGTCGTTTTTATTATTGCCTTAGGTCGAAAGTCGCCTCCAAAACGGCCCAGGTCGCTTTTGACCCATCTGCAGCCGCAGATAACGCCAGGGTTGCCTAGTACAAAACTACTAGTATGCAATGTACATATTAAGTATTTGGGCATTAGGGTGAGAATGGAAGCACCCCCCCCCCCCTCGCCCCCCTCACGGTCCCCGACCCAAATAGCCACAAATGCCACTCCAGTCCCGTACTCCCTTGGGGCAATTTAATGGCTCTAGACCCCTAAATTCGATATGGCGACATGGGCATTTCTTAAAATCGACATGCAACATGAGGCCTAGTAACATGCAACATGAGGCCTAGTGACAGGGGACATGGACATTTCTTGAATTGACATGGGACATGCGCATTTTAAGCGACATAGACATGCGACATGGTCATTTCTTAAATCCGACATGCGACATGGGGACCCCCCTATCAAGGGCCACAATTTATTTTGTCTAAACTGAAATTAATTCTATTTCGTTTCAATTGAATAATTGTGACCAGGCACTTCAAAATAGCACGTGGGGTCCACTCCTGAACTTTGGTTACTATGTGCGTACACAAACTGAAGTGAAAGGGGCCCTTTTTTCGAGTCTACCAACGGGCCCTCTAGGTCCCTCTATGACCTCATATAAAGGGGTTCAATTAGGTCATTTTGGGCCAAAAGGGTACATTTTTAGAACATTATTGGGCTTTCATAAGAACAGAATAGTTTAAGTGACTTCTTTTCTTCATAATTATATCTGTAGTGTATTTTTGGCAGGGAGGGCGTGCTTTTTCTGACAAAGTGGTTTCTCATCACGCAAGGATTGTAAGATATGACGATCGAGGGAGGCTTCTTCTTTTCTATTTTTTTTACTTACTCGCGGCCTAATGCACAGGACAAAATATGATTTTCGTCACAAAAATTCACATTTAGTAGAAAAGAATTTATTGATCTTTAAAGGTGGGAAAATGTAAGTTATTTCCATCTCACTACATTACTGGCAATATTTGCTTTAATTTGATACCACAAATATATGCTAATATAAAATCAAGTGCCACCCCGCGGAATTAAACTAGTATGAACCAGTATAGATTTTGGCGGTAAATGTTGCCTGGGTTGTGACGTCATTAGGGTCGTGGGGTCAGCCCACGTGGTCATGGTGGCGTGACGACCATAACAACCAACACACAGGTGAGGATGTGGGCCGGGATGTGGGTCGGGATGTGGGTCAAGGCAACACACCATTTCCGTGTATACGTGTAGCTGCTGCGACTGATATGCTACTGATGCCCATGGAGAATACTTTGAGCTTTCTATCCCTTTGGTTTTATTTGTTGCATTTTGCAGTATACATGACGTTATGTAGGTTCAGATGATCCTACTCCTGTGGGAACCTGTCTATATTGTAGCATCCTTTATATTGCCCTGTGACTTCTATTAACATTCACATAACTTTATTAGCTGAAATGCTCCAATAACAGGGGCCGGAATTGCAGGTCTATAGTAATGTCAATACACGTATCTCTGCCCACTCCAGATCAGAAACAGCTAGAGCAGGATGGGACATCATTCAGTGGTGGTGGTATCTCTGGATACTTACTGCATAATGATAATACTGGGAGGCCTTCGCTATCTCCATGTATTGATGCAACCACTTGATTAAGTATAGAGCAGTTTACTCATTGATTGATGTGTTGTAACCATGCATGTAGAGTCTCCAGCATTGACTGATGTTTAGGTACTGTTACAGGTACAGTGTTTAACTTATAAATGCGATGGCCCCATCATGTAACAGAACCTGACTCATTCTTAGATCTAAAAGTAGGAATACCTTGCTAACAAATACCATCTTTGCCAAACTTTGGTTGTTGCCATTTCCTTATCCCATCAATAATCGAATTGCCAGACCGACAGCCAACACCTGAGGGCTGAATCAGCCTGTGGTGTGCAGGTTAATGATCTTATTGGCCTTATTGAACCAATCCTCTTTTTGACTAAAGGTTAACTATCCGGCAACCTTAGGGAGTGATCATTTATTATCAACAGGGGGGGGTGGTGGGTTTGGGGGGGGGGGGCAAAAAAATGTTGACCCCTTGACCGGGGGGAGGCAAAAAAATTTGGACTCATCTTGGGGGGGGGGGGGCAAAAAAAACACCTGTTTTGAGCCAAAAAGCCCGCGCGTTACTATGCGATTTTCGACCCTAAGGGGGGGGGGGGGAAATTTTGACCCCTTCACCGGGGGGGGGGGGGGGGTTGTAAAAAAATTCGCACGCTCCGCGCGGAAACCCACCACCCCCCCTGTTGTTAAAAAATGATCACTCCCTTAGCACCACCAATATTTGTCTGGAAGAGTGGCAATTGATTGTAAAATCAACAACATACAAAGCAGTAAATAGAGATATAACGTATGCACTGTTCAAAGTCTCTGGACATTAGTATACCTTTTGAAATGAAAAACACTTAGAATACAGGAAATAAGAATACAAGAAGATCATATGGATCATATACTATGATATAGCCTTGGCCGGGAGCCTTGGAGAGGAGGGATTGAGAGCTATGAGGAGTCTTTCTAAGGTTTATCAAGATTTACCAATGATTGGACAGTACTGGATGTTTTAACTGAAAGCAATGCATGTATTTTAAGATGAAAATCAATAGGTTAATCAATAAAGTACATATAGCAGTGTCTTACCAATGGCTCCAGCTGCAAACTGTGCATATGCATGATGCAGAGTCGTCATGTTTGTGGGAGAAGCTTCAAAACCATGGAAGAAGTGCCTTGCCTTCACAGACACAGGGATGTGTCCAACGTGAATCTTCTCTTCTCTGTTAGCTCGGCACCTGGAGCAACCTGAGATCTCCAAATCACTGTCACTCCTCAAGTTAACCACATTAATTCTCCCAGAGAATTGCCAAGTGCTAAACTCCGACCAATCCACAGCAGAAGGAGGCATTATAGTCCATTCCACTCTGGGGGTCTCGTCAAGTGTTCCAGTGGAGAGGGAAGTCTCCTATGGTCAGTGGAGGTGGTGTTTGATGTGGATATATCAGCCCTTTTTCCCATGTGTGTGTGTTGTAGATAGAGGCCCTGGCTACTTGAAGTACGTGTTGCAGACTGAGGTGGGTGGTCTCTGCTGTAGCCGGGCGGACGCTGCCGGGAAAGGCAGCTTGTAAACAACTATGACACCATGACCCGCCGCCGACCTGCTTTCTCTTGGCCAATAGGATAGCAGTGCACTGTCGTGTCCTATTTTTGTCACGCCCAGGGTCGTGGGAGGGTAGACTGGCATGGGCCCTTTCATACAGACAGCTAGGGCCTATTATACTCCCCAGGTCTATGGTTTTATTCATCTCTTATATATAGGCTAATATCAAAATATTGCAATCTATAAAAAAAACTATCAAATACATGGCTCCTGGAGGGCGTTTCTGGTGGAGACTTTATATGCAGTCCATAACATTTTTTCCCATGAACCATAACTTTTTTATTTCTTCTAGTTCTCTTAATTAAGGCTAGAAAGACAACTGTTTATCAAATACATGGCTCCTGGAGGGCGTTTCTGGTCCGTACGTCGCTTCCAGTTATATGTGACATATACTGGGAAAAAGGACCTTAATGCACCCTGCACTTAAGGTCCCTTTTCGCAGATCTTGTCACATATTATAAATATTCCTCATATTTAAATGTCTTTCTCCTGACTTGGCATGGAAGGGGCTATATTCCTTTAGATAACTACGACACATCTTTAAATAGGTTGAATATAAGATTATTCAATACCCGGCGCTTACAGACATAGCTTGTATTGTACAGTCAACTCCCGGGGTCAGCTCCCTATATTGCGATCACCCTTGGGACTTTCTAAAAGTGGTCGTAATAGTGGGGTAGCCGCAAGTTACGAGTATGCATATCTAGCTGCAAAGAAGGCTATGTTTCAGGTAACGTGGCAATAAAATGTAGGGTCGTTTTTTTATTACTTTACAATGACTCTAGAAATGCACTAGCATGATTAGATCATATAGAATCGCCCCAGTCTCTGATTGGGCGTCCATACTGGTAATGATACTATGTAATATATATGTGCCGGTATGATGGCCCCAACAAGTCTAACATCAAAGATAATTAAGCTGTCCCCATTCCTCCAGGGGTGTTTTCTGCTACTAAGTCATCACCTGCTGATGCCAGCTGATGCCACAGACATGATCCTAGTCAGGTGTCCCTCAGTTTACAGTACCTTCCCTCACTGCTCATTGTATATATTGTACACATAACTAGTGGGTGAGTCTAATTATCAGAAACAATGAGTTTAACGGTGGGACTGCTGAGCACTGTCTCTGAGTAATGCTGCTGACTTGGGGTTAGCAGGAACTTGTTGGTGTTAGGGAATGGCCATTGTTGAATCGGAGAGGGGTGGGGTTGGGGTTGGGGACTGGGGTGGATGCCTAAATTCGACATGGGGACATGGCCATTTCTTAAAATCGACGTGCGACATGGAGCTTAGTGACGTGAGAGAAAATCTTAGTGACATGACATAGGGTATTTCTCAAAATCGACATGGGACATGGCAGGTTTTTAGGGGCGACATGGGACATGGGAATTTTAAGTGACATGACATGGCTATTTCTTAAATTCGACATGGGGGCCCGATCTAAACCCCCTTGGTGGAATCGGAGGTTAAGGGACAGGAAATATATAGGCCTAGGGCCCTTGAGGAGGCGCAAAAGGGTTGGACCAACCCCGCCCTTCGTTATACAATGAGCACTCCCTTCAGTATAAACCATAGAAATCCCCATGGAAATGCCATTCGGTGAATGTTTACTGTTTCATATTGGCTATTACCGCTGTACCAATGTTGGTACTGTTGACCCCGGATCCCTTTGATTTATCATGGACATAATCGAGATGCATACATACGAGTATAGACCTACAACTTGATGATAAGACTAGCCTTTTAACTTATCACAATCAATATAATATGGGTGTTTTGAAAAGAAATTTTAAAATATGCAATTTCTGAGATAGAGTAGAATTTCCTGACACATCCATGCTAAAACAAAAGGAAGTGGATTATAAAACCGAATCTCTTGTTCAGACAAGTGTTTTAACTGTTTATAATTAGGGCATATGGTTGTTGCATTAATTCACAATAACGTTGTATTGGAATTATTTAATCGCCTTTCATCGCCTGGTGGCCCATGATATTAGCTACCTTCAAACCTGAACCACAAACTACAGGCGACCACACTTCCTCGAACATTTACTACCTCGAATCTTTCACTTCCTCAAACAGAAGCCCTTGCAACTGGCCTTATATGTGCCATTATATTCATTTCTTATTTACTTGAATAGTTTGCTTCCCTAAACAATTTTCCTTGCATTTTCCAAATTCGAGAAAGCAAGGGCTGAGTGTATTGGCCTATCCTGTGCCCATGGGAGGCCCGTCTTGCTGCCTGCTGCATGGTCCCTGCAGACTCGACTTTTATCAGCACATTCAGCAAATAAAGCAGACCCTCAATCAGAGGTGCCCAGAAAACAAAAGGTCGCATTTGCATAAATTGCCATAATTAACCGAGCCTGTAAACAATACAGGTGGGTGGCCTGGTTGGAACTAACTTTAGACGGTCATGGTTAACACCTGTGGTGTCGTGTTTCCCTATTGTACTGCCAAACAAAGAGAACATACGTCCATGTTACAACATGTTACCCATTTGTGCCTGCCAGAAGGCATTCTCTCTTTTTATGTTCGCTATTATACACTACATTGGATATTTGCAATTAGGCTTATACCCCCCCCCCCCCCCACACACTCCCAGGGAATATACTAGGATAACGTATACGGGTTTGACCATTGTGGCAGAGAAATTGTCCAGCTGCTGGGTTATCCATACGTCTCCCTCCCCGCGCCCTGCCCCTCTCACTCCCTCGATGCATACCTCTCCGGGAGGACGTTTCTGGTGGAGACTTATGGAGTCCATAACTTTTTTCCATAAACCGTAACTTTTTTCCATAAACCATAACTTTTTCACCTCTTCTATCCCTCTTAATTAAGGCTAGGAAGACCACTGTTTTTGCACAGAAAAGTAAGGCCCAGCCTGCATGGTCTTCATGGCATACTTTATAATATCCTAGAAATGCATATTCATAGCTCTTTTTGATAAGTCCATAGTTTCCCGTACACCCCTTCCCTGACGCTCATCTCCCCGAGGTAAAGGACTAAAGAAGAAAACTAAACCTGACCAATATAATTTCCGGGTGCCTCTATCCACTGTCGGCCTGTACATCCCGGCCTACATCACATCCTGTAAAGATCCCACATGAGGCGCATTCTGCCATAGGCCATAGCCGGGCCAATGTAAGCCTACATCAGATATTATTTGAATGTTCAATTTTCAGCAAGATTTTCGTGTGATATGTAGTCAACTCGCGGGGTCAGTTCGCACTAGCCACTCGCCAAACCGCCAATGGCGAATCAAAGTTAAATTTGGCTAATGTTCCCCACTGTGAATTCGCCAAATTTTGTAATTGTGTCTGTAGAACGGTGTTTTACCTATTCACTGTACACATGTTATATATCTTTGGAAAGAGGAAATTAAGGAGGAGCTAGTCAGTTTGATTATATTCTTATTATATCAAACGTGATCTCAAATATTCCCAAAAGAAATTAAAAAAAAATATTATATGACATAGATTTTGTTGTATCAGATATTTTGATCAAGTGAAAACAATACCCTTTTCTCTTGATACCACCCCTTCTTGTCAATCAAAAAGGCTATGATACCCCTGTTTTTCAATATAAGATAAAACATCGACCATAGGCTGTGTCTCATGAGTTTGTAACACTTGAAACGTCTTTGACCGGGTGTCGTCTTTGACCTGTGTCGTCTTTGACCGGTGTAGTCTTTGACCAGCAAGTTTTAAAATGGCTGAAATGGGAGCTATGTACACAGAAATGCAGGGAAGTTTGTAGTATATAGTGTTAGAATATCCATTAACCTTTTCCCCCCATTTCTGTGTACATAGCTCCCATTCAGCCATTTTAAAACTTGCTGGTCAAAGAGTACACCGGTCAAAGACGATACAGGTCAAAGACGACACCCGGTCAAAGACGTTTCAATTGTTACAAACTCATAAGACACGGCCCATATCATTTTCTCAGAGTTCATATTCTACGAAACAGTTGTTGGAATCATTGTATTATGAATGGGGCAAAATTCATGGTAAAGATTTTAAGCAAAAACGGTTTGGCTAATCAATGCTGAATTTGGCTAATCAAAATGGGTACAAATTCGCCAAATTGGCTAATAGAATCGATGCCCCAGCGCTAACCCAGGACTAGTATAGCTCAACTCTCCATTGCTTCCTGCATATTCTGATTCATTGGCCCTACTTAATAGGTAATATCCAGTAAGAAAGTGACATTTGATGTCTGGATACACAGTCCCCCTCCCTGGATTTATAATTTTGCAGTGCACCCCCATGCATACATGTCAATAGGCCTACATGGACTTTATGTTTGTATACTGTCCAATAAAGACACAATATAAATTGCCGCCATGCATACCATATATGTGACATCTAGGAAAAGGGACCTTAGTGCACCCTGCACTAGGGCCTTTGTCCCAGATTGTGTCACATATAACATCCTATATACATGCATAGCAGGGCATATTATCTCTCAGTGTCAATATGCCATCGATATCTATCGGATTGCTCATCAATATCATAGGTTAACTGAATTGGAAACTCCGGGCCCACAAATGTATATAATCATATATATATGGTCGATTCCCACGAAAATGGATCACAGGGTTGAGAGAGGGCTAAATTCCAGAGTTGCAAATATCGTTTAGCTTTTTTGATGGCTTATAAATACTATACATGGGAGTACACTCATAAAATTGGGAACATTAATTCTAGTAAATACCATATTTATGTCCCTTCAAAGTGGGACCTACGCACGGTGATGGGACCTACGCACGGGGCACCCATTAAGATATAGAGATGGCTATAATAATGAATATTTCTCAGTTTATCTCGCAGATATGTAATCAAACTATAACTTCCTATAAGATTTACATATACGAATATGTTCTTTGCCTCGGAAAACTATTATATTACTGGACCTACGCATGGTGATGGGACCTACGCACGGTGATGGGACATATACATAGTGCTTTTATATATTACTGAGAGTTTTCCACTATATGTTAAAGTTCCAAAGTATTGGTCCTCCATTTCCCCAAGTAAATATTGAAAGATATCGGTAATAGTGTCTAGCATTCACCTGTTTTTTAAGGGAACTTTATGATGTACCTACGCACGGTGATGTACCTACGCACGGTCACTATTTGAATCTAATGGCTCACAGATTAATGAATATTATTCCGATTTATATTCTTTTTTCTACCCAGCGTCCTTGAGATATATGTAATTTAACATGTAAATATTTTTCACTAATTATCAGGGGGTATGCCTATAATTTCATTTATTGTGGACCTACGCACGGTGATGCCCAAACTACCCCACTCTGTATTTTGTGTAATAGTAGAATTACTGATAGGTGTGTAGAATTTCTTTTACTCCTATTAGAAACCTTTTAATTGGCCCTACATATTGAGTGGTTAACCTGTCTCAATATAATAGTTTTCCATGGATAAATCGCTATTGTCATGTACCTACGCACGGTGATGCATAAAGCTACACCACTTTATTCATTTTGTATATCTGAGAAATTTCTCACAATAAAATATCACAGGCCACCCTAATTACCCTGAATTATTGTGTCTAGGCCTGTGGGCATGCATGCATATGAATATTACCTTCTTAAGGGATATTTCCCTGAATTCTTTATATTTCACTATTGATGTTTTAATTTTTCCTTTCCAAAATGTACAAGAAAATGTGCAAAAAACACACATTTTCACCAATATCCATTTAAAATCATTGAGATAGATAGGCAAAAGTAGGTACCCATGCGTAGGTATTGTCTGGATGTATGCAAATATGCCTAAATTGATGGTCTCTATTCCTCCCTTAAGATTATATCTAATTACGAGCTATTTGGACCCTGTGATCCATTTTCGTGGGAATTGACCATATATTAGTAATTATTATTAGATATCATCACTGACTTATCAAACTTATCTCTAATACTAGCTGGCTCTATCCTATAAAGTATAATGGACATAATGTACATTGACCTTTCTTATTTGAACCCTTCTCTAATCGTGATGAAAACAGAGACCAGACCAATACACGGGCACGTGTAGCAGCTCACGTGACCCGCCACATGTACCCGGTATGTGGTACAACCTCTGGTACAACGGACAGAGATCTGCATAAATCTAAGAAAGCAGACATATATATGTGCCCTCGACCGGGGGTCCGAGTACTTAGTATACACAAATCCGGTTGTACATTGTACCAGTAGGGCCTACCGCCGGGTCGTTGACCCCTTGCTGCCCCCCCCCCCCCCCTTTGCAATAGATCTGCAGTTGGCTTGAGGATTTATCGGTTATTGTACTTTGAGTAAAATACTTTTAGTAGCGCCATCGCCAGTGGGCGGATGAAGATGGAGGGGGGGGGGCTATTTCATGGCTATTGGGAAGATATTTCCCCAACAACCTTGTGGCCAAATTGTACATTAAAGCAACGTTAATTTTACAACATAATTACTACATTCATATTTTACTTATATTTCGTTTTTTATGCCACTCCTTTCTAGAAAAAGTAGATTCATGGAAAATGTGCTCTAGACTTTGAGGTCCCACTCACTGTGACGAGTAACAACTGAAAAGTACAAACTCTTAACTGGTCACCATTATCATTAAAAAAAGTGAACCTCCCTCCCTCTACAAAATGTAGATCTATAGCTCTCTATACCATGGGGGTCTGGATGGGGGGTTCACATTTCCCATGTCGATTTTAAGAAATAGCCATGTCACCCTGTCGATTTTAAGAAATGCCCATGTCCCATGTCACTATCTCTGATATTCCTCATGTCACATGTCACTAGGCCAAAACACGGCCATGTCGCCATGTCGAATTTAGTAGCCCACACCCATTACCATCTCCCTCGCTTCCGCACTCAATACAAGTATACATACATACATATCTCATGTATGAGGCAAATATCGACTTGTATTCTAATACATTAAAATGGTAGAACTGCCCTAGCCATGTCTACTGATGATCTATGACGGTAAACACGCAGATGGGAATCCCCATGGAAGCAGCCTACACTGGAGGATTCACCCTACTTCCAGGGTCCACGTGCTCCAGGCGTGGAGGTGGTTGGTGTATAGCCATATAGCACCCACGTGCAGGAGGAGTCAGCCTCCCTCCAGGAACTACCCCAGAATAACCCGGCCTCCTCACACTGTAACCATGCAGGAGGAAACTGGGTTATGGGAAACCTTTCCAGCCCTCAATACTTGGCTTATAAATGTGATATGTAGACCATTGGCTATACTTACTATATAGCCTACCAATTAATACAGTACTAATATTACCACAGCATAATTCATGTTTTAATATGAAATTATAATTATATGTATATAAAAGTGCACAATAGACACACCTAGAACTCAAAACGTTGTTTTTAAATGGCTTTTATTTGACCATGTTGAGTTAATATCGATCACAACAAATTCGACAGGTAATATGAAATGACTGACGCTAACAGACATTTGGTTAAGAATGATTGCAAAGGTACCCTATTGTTTCAGAGAAGAACCTATCATAAGCCATGTATAGCATGCCAACATATTCTCAAACACTTCCATGTTGTGAACCCGTGGCCGAGAACACATGGCCGGTATACAACCCCAGCTGGTGGATTGTGGTGGAACTACATCTAATTCTATATGTGTATTTCATAGGGGAAAAGCTAAATTATTAGTTTTAACCTATCCGCCTATGACTGTAGGTGTCTGGGGTATACCCAATGGTACATTTGTATAAAACATTTACTAGTAGGCCTACTATATGAAATTGTGAGGAAAAAAGGGCATTTTCTTTATTTTACACAAAACTATTTAAAAAAATCATTATAAAAAACAATTTGGAAATTATTGTGATATTACGATTTTGTTTAACGTTGGCCTTACAGAGGAGACTTTCTCAAGTTTAAGTTTTTAACAAGTAAAAGGTAGGCCAAATGCCTACCTTGGATGATCGTATCCAGGATGATTGAATCTATGATATGAGCCAAAGATAGAAATCCTGCTCCTACACGTTTACCATATATAGACAAGGTGTGAGAGGGACATGCCTTTGTTATGCTGTAAGTCTACCACAGCATGGGAGAAAGCAGCCATGGGTAAAGTCATGAAGCAGAAACAGACTCCAACCCAGCTAACAAAAAGACGTTATTTTATGTAAGAATAACGTTTTAAAACTTTATATAACGTTATGCCATAGTAAGGAGGCTTAGAGAAACGTTACATAACATTATAAAATGTTGTATAGGCCACTAAGGTAATTTTTTTACTGGGAAGCTGATGCAACTATGTGCCATCTGTCTGGAGTAATACATCCTGACTCACCAAGCTAGCCCCCCCCCCCCCCATATTAAGATGTTCCTTAGATGTACGATGCATGAGAAACAAAAGTCTAAACTAGATATCATCGGCACAAAGGTGCTGTTTAAAACTGATTCTCTCCAAGGGAAACTATTCATAATATGCACATCTATTGTATTAGTACGCTTTGAGCTCTTTACAATAACTTAGTTATTTCAACATGCTGTCTTTATTTGAAATATGTATGAGCAAAAATGCCTCAATTCTTTGGACCCTGACCCATTTATATTATACATGTACCAGATCTGGCATGAATTAGAAAATAAAGATCCGGTCCACAAAAGAATCCATAATGATAATGCAAGTACAGATAAATTCCCTGCTTTCCTTGCAAATATTTACCACCGGTTTCACACGTCAACGATTGCACTAGCCTGCATGAATAATAACATAAGCTTACAGTAACATCGTGTAATATTAATGAGTGATAATGGATGCACTACACAGTATTTATCCTATGTGGGGCGAGGATGTATAGTTGGCAGTCATGAGAGTGGCATCGATTGGTTGTGAAATGGCATGGACAGTATTTGTCACATGCATATTTGTGCATGAATATTCCTAGACAACAGGTACAGACAATGGATTCCACGAACAAGTCAAACTATGCCTGCTCTTGGACTCTAAGCTGGGGAAATGACAGTTCCCAATGAGGAACTCTACTACCATTAGGCTGTTAATATATCTATGTAGGAGCCATGGCAGCCAGCCTTGAGAAACCTTATTACTATTTCCTGTGTGGGTTCGTGATGGGATCTACTTGGATGTGGATGTCAGGGACACTGTTTGCCGGCTCCAACATGGGCAGGAGTAACAGCAGATCAAGATGCCTAACCCAGGTTATGATCAACCCCCCAGATGAGTCCAGAAATGTGAATGGCATTGGGCCTCCTAGAGGACCTCCTCCAGATGGTAGTTCTCATAATTACATTGGTGAGAAGGAGAAAACAGTCGACCAGAAGCGTGTTGTTCTGTATACCTTACACCGATCAGGCTCTACATTTACAGGTGAGATCTTTGCCCGACACCCTGATGTCTTCTACATGTATGAGCCCCTCCAGATGTACCCCTTCAACGTGCCCAACAAGCAGGAGCACATCAACCAGCACGGGGAGCCACTCCTAAGGAGCACCTTACACTGCAACCCTCAGCCATTGCTGGACGACATCAAATGCTTTAACTCTAAATCCACAGGGAGGATCATAAAATGGGCACCCTCCGTATTCTGCTTCTTAGCAAGAAGGTATAGCCCCAATACGACATATTCCTGTCAATCCAAAGCTAATGATGCATGCGACCCTTTCAATACCACCTGGATCAAGGGGAGGTGCAGCAGTAAGCCACAGGTGGTGACCAAACTGGTCTCACTGACCAATTTCAGTAGTGTGCTAGCCCTGCTGCACGAGGGTGTGAAGGTGGTGCACCTTGTTCGGGATCCCAGAGGGCAGTTAGAATCTATCAGACGTATACGATCTTCCCTAGACCTCTATAATCACATGCCAGCATCGGGGAGAGCCAAGCATGTCTGTGGGGCCTTAAGAGAAGGCATTAAACATTCCACATGGGCCTGGGAGAATGATGCTCTAGTCCGTCAGAACTACAGGAGGGTTAGATATGAGGATATTGCCACGGATCCCGCAGGCTATACTCAGAAGTTGTTTGACTTTGCTGGATTGAAACAAAATGCCAATGTCATAAGATGGTTGAATAAATCGACCACATCTCAAACGCCACCTTATGGACGGACCTCTGACGCCAGGGCTTGGCATTGGAGGAAAAGGATTATGTTTAAGCACATAGCCCTTATTCAGACATTGTGTGCTGATGTCATGCATGACCTAGGATACTCGAGAGTAGGATCTGATCACCATCTACGAAATCTAAAGGATTCTCTGCTGGGTTTCCCAAATGCAAATGGATCTTGGTTATGAAAGAGAATTGAAATTAGTCATCAAGTTAAAAAACAACAACTCTTAGGCCACTCAAAAAAAAGTTGTTTCTCATCACCATGCAGCGAAAAAATATGATGAGGGCGTTTTTTATCTAATCTTTTTTTCGTTTTTTTACTTGTGGCAAAATACATGGGGAAAATTGGACTTTTCGCATTTTAGTAATTCAGAGTTTATTGATCAGTAAAAGTTGTTATAATGCAAGTTATTCTTAACTGACTGCATTACTGACAGCATAAGCTTTAATTTGATACCAAATTTGCCAATATTCTTTTCAAAGTTCAACATATTTTTCATCAAAAATGTAAAAGAAAAGAAAAAAAAAAGGTTTAGCGCATTTATTGGGTTGCATGTGCCAACTTGTACGTTGCCTGGTTGAAAGATTTAGGAGTCTGGATCATGAATCCACCATGCTAACCACTACTCTATGAGGGACAGGTGACATAAGTAATGCCCAGGTACAACCCACTCACAATACTCACACCTTTTGCCACCCTAAATATGAGCAGCCAAGCAGGATGATCTCAACACGGAGCAACCTTCCTCCATGACGGCTGACATCCATGTGTCAGATATCCAGATGCACTGAAATCTATTTCGGCATTGAAGCAGACACTATTAATGCGACTGGATTATTGCTTCTGTTGGATCTAAGAACTAAAGAAATGCTTAGAAGAATCCTTTCTGCTCAAAACAGGATTCTCATGTGCTGTGTATGCCCGGTGTGTATGAGTCCACTGAGACAGTAATAGTTTATGTGAAACCCAAACGCAGGAGTCCAGGAGGAAAGAGATCCCTTTATCCACCATGTATTTGAAATCTATAAAGCTTTCTCCCCTCTCCCCTGAGGTAAATTGAACCAGAACCAGAAATGATGAAAAAAAGATCTTTCTGGTTCCAGAAACACATTTTATGACCTAAGCAAAATTAAAGATAAGGATAAGAATAAAAACTGATTCCTTGCACATGATAATAATGTGATGCATTGGAATGTTAATATTCAAGTCGTATTCAGAACTATGGAGTATTTTATTGATTTTCTGATGTTAGTGAAGACTGAAAATGTTGTTAATTAAGAGCTCAAAAGTTACTAGGTGTAAGATATATTGTAAGATTGTAAGAGTTTTATTCAAGCAGTAATCACGGCTTTCACTGTGATTTTCAAAGGTTGAAGACCAAATATGTACATATACAACATATAAATATATAAGATCATAGATCCGCTTCCCTGAGGCCAGCTGATTATAGTGGTATTATATCATTGTATACGTATTTCTTATGTGTACAAGTATAATAAACAAGAATTGTATAATGCAAATGATGGCAGTAATAATAATAATAGCAGGAGTGGGAGTGTTGGTTAAACTCAAATTTCATCATAATATAATTTTAGGAAAGCATATGACCGGTAGCAGTGCTGGTGCACTGAACTTGCCAAAGGTGTTAAAGATGTCTGAATAAGATTACTGTATGGGATGCATCTCGTTCATCTTAGGGAGCGTTCATTATTTATGGGAGGGGGGGGATGAGATTCTCGTTCGGCAAATACCCCAAAATAAACCATCCCCCCCTCGCGAATACCCCAAAATGAACTGCCCCCCACTCGGAAATATGCTAAAATGAACTGACCCCCCTCGGAAATATGCTCAAATAAACTGCCCCCCCCACCCCAACTATAGGAAAGCACAAACAATTGTGTAACAAAGTAAACTTAAAGAAATGCTCATTACCTGCTACAAAGATTGTTCATATCCCCCACCCCCAATTGTTTGGAAATCTTCTGCAATGCACCCTTTAGCGCACACCCTTTCTTATAGGTCTAGTAAGGAAGATGCTATTTCACTGAAAACAGCAGGCTGAATTATCTTTAAATACAGATTTACTCTATGTGACCCTCATACAATTCCCTTTCATAGCTACAATACGGTACACATCTAGATATAAATACGCAATAGCTACAGTACATTAATTAAGGACAAACATGGAAATTCTAAAAGGAAAAAAGTCCATGATTTTCTGAAGCAATCGGTGCTACTTGGGGGTTTGGGGAAAATTTGCAAAGTCTAGACTTGAGATGGTGCATTCAGATTCATTTGGGCACAAAATATATACATTATTCTATATGATTGAGACTGGATGGAACCTTGTTTTTGAAGGGAAGGTTTTTGGAAAATTTGAAATAGTGTATTATCCAGCCTCTAGGGCCTAGCGATGATTGGAGCTGCAACTTGTTTTACTGAAGGAAAGGTTTGTGCGAAATTTTGAAATTCTAGAATTGAAATGGTCCAATCTGGTGAGTTTGGCACAAAATATATCAAGGCTCAGTTCTGTTGTAAGCTATCTGTCCTTGATGATTGGGACAGGAGTGAAAGACCTTTCAAAATTGAATTTATAGACTTGAAATGATGCATTTTGGCACACAGATATTAAGGATCATATCTGTATTTGGGGCTTGCTCACAATCTGCCATTCTGATACTAGACCTATGTGAATGCACAAAAGGTGGTAATGACGTCACTATGTGGTGGTGTTCTTGAAAAATGCCTGTTTACTTTTAGGAAACTCTGTTTATGAACAATCCCCCCTGACACTTTGGACTGGAAAGAGCAACGTTAGAGAAGCCCAGGCTCTGGTGACAGTGTTCTTCCTGTAGTCAGTTAATATATTTCCGCTAGGTGACAAAGCTAGGTTTGGGCATGAGAAAGGGCACAGCTTTGGAGTCAGAAAGGGCCAAGGTTGGACAAAGAAAGGGTCAGATTTTGTCATTCTCTTATTTTCCCAACGTCTTTTTTATTCCAGGGGGGCAGGGGATGTGTGAGAAGATCACCATTATCTAGCATGTAGATATCAAGGGAATGAAGACAAACTTAATTGACCAACTCTCCCTTTTTGTTATGACGTCCTGATCTAGTTACCATGAGATATTCAATGACTAAACTTTTCCAATATCCGAAATAAGTGTCTACATAGCTTCACCCTGAAAAATGGTTTCTTTGATTGTCTGAATTAGACATGATTTCATGGAAAATGTCTTCATCAGACCGATCATCAGTCAGAGTCATATTAGAGAAATGAGCTACTATGGCTATTAGGTCATTTTCTTAGTGTCACTTTCTTCACATCATCCAATCCCAGCTAGCACCACCATGGCAAATAAAGGACATCAGTGTTACATGAGAAATGACAGACTGCATTGGTTTGACAATTACATTGAGTTTGATGAGGAATCAGTGTGCCATATGAAAGATTGACAATTACATTGACACAATTCAGATGAGTGGTGGAAGCAGGGATGGTTTTGTTTGAGATATGAAATGATCTCTAAAAACCAGGAATTTAAACATTGGGCTGAGAAGAGTTAATTTTCAGAATAACAGAAGTCATAGATGACATACTGAGAAAATTTCAGGAGTGCTTAGCAAGAATAAGACAGGTGCTTAGAGACATTCCTGATCTCCATCCATGATATATGACCCTCTAAAACTCATTGGAACCAGCACAACTCATTGACTAATCAGGGGCGTGGCAAGCAGTATAGGGTATTTTGACCCTTTTTGGCCTCTTTTCACTGTACCTTTTTGGTTTGACCTTTTTTGGGGTCTGTCAAAAGTGGGGGGGGAGGACATGTCCCCCCCGGTTGCCATGCCCCTGCTAATCACAGCATAGCTATAGTCCATGGTCCCTTGTCTTGGTAAGGGGGGGGGGGGGGGCAGTCTTATTCTTCAGCTCAGACCAGGCTAGAAGTATCATATCATCTTATCACAACTAATTGAATAGGCGCTCTTGAATCTTAAATACTCTTTACCACCCACAAGACAAGTGCTTATTAAAGATTTATTTGTTAGTGTTTAAGGTGGCTCGATCCCTTAGTGTAAAAGTATCAATATTTCAATCTTTGTTTCAATATGAGATAAAGGTCTGGTGTTTTATGGTCAAACTAGAGAATGCATCTGTGCCTAAAATGGCACAGTAAACGGAAATGGCATTAGATCGACCCATCTTAAAGGGGGGCTAGCACGGCTAAGCAAGTCACGTGACCACCGATTGACCAATGAGTTCGCCGCTATATGTCCGCTTGTTCCCGTGTGTTTTGCTGCGCTGCTATGAAGCAGGTACCAGTCTTTGCTACGGTCCGTGCTAGCCCCCCTTTAAACAATATTTCAAACCCTCAAAACTAGTGCTCAATTAGGACCTGCAGTTGACAATGGTACTTTATAGCTATTTATAGGTGGTGACACACTCTAGTATTTTGGAGTTAAAATCTTGATTGCATATTTTGATTTTGATGAAGCCTAGGAGTGAGGTTTAGCCCAGGCGACATGCCACTGTCATCAGCGCAGCACCACAACTACCGTAAATTCCAGCGTACTATCGAGGTTTGTCAAAGTCAGCTTTCATTTAATACCAAGTATGCCAATATAGGGTGCCGGTTATACAAGTGCTTTATTTCATGGTGAATACGGAATGACAAGGTTAAAGCAATGGGAGGGCCGTTCCCCAGGGGAGCGTGCAATAACCCTAGGCCGTATTTCACGCTGTAGCCGTTCTGCACGCTCCTGCGCGGAATTCAAAATGGCGGCCAACGGAAGTAAACAAACACCGCGGAAGTAAAAAAAACGCTGTGGAAGTAGTAACCAAACATAGACTGTAGCTCTATTTTACATCAATAAACCCTGAAATAAATACAGAGCGTCACTTAAAAGTCACCTTATCAGTGGTTACTGCACTTGTGGTGCCTAAGCCGTACTGCACTAGGCCCACGGCCAGCGTGCAGTACGGCCCAGGCACCACTCGTGCAGTAACCACTGACTCGGTGACTTTAGCGTGCAGCTCTGTCTATATATTGAGATTTTCAGGTCCAAAAACGGGTTATAGGATTCTCCTGAGTTGGGAATACGGGTTATATGCGAGATGCGGGTAATTTGCAGTACTAAAAGTGGTTGGGGTTTGTACTTTTCTCAAGAAAATTTTGATAATCTAGAGGTCATTTGGTGCATTTTAAGACATATTGGTATCAAAATGAAGTGCACTCAACCAAACAAATGTCCCAAAATGAAGTGCCCCCCCCACATGAATACTCCAAAATAAACTTTCACATGAACATTTCTGATCCCCGGTGGAACCCTCCGGGATAACTTGAGTAGCTTCCTCTTTTTCTTCACCAGTGTTGCTACCGCCTTGTTGTAACTAGTATCATTGAAATATTTCACTATGAACTCCTTAATTGGATGTACTTCATCCAAGTAGTTATTTATAGACTCCATGAAGTTGTCATACGCAGTGTGGACTTGGACATTTTCACTTAGCACATTTCTCCAGTCATGATTTATGGTGAATCTCTTTGTGTGTAACTTGTTATAATTTTTGTGACTTCTCCCCTTTATGAGTTTCTGCGATTTCACCACACTCTGGTGATTTCTTACCACATATGTGGCCAGGTGAAGGAAAACGTGCCTCCAGGGGGAAATCGCTTTTCAAAGTTTATGTTACAGGCTTTAAAATGAGATATCTTGAGCTAAAATATCCCAAGTAGTTCTGCTGTAACTGCTTGTCAAACCGGGGTTGGTGTGTACAACTGAAAATGGCAAATAAGCTCTAAATCCACTACATCCTGTTATGAATACTAATAATGTAAAAAATACAGTTTTGTTGAAAAATAACCAAAGACATCTGATGTTTTTATCATAAAATTGGTTCTAGAGGGAATTTCTGAGGTCTGTTTTCGATTCTGAGTTCCTTGTGAAATTTTCAAAAACATTTGTGGCAAAAAATTCCCATTTGGAATAATGGAGTGTTTCCATGGCAACCAGAAATTGCCATATATGCCAATTTTCCATGTTTCAATGGCAACAAATGTTCCTTTTGCATCTCAAAAGTGGAATGTTTTCAGTGGAGATGGACTTATGCTAAGCATATCACTGGATTCCCTATGAAAAATTGGTCTCAAGCATTTTTTAGTATATTTTTCAGTGTTTTACCCATATACTGCCCCCTGGTGGCCAAAACCAGTACTAAAAATCCCCCCCGGAGGCACGTTTTCCCTCACCTGGCCACATATAGCAGAGTATGGTCGCTTGATGGTAACTGATAATATTTCTAATTTTTAAAAAAGTGCTAGTAAATTGCAGATATTTAATATTTAAAACACTATAGATGCTATGATATTGCTCGAAATAACCAAGGGTATAAATCAGGACAATTTTAGATATAGATTTTTACCATTTTACCCATCATGCAGTGCCATATATAATCAATTTAGTCATTTTTTGGCATTATTTTTCATTTTCAAAGGTCCAAAACCCTAAAAATATGCCCGGGACCCCCTATCAAAATTACTTCTATATGTTAGCAAATGATCTGAACTATTTTCTGAGAGAGTTTAAAAAAATTCAGTTTGTACTGAATACTATTTTTAGCCAATAAGGCTACAAATAATGATGATTTCTTCGTATTCTTTCCCGAAAACCCATATTTTTACCCAGAATGCCATGGCGTAAAATTATTTTTCCAGTAAAGAAGAACATATAGGCGTTTTACATGTGATGTTTTATATTTCTGCGCATAATGGTTGATATAAAAAAAATCATGGAAGTTTTCACATTTTTTCTCATTTTCAGAAAAAAACTAAAATACTTTAATTTTTCAAAATTCTATATCTAAGAAAGTAGTTTGGGACCCCCTATTTTTCTTTGCATTTTCCGATTCTATATAATTTGAACTGCCTGTAAAAAAAATTTGCGAGATTCTGTTAACTTTCAGTGACTTTGACCCCAAGGGTAGCGACCCACCTTAATTTGATGCCAAATATGACAATATTTCTCAATATTTAACACATTTCTTTCATTAAAAATTTACAAAATTTAAAAAAAGTTTTCTCAAAATCATGATTTTCATCATGCGCGCGGTGATGAGAGACCAGATTTTTTTTTTGAGTGGCCTAACCTACTGCCTATGGTTTTGTATTCATTACGTGCCTTAGTGTTCACTTTCTTTTAGTGGCATGACAGGCCATGTCATATACGGACGCATTGTATGCCATGGAGGAGGAGGGGGCATGCCATACAGAAGTCCCTATCCTGTAACAGAGCGATGGTCACACATGTATCAGGATGACTGTAATGAATTATGATATATATAGTCACTACTAGATATAGTCGCCCTGGCCAGGGGAACGAGATGGAAGAACACCTAAGTGCGAGCTGCGTGGTTTCCAACTAGTTTTATGGACATTTCTATTACATGGATGTCGAGATGATAGCCCATTTGGCTGTAGATATATAGTGGATAAGCGGTATACTTGTCCAACATGATTGTCTTGTTATATAGGGAGCCTCATGCCATGGTTTTGACATGGTGCCCTGTATACTGCCACACAGAGGCGGAGACAGGAAAGGGGAGGGCGGGCTATTGTTAAAAAATCGCCAAAAAATATTTATATTAAAAAAACTCAAATTTTGGGTCAAAAGGGGGGGGGGACGCACTCCGGGTCCACCCTACCCCCCCCCCCCCTTATTCCACCCCTAGATATATGTATAACAGACACTTCTATATTTATGGATCTTTCGTTATTTGTAATGGACGTGGTTGGCCTTCCGGAGGATGTGGGAGAAACAAATGCCCCCGATATAAGAGAGACCCCTTGAACTTGTCAAAGGGGTTACCGTAGGTACTATTATATATGGAGCCCTGGAGAGGACATCCGTTTTGCATGATTTTTTCTTGAAAGTTCGTTTGCGCGAGTCCCATAGGTGGGCCTACACCTAATGGAACCAGGTCATACATCCTATTAGGGCTACACCTAATGGGATCTTCTTGAGGGGATTGGTAGCTCCTATAGGGGCTTTACCTAATGTGCATGTAGGTGGGGCTACAGCTAATGGAACAAGGTCCAGTCATACCTCCTACACCTAACGGGATATTCTTAAGGGGAATGGTAGCACCTAAAGAGGCTACACCTATTGTCCATCCATTGGTGGGGCTAGACCTAGGCTAATGTCCTTACATTAATGGGCTACACCTAATGTACATATTTGGGGGCTACACCTAGGCCTAATGGGACAACTACTAAGACGATTAATTTTAGTGGTAGGATCTTTTTTTATTTTCTATGAGATATATAGGAAATGTGTATTTTCCCTGTGACAATTGGACTTTGAGGTGAAAATGAATTACCTTTTGCAACGAATTTCTTCATATTCATATATTTCATTCAAAATACTGATATGGATATAAAGTATGTCACACCCGAGGGGGTGGGGGGGTCTTTTTTTTTGTGTGATGAAGTGTGACATGGGGGTGGGGGGGGGGGGTCTATGGACTTGTGTGACGTCACACTCTCAGAATTTTGTAAAGAATATAATTACTGTTGTATAAATTAGGGACATCTCCAAGTTAAATGCATGTTGGTGGTTGTAGCAGATCTACAACTCCACCTTTAGCTTCACACAAGTCAAACCAGGTAAGACAAAATTATCAACTGTATGATAGATCCATTTATTGTTGCAAACTTGGATGCACATTTGATAGTCATTTATGCCGAAGTAAGAGTGCATTTAACAGGGGCAAGCTGCGGATGCTTTCTTAAGGAAGCACCATGGATCCAGAGCTAGAAAAGAAAGACTTTGCACATACTGGAAATGTTTTGGCTAAAGTTTTGTCACAGACTATGATAGATAAACACCAAGTGGTTGCAGAGTATAAAGAAGATAATTATAGAAGAAATAACAGTGTTAGGGAGTGCTCATTTTTTAACAATAGGGGGGGGGGTGATATTTCGCGCGGAGCGCGCGAAATTTTTTCACCCCCCCCCCGCTAGAGGGGTCGAAATTTTTTATCCCCCCCCCGGCAGGCCGAAAATCGCGCGCGTTCACGCCCCTTTGTAGCATAGTAACGCGCGGGCTTTTTCCCTCAAAGCAGGTTGAATTTTTTTCACCCCCCCCAAGAGGGGTCTAAATTTTTTACCCCCCCCCGGTCAAGGGGTCCAAATTTTTTACCCCCCCCCCCCAAGGAATCCAAGGAGCTAAATATGGACAGGGACAGGTTCTTACGAGTACCATTGGCTTTGGTCCACACAGCCAACAATGGCCTGCCGGTGAAACTAGATGGGTCAGGGAACTACCTCTCAGTATTTGTTTGCCTTGTACCCAGCAAAGATATCCTCCCAATATCTGCAAACAATTACCCAAAGGGTCTGCCCCATAACTTTGCATGTCCTGGTGTACAGGATGTGGCATCTAAATGAATCAAGGAATGTGGATTATACATAACATCTGTTAAGTCAGTCACTTGAGATTCGAAGACATCTGGCCAAAGGAAGAGTAAAGGAGAGAAATCAAAATAAGGTTCTTCCAGCATTACCTACAGTCTGCTTCTAGTACATTTCTGTCTAGTATGTATTGCCACCAAGCAACAATGCCAACTCATGTTTGCTATCAAGAACATGAACAATGAAGATCTGATGCAGATAGAGCATGAGTATTTGGATACCACACAAGGGTGGATCCAGGGGGGGGGACTCAGGGGGGGGGGCATCCCCCCTTTTTGCTCTAGATTTTAATGTAAATGGGTCCATCAGTACATTGCCTATATCACGCTCAATATATTGCCTATATCACGCCCCCTCCTTCTCAAATTTCTGAATCCGGCCCTGCCACAGGTCTTCCAACACAAGAGGAGTCACAGGATAGCAGTGGCACACCTTGTGAATACTGTCAAGAATCCATGGATCAAGGATACCTTAGCCACAAAGATTTAGGGTGCCATGGCTACTGGTGTGAACATGATTGTAATTAAAGGGGTCTAGTCAATAAAATCCCTCAACATTGGCTCTACAGATTTGACTGATGCCATACCTTAACTCACTTTAATAACATCTAATTGTAATAAACCTCATAAACAAATACTAGGTTAAGATTATGCATGTATACTCTTTTATGAGATTGATTAATACCTAACTATATATGCAGAGGGGGGGGTGTTAGCGGATTTGTGACATACTTTTCTAGGGGGTGTCGGAAAAAGTGTGACAAAGTGTGACATGGGGGTGGGGGGGGGGGGGGGGTGTTCAAAATGGCCCAAAAAAGCGTGACATACTTTATGGAAGGCCCCTATGTAAGACTTGATTTGAGTACATATTAAAGAGTAGAAACAACTTTGTACATTATCAATTTGTACATAGTAGTAATTTCAATAATTTGACACAAGTAACTCATGAACCACTGCTCTGCTCTGGTCATTTCAATCACAAGGTCCTGTTTTTATCTCACGTTTATGCAGTAAATACTTATATGTAGAAAACAACTGCTGTAATCCTGGAAAAAATCTAGTGGTGGGAAGTAAAGAGTATGCATCCCCTTTAAGGGTGGCCTATCTTCTGATGTCAAGATATCAAAATCGACCATTATGAAACATAAGGCACTACCGTGTATAAAACTAATATAATCCAGTGATTTAGAGAATTAGTTGGTAGATCAAAATCAACCGAACAGTGGATAATCCCTCTAAGTCTTTGATATATCTAAAGAGAACGAGATATTGTGAGAGGGATAGAGAGAGGGATTGCAAACATTAAATGTAAGGCCTATCGGGAGAAATGAGAGAGGTGATAGACATGGGCTGTGGAGGATGAGCTGATCTAAAGGGTCAAAGGCTACTACTGATCAAGCTTATGTACGCAGTGTTCAATGATAGATGAAAGTCAGTACAGCTGTACTGCTGCCCCGACCACTGTATTGAACCACACTGTGAGATAATTAAGGTAACCCTGCAAAGGGCTGCCAGTTAAAGAAGGGATGTTACTGAGTTCCACCTGTTTTCTACTTTTTAAGTAATTCATCCCCTTCATGATATCCATGTCAACCTGTCTGCAACGTCTTAAACCATTCTGATTACCCTAATTAATGAAATAGTGACAATGTCCGGTATCATTGTATTGCTCCTCTAATTATTGTAGAACTTTGCAGAGAGGGGTTACCAGTTAGTGCTGGATGGTGTATAGAACCTCACTGAGAGGGGTCACTAGTTAGTGTTGGATGGTGTATAGAACCTCTCATTGAGGGGTTATCAATTAGTGTTGGATGCCAGTTAGTGCTGACTAGTGTATAGAACCTTTCAAAGAGGGGTTACCAGTTAGTGGTGGATGGTGTATAGAATCGCACAGAGAGGGGTTACCACCCAGCCAACACACCCAAATGGGCAGCCTGGGCTAGCCCATATCTGGTTCTGCATAATTGTCAGGGCTTCCAGATGGGACCCATGTGGGCTCAGCCCAGAATATCAACATGTCATGTTTACATTGCAAATCCTTTAATTCATGCTCATTTCTGAACATATTCAATTAATTTACACTTTAAATCAACATATGCATTTTTGGTACTTTGCCACCAAATGATTTGAGCTACTCTTCTCTGTTTTGTAGATGTAGAGTAGATGTACTTTAAATAATGATAGAAAAACGGAGCTAGGGCCCACACCTAGCTCAACGTGTCCTATACACCCACAGATCATCAGATCAACTCATTTCAATATCACTTAGAACGGAAACGAGAACATAGAAGATGTGTCTGGTTCAGAGACTCTTGAAAGAAGCCCACTCAGTGCAATAACTGCTAGCCTGGGAGTTTCTCCTTGCATATGCCATGTTTTTACTATTTAATCTTTAATGAATAAAAGTAAAATGTCATTAGAAGGCTCAAACATTTAGCTTTCAGGGGATATCAAAATATATCTGATATTCCATTCCGTCCTTAGTGAAAAAGTAAATATACTGAAGAAGGGCAGAGAAACGGCCGTTTTCGTGGCTCACAGCGGTGCAGGTAAACACCCTACATACGATCATGAGTCAGAACCATTTAGGTGCTGACAATAGCGGCATTATCTCATGGGATGGTAATATCTCAAGTAAATAAACAGAGCATCGATAATAGTATTACTAAAAGAGCAACACTAAGGGAGAAGGATGAGACTCCATAATTATCATCAGCGTCATGTTGAGTCATAAGATCGTATACGATTCAGCTCTTCTACTATTAAGTTGGTAGCAGTGCTGGTGCACTGTACTTACCATATATATGTATATCAATAGAACTACCTCATAAGCCATCTTCTTTTTGATAAATAGCGGAAGACAGATGAACATTGGAGCAGTGCTGGTGCACTGTACTTAATCACATTATAGCATACTGTGTAGGCAGGAGAGACATGAGATGATATGAATAATATATATATATGTAGTATTATATATTCCAGATATGTATCTCATGAAGCCATTCATTTGTCGACATTTGGCAGCCCATCTGTGCCCCATATAGCAGCCCATCTGTGACCCACCTAGGGCACATTTGGGTGTGTTAGCTGGGAAGTTAGTCGTGGTGTCACTAAATCAGTATAGCCAATCACCAACAGTTCAGGGACTGAGTATAGTGCTGCTACTGCTGCTGCACTGCCGGGGCTGCCACAGTGACTGGGGTCTGTCTAGCTGTCAGGCTGTGTGCAGCCAACGCCCACCCACTGCCCCCGGTCAGTATAAGAGCAGGAGGAGCCCCTGGAGCACGCCTGTCTACCTGCCACCACAGACACTGCAGCCCTGCTCCCCAGCTCGGGTATATCAGTAGACTGGTAGGTGCTTTGGTTTTTACTGTTCTCTACAACGAATTGTTGTAAGCTGGAACAGACAGGTCGGCTGTAGCCGGCCACTCTGTGACAGCTCCCCAACACCCCCAGCATCCTGCTGCTACTGCTGCTACTGCTGCTTCAGGGTGGCAGGCAATGCTGTCTTCAGCAGAGGTCATCCAGACAAAGAAACCTAAAGTGCAGTTGGGTTATCAGAGTACTGCTATACTGTTCCATGGTTATCTACCCCGAATCTATTCACATATCACATACACCATAACTTTCTCCTATTTGTTATACAGTATGGGTGGAATGGAGATAGCTGGGTTTGGAGCAGGTCGGCCCTGATAGAATGTAGGGGGTGGGGGAAGGCCAGGGGGGGGGGGGTGGTGCTGCTCATGGTGGGGGTAGGGGGGGGGGTTCCCATAACAAATAGTCCCCATACAGAGCTGAGGGTTCTAGTCCATTCTACGCACCTCAAGTAAATATCTCGGTCGGAGTCAGATGGCTGATAAACCCTGTACCCTGATTGAAGCTGGGGCTCCACTAGGGCAAAAAAAAAAGAGTTGTGTTCAGGTATTACATGGTCCAAAGAAAATAGGGTAGGTAGGTCGATTTTTTTTTGTTACCAATTTTCTTTTAAGGGTTTTGAGACAAAATTCCTCCCATTTTTTTTGGGTAGGGCCAAAGAAATACTTTTTTTTTTTGGCCTAACCGATTTTCTGGCCCATTCTCACAAAAGTATATATGCCAGATCATGATAACATGGATGATCAGACGTTAAGCTTTGTTTATATTTGCATTTTTTAGATCTGTTTGGGTCAGATTTGTGAGAATAGCTCCGATTTGATGACAAAGTCGGGTAATCTGGAGTCCCAGCTAAAGAGTGATCTAGAATGTTGCTGTCATCTGCAGTTACTGTTGGATATATAAAGACTGTTATGGAAGTGGTCATAGGGGAGGGAGGGGATTTTCGCCTGTCTGGGGCCCTAAAGTAATAGAAGTTAATTACATGCTTGCAACCCAGCTAGCAAGGATACAATGGGCTAACGTTGGTAATATCTCAATGTTGTCTCTATACAATGATGATTCTTGACAGCCATGTCTCTATTGAGAATTGCTGACATTTGAAGGGAGGTAAATATATGTGACATGTTGGTACAATCTAGGCCAACATCACAAAAAGATTGAGCGTGTGAGTGGTCTCACAGATGACTCAGGGTAAGCTGGAGCTGGAGCTGGAGCTTATCATGTACTTAGATATAGTGCTCCCTTATAATCATTCATTGGTCAATTCTGGCATCAGAAATGAATTCCTCATTAAAAAGTACCCTCAAGTCATGTGTCATACATGTATGTTATTCCATTTTAGGCCAGTAGGTGCGTGTGGGTGAGTAGGTGGGTGTGGGAGAGCAGGTGGGTGTGGGTGTGCAGGTGGGTGTGGGCGACAGTTGCAGGCTGTGGGCATGTACCGCCTTTTGTCCCTATCAAAAAGCGAGTTGATCGGACGATAAACGGCGGAGATATGGTGTCACTGTCGCTGTTGGACTGTCGTGCTGTCTCATTGACTTCATGTGAAGTACGACAACTGCTAGTGGCGCCACCATATCTTTTACGGGTGGAGAGAGAACAAAAAAGCTAAATTTAATTTAATTTGAATTAAAGTAGCTAGATGGGCTTTTACTGTGTGTATGAGGGTATTTCTAGTGTACAAGATGGCATTTCTGTGTGTGATGAGGGAAATATGGGGGATTTTGGGAAAAGAAGTGATTTCTATCTTTGCTTTTACACTGAACCCTATGCGCCTTTCATTTAGAGGGTAGCAATTTAAGAATACTTAACAGTTTATGGAAAAGATAGAAATCAGTACCTGAAGATCGCAGATCATTTTCAGGGTGAAGGAAAGACATTACAGATTTCTTTTCGAAGGAAACATTTGTCCCCCGATCTTGCCTGTCTCTCCATGGTCTTATTTAATGGCTGTGGGCCATGGATATTAAATGAGAGCACTTCTCCCATGTAACAAAAACGTCTTAAACCTTGGTTGGGTCGTTTAGTATTACTCAGTTACCCTGAGTCAATGAACATTGGGTCAATTTAGGAAAATTATGTTGGAAGCACATCATCTTGAGGCTATATAACCGGTTTGGCAAATCTGTTGGTACAACATCATTAAACGTTGGTATGAAGTTAAAAAATGACGTTGGCCCAATGTCATTTCTTCGCGTCGTCATGGCAACGTTCGGATGGCCGGACAATGAACATTGGCCCGACAACATTCCAACATTGACTACTGTTGACTAATGTATCTTTGCTGACTGGGAAAGGAACATTCACTGATTATGTCACATTTTAGGGACCTTTTAAAGATCCCCCCACCCCTTGTCACTATTTTCTGGCCCGGGTTTCGTCACTAAACCCCAAAACGCTTCCTTATAGGATCTTATAGGGCGTTACAAGCAGCTTCAAAGTAGGAGGGGACAAGGGGGGGGGGGTTCTAACCATTTTTGAGCCCTTTTCTCTTGAACTTTTCTCAATGAACAAACAACACAGAAAATAACATTCCAAAAGCACATATGGACCACAGATAAAAACTGATAACATCATTGATTAACTATCTTCTTCTTTAAGGACGCGTGCACTCCCAGTGTCAATATCATGTCTGGGTAAGCCAACGTGCCTTTTGACAAGGCCAAGTGATTGGTCGGCGGGTGGGCTGGGGGGGGGGGGGGTGGTATAGGACAATGACCTAAAATGGTTCAGATTGGTTACCTTTTTTTCCCAGTGCCTCTTCTGCCCTGTTAGTATAGTCACCGTCTATGTAGCCGAGCAGTATAATATTGTAGTTTTACAGTATACTATGGTATCAGTGTATATGGGCAGTAGAATCTACTGTTGGTTTAGAGCATATAAAAGGACTGTTTTGGGTTCGCTATTTGTCCTTCGGAAGTTTAAACAGTTACACAAGCCTTATAATTATGATTAAATCTAGATAACGGAATACGATACTGATACTTAAATCAGGGGTAGACACTAACGCTGGCCCGGGAGCCAATGGCCCGTAATTTTGGGTCCAGGCCCATAGTTTTCTTCAAATTTACCTTCCCATGGGCCCGGGTGGCCCACAGGAAATTTTACAAGAATACAACTGATCAGTATAGACATGTAATATGTCGTTGGAAAGAGAAAAATGTGAGGAAATGAAGCAATTTGGTGTCATTTTAACATTGGTAAATCAGGAATTTACATGATTTTCTCCTTGAAAAAAGTAAAATATATTCCCTGGCCCACAGCTAAAAGTCCGGGCCCATAGATTTTTTGAGCTACGGGCCCAGGTGGCCCACAGCTGAAAAAGTTAGTGTCTACCCCTGCTTAAATTGTTATCTGCTTCAACAGTTCGATACATAGGCCGGGGGGATTAAACACTCTTAAAAACAACTGTGTGAAAGGAGTCAATGAGGCCTATAACAATATTGATTTTAAATGATATATCTATGCCCTTGAATTATATCACATAATAAATATTGATTTTCAATGTGCCCTTGAACTATAGAACAGAAAGCACTAGTTTGCGGCCGTGACTTGATGGTTTTGACGCCTATTGAGGAGTAACGTCATGTTTATGGCCTAATGTTCAATCATGTGCCATCAGGCCTCAAACAGTGGCTAAGAGTATATTATGTATAAATTGTACCAAAGAGTCTAACTAAGCGTATATACCATAGGCAAGTTTCATTCAAATGTTTTAGTGGCATAAAAATTACCTATTTTTGGTCTTATGATAGCCCTGACAGTAGGCCACAAACTGAAGCCATTTGAAGCGTAATGTCATGTTTATGGCCAAGTATTCAAACAGGTGACATTAGGCCTTAAGGTAGGTCGATACCATTGAAAACGGGACCACTGCGCATGACAGATTGTTTCCGCACATCTACCTTAAATATGTCAGAATGACATCATATTTCGTGAGTGTTTGGTCATATATACCCTCATCACCCAAAAAAATTGGACAATTTTGATCAAAATTGAGCATTTTATCAGACATTATATTTTGTATAGTAATTAAAGTTCGTTTTTTTTTGCATTTCTGACATTTTGTTATCAACCATATTTATAAACCAATAAATGATACAATTCGGACAATAAAGGTGAATAGATTGCTTAAATATATCCTGGGCTACATAATGAGACCATTTCATAACATGATTATTAGCATTTTACCCATAATGCAATACTTCAAATATCTTATTTAGCACACTTTTGCAGTACTTTTTTACTTCAAAGGCCCAAAACACCAAAATAATGTGCGGGACCCTATGTTAAATTTAGTCTTACTAGTTTCCAAATGATCTTAAATTTCATTTCATGAAGTTTAAGATAATTGACAACTTTTTTTCTATTGATTTTAATCGATTTTGTGTTTAATTAATTACAAATTAATCCATATTTTCAACCAAACATAGTTTTTTTACCCAAAATGCCACATCACAGAACCATAAAAGTATTTTTGGATTAAAGAGAAATATCTTGGCGCCCCTTGTGTGATGTTTCATATTTTTGTGGTTGCAGGTTATTGCAAAATAAAATTACGGAACTTGTGATATTCTTTTCAATTTTTTAGGGAGAAATCGAAATATGTTAATTTTTCAAAATTCTGTATTTAAAAAAGTAGCGTGGGACCCCCCTATTTTCTCTTCAGAAATTTGTTCTAAATGATCTAAGGTACCTCTGGAAGAAATTTGGAGGAATTCTAAACTTTTCGAGTCAATGGTATCGACCTACCTTAAACATATTTTTCATGATGGCATTTCTCATCATGATGCACCAATGCAGCCCTGCAAATAACGCATCAGTGCTGCATTGGTGCATAATGCTGACCATTCAGGAGTGTAACCCTGCCATATAGCGGACTACCAAAGACATAAGGGAGTGTTCATTTATTAATAACAGGGGGGGGAGGTGGTGAGATTTCGCACGGAGGAGCAAAAAATGTTTACGCCGCCCCCCGCTCGAGAGCGCATGAATGCAGCCATGGCCAGTCTACTCGCCAGCGCTTCATTCACGCATCATACCCATGATGGGCGCCCATTCATACATTATGACGATAAAGGATATTAAACTACTATGCAGCCCTTGAAGGGTTATTCCATATCAAAGGTAACGGAGGATTTGTAGTAGGCCTAGATGAGGTGACAGGGTCAAAGATCACTATATATGAAGGTGCTCATGTATATATGAAGGTGCTCATTGATAAGAGGAGAAGGACTGGGTGCCATTCGTGATGCACCAATGCAGCCCTGCAAATAACGCATCAGTGCTGCATTGGTGCATAATGCTGACCATTCAGGAGTGTAACCCTGCCATATAGCGGACTACCAAAGACATAAGGGAGTGTTCATTTATTAATAACAGGGGGGGAGGTGGTGAGATTTCGCACGGAGGAGCAAAAAATGTTTACGCCGCCCCCCGCTCGAGAGCGCGTGGAACGTTTGGGCATCCCCTCGCCGAAAATCTTTCGCCCACCCCCCTTTGAACTATAGTAACGCACGGGCATTTTTGCTAAAAAGGGGCTAAATTTTTTAGCCCCCCCCCCCAAGAGGGGTTAGATTTTTTTATGCCCCCCCCCCTCAGGAGGGGTCTGACATTTTTACGCCACCCCCCTGCAACTAATAAATCATACTCCCTATAAAGGCATTAGGGCATTATGCCATCCTTAAAGGGTTAAGTGGTCTAATGTGCTGAGGCCAAAAAAAAATATACAGCAGTCCAACATTATAGCACTCCAATGCACTATATGGATATATATCTAAAACTGGACATCGACATCCATGTAACAGAATCCTTTTAACAGAAATATATATTTAGTAGAAGTAGAAATCCATGAATATCTATATGAAGGAGAACACCATGTTCATGCCTACGAATATGTCTCTGTGTATGTTCATTTCAAAATTCAAGATTGCAATCATTCATTGAATGCCACCATGCTTTCAATGTAATCTAGAATTGCAGTTGCAGTAATTTGATACTAATAAAAGAAAATCTATTCTATTTTTCTTTCATAAACAGTTGGCATCCCATAGATTCAGGATGGCTATCACTCATTGAATGTCCCGATGCTTGAAATGCAATCTTGACTTGTAGCTGCATTAATTTGATACTATCAAAAACAAATCCTATTTGATTTTTCCTTCATTCAACCCATTCAAGATGGCTACCATTTACTAAATGCCACATTGCTTTCAGTGCAATGGAGAACTGTAGTTGCATTTATTTGATATCTATATAAGAAAATTTCTATTTGATACTTTTTTCAAACACAGTTGGCACCCCATAGGTTCAGGATGGCCACCATTCATTGAATGCCACAATGCTTTAAATGCAATCTTGAAATGTAGTTGCATTAATTTTTTTACTGTTAAAAAAATCCAATTTAGTTGTTTTTTTTCATGAAGAGTTGGCACCCCATAGGTTCAAGATGGCCACCAGTCATTGAATGCCATAATGCTTAAATGCAATCTTGAATTGCAGTTGCATTAATTTGATTCTTAAAAAAATATTCATTTTTTTCTTTCATGAACAGTTGGCACCCCATACACTCAAGGTGGCTACCAGTCTTTGCATGCCACAATGCTTTAAGTGCAATCACGAATTGTAGTTGCATTAATCTGATACTAACAAGAAAACTAATTCTATTCTTTTTTTTAAATTCATGAACAGTTGGCACCCCATATATTTCAGATGACTACCATTCATTGAATGGCCCGATGCTTGAAATGCTATCTCGAATTGTAGTTGCATCAATTTAATGCTAATAAAAAACAAATTCTTATCGATTTTTCTTTTATGAATAGTTGGCACCCCATAAGGTGGCTACCATTCATATTGATCCAAATACAATGCTTTAAGTGCTATCACGAATTGTAGTTGCATTAATCTGATACTAAAAAAAAAAAAAAATTCTATTTGATTTTTTCTTTCATGAACAGTTGGCACCCCATACACTCAAGGTGGTTACCAGTCATTGCATGCCACAATGCTTTAAGTCCAATCACGAATTGTAGTTGCATTAATCTGATACTAACAAAAAAACTAATTCTATTCTTTTTTTTAAATTCATGAACAGTTGGCACCCCATATATTTCAGATGACTACCATTCATTGAATGCCCCGAAGCTTGAAATGCAATCTCGAATTGTAGTTGCATCAATTTAATGCTAATAAAAAACAAATTCTTATCGACTTTTCTTTTATGAATAGTTGGCACCCCATAAGGTGGCTACCATTCATATTGATCCAAATACACTGCTTTAAGTGCTATCACGAATTGTAGTTGCATTAATCTGATACTAAAAAAAAAAAAAAAAATTCTATTTGATTTTTCTTTCATGAACAGTTGGCACCCCATAAATTAAAAATGCACCCAGCACCCAGGTCAACAGCTAAATACGGACACATGTACCTCCCCTGCCTGTTCTCCTTCAATGCAGAGTGAAGAGGGTGGGAGGGGGTGACCATCAACAGTGCATAAACACTTTGATTGGATGACAATGCAGTTTTTATATTACAACCCTAAATTTGTGCAACGAAAATCATCAAGAAATACTAAGTATTTTTTCCAAAGAATAGCTTTTCTAGAATGGCTCGATATTCAGAAATCCTACTGCGAATAAAAAAAAGTCAAATTCTGATTCTAAACACCTGAAAAGTGAGAAATGCTGGCGTTCACGGTTTATGTAGGAAATGTACTAAAAACACCAAAAATATGCAACAAAACCCAAATTTTCTCAAAAACTGTTCAGTAGGATTTTTTCTAACTGAGGTTCCAGTGTTTTCTACCCTCATATTACACATTGGCATAGAGAATATATTGGCACCTAGTCAGGATTTTGCCCTAGGAGCAATCTGTGAGGAAAAAAACAGCCAAAATGAGCCACTGGTCTGAAGTATAAAACTGGGCATCGATCACTATAGAGCTACAAAGAGAGAGAGTCGATGTCCAGTAATAAAAGGTGTGTTTCAGGCAACCCGACCCTAGTTTAAAAAAAGGGCCGACCCTAGCATTTTTTTCCGATTTTGGAGATTTTTTTAATTTTTTTTTGCAAAATATTCATATTTTTTCGGAAATTTTAGCAATTTTTTGGTCAGGAAGAACAGATCACATATATATATATTGCCTAATTAACTGTCCAGACTCAGGAAATTGCTTATTAACAAGAATGTCAGTCCGCGACTCATTCAAGGTACCTCCAACATTCAATTAAAAAAATCAAAAAAAAATCTGACCTACCTACCCTAAATTTTTGGATCATGTTGCCTGAAACACACCTCTTTTTTTTTTGGCCTGATGCTTAACACTCAGCCACAAACTCTTCCCATTTGAGGCATACTGTCCTGTTTGTGGTCTAATGTCCTGAGGCATGACATTAGGCCTCAAATTATACCTATTTGAGGCCTTATGTCACTTTGAGCCCTTATCACACATCTGTGCTTTAATGTCACTTTTGTGGCCTAGTGTCCCTGCCGTGACATTAGGCCTCAAGCAGGTCCCGTTTGAGGCCTAATGTCAAGTTTGTGGCTTAGTGTCCCCACAAGAGGTATGGCATGTAGATGAAGGACAGATGCCTATAGTCTGGCGTCAAGGATCAGAGGGTCAAGTTGTACGGTGATAACAAGATAACGATTTTGACAAAGGGAGACTGCTGTTGATGAGAGATGCATTCGAGTTTGAATAGAATCGTTGGAGGTGCAATTAACGTGCTGTCCATAGGCATGTGTACCTGACCTCGTGACGACATGTCATGATGGTATTATTACCCCCTTAACCACTGTTTAAGGGCGGCATAGCACCCTCCTGTACAATACCCCGTGTTGCCATGATGCATGAATGCAGCCATGGCCAGTCTACTCGCCAGCGCTTCATTCACGCATCATACCCATGATGGGCGCCCATTCATACATTATGACGATAAAGGATATTAAACTACTATGCAGCCCTTGAAGGGTTATTCCATATCAAAGGTAACGGAGGATTTGTAGTAGGCCTAGATGAGGTGACAGGGTCAAAGATCACTATATGAAGGTGCTCATGTATATATGAAGGTGCTCATTGATAAGAGGAGAAGGACTGGGTGCCATTCGTACGATGAGCAGGTTTGTCATAAGACGCCAGGCTGTATAAGTAGGTAAGGTATGTAATCCATAAGTGTGCAAGCTCTTGGGGCGAATACTCAGAATCTTACCAGTTACTGCTGGATGGTGTATAGAATCTGTCATAGAGGGGTAATACCAGTGTGTACTGGGTGATGCATGAAACCTCACCAGTTACTGCTGGATGGTGTATAGAATCTGTCATAGAGGGGTAATACCAGTGTGTACTGGGTGATGCATGGAACCTCACCAGTTACTGCTGGATGCATGGTGTATAGAACCTCTCAGAGGGGGTTCGCCAGTGTGTACTTGGTGGTGCATAGCATCTCTGAGAGGGGGGGGGGTAATAGTTACTGCTCGATGGTTTGCACTGGATGGTGTGGAGGTAAAAATATGCCTATTAAGAATCAATCTAAAGTAAATATATTCAATTAACTGATCAATTCCTTATTCATTTTTAACCAGGCCAATTTGCCTCTTTGCATATAATACTCTCAGATTGGCTAACTCAGCCTGGCTATGTGTCTGCCTAGCATATGTCTCACTGGAATAGCATGAAATATCGCTGGATGGTGTATGGAACCTTTCAGAGTGGGGATAACCAGTTACTGTTCAATGGTGTATCTAAAGATGGGTTAGGAGCTAATTTGGTGTCGATTTTTATATTTCAGTCGGACAACATATTTGTGTTTATAATGTCCATATAAATCTGTGTGTGGCTTTTTAAATCATTCTGATGATTAGAAATGCATTAAATATAGAGAAAACCAGGTCAGGGGACCCCTCTCTGTAATAGTGACGGGTCCCCTGACCTATTTTAACCTGGTGTTCTCTATATTTAATGGATTCATAAGTATAGGAATGATTATATAAGCCACACACATACCTGTATGTACATTATCACCGAGCGTATCACACTCACAATTCTAATGCTGTTCTATTCTACTATGTGGTTAAGTGCGAGTGGTGAGATTGCCCCCTTAATAGAACCATGGACCTAGACATTCATGATAGAACCTCTCATTGCTAAATGGCCACTGTCCACTGGGCTCTTGTTGGCTGCTTCATTCATAATCTATGTATGAAATGTATGGATTAAATAGCCATATAGATGACCCTAGACCCTTAAATTCGACACGGCGACATGGGCATTTTGAGCCTTAGTGACATGGGACATGAGGAAAAGTAGATAGTGACATGGGACATGAAGCATTTCTTAAAATCGATATGGCGACATGAGCATATCTTAAAATCGATATGGCGACATGAGCATTTCTTAAAATCGACATGGGACATGTGGATCCCCCATCAAGAGCCCCATATAGAGTTCTGGTAAAGGCTCGTTTTAAGTGAGGTGGCGAGCAATGAAGTCTGGACAGTGTATATAGGTCTCGCTGTGAACCGAGGCCCTGTATAATGGCTTAGTGTGTGTGTGTGTTGTGGAGGGGGGGGGGGGTCAGTTCAGCAGTATATCAGCAGCCCGATCAGCAGTCTCCACTCTGCTCCTGTACACATACATACATATACATTCACAAGTCCCTGCACACATGTAAACGCATGTGTATCCGTCCTGCAGTGTAAGGTATTTATGACTCGTACCATGTACGGCGATTAATGTCCTATGTATTTGTATGTGAATGAGATGGTATGAGTTGTACAGAAATATCAAAAAGCCAATACATAGGGTCCTTTCGTGGAAGTACCCTGGTATGTAGAAAATGTTGATCCTGGCTATGTTTAAGGTCAGATACAAGTGTATGTAGGTCTACATGATACTAGGTGGCCCTATAATATACTACAATAGTGGTGCTGGTTGTCGGTTTGGCCTCCTGTGCATTGCAGCAAGTTCCATGATGGAGACAAAGAAAAAAAAAGTTGTTTTCCAGCCACCTGACCGGGTCTAGTTTTTTTTCTTTGTCCTGGTTTAACAGATTTCAGACAGGTGTTTGTCATTATTATAACGTATGACTACCGTATTTCCTCGTGTATTAGCCCGGGCTTATACAAGTACTAAGTGGTAAACTGACCAGGCTAATACACAGGGCAGGCTTATATTCCTTTAGATGAAACACCCTGATACATTTTTACAATTTTCAGAATTACCTACTTTTCTTACACATTTACTGCAACATTTCCAATAATTGTACTACCAATCCAAGATTTATTTCTCTTTAAAATGACTAGGGGCATAATACAGGGGCGGATCCAGGGGGGGGGGGCACTGGCGGCGCGCGGCCCCCCTATTTTTCTGTACTTTTTAATTTAGATGGTTCAACACCCCGCACTGCATAAATGGAGAAAATAGGGGGCACATTGCCAAAAGAATTATGTAAATACTCCAAGTAGAAGTGGAGTTTTGGCCTGAAATATCATTCAGGTTGTACCTAAAAAGGGGTACATTTCCCACCACCTTCTAAAAAGCGTCCACATTTGTTTTATCTCCCCCTCTCCCTCCCCCGTTTTTGGCCTCCCTGAAAAAAGAGAGAATGAGACTAACCGCCCTAGTCTGAACATGTCTGATGCCAAGTTACAATACCCAAAAATCGTATTTGCTATGATTTTTGAACACAAAAATTGTAATAGTTTTTGCTGGAAATCGTAACAAAAACCGTAATAATGGCATGTTCTTTAAAATGCACTTACAAATAGGTAATTGATGGCTTTATACTCTATGTATATAATAATGAATGCCTACTGTAGGGTGTGGCACATCGTTTGAAAGTAAGGGTATGAAGGGGTTTCCTGGCTCTGGATATACTCCCCCACCCTGTTGTGAGGTGCAAGGTAGCCGCTGGGCTTGCTTTAGTACATTTTGTATATAATTCTAAGATTCCTAAAAATTGCCAGCAGAAATCGTAATGGTCACAATTGGGGTAAAAAATCGTAAAATTACGGGGGGAAATCGTAACACTCTGGCATCCCTGTAATATACGTGACCTGATAATTTATCATGACTATTAACGTATATACCGGTATTTATATATGCCTAATCTATACTGATGCTTCTGCTTGTGTTTCAGAGTTTACAATACATGCAGGCAGGACCTTCCTCTTGCGTACAACCCCCCAGCCTCCTAACTTAACACCATGGAGGAAGAACACAACGTGTACGTGGAGCTTAAGAAGCTGCCCTCCTTCTCTGCCCTCAATGAGAAGGTTAAGGCCCTGGAGAATGCCTCCTCCTGGTGGGAGAGACACGGCCTCCAGTGGTTACACATACTGGCCGGGGTTGGGGCTGCAGGGGTAAGCACCAGCTTAATTTGTAATCATCTAAAATGATATTGGTAAAAAAAAATTCCTAATTAAGGAGAGATGAAGGACAAGGAAGTGCAGGATAGAAGGTCAGAAGGTCAAGTCGGGTATCGACAAAAAATAAGTGTATATTTTAATAGCGGAATGATCTTTGAAATCCCAATTACAAGAAGATCCCTGACCACTTCCATCTCTGGATGGTGGAGATGCATTCTTCAAATTTGTTAAATTTTCTAAATATCTATTAAGCCTATTCTGCAATCTCAACCAATAATTCAGAATCATACAATGCTCTTATTTAGTTTCCCACTGTTTTCTCCAGATTGGCCTGCTGTTGTTGCGAGAAGGCGGTATCCCCAATACTGTGTTAGGCATCATTCTCCTTGGCGTCTTTAACACCATCCTCACCGCCAATGCCGGCCACCTCGCCGCCCACAACGCCCTCGGCTTCTCCAAGGCCTGGAACAAGTTCTGGTGCGTGTTCTTCGTGGAGTTCCTCGGGAGCTACTCGGAGCGGATGGGCACCGACATCCACATCCGACTCCACCACCCGCACACTAACATCATTGGTCTGGGAGACTCGAGCTCCTGGAAGGCTCCAGCACTACCCGGCATGGTCTACCTCTTCCCTGCCCCCCTCTTTCTGCCACTCATGATCCCTGTAGTGGCCATACAGCAGCTGATAGAGGAGAAGATGTTCAGTGCCTTCTGGAGGTACATCCCTGTCATGGTGGGTGGGATAGCACTCAGGGTGTGGATCCTCCAGACGGTGTGTGGCTATGGTGTACTACAGAGTCTGCTGGCTATCTGGGTCTACCAGGCTGTCTTTGCCATACCCTACATCCATATCAACATCTTCCAGGTAGGTACTAGCCTTAGATACCTTGAGATATCTAAGCGAAGACATTGTGAAATGCCCAAATGGAGGCAGTTATTACCGTAAAATCATGTGTATAAACTGCGGCTAGTACGCGAATCAGATCGGCAGTGCCAGTGCAGCTTATAGGATCAGCCTTAACTCAGGGTGCGGCTTATACGCGAGGTTTTACTGTACTGGTAATCACCTTGAAATCCAGGGGGGTCGGGGAATAATCATCCTAGCTGTCGATAAAACACTTGAACCATTTATACCATTGTAAGCAGTATAAGAAAATGTAGCACTTTCTGAGGCCCCAGGGCACAAGGTCATTTATATCAATTTCAGCGACAAAACTACACCCACAGCACAATTTCTGAAAGTCCCTTAATCTAAAGAGTGGACATGTTTCCAATATTATCCTACTCTATCAATTCCTCTAAAGTGTGCAAATTGCTTCCCTTTCAGCACATTGGTCTGCCCATGTACTCGGTGAAGAACCGCCCGGTGAGGCTCTACCAGATGGCCACCGGGGTGCTCAACCTGGACCGTAACCCCATACTGGACCTCACCTTCGGCCACTCCCTGGTCAACTGCCACATCGAGCACCACCTCTTCCCCCGTCTGAGTGACTACATGTGCCTCAAGGTGAAACCACTGGTCAAGCAATACCTGCTGGACAATGGCTTGCCCTACCATGAGAGGGCCTACTCAGAGCGACTTGGCAAGTTCTTGTCCAGTTACGAGAAGTTGATGGTCAAGGCACCCCCTATCACGCACTTCATAGGACTACAGTAAATGTATCCCCGCTTAAAGCGGCATTCTCACTTTACGGGTTTACAGTTAAATTTTCTCGTACTCTTCATGTCATCTAACGAGGGAGTCGTCAGTGGTGAGAGTGCCGCTTTAATCAAACATGGAGGTCCTCTGATCAACACCTCCAGGAAAACAGGTTTAAGAAAGTTTTCACTTCAGAACAAAAGGAGTTTAACAATCATCTACTTACTAGTGAATTATACAGACATTGATTTTGAGTCATAGTATGTACTGCAGGGACTGGCCCCCTTTCCATGACTGCAGAGTCGTTTCAGTTCACGGAACTGCCATGACAGTAATGTACCATCTGCACTGCACTAAGTATTAAGATTTTTACAAGAGTTAGGATCAAGATGATGATCTCAAGATGTGCCGAATATAGGGTTGAATTAATGTGTACAGTGTTGGTATTAACAATAGGAACCGTTTGTATTACTCAAAAACTGGGGGGGGGGGGATTAATGAAATCAAGAATAGTTCTTCAGTTTTTTATGTAATCGACTTTACTAGTGGCAAATGATAACATATCATATCAATGTGGTCTGAAGGTTATAATCATACATGCAAACTCTGAACGGGAGAGATATCTGGAATCGAAAGCATTCAAAGGGCTCTGTCTGAATCAGGACGAATCAGAATAATGACCAAGATGAGAAGAGATTTTTTTTTTTTTTCAAAGTGGTTGCATCGTGCGAGGACCTCCCACCCCTAGCACCTGTCGAAAAATTGCAAGATGAGAAGAGAAGTAAGGACTGAGGAGTTTGCATGTATGTGTAATACAGTCCACTTCCTTTGCTGATCTTCACAGCTTAGATAATATCATATACCATTCTTACATCTATTCCACTGATTCCTAAGTCAGACTTTATAACCAGAACTCCAGGCTATGAGAAGCTGTATCATCAATGTTAATATCAATATGATGCGAGTTTCTTGAATCCGTTTCTATAAACTTCCCTGACCTCTACCCTCATTGAGGGTTAAAGGCCTATGAGTATTTGGTCAGCACTGCTGTCGAACAGTTGACTATTCATCTGCGCTAATACGAGGTCTAGCCCTCCAAAGCAGTAGAACAAAGGCCTATATATCCATGTGATTATGTAAAGCTAGGGCCACATGGTACAGGGTACAGGTTAATCGTAGTGATTAAGTATATTCGTGTGAAAACAAAAAATCACAACTCGCGAGCACAATTGTTGTCCATTGTCTCGTTTGAAGCACAGAGCAGGGAAGTGATTTCATTAGGACCATAAGTTTGGAAACCGAAGGTAGAGAAGGTACGTGAGCCCTATCTCCATCGAACACAAAACACAAACCCTATAACTGGATTTTAGAAAGTGAGGACCAATTTAACCCAACAGATCTGGGGAAATGACTAGTCAAATTTAGGGCCGTGAAAGGTACCGTAGGACATCCTACGTATAGTAGTAGGAGAAATCACATCCCTGCATATCAATGCAATGTCACTTGGTTTAATAGCGATTTGAAAAAATATATATTGTATTCGATTTGCAAAGTTTGGTGCAGATTGCAGTGATTCATATATAATTATTCTATTCCTTTAATGGATTTGCTATTTTTCTTGTGATATCGAATTGGGGAGGATTAAGATTTGCCGAATGGCAATCTCTTTATCTCAATGAACATTTTCACTTTTTAATGTCATAATTTCATTTGTAGTATTAGCTAGAATTGTAACATTGCCCAGTGTGATAAGAGCACCTTTGTGCAATTCTTTGCCATTTTATAACGATTACTAAATAAACGTGATAAACGCTTATATTTCCAGCGTTAATATTGAGTGTCAAAGAAATATGTATAAATTTACAAAACCAGACAGTTGTTTATTTATTTATTTATCTAATTATTTATGAGATATCCTACTCCACAAGAGAACACAAACACGTAAGTCTTATCGAAGATGATTTATTCACTACAATATGTATGCAACTTGTAGAAAAGTCAACAGATATAATTTTAATTCTCCACACAGTTCAATTTATTCTAGAATCTTAGTCACTAGTCAACATGTATATGTCAATATTATGGCTGCGTTTTGATACAAAAATAGTGTATATGAATTATACATTTTCTTAATATAGAAAAAGTTGATTGAACACATCGGTCGATGGTTTATGGCAAAACCTTCAGATTCGAGCTGCAAGAAAGATATAAGGAATTTATAGTCATACCCAAAAGACATGTCTCACTCAATCATAAACTAGTTGTTTCAAATTACTCTGATATTTTTTGTGTGTTTGAAAATGACATTGGCCTTGAACAGTAAAACCAATAATAATCTTTAACAATGATAACATTGCCAGAAAACATTTAAATAGTAGAAAGGCCATGTGTGTGGCCATTTCTTTTGAAATAGTCATTGAAACTATTTATATTCTGTTCCCCATGGCAAATAAATTTCAATCGACTTATAATATAGATTAACTCACCAATTTTAATTTCTCTTTGTTCGCTTTGCCTGTTCTCGTTTTGTCTGAAAGATGAGAAAAATGACAATGTTGAATAACATATTTTGAAAACCAAAACTAGTAGTCATATAGTTAGGTAAAATAGATCAGAAAAGTTTGCCATAATAGACAAAGTATGCTCGGAGGCCCATTAGGCCACACCAAATTAAAAAGTCAGAAATGTTACAGAAATGGCCCATTAGGCCACACCAAATTAAAAAGTCAGAAATGTTACAGAAATGTTAATTACACTAATGTTAGGCCTACGGGGGGGGGGGGGGGGCATTAAAATTTCTGACCGCTCTTGGAGGGGAGGTTAAAACAGTATGCCCCTTTTTAGCAACTAGCCTGCGCTACTAATGGCCCTAGACCCTTAAATTCGACACGGCGACATGGACCTTTTTTGGCCCTAGTGACATGGGACATGAGGAGAAAATAGATAGTGACATGGGACAGGAGGAAGAAATAGATAGTGACATGGGACATGGGGAATTTCTAAGATCGATATGGGGACATGAGCATTTCTTAAGATCGACACGGGACATGGGGACCCCCCCATCAAGGGCCCCCTACTAGGCCTATATACTTCAAGATTTTCGAAATCTCACCAGCCCCATCTGTGATCAATAAATGAACACTCCCTTACAGGCCTATATCGATTTTCTTTTTGTATCAAAGTCAAGGGATCAATATTAATTTGTTATTTTTAAAGTGCTGAATAATAAGGGCTTAGGACCTACTGCATAGTCCTGGGGACTAAATGTGTAGTCTCCAGGACTAGAGACGTAGTCCTGAGGACTACAAGTATCAAACACGTATAGTCCTGGGGACTAATAATTGGTAGTCCTGGGGACTATAGGCATAGTGCTGGGGACTACTACAACCAGCAGCCATAGTCCTAAGGACTATACAGTAACAGGCCTTCATAATCCCGGGGACTACATACATAGTCCTGGGGACTAAATACCTTCATTCTGTAGTCTTCAGGACTATGCCACTGGTTATAGTAGTCCCCAGCACTATGGCTATAGTCCCCAGCACTACCATTTTAATAGTCCCCAGGACTACACATTTAATACTTGAAGTCCTCAGGACTACAGACATAGTCCTGGGGACTACACATTTAGTCGCCAGCACTATCTGGGCCTGCCCTATCCGCCTTTCTGGTAGTATCAGTCTTGGGTAGTCCTCAGAACTAGGCCTACGGCAGTAGTCCTCAGTACTACATCTGTAGGCCTAGTCCTCAGGACTGTGCAGGCCATGCAGCCCGTCTATAGATTCATTTATTCGGAAGGCTGTGCATAGGCCCTAATGGTAAGTTATAGGCCTACTAATAGCCCCAGGTCTAGGCCTACACATATAGTCCCCAGGGCTACATGTATAATCCCTAGGACTACACATGTAGTCCCCAGGACTATAACTCTAGTCCCTAGGACTATAATTCTAGTCCCCAGAACTATGCAAAAGCCTGTAGGCCTACTGTATATAGGCCTATGAAGCATGAGTGTTCACCCCCCCCCCCCAAAGAAAAAAAAATTGTCCCCCAACCCTACTTTCCCACGGTAGCAGGCGGCACTCTGCGCAGGCACGCGTATTGGACACGCGGGCGCGGCAGCGTCGTAGTCCTAGGGACTACAGTGGTAGTCCTAGGGACTACAGTGGCCGCAGTAATCTGTCTGCTGCATCACGCAGCAGACGCCGCCATTTGGACGGCAGGCGGCAAGGAAGGAGGGTCAACAAACCCTTACATCCATGTCTGCTGCATCACGCAGCAGACGCCGCCATTTGGACGGCAGGCGGCAAGGAAGGAGAGTCAACAAACCCTTACATCCAGTCGCCAACTTAATTTACTTCGTTTTGGGGGTTAAAATGAAGTTATTTGAAGGGAGACCGGGAGGGAAACATATATGAATTCTTAACATACTTACAATTAACTAAAATACTTCACAGACACAAGTGTCAGATAGCAAAACGACCAGTAGAACGATGCGAATCGAATGCTGTACACAAAATGTCCCAAATTGCACCCATTATCGCCCTTGACATGGCCCAGCAAATACCTTTCAAACAGTAAATTAACATAAAGTCACCTCGGCTACTATACACGTTTCTACTGATGAGACCCATGGCTATCCCCTCCTGCTTTGTTTAGCCTGGATGCTGCAGTTATAATCTTATTTTTGGACTTTTCCCGCACGGGGAAGCGGGCCTTGTGCTGACATGTCCACCAAAATGCTGCAGTCATGGGTCAACCACCCTTTAACCCGGACACTTATATAAATGAAATATACAGCAGTCCAACATTATAGCACTCCAATGCACTATATGGATATATATCTAAAACTGGACATCGACATCCATGTAACAGAATCCTTCCAACAGAAATCTATATTTAGTAGAAGTAGAAATCCATGAATATCTATATGAAGGAGAGCACCATGTTCATGCCTATGAATATGTCTGTGTATGTTCATTTAAAAATTCAAGATTGCAACCATTCATTGAATGCCACCATGCTTTCAATGTAATCTCGAATTGCAGTTGCAGTAATTTGATACTAATAAAAAAAAATCTATTCCATTTTTCTTTCATGAACAGTTGGCATCCCATAGATTCAAGATGGCTATCACTCATTGAATGTCCCGATGCTTGAAATGCAATCTTGACTTGTAGCTGCATTAATTTGATACTATCAAAAAAACAAATCCTATTTGATTTTTCCTTCATTCAACCCATTCAAGATGGCTACCATTTACTAAATGCCACAATGCTTTCAGTGCAATGAAGAATTATAGTTGCATTAATTTGTATAATTCATTTAAGAAAATTTCTATTTGATACCTTTTTCAAACACAGTTGGCACCCCATAGGTTTAGGATGGCCACCATTCATTGAATGCCACAATGCTTTAAATGCAATCTTGAAATGTAGTTGCATAAATTTTATACTGTTAAAAAAATCCAATTTAGTTGTTTTTTTCATGAAGAGTTGGCACCCCATAGGTTCAAAATGGCCACCAGTCATTGAATGTCATAATGCTTAAATGCAATCTTGAATTGCAGTTGCATTAATTTGATTCTTAAAAAAAAAACTTTTTTTTTTTTTCATGAACAGTTGGCACCCCATACATTCAAGGTGGCTACCAGTCATTGCATGCCACAATGCTTTAAGTGCAATCACAAATTGTGGTTGCATTAATCTGATACTAATAAAAGAACTAATCCTATTCTTTTTTTTTAATTCATGAACAGTTGGCACCCCATATATTTAAGATGACTACCATTCATTTAAGATGCTTAAAATGCAATCTCGAATTGTAGTTGCATCAATTTAATGCTAATAAAAAACAAATTCTTATCGATTTTTCTTTCATTAATAGTTGGCACCCCATAAGGTGGCTACTATTCATATTAATGCAAATACAATGCTTTAAGTGCTATCACGAATTGTAGTTGCATTAATCTGATACTAAAAGAAAAAAAATATTCTATTTGATTTTTCTTTCATGAACAGTTGGCACCCCATAAATTAAAAATGCACCCAGCACCCAGGTCAACAGCTATATACGGACACATGAACCTCCCCTGCCTGTTCTCCTTCAATGCAGAGTGAAGTGGGTGGGAGGGGGTGACCATCAACAGTGCATAAACACTTTGATTGGATGACAATGCAGTTTTTATATTACAACCCTAAATTTGTGCAACAAAAATCATCAAGAAATACTAAGTATTTTTTCCAAAGAATAGCTTTTCTAGAATGGCTCGATACTCAGAAATCCTACTGCGAATAAAAAAAAGTCAAATTCTGATTCTAAACACCTGAAAAGTGAGAAATGCTGGCGTTCACGGTTTATGTAGGAAATGTACTAAAAACACCAAAAATATGCAACAAAACCCTAATTTTCTCAAAAACTGTTCAGTAGGATTTTTTCTAACTGAGGTTCCAGTGTTTTCTACCCTCATATTACACATTGGCATAGAGAATATATTGGCACCTAGTCAGGATTTTGCCCTAGAAGCAATCTGTGAGGCAAAAAACAGCCAAAATGAGCCACTGGTCTGAAGTATAAAACTGGGCATCGATCACTATAGAGCTACAAAGAGAGAGAATCGATGTCCAGTAATAAGTGTTTTAAATGGCTTATAACCATCAAAATCATACTCTATCAACCTGAATGACCATGGATATAGGGCGAGAATAAGAAATAATTATTTCCATCGTTTAAAACATTTATTTATCATATTTTATAAAATCACAGTGTCCGAGAAATATGCTGTTTACCCTAACCGCGGCATGAATACGATGACAAATGGCGGATCTTGCTTGCGTGCTAAAGGCCAAAAACCCAATAGTTTGTCCACCTATTTTGATATGACAGACACCAATATAAGGGAAACAAACAGAAGGTGTGGGAACAGCAATTCTTTTAGCTTTATTTGTCATGCTTGATGTAGAGCCTGTTTCAGCAGAAATAGGGTTAATATAGCAGAGAAGATGATATTCACCCTCCTGCAACTTCAGTTTTGCCAAAAAAATATTGATTTCATCAAAAAGTGAAAAAAAAGAAGATATATTGTTTGTGGTGAAAAAAATCATTTCTCAACATGTTTAGATATGGGTGTTCATTATGCTGCTGAAAAAAAAACATGATTTGCTGCTGTATTTAGCTATTTAAATGGAAAATGGAAATCTGAAACTTGCATAACTATAGGCTAGTCGACCCCAGCCAGTGGTATGGAGGGGGAGTAGCACTTGGTGTGCTTAGTCTGGGTGCCTCCTCGCCAATTTGGTACCCACTAATTCACATTTTGATTCCATATTCTATGAAAATAGGCAACCAATGGACCAACCACCGAGATTCAATACTGCACAGGGAGGGTGCAGTATTGTGTGAAGCCTGCTTACGGTAATACGATGGCCAATGAAATGGGGCAAACTCCCAACTGTTTTAACATTCAAAGAAAATGCTGAGTAAACCAAACGTTTACAACATTTACTCAACCCTTTCACCTTACTGGGCAAGTCAAATAATGCTTGCACCAAATTTCATGCAATTATATATAGGACGAAATCACCCCATCAATCACGACTCCTATACTGATATTGGTAGAGATAAATGAAACGCATGCAATTTAGACTAAAGACGCGAGAAACAGAGCATTTATATACATACTCTTTCCAATGATAGACTGTGGTCTCAACAATCCATTGTTAAATGTGAGATCACCCCACTCTAGTCAATTGACTGAGGGATAGACCAGGCTTAGTGGCCTGTATCAGGCAGTTTCTGTTCTACTTAAATGATCGGTCGCTTCGTTCAAGCCTTACCTGAAGAATATTTATATGAGCGAAGGTGATAGTGATCGAATCTATGAGCTCAAGTAGTAATCTTGAACGTACAGTTTTCCCAGGACAAGAGTTATGTTACATCCAAATACTATGTCAATTATCTCTTAAATGAAAGTAACAATGTAAACCAACATAACAAGGCCTAAACTAAAGGATTACTCACATGCAGGGTCTGACTCTAGTTAGGAACATGAAGAGAAATGGGAGGCTAAGAGGGGCCGACTTACTGAGGAAGCGTACGCTTCTGTGGAGATGAAGGAATATGGACAGAATTTATCGAATATGATTTCTGAAAAGGAATGAGTTATCTTCGGTCAGGAGGCTAGGAACCTGGAAGTTCGGACAACTCCTCGATTCCCATTGAGCTTATTCTAAATTTTCTTCCACTTATATGTACATCTACTAATAGACTATCTTATCCTTATATAAACCGGACAAAATCAGAGTCAAGCATTCACTACACCATTGGGCTACTACAACATTGGTTGAAGTCGCAGGGGTAGAAACTAAAACGTTGGCTCAAAAGTGAAACCATTGATCCAGGACTGAGTGGGCTTGTAGCCTTTCTGTTATTCACAGTGAAGATTTCCTATTTGTCACACTGACCGTTTCCAAAACAGCGTAAACCGTCAGCTTGGGACGCCTGTGTGACACAACTTAGTGTCTACCCCTGTAGTCCCTTAACGTGCACTACGCATGCTACGGTGAATGGGGGACAGCTCAGATATTTGGTACTATAGGAGGTAGTATGGTTTGGACCAGGTAGCGTATTGATAAGATGTACCATGTATTTATTGAAGCCCAGAAGGTGCTTGCACATGTATTGTTTTTGTCGTTTTGTGGTATCAGATCAGACAATAAAAGATCACTAAGCCATTTTAAGAAGACCCACATACATTTTCCTTGGGCTGGGGGTGGGTTGGTGGGAAGCACTATATCAGTCAACACTCATGTAATAAATCATTACCTGTGATTTGCTGCAGCTATGTAGATTCTACTTGATGAACCTAGCTAATCACTGATGGCCCGGTTCAGGAATCTCCGACACCTATCACCACCTTCTGTGGATCCATCTATAGGGTGACTTATCAGTACTTAATGCTTAACTTGCTGAATGCTTCACTTACCGTGCCTCTCAGAGACTTGCGTAGGGGCGACTCGGTCTCGCTCTGCACGGTCACGTCCTGGCTAACCTTACTTCGTGTTGCCCGAGAGGAGCGACGGATCGGGGTGGTCGCAGCGACATGGACATCATTCTCAGGTTCACTAGACAAAAGATGATAGAAATCTTTAGAACTGTATCAGTCTTGTCACCCCAAAAGAAAACATTAGAGTTCCATTTTCAGCATAATATCAATAAGCGCACACACAAACAGGTCTTAAGACCCACCAGAAATTCTCCCGTTTTGGTAGAACAAAATGTAAAATGACCATGCATAGTGTGTTAATTTTGTTAATACAGTATCTATAATGAACTACTGAATTGCACCTTTAGTATGGAAGTGACTAAAGAATGTAATACTGCCAGAAATATTGCTCATTCATAACGTATAGTTACCTGCTGCTGTTGGCATCTTGTGTTCCTGACTTTTGCCGGCTTTTCGTCCGCTTGGTTATTCTTGCAGGGGACTTTTTGGATCGTGTTCTCTTCTTGATGGCTGTTTCTGGTTCTTCTGTAAAAGCAGGAATCAAAGATGGACTGACATATTAAACTGCACTACTCTATACTGTGATCTCCTGTAGTGTTTATGAACCAGGTACTAGTCCAATCGTACTCATATCTGTTCAAGAGATATGAGTACAAAGAAATAGTGTTCAAACTGAATTCAGCTAATTACCTGTGTCTCCATCGGCATCAGGACTTAGTGCGCGGGTCTGGTTCTGCGCGACGGGTCCGAGTGCCGTCCGACTGGCACCAGGGGAACCAGAGGTCTCCCTGTCTGCAGACTGTGAATTAGGAGACTGCAACCAACAAGGGAGACTCAATCACAACCACACCACGAGATAACTGTCTATTAGGACCAAAAACTAATAATGATATTGAGTAATGATAATGATATTGAGTTAACAAAAGAAAAATTTAAAAAAAGATATTAAGTTTGGGGACGTTTTACACCTTTATAAATCTGACAACTCTAAAAGCTTATGTCTGCCATAAATGTAAATGGAGACCACTGAAAACAATACAATACTAAAAAACTTTAATCAGGGGTAGACACTAACGCTGGCCCGGGAGCCAATGGCCCGTAATTTTGGGTGCGGGCCCGCAGTTTTTTTTCAAAAATATATCGTTACACCACTATAGCATCACAATTTTCTATGTAGTAAAATAAAGGGAGAGGTTACAGGTTGTAGCATTAGACTCCATAATATGTGTATTATCCTCCAAAGTAACATAAAAAAAATATATAGAAGTAGTATGCCTATAGATCCATCGGAGTATAGTAATGCATACTGAAGAGTGTGGTCGATTTATCAAATTTTTAAAGTAATATTTCAACATTATAGGTAAAGATGATAGGATATTATAGTCTATATTAGGCCTAATGAATTTGTTGATTAAACAATGATTCGATGTTGAACTATGTTTTGTGCCCACTGGGTAGGCCTCAACAATGAATGTTTGATGAGCCTATTTCGATTAACCTTAGCTTAAAATTTTGTTATTGAGGGGTCCAAATTTAATAGGCCTATTTATAATTTCTAGCACAGTTGGAAAATACCAAGTAGGGGCCTAGGCCAATTCACACTAACAGTAGCTGAGAGCTAGGTTATAACCCTTTTAGTGGGCCTAGCCTATTTCGTTCAACCTTAGCTTAACATTTTGTTATTAATGGGTCCAAATTTAATAGGCCTATGTATAATTTTTAACATTAACACATTTGAAAACATTAACACAGTTGAAAAATACCAAGTAGGCCTATTCAAACTTACAGTAGCTGAGAACTAGGCTACATCCCTTTAAAATGGCCTTTTAGTGGGCCTAGCCTATTTCGTTTAACCTCACACTTTAATAGACTATAGCTGACAGTTAGGCCTACGCCCCAACACCTTCCCAGTGCTATTGGGCCTAGCCCCTCACCCTTGAACTAGCTGATAGCGACACCCCACACCTTCCCAGTGCTATTGGGCCTAGCCCCTCACCCTTGAACTAGCTGATAGCGACGCCCCACACCTTCCCAGGGCTAGTGGGCCCAGCCCCTCACCCTAAACTTGCTGATAGCGACGCCCCACACCTTCCCAGTGCTAGTGGGCCTAGCCCCTCACCCTTAAACTAGCTGATAGCTACGCCCCACACCTTCCAAGTGCTAGTGGGCCTAGCCCCTCACCTTAAACTAGCTGATAGCGACGCCCCACACCTTCCCAGTGCTAGTGCCTAGTAGTGGGCCTATTCCCTCATACTAGTACCGTCACAAACAACAGGTGGCGCCACCATTGCTAGTGGCGCCACCTGCTGATTTGTGACGGTACTAGTATGTTGCCTAGCAACATGACAACGCCTGGCAACGTTGACACAACGCATGCGCAGTGCATCTCTTGCCCATGACGTGGCTCTTTTGATACCGAAATCGCCTAAATCATAAAATGTGATACATAGGAAAAACCTAAATTATAAATGAAAACGGTTAATAGCTGCCATGACATGTCAGGAATCAACATGTGGAGGTAAAGCATGGAAAATCCGTTATATATAGATGTTCTCAGGGTTTTTTCTGCTACTTCCCCATCGCACAGAAAATCACCATTTTGTAGGATTTTTGTTTCTTACAATGGGCAGCAGAAAATAGTATCCTACTATCACAAAATTTCGTTAGCATGGTACTACCGATAGGAAACGTGGAGCTAATGTCTCCCTTGTAAGGTTTAAGGGGAAAAAATAGGTTATTTTGATTCAGATTTGTGAAAAAAGTATGGTGTATTGAGACTGCCATGAAATGCGCAAAATGTTGTATTCTTGCTTTTGTAAATCGCTCTAAATCATCATTCAAAAAAATATTTCTTCTTTTTTCTTCAAGCCTTCTTGAAGCACCGACAACAGAGAACACAATGAATAAATCACAATCGTATGTTATAGAGAGACTGCATATGATTTTTGAGAGTGAACAAGAACGAAGCCTTTTTTCCATACAAAACAGTGTTAGAATCGGCCCAGAATCGACAAAATCGGCGAAAAGTGAAGCACTTCCAACACAAAAATGGCCATAGACGATTTATCTCAAGAAAATTCTTCGTGAAACTTTGATTGAAAGTATCATAGTACACAAATACACGATCGGGTGAATTCATAAGACGGGAAATGTTTTATTTGATGTTTGTAGAGGGAAAAAACTAAAATGGGCGACCCCCCCCTACAGAGGGAGGGCTACTACATTATAACGTTATAGCAGTCATAGATTGTGGTAGCGTAATAGGATAGTAACCCCTCCCAATAACCTTCCCATGGGCCCGGGTGGCCCACAGGAGATCTTACTAAATATTTGCAAGGAATATACTTGATGAGTATAGTGATGTAATATGTCGTTGGAAAGAGAAAAATGTGAGCAATTGAAGCAATTTGGTCTCATTTTAACATAGATAAATCAGAAATATATATAATTTTCTCTTTGAAAAAAAGTGAAATGTGGTCTCTGGCCCACAGCTGAAAATCCGGGCCCATAGATCTTTGGATCTACGGGCCCGGGTGGCCCACGGCTGATAAAGTTAGTGTCTACCCCTGTTTAATCCCTGGAAAGAATATGGAATACAACAGGATTTTTCATTGTAAAATTGCGAAGAATATCATTTCATGAATAAAAGGGTATAGATTAAAAGAAAAGATGCTTCGTTTACTTACACCTAACGTGCTACATGTGGTGGCTTGTGAAGACTCAGTGGATTGGGTCGTGTCGGGCTCAGTCACCATGATATCCGGGTTCTCCTTCTTCGGACTTGCCTTAGTTGTGTCGTGCTGACTTGTTTTGGTTTCATCAAACACAGAGTCAGTGTCTTCTACCTCCTTACCGAGCAGAATCTGGATCTTCTCATGGAACTTCTGTACCGTCTTTTTACTGTGACGGTCTTTCAGTTTCTACAGCGTCAACAACAAACAGAAAGTATGCATTCAGTTAAAGTAAAAGAACCCACAAATAATCAATTAAATTGCACCAATGAGGCACCATCAAAGAATACATTTGGCTTTCTTCTAATGATGAATATAATTTAGTTTTCTAAGATTGAGGCGATGATTAACGCAGTCTCTCATACTACCTGCACCTATTATGTATAATCTGCAACCAGACTTTGATAGGACCCTATAACCTGCACTGGGGTGCTGAAAATGACTGTTCTAGTACTTTATAACCCGTATCCCCTTCCTTCAGAGAACCTGTAACTGAGTTTCTGTTTGTTGTATAACCTGCGTGTTGTATGAGAGACTTAATGGTAGTTTTGTGGTTAAACCGTTATGTACTTACCTCCAATATCTGCTCCGTGAGGACGGAGAGGTCTTTGAGGCCGGAGTAGGAGGCTGATATCTCTAAGGCCCCGAAGGCGCGACACAGGGGCCGCACGCTGCACGAGTCCTCCTGGTGCACCTCACTCAGCACCTCGTTACACATCTTCATGGCCAGCGTGTCGTGACTCGTCGTCTCCTGACAAGTGACAACTTGGAGTTTTATTTTAAAGTTTACAGGGCGCACATTCAAGCAGTAAAACAAATGATGAAACTGTGATAAAAATATACAAAAATGTAGTGAAACATAATGACTAAACTGTGATAAAAATATTGCAGATGATTCGACCTAGCTCATTAATGAATCGAACTCATTCATAGCGTATGGTCATTGCGGTTAGAAACCCTATGGCAGAACAGTGTAGAGGCAGCCCACACATGGGTCCTCAGAGAATGTTTCAGTGTTAATATACGTACCAGATCCATATTGTTGTTCTTGAGGAGGTGACGAGCATTGGTGAGCTGTAGAAGCAGATCCATGACGTTGTTGATGTCGATCTCAGCGAGCGGGCTGGAGGCCGGCGCGTTAAGAAGGGTACGCACGGTAGGAAGGATCGCCTCCTCCACCAGACTCTGGTTAGAGCTGAAAGGGAAATATCGGTATTAAATCAAGACACATACTGTACATCTTCCTCTTTAAATTCAGGGATGTAAGTCAGGACAGGACAGGACAAGACAGGAAATCTAACCCCAGGAGCGGGCATTTAAATTATTTAAACGTCTGAATGCTTTACACTGTTTTTATTTTCCCCCCTAGACAAATCACAAATTCAACAAGAATTTGTGCAGCAAATGGTTAGTTTCCGGGGGTTAGTTGGACAAAGATGAGACTTTTTGATAGTTAACTCACAGGCTTGCAAAGGCGTAGACAGGGAAGAAGGTGCCAAGACAGTGACGTAGCAGCGTGTCGTCCTCTGTGAGTGGGTTGTACCAGAGCAGCAACAGGCGGGAGATCAGCTTGGGTGCCACGATACGACCCGCTAGAAGCAGCTTAGCCAGGCCTTCTGCTGCCACTGTACGCAGCTCAGATACCTACATGACATTTGGTGTTATTAAAGCTTGCATCAGGGACACTTAAAGTAGGTCCTGTCCCGAGAATGGACTTAATGTTACATATTTATGTGCATATTTATATTTAACGTTTTTAAATATCAAGGTAACCAATATTACATGGCATGTGTGAAGGAGTTTTTCTCGTTTTTCAAAATAATAGGAACGTGGTTTTTTTCAACTGTATCATTGGGCGATTACATTCTGTACCGGTAATATGCAGTGCATATATACCCTGTTACAATCTCTCTCGTTGTCTGGATAAGCTAAGCTCCTTACCTTGCTGTTCAACAGTTCTGTAAGGATGTATATCAAGCTCTGGGAGTGTGCTTTTCCTTTCTCCTTTTTCTTCTTTTTGGGCAGCTCTTCTTCCTCATCGTCTTCCTCCTCAGACCCACTCCCGTCCTCGTCGTTCTCGCTGGTGTCGGACTTATCGTCTGTGTCCACGGGAGGGGTGCCTGACGCATCTAATGTGTCAAACCCAAAGGTCAACAGAAGGTCAAAGATGACCTGCAGAGCCGTGACCTTGACGGCATCCACATCCAGCTGCGACATCTGTTAAACATACGTCAGAGAAATTCAGTTAGCATGAAGCATGAATGAATGCGTGTTTTAACGTCAGATCAGTCCTCTCTGGACACTTGGAGGCTGTTTAGTCTCTGCATGGAAGGTTCGGTGGGACAACCCGTACTAGAGGGTCATAAAATCGACAAGAAGTAGACTTACATGTTGAAATTGCTGGATAAGGGTCCTTTTACTCCCCACAAAACTAAGGTAGTGTGAAAGAACAAGGCTTTAATAAGGTCCAAGAACCTAGAGTGAGACTTACTGTTATGAAGAGGACGAGGTGTTTCTTGGCGATGTCCATGTTCATCAGGCAGCACAGACCGAGTGCCTTAACCGCCATGTTCCTGACAGCCGGGTCTTCATTCTGCACGCCGGGCAGCATCTGAAATACCATACCCACCTTATAAAGACATAGCTACCCTGGCACTTCATATCAATGTAAACTACAATACAAATTGTCTAATTAGCTCAGTAGTTTTAATTCCCTGTCAAAAGAGGAAAACTTCCCGCGGTGTGGGCTAATTATATTACATGCAGTATGCACCTCCTCCTTTTCAAAACCCTAAATCCATTATGGGAATGATTTAATTGACAACCTTACCAGTGTTTCTGTGAGTGTCTGTAGGGTGACAGGTATCTGTTTAAAGGCCACACTGGTCAGCATGGCGCACGCTATCGACATACACTTAAGGAGCGTCGCCGAATCAGTCTTCTCTGTCCGCACCTCCTGTTCAAATCAAACACATTTTTGGGTTGTTTAAGTATCTTTTCAGGTGCTACATGTATATTGAATATAGTTGGATTTACACAAGAAATATTTTCGGCAACAATAAAAATACTGGCACTGCTGTACTCCAAGCAACATGGCAGTCTGTTCAATTACTCCTTTTCTTTTGAATAAAAAAAAAATCCCCTTTATAATACGGTACCCTGTAATGTCTCGGGTTCCTACCTGTGTCGCAGGCTGTTCAAACTCGTTCTGCAGCCGCTGTTTCTCCTCCTCCAGCTGTTCCACTTGCTGCTTGGTCTCAGCGGCACGGGAAAAGTCCTGTTTGTTGACGCTCTCCTCCAGCTCCTCACGCATCTGGTTCAGCTTCACCTTAAGCTGAGCCAGCTGTAAGAGTAGCAGCAGTTAAAGGTATTGTACTGGATGTCGAGAGGTAGACGAGAGTATCGATTCGAGGCAGAAATACCCTTCTCCTCATGGACAAAGAATAGATACTTGGCAGATGCTTTTATATCAGCCCTAGATTTAGGGCACATTTTCTTATGGAAGATGGCAGGAAGAGAGCGAACTTTAGGGTACCTAGCATTTGATATCATACGTGTCATGGGGTGAAATTAGAAATAACATAACAGAAAGCACTGTTATTTTGTACACCAATATGGTAATCCTGCACACATGGACACGAGTAGTCAGCTACCTTACGGCAATCTTTTACACCAGCTTTGTTATAGACGTACCTTGATCTGGATCTGCCTGTTCTCCTCCTCACTGCGTGTATCTTCCACCATGGTGATGGGTTCACGGATGTCCGCTATCGTCTCACAGAGCGCGTTGATACGCGGTACAGGATCCTTCTGATACTGCTCGAAGCGTGCGACTAACGTGGGCATGACGGTAGCCATGGTCAGGTCAGATACCATTAAATAGTGAATGAGTTTACCAATCACTTTCCTGTTTGAATATAAAAAATATGAGTTGACTGGTTGGATGTGGTTTTTATAGCATTAGTCTCATCCGAAAAGACGGTAAATGAAGCTGCTAGAAACTTTGTTGCAAAATATTAAGATATTTGCAGAATATTGTCTATCTTTCTCAGAACAATTCAGTACAATTAAAAGCGGCGTATTGTGATTTAATGCATTATCATGCAATTTATTGGGCTTGATATACTCCCATATGGTTGGTACAAGCTTCAATCCGCTGTATGCATGCATGCATCATGACGACAAAAGCATGGCACATTAAATCAATAAGTGGCACATACAGGATATATCACAGTAGTACATCTTAGGTAAGCTGAGAGTACTCACCGCCCAGCCTCGTCCGAGAGGTCGAGTAGCGCGGCCAGCTCGAGCAGCTCGTGCAGGATGAACTCATTGGTGAGTTGCTCGTCCAGGTCCTGCTCCTCCTTCATGGCGGCCACCACTCTAACACAGGCAGACAGGGGGCACTTAGCAACACATAGGCCACTTCTAAACCATGTTATCAGAAAAATATCCTTCCGGGTGTTAATAGATCACTTTGATTCAGAGTTCACATGTAATCTTATCAAACGATCGACAGAATGGATTACATTGCCAACCAAATAATTTTCTCCCGTGTCTTATATCAAGGATGTAAAATGATAAGGACCAGGTAAGTTGGGACGCCCACATAGGGGTCGGTTTTCCCCTATAACACACTATAAGTGGAGCATCCGGACAGATAACAAAGAATATCTTGCCTGAAAATTGCTTACTTTGTGAGGTATGCCCCGAAGGCGGTAGGCAGTGGGAGCACCTTCTCCAGTTGTTCCTCAGCGGGGAGTCCGAGCACGGAGAGGTGTTTACACAGCATCCTCCAGTACAGGACCGACTCGCACGTCACATTGTCTGCCTCCATCACCAGGCTGTAGGGGAGGTACAGGAGCTGTTACAGACAGGACTAGGGACCAGCAAGTTAAACTGCGTTACTGTATTCATGCCCTTTACTTGGATACTTACTACTTATTCCATTTACTCGTTAAGAATTTGAAAGGGCAAGGTTTCTGGTTATTTTTACTCTTCGTCGCAGCGAACAGCAAAAAGGGGTACTTATTACCCTTTTCAGGATGAATTGAAAACACTTCTTCAATATCATACAGAGAGAGAAAGCACACATACTCTTTGTTGAGAAGGTCAAAGTTTGAGACGAGTTCATGCGCTGGTGTTTTCTTGAAGAGAGCGTTGAGGACGAGCTCGGCTGTCTTGAGGGAGTTCTCTACATCCAGACACTTGAGCAGGTCTAAGGTGTTACCCTGGAAGATCCTCAGCCAAGCCTGAAGGAGTCGAGTTGTGCACGCTTCACGTACCGTGTCTGTTACATAAAGAAATCATGGATTTTGGGATAAAATAAAATTGAATTTCACACCTGGAATTATTATTGCATGTCCAAGATACTATGTGTAATGCATGTACATGTACTAGAGATTCATGTTAGATATTAAAAGTAAACATCTAGTTTAATATGTCTACATCTTACACAATGCATAGAACATACTGACTTACCATCTCTGTCTCTGAGCCCATTCTCTAGTACAGTGATTCTCTGAGCAATGGTCAGGGCTCGGATGTGCACCTTCTCAGCTAGAATTTGATAGGCCAAGCGGCGCACGGGTGGTTTCACGTCTCGTGTACGCTCCATCAGCGCAGGGAGGGTCTTGGTGGAGGCAGCGATGCAGGTGAGGGTGGCACGCCGGACATCTGAGTTGGTGTCACAGCCAAGCAGGAACAGATAGCCTACAGGGTGAAAGAATAGTTTATAAACTGGTGATGAATTTAGCATATATTGTTACTTAGGAAACAGAGCCGATGAACAGTGTTGTAAATTCCTGTGTATAATTGGTATAACACACATCTCGCGTATAACCTACACCCAGGCTTTGGGAGAAGCCTGTAACCCTGCTCATGGGGCCAAAAAATTCCTATTTATAGTATATGTACTGTATGATACTCACAAAAGCCTAATTCTTACCCGCTTTAAGAATATTGTACAACCTGCACTGGTTAAGATTAGAGGATTCTAAATGTGAGGGTTGGACGAGTACAGTGAGAGCTGCCTGTATACATACCATTGATGACAGGACAGTCCTCATCTGCTGGGTCTTGGAGACGGGCCAATGCAAAGACAGCCTGAATGCGAACAATGGGGAAGATATCCCTCATACGTTGCAGCATACACTCGTAGATACGGTCGTACAGCTCGTCGTCTATCTGGGCGTCCTCACCCATCTTACTCAGCAGTTTGTTCACCAGTTGGCACACCCGGAACCGAACTGCCTTATCGCTGGCATTATTGTGCTGAATAATCAAAGCATTGTGCGATTATTTGTTATTAAATTACCCGATCATACACAAATCATCTATGAACTGATAAAGCCACAGCCAGATCCCTGGTAAGACTATAGAAAATATTACTTTCATCTCACATGAGGAATACCAGCACTTTAGTTTTAACCCTTTCCCTGCCGCTTTACTTTTGAAAAATTGTTCCCTACACCGGGCACATTGCAGATGAATATGTCCTATTAAAACCGGCATTACACTACAGATAGTGCCCTGGTACTGCATATATGCAGTATCGGTTTTTGGGTACTAAAATACAGTACTGCATATATGCAGTATCGGTTTTACAGTGGTACTGCATATATGCAGTATCGGCAGGGAAAGGGTTAAATAAAGATCCTTGTCAAGGACTATTTAAGGCGCTGGTTAATTGATCGTGATAGCACCTGCAGGATACTGTCCCTTGGTATGACAAAGGGACAATCCAACATTAGAAGATGGAATTTGAGTAAAGAGATTTACCGTTAGACAAAAGTCAAACAACTTAAGTAAGAATTGGTGAATATCTTCATCGATTTCTCCAGGCGGCTCTTCTCCTTTCTCTTCCTTCTTTTTGTCGTTCTCTTCCTTCGGTTTTCCTGTCTCGTCTTCATCGTTTTTCAATGAGGTTGCAAATTTAGCGACAAACTCAAGGCATCGCTCAATAGCTGGTTCTCTCTCAAACACAACCAGGGCACGCTTCAACAACGGCAAAAATTCTTTCCAAAATTTTCCAAACTCAGTCTGTAAGGAAATGAATGTATATTAGACAACAAGGGGACAAATTCAAGGATTTTACGGCAAAGCCGTAGTGGCTTTGGGTTTTTATAGGATTGTTATGAACTACAGGTGAGAAAACGAAGGGGCATAGATTTATGCTTTTTGGTGTGTCTAGGGTTCTAATGCAATTCATATGTGATGGTTTGCAGCAATACTGCATGGTCAGTTAACTTACATGCACTTAGCTAAATCTTTTTGATTTTTATTGGTTTTAATGCTGCTGGTATAGTTTTTGGAGGCCATCTTGGCAGCCATCTTGGAAATTTCCCGGATTGAAAATCTAAGCCTAAAAATGGATTCTACATCCTAGAAAACCCTATTATCCATGTATCACACAAGGAAATCAGACAATCTTGAGTTTTTGGCGGCCATCTTGGCAACCATCTTGGAAATTTCCCGGATTGAAAATCTGAGCATGAAAATGGATTCTGCATCCCAGAAAACCCTACTATCCATGTATCACACAAGGAAATCAGACAATTTTGAGTTTTTGGTGGCCATCTTGGAAATTTCCCGGATTGAAAATCTAAGCCTGAAAATGCATTCTACATACTAGAAAACCCTATTATCCATGTATCACACAAGGAAATCAGACAATCTTGAGTTTTTGGCGGCCATCTTGGCAGCCATCTTGGAAATTTTCCGGATTGAAAATCTGAGCATGAAAATGGATTCTGCATCCCAGAAAACCCTACTATCCATGTATCACACAAGGAAATCAGACAATTTTGAGTTTTTGGTGACCATCTTGGCAGCCATCTTGGAAATTTCCCAGACTGAAAATCTAAGCCTGAAAATGGATTCTACATCCTAGAAAACCCTATTATCCATTTATCACACAAGGAAATCAGACAATCTTGAGTTTTCGACAGCCATCTTGGCAGCCAGAGGGAGGGGCAGAGGGAGGAAGAGGGGGCAGAGGGAGAAGGGAGGGCAGAGGGAGGAGGAGGGGGCAGAGGGAGAAGGGAGGGCAGAGGGAGGAGGAGGGGGCAGAGGGGGAGTAGGTAACAGGAAGGAGGAAAATGGGGTAGAGGGGGGAGGAGGGGAAATATGGGGTAGTAGGAGAGGGCAGAGGAAGGAGGAAAGGGCAGAGGGAGCAGGAGGAGGAGAGGGCACAGGGAGGAGGAGGAGGGGGCACAGGGAGGAGAAGGAGGGGGCATAAGGAGGACTTGTGTTGGCAACATATTATTTTAGGGTTGTTGCATGTGGTTTCTTGCATGTGTGTGTGGGGTGGGGAGGGGTAATCATGTTGGACTTCACAGTTTGTCTCATTCTCCTGTGCAGAGGGTAATCACAACAAACACTCAAAGGTGATTACTCTCTGCCCCAGGCACCGATTTACGACCAAAATCGTCGAGATTAATACTCATGTTTACCTTTTTTGTGTCCCATGTTAATAACAAAATACATCTTTAGTCCATGTAGCTGTATGTATTATTCTCATCTACTACAGAAGAGACTGCTCTTTTGAACATACAATACTTATAAGAGGGGTTTCCAACAAGGAAATAGTCCTGTGGCACAATACAGCACTGTACTGCTGGGTTTAGCAAAACAAATGCCACGTGGAGTGCGCACTGCAGTACACAGTTGTATCGGGGGGGGGGGGGGGGGGGGGGGGGGGGCACTCCTCAATCTTACAATCGACATTAGTCTCTCGCTGTCAGACCCGCCCACCCGTCTCCACCCGCCCGAGCAGGGTCTGACCCAGTGCCTTATCAGCCTTGGGGACGGCGTTGGCTTAGCAGTACCTTCTCCAAGCAGATATTGGGTACATACACCAGCATTACTAAACATCTGCTAGAGAGTGATGCGCATGGGCGCCCACTGGTCACGCTCCACTCGCCAAGCATATACTTTGTCACAGTTAGGCTTGAAGAGTGTAGGTGCGCGCTGCTGCTGCCTCCCAGTCTCTATTATATAGAGACGGGGGCCGAGTCTAAATCGACATGAGACCTATAGTGACATGCGACATGAGGCTAAAAAAAACATAGTGACAGGGGACATGAGGAATTCTTAAAAATGATATGGGACATGGGCATTATTAAGCAACATCGACATGTGACATGGCCATTTTTTTAGGATCGACATGGGCATCCCCCATCAGACCCCCATTGATGCTGTGGTAGTAAACTAAGTAGGGAAAAACGTTGAAAAACATCTCTTTAATGATCTTTAATGTATCTTTTGTCCCATTCAAAGGGTTAATATCTGTACAGAGAACAAAGAGCGAGTGCCCCCCCCCCCCCCCCCTCCAAGGGCTGTTAGGGGTCATTAAGTGTGACTGCCGAACTATTTCTGTGACGTAAGTGGCCTGGGGCAGAGGTATTCCTTTTGATGGTTTGTTTTGATTACCTCTGCACTGGAGATTGAGTTTGTGTTTGGGCGGGCTTGAGCGATTTCAAGAGCCACCCTGGACCACTCAACTTCTAGTACAGGTCCTGTATGTGCATAGTATGGGAATTGGCATTGACATTGACAGCTTGGCTTGACATAGGAGTCAATAGTTATTAGGCTGGTACCTATCCTTGCCATTGACAGCCACATTAGAGAACTCAAAATATGGCTGTTCACAAGATGTCTAGGCCTTACCACAAGGTACACTGGTACTACATGCAGTAACTGAAAACCAGATCTAGGTTAAATTAGTCTTGCACACACCTGCAAGGACACATAGGGATACCAGTCCTAGGCAATGTTTAAGGGCCAGCTAGGGCTTAATTTAACAATGAACAAGGGGACCTATGCTAGTCTTTTCTTGCTACTTTTTCCAACTCTCTCTGGGTGGTGTCAATGGCTTTGGGGACAAGGTCCCAAAGCCAATAAACTATGTTGTGTCAGGAGCAACTTTTATTCTTCAAGTGAGAATTAGAGCCGATCTGGGCCTATCTCTTAACTTGTTCAAAACTACACACCGATTCCCAAGCCAAGGGTGAGGAACATCGTTATTCAAACAAAGAATTAAGATGGAACTATATCATGTGTTAAAATACTTATTTACCTCTTTGTAGATTTTCACCATGGCTTTGACCAGCTTGGCATGGTTCTGCACTGATCCCTGGCTCTCCAGAAAGAGCTCTGTAGCAGTCTTACCCATTGTCTGCAACAGAAGAACACAATTAATTATTGAGCGTGTCGAATAATGGACATGGAATGATGACATTTCTGCCAGCCAAAGGCACTGCTCTCCCCTCCCCGGCCAAGTCATATTAGGGAGTGCTAAAAGCGACATAGATAAAGGGTCAGGTAGCCGAACCACTTTTATCTGTCCATGTTTGAAGTAGTAGCGGCCAGCAGTGACGTCACGGCGTCAAGGCTGGTACTCCCCCCCTGGGGATCAATACTAGTACTAACTAGTTAGTCCATATCATTATTTGTATGAATACACCGTTGACGAGTCAACATTCCTTTGATGTTTCAATCTTTGCCGTTAGTGGCGTTACGCTTATAGCTATACGGCGTAAACAGACAAATGCCAACGCCCATTGATACTTTCTCTGCTGTATTTCATGCGTGGGGGCTGGGGCAGTATCCCGCGAAGCCGCAGGCTGAGTGGGATATGCCCCAGCACCCACGCATGAAATACATCAGAGCGGTATCAATGTAGTTGGCATTTGTGTTTTTTAAATTTTAATTTTAGGCCCTTTAATGAAGGAAAAACAGCCTTTTCTTAAGCCATTGAATACGGCCACATTGTATTCAATGGGGGGCATTGAATACGGACCTTCTAGTACTTAAGCATGGTAAAGCTTGTATTTAAAAAAAATAAATCAGTGTCACCCCCGCCGCCGGGCCCTGCGCTCTCACCTGCAGTGCACTGCAGCATGCTAAGACTCAAGAGTGGTAGTCGTGGTACACGTAGTGCTATATTTAGTTTTGACAGTAGGTATATAGACAGAGGTCCAAGAAAATCTGTCCGATTTTTTTAAGACAGAGTCTGAACGACAGGTTTCTCCATGTGTGGGACCAAGGCTTGGGTCGTATCACACGAGGCGCAGCCGAGTCTGATGCGACATGATACATGAGTGGAGAAGCCTGTCGTTCAGACAGATTATTGTGGACCTCTGTCTATTTCTTTCATGTGGAGAAACAAAGTTACTATGCTTAGGCCAAGCACCAAGCAGTGAAAAATATGATGAGGGCGTTTGTTTTTTTTACTTTTTTTTTTTTTTACCTTGAAGCTGAAATACATATTTCAGCTTCAAGTAAAAAAAAAAGTGGATTTTAAGTGGCCATCATTTGCGGTATGTTGATGCGGATTTCTCGGGCCCTGATAAAGATATCAACATGATTCAAAAAGTTCTGAAAAGCTCTCACAGAGCTCTGTGAGACTGGTCCATGAGTCTAATAATCAAGGCACTTTGTAGATTTTATGCAAGTCCCTATCATAGGGAAATTTGAATTTTTCGAGGGAAATTTGAATTTTTCGCGATAAATTTTCACATTTCAGTAATTCAGAGTTTACTGATGTTCAAAGGTTGTTATAATGCAATTTATTACCAGCGGACTGCATTGCTCACAGCATAAGCTTCAATTTGATATCAAATTTGCCAATATTTTTCCAATTTTAACATTTTTTTCATCAAAATGTTTAAAAAAAAAAAAGAAGTTTTTCCCAGATCATGATTTTTATGATGTGCGCGGTGATGAGAAACAACTTTTTTTTTTGAGGGGCCTAACCTGTTTCTCCACATGGAATATAAAAGACACTGCCAGGTCCCTAAACTTAATGATGTCCCAGAGTAGGCACTTTGATAAAAAATAGATATGGAATAGATCAAAATGTTTTTTATACCATTTGATGGAGCTCACATAGATCTTTCAAAATCTTTTGGAATTAGGTTTCTACCTAGTTTAGAACGAAATCTACAGAGTGATTAGTGCTTGGAATAGTCTGTATAATACAATATAGAAATGGTAGAAGGTGGATTAGGTTTTTGTGATGTAGATTTTAACACCTGTGGGCCGCCCCCTGCACCCTGACCCTCGGGAGAGCCTCCAGGGCGCGGAGGACGGCCCACAGGTGTTGCATGGGCGGCCCTTGGGGAGGCCGCTTGGGGCGCCACTACAGTTTAGTGCACGGCAGAAACGGGAAGGGGCTTCCCCAGAGGGCTGGGGTAGCCAAGGGGGAATCCCCATTTGCGCCCGCGTTTTTCGTCATAGTGACGTCACTGTGGCGGGAGTTTGAAGCTGAGGTTCAGGGGATTCGGAAAACCCCAAACAATCCATGCTTAAGGTAAGTTTCCAATTTCCGATTTTCGGTTGAATATTGGATAAAATGTGATAGTTGTAGAATAGAAACTATAAAAGATGGCCTTTAGAAGAATAGCTACTCTGAAAGTATCATGTCTTCTGTATATGATGACGAAGTTTCAAGGCTGTAGGTCAATTCCAAACATTCCCCAAACCGATTTCATATTTGCAAGATTCTGGTCAGAGGTAGCCAACACAACATGTCGGCCATGTTGGATTGGGATTTTTTGGGTCATAGTTCTTTGGTAATAATTTCCAAACCAAACATGCCACATGCAAATCATGAACATTCATAGAAACTAGGCTCTTTAGTGATTCTGTACCTACGAGTATATACATTTCTGTTTGATAGGACAGCATTGGGAGATGACTTTCTGACACTATATTTTCAGATTTTTTTCATTTCCCAAAACCGGACTTTTCACTGAATATTAGGTAGAATGCCATAGCTTTATCATAATATATATGGAGGATGGCCTGAAAGAGTATAGAATATCATAAAGTAAAATGTGTTTTGTATATGATTAGCCATTTTTGAAGCTGTAGGTCGCTTCCAAATATTTGTAAATCCTAATTCATATGTAGTGGGATGTGGGCCAGAGGTAGCTATTTAAATATTGGATTGAGGCTTTTTTTAAAAAGTTTTTGCACAGAACCATGCCACAAATAACGAAATCTATCAGGGATATATATGAATCATAGATATATTCTTAAATACAGGGGGAGGTGTCAGTGCAAGAGGGAGGGGGGTCATAAAGGTAATCAAAAAAAAATTGTGTAGCAAAAATAAACCTTCCTGACTGCCTAAGCCATTAAAGTAAACATGTATGTTTTCCACTTTTCAGACTGGCAATCATGGAAGCCAGTGGACTGACAAATGGAGATGTCTTCAAAATTTTAAAAAAAACGTGCTAGTGTAAAGCAGAAAGTGCTGGAAATCGTCACTGCTTATGGGAAAACAGTAAGTTTAAGAATATACTTTGTATCATAATATTGTCTTAATCACATGAAAAAAATCTTTTAATTCAACAGAATATTTGCCAATGCACTATAACGTTTTTATAATGTGTATTCTCAGATGAAATTTTAACAAATAGGTCATTATTCCTAATATTATTGATTTATTGATGATAACATTAAATTATAATATTGTGAATTTAGTAACGCAAAACCTCGCGTATAAGCCTAACTCACGTATTAGCCGAACCCTGACAGTACATCTTGGAGTACACTGCTAACCCCCCCCCCCCCCCATGGGCTGCCAGGTAGGTTTATGGTGATATTTCAAAATCTAAATTTGAGAAAACTCACTTATAAGCCGTAACGCGACTTCGGGCCAATCGTATAAGCCGCACTGGCGATCTGACTCACGTACTAACTGTGGCTTCTGCACGAGGTTTTACGGTAATTGAAAGTGTAGATTCTCAAAAATCGTTTGTGATTTTCAGCTGGATGATGTTGTCATTGCGACAGTAAATTCCAAGATGAAATCTGTGGCCGGCAAGGCAGAAGGATTCTTGAAGTACCCAGAGAGATACAAAGCTGAAATTCTGGAGTATATGCCGAAGCCTTTCACGTTTTCACTAAAGGATCCTAATGCTGAGAAGCGTACCAGACCTGAACTGGGTGCAGGTGCTTGTAGCAACTGTGCAACTACTGCATGTCTGAATAACGACCTGGGGGCAGAATTGGCAGAATCCAAGACAAAGCTGCAACAAGCTAACACTGCTCTTATAGAAGCCAACTCAACGATCAGCAAACTGCGACAGGTCCAACCTGGACGCCTCAAACGGGACATTGGTCGCCACAAAGCCACAATCGTCAAGAAGAGATACAAGATTACTGAGTTGCAACGTCAGCTGAAGGCAGCACAGAGGGGACGTCCAAATAATTCAGAGCCAGTTAAGAAGAGACGTGTGAGGAAGCCTCGGGACCGGGTATTACGTTGTGAAAGTTGTACACACATCGACTGGTCCTTAAAGTTTCGCCTCAAGGAACTTCGGGCACTTAAGGAAAAGGTACGGATTCTGGAGGATGAAAAAGTGACACTAAGCGAACTTTTGAATGAGAAAGATCGGTATCTGATCAGAAGCAAGAAAGACGGAAGGACCTACAGTGACGACTTGCGCCTAGTGGTCTACTGCCTGATTAACCGTAACGTCGCTATTGCACAGCTGAAGAACGTGGTTTACCCAGTGCTACGGATTCTGGCCGACAGAGAGCTTGATTCTTTCCCAGATAGCCATACTCTTCGCATGATGGTACGCGAGATGAATGTACTCTCCAAGCTACAGGTGGCGAGACTTCTCATGGCGTCAGTCGACATAACCGTAAAGTTTGACGGCACAACCAAGAAGATGGAGCACTGGGCGGTCAACCAAATCTCCACTGAAGATGCAACTTACACCATTGGCCTGGGGAAGATGGCTGCGGGTACTTCCAAGAACTACTCGGACTCCATCCAGAAAGACATCAAAACTGTTGGTTCGTAGCTCCAATACACAATATTCTCACATTGAGAACTTCATGAAATCATTGCTTTGTTAATTTTATATATACCATATCTGTTTTTGACCATACGCAACTTGGTTCTCTTGCAGGTGATCAGAACCAAATAGAAACCAGCAACTTGGCGCAGAGTAAACATCTAGGTTTGAGTAATATTTCTTTGTGGTATTTGTTGTGAATATCTTCCAGACTTAATGGTGTGGTGTAGTTTGGTGCCGGTGGCAGCTTAAAGCGGCTGTGTGAGTGACTCTTTTGCTTTTCTGCAATGTACATAATGTGCTTTTTCCCCTTAGTTTAGGGCGGTGCAGGCAATGGCTTTAGTAGAATTTAAGTTTTGGTTTGTGGTTTGTGTGAGTAAATGTGCTCTAACTATACATGTGCTTCTTACCCACTTCATGTAGGGCGGTGCAGGCAGTGGCTTTAGTAGAATTTCAGCTTTGGTTTGTGTTCTGTGTGAGTGAATGTGTGAAAGTTTTTCATGTGTAGATCTATATGTGTATCTTACCCTCTTTGTGTCAGTCGGTGCAGGTAGTGGCTTTAATAGAATTAAAACAGTTATAAGGCTTACATACTATATCACAAAACTTTGTGTCAGTAACAGAAATTTGGTTTGATATTTCAGGTGGACTTCATGCTGAACTGAATGGTGGGGACCCTTCTACAACTATTCTGAATGAAATATCAAACTCAATGTCAGACCGCCATGTTGTGAACCCTAAAGCCATGGAGCTCCTGTCTGCTGCTAAGGAGAATAACGTTCCTATCAAGAACTTCTTCTGCGGGGTCCATCCGCTAGACTCCTTCGCCAAGGTTTCAGACAAAGCAGTGAAGTCTGTGGAGGTAGATACACCCATCCAGTCATTCATGCATCGATCACAGAGTTGTACCCACGCCTTCCTGTTCGCTGTCGGCAAGATGTGCCACAAAGATGGACAAGGTACACCAGCAGAGTTAGATGCCCACCTGGATGACCAGGGGAAGAGCTGCACAGCCAGAGTTCTGCGTTTTGTTGGGACACGCTTCCATGTCCTGTTCCACAACGCAGGCTGTGTGTTCTACCTTTGGGCTGATATAGAGGATTTCATCGTCAAGGTGTGGGGACGTGCAAACCGTCTCTTGATCGCCATAGCTGCTGACCTCACCATCCCAAGTCTGAGATCTGGCTGTCGAGCAATTGGCATTATTGGCAAGGTGTTCACTGCTCCCTGGCTCCGCTTCACCATGGCACCAGGCAACATCCATGACAACACAACATTCTACACCGAGGCTCGGGAGAAGCTCCATGTATGGATACAGGATCCAACACCTATCCTGAGAGGAGAAGACTGGCTGGGCAGTGATGAGCCTACTGATGAAGTGGCTCAATCCCTGTTTCATCCCGACCCTACAGGTGACAGTGAGGTGCTACGTATGTTAGAGGTGTGCTGCAGGGACATGCTGGCCATCCTTGAGCGTCAATGCAAAGATCAACTCCCTGGAGGGAAGTATGCTGAGCCAGACGAGGAACTGCGCAGATCAACCAAAAGTGTAGGCAAGGACAACCTGGACCCTGAGCGAGCATTTGCCAAAACAGACGCTGCACTTGCGAGAGCGCCTTCCGCAAAGCCCGATTTTATCGAGTCTAAAGTTTTGTTCTCACTGAACAACACCGAACAGTGGATCGAGGCACAAGGAGCTGATACAACAAGCGAGCTGATCAATCTTGCACGCCGGATGGCACCCAAAGTCTGTGCTGCTTCTCGAGAAAACGAGGCGGTCATCTTAGCCAACAAGAAGGAACAGCTTAGAGACAAACGACAACAGATGGCAAACAAGGCTGCGAGTGTCCGCGAGCAGAAGGAATATCTCCTGGAAGATCTCTTCAAAGCCGGCGGATTGTGGAAGTGTGAAGAGGATGTCATGGACAACCTGGCTAAGCTGAAGAGTTCAAAGTTAAAGATTGCAGCCTTGAAGACACAAATCAAGGTCCGGAAAACGCTGATGAGCCAGGAGGCCGATAGCTCTCTCTTCGCGTTTTCTGTGAAAGGTCAGAAGAAGCAACATGACCATGCAACGCTGACTGCCAACCTTTTGGCTCTGATTTCTCCAGCTGATGCCCAGGATTATGACTTCTTCTCCCTCTGTATCATGAACCCGGCTTTGTTGGTTGGCAGATCCATCAGCCACACATGGTCGGATGATACTGGTGACAAAAACTACACGGGCAAGATTGACTCGATCGTGATAACCAATGGGGCTCGAGGCGCAATCAGAGAGTATAAGATCCTCTATGATGGTGAAGCGAAACCCACACTCATGGAGTTGGATGAGGCGTTGGCGGATTTAAAAGTTGGGGATCTGCGCGTCGTGTAGATCAGCGTGACACGCTTTACCAGTCATTGAGCTAAGTGATTTTTCTATGGTAACATTGGAGTAATTCAATGCTATATTTGAAAAAGTTAAGATGAGCAATATAGCAATGCAGTGATCATGCTACTTGAATAAATGGCATTATGTGCTAAAATACTGAAATGAATGATGTTTTTATGTGAATTTCTAGCGATTTTCGTGTTTCCCCGCGGTTTCGCGCGCGTCAAGGTCACGACCTTGACCTTGCGGAAGGTCAGGTCTGTCAAGGTCACAGATTCATGATACGATATATCTGTGACCTAAATCTTTTTACAGCAAGAGTAAATAATAATTTGAACCAGAGCTAGAGGTAAAGGCATAATGGTGTATAAGGGCAGCAAACTACTCACTTGCTTGCATCCAAGCCCCAAATCCCACTTTTTGGTCCCAGATAACACTATCTACTATAGTGCCAAACCACGGATAAATCAAATCTTCAAATGACAAAATCTCAGGATCTAGTAGAGTTAGAATAAAAATTCCAAAAGATAAAATGGTCCTCATCATGCTATCTAGCCATTTAGGTTACTTTAGAATACATAGGAGATGTTCTCATTTTTATCCCCCCTGCCTTTGTAGCCCCATATGCAACACCTGTGGGCCGGCCTCCACACCCTACCCTTGGAAGAGCCCTTGTATCCCATTTTCACCCACCTAAAAACAGCACTGCACCAACTCGCACATGCTACATGGTACATGGGTAATTTGATATTCAATAAATATGTGCGTTTTTTAATTTTTCATGTGCTTTTGTTGGGGGGCGCATCGGACGTGCGAGACCAGAATCCAAGATGGCGGACTTGAGCGCACATGGCAGACAGTGTCCCAACATGTATTGATGTAGATCTACTGGTAACTCAACTGATAATAAAGAAGTCTAACATCACTCTGACTCACAGCTTGTATGCTCCAACTTGGTGTCAGAAGTGGGGTCAGTTTCAAACACAGGAGCTGTCAAGAGCCAGAGTCACCAGCAAGTCACAAGTGGGTATCACCTTCAATTTTCATTCAGACTGTCTGGAAGTGGAAATTATAGTGTAGGCCTAATTGCACCAGATCTAATAGTAATTAGCACACTAGTAGCCCTAATTGTTCCAACTCAGATCAGGACCCACCTTCATCTACACTATGTCTAGGCCCAGAAAACCAGAACTTAGCCTGTCAGGGAACATCTCAGAGAACTTTAAAAATTTTGAGATGAGGTTCCATGACTATTGTACAGAGGTCGAATACAGAGATTTGGCCAAGGACCCGGCGACTCATAGAGTCGAGTATTATGCCAAGCCACTGATGGAGATCGCGGCGCTCCCATCGTCCATGCCGGATGAGGCACTACAGGTCATCCGGTACAGCATAGAGCCCCAGATCCCGGTTGCAGACAAGGCAAAGCCATGGGTCTGGATGGAACGGCTCAGAATACATTGCACCGGCACAGCCACTTCCTCGCTATTGACGGACAGATTCACCTTCTGGTTGGCCACACAAGGTGCTCACGAGTCTATACAAGACTGGGAGACCCATGTACGACGTGACTGCAGCCTTTGTGGCTATGATGCCTTGACGGATGAGATGAGTCGCGACAAATTTATCTTCGGACTCCGGAACAGTGACTTACGTGCCGATCTACTAAAATGCCATGTCAAAGCCGACGACACAAAGAAGACCCTGAGTGACGTGGTGGCGGAGGCCAAGACACTTGAGGCGGCTAAAAGAGCGAATCAGCTCATTGGCGAGGCGAGTGGCAGAACGGACGAGACGGTCAACTGGGCGGCCCAGGGAAAGGCCCACAAGGACATGCAGTTGAAGCGTGAGAGCGGCACATGCCACTGGTGTGGTGACAAACGTGGCCCACATCCCTGGTCGAACTGTCCTGCCAAGGGAAAGACTTGCGACAAGTGTGGCGGTAATGATCACTTCTCCCGCGTCTGTCTCGAGACACAGGGGGATAACCGCCGTCCACAGTCCCAGGGCCGTGGTGCTGGCCAGTCACGTAGGAACCGCCGAGGGAGGGGAGGTTATCATGGAACTCCGAACAAACCTCCGACCGATGATCGAGCCCGGCAACACAGTGTCCATGCAGTTCAAGCTGATGGCGACCAGGCTTGCGCACCTGAGAGTGCCTACCCTCATGATCAGTACGACGAACAGTGTTACTCACTTGGTGATGTGGATGCATTTCAGGCCGGTGCAAGGAAGGGTCGTAAGTATTTTGCACACCTTCTCTTATCAGACAAGGGGGACAGCTTTGTCAGAACCCCGGTACAGATTGACTCTGCAGCAGGGATCAACACGATGCCTGAGCGCCTAGCTAAGAGTCTGTTTCCCACCATCACCATGTCACGCTCACCATATCAACTTTTCCCATACAAAAAGACCTCACCTGTGAAACCGCTTGGTCAGATCAACCTCCTGTGTGACCGCGGGAATCGATACTATAATCTAGTATTCCAGGTGCTAGCAGACAGTGACATTGGTGACAAGCCTGCACTGCTTTCTGGTGAGGACAGTGAGAGTTTAGGTCTCATCAAGATCATGGCAGATGAGGTCCTGTCTCTTTCCCCAGATGTGGTAGATGCAGCAGATCAGGGGCAATGCCCACCATCTCAAAAAACTATCCAGATTCCGCTCTCCAGACGCCTACCACCCGCTGGCAAGCTAACTAAAGATGCCATCTTAAGTGAGTACAAGAGCAGCTTTCAGGGCCTCGGATACCTTGGCCCCACTGTACATTTTCAAATGAAGGCAGACATCATGCCAGTTCAGATGCCCAATCACCGGGTACCAGTCGCCAAGAGGGAAAAGGAGAAGGAAGCATTGGACAGGTATGTGGCCCTAGGGATTATGGAGAAGGTGGATGAACCCACCCCATGGTGCTCAAATGCCCTCATCAGGGAAACCCCGAAGAAATTCCGGGTGTGTATCGACCCAAGTCAGACAGTTAATAAGGCGATTATGAGGCCTTTCTTCCAGATCCCCACACTGAAGGAGCACTTGCACAAGTTGGGTGACGCCAAGTGTTTTTCCCTCCTTGATGTCCGTGAAGGATTCTTACACATACCTCTTGATGAGGAGTCTTCACTGCAAACCACTATGCACACATCCTATGGCCGATACAGATGGCTGCGGCTGCCTTTCGGCATATCGAGTGCACCAGAGGAGTTTCAGAAGAGGCTCTTGGATGCCCTTGAAGGGCTTGAGGGCACGATATGCATAGCGGATGATATTCTAGTGTATGGCGAGGGTGAGAGCTATGATGTGGCAAAGGTCAACCATGACAGGAGACTAGTGGCTTTAATGGAGCGCTGTGTGGCCAAAGATATCAGACTGAACCCAGACAAATTCAAGTTTGCTCTCAAGGAACTCAAGTTCATGGGCAACATTATTACAGACAATGGTATGCGACATGACCCGGACAAGGTGGCAGCCATCGTTGGAATGCCGACCCCGACCAACAAAGCTGGGTTGCTCAGGTTTATAGGCATGGCCACATATTTGTCACAGTTCTGCGAGAATTTGAGCTCAACCCTACAGCCACTTCGGATGCTGACGAAGGATGGTGCAAGCTTCATATGGTCAGACACACAAGAGCAAGCCTTCCAGAGCGCCAAGGCCCTCATCACATCGGCACCCACACTCCTGTACTACTGCTTGGACAAGCCTGTCACCTTACAGGTGGATGCTAGTGAGTCAGGACTGGGTGCAGCGCTCCTTCAACCAAATGCCAAGGGTGAGTTACAGCCCGTAGCATTCAGCTCATGTCACCTCAGTGCGACAGAACAACGCTACTCCGAGATGGAGAAAGAATGTCTGGCAATATGCCAGGGACTACACAAGTTTGACCAGTGGCTATACGGGAAAGCTGACATTACAGTTCACACAGATCATAAACCACTTGTCCCGATCATGTCAAAACCACTACACAAGGCGCCTGCCAGATTGCAGCGGATGCTAATGACCCTGCAGCGCTATCGCTTCGCACTTGAGTACAAGAAAGGGACTACCCTGCTCATTGCGGACACGCTCTCTAGAGCGGCCCTGCACACCCCAGTCAACACGCCTGTAACTGGGTTTGAGGTGTTCAGGCTGGAATGTGAATCTATCTGCCGAAGCCCCAGGCTGACTGGAGAGACCGAGAAGGAGATAGTCCTACTCACCAATGCTGACGAGACCCTCAGTGCTCTTCGGGACACAATCATCAATGGATGGCCCGACGATCGTACCCTGTTGCCCAAGGATCTTAGGCCATTTTGGGGATACAGGGATGAACTGTCTGTACTGAATGAGGCTATATATAAGGGGGAGACTGTTGGTGCCTCAACAGCTCCGGGCCAAAATGTTAGGCAAGATCCATGCAAATCACCTTGGGGCTGAGTCAAACTACAGAATGGCAAAGCAGGTATTGTTCTGGCCTGGAATGAGAGCGGCAATCAAGGACATGTGTGAGGCTTGTGGGACCTGTGCATTGTATGGCTCAGCCTCACAAAAGGAGCCCATGATGTCACTACCGATACCAACCAGGGCTTGGGAGCTACTCAGCCAGGACTTGTGTGCCTTTGAGGGTAAGGACTACCTAGTAACCGTGTGCCATTTCTCAGACTGGATTGAGGTAGATGAGCTGGGGGACACTCTGGCCTCCACAGTTGTAGCCAAGACCGAGGCCCATCTAGCCACTTTTGGCGCCCCAG